>VDFB02271358.1:296332427-296848571 GCA_007258455.2 Sequoia sempervirens
AAACACCGAATCTAGGAAAGAATAAGGATTAAAACAAAGACTAGGTAGACTTAAAAAAGAAGCCTGCATTTTACCAACCCACCAAACCAAGCCAAACCAAGTGGAAGCGAAAGTGGAAAGGGAAAAAAGGGGGTCCACATTTTGCCAAGGGGAAAAATGGGGCGTGTTGTGAGACCACACAACAATTAGCAACCAACAAAACTAAAAAAAATAATAGAATGTAAATTTTGAATCTAACATTAGTGCACCAACTTTATTTAGTCTTCTAATTACAAATCGTTATGTCCTCATTTTGACATTCAAATTTCACTTCAGCTAGCATGCAAGATTAAGTATTACTGAGCTCACATGTGTGCAATTGATTATTTCCACCACATTAAACTTAGACATAGAAATTATTTGCATTGACCTACATAATTTGGCAATTCCTTTTAAGCCAACAAGGGATAGAGCCTTACTGTCAGCCAAGCATCCATAGTCCTGACAAGGTTATCTCTGTAATTCCCCCAAACATAGCTCTACTGCCAGCCAGGCGTCCATAGCCCCGATAGAGATATTTAGATAGCCTAAAGAGTTGATTTTACATATATATATATAATTTTGATATTTCATTGATAGCTCATTTTTCAACTTGCAGGCAATGAAACCTGCTATTAGGTTGGGAATTACAATGGTAGCAAAGGTAGTCTTTTAATTTTTCACTCAATGCAAATAACTGCTATCCCAAATATTTAGTAGAATGATTTAAAATGTGTGCATTTGTAGCTTAACATCAACTGAATGATTCATGCTAACTAGAGTATAAAGAATCGAACAATTCCCAAACTATTTATAAGTAAAGGACTATTTTCAGTCAAGACATGAATCAAAGTTCTAAAATTGAAGTTCTATTACCCTATTCACCTTCAAAAGTTGGGCCAACCATTGTAAAATCCAACGACGCAACACCCAAAAAAGTAAACAAAACAAAAGCAACAAATGACTACTTACGAAAAACAATAGCAAAACTAACCTTAAAAAAAATTATTTGCAAAACTATGACTGGAAATAATGCTTCAAAAACTTCCCATTGACGGGCAATGGGATATCTTCACCAGTCAAAGACTTTAGTCTATAGGTGTTCTCACCTAAAATTTCATAAAATTGATAGAGACTCATCCATAACTTGTCAAACTTGTCGTGTTCACCTTTTCGTTCATGGGCTTTGTTCCAGTACAGGACCAAGTCAAATATTCTAAAAGTTTTTAATCTAGCCCTTCTATCAAGCCATCTTTTTACCACAAATTGATTTCTAGAAAAATGATCTATAGCTCGAGTACATTTTTCATCTAGATGCATTAATTGTAATAACCAAGCTTCAGTTTGGTCATCTAATCCAATGTATTCCTAGGAAAACTACCAAGTAGGGATTTTCAAATTTATTGGTAATATGGGATCTACCCCATAAACTAAGTGATAAGGAGAATTCCCTAAAGTATCGTTCATCCTAATATGATCTACCCAAATGGCGAATTTTAACAAAGAATTATATTCTCTAGGATTCTTTTCAATCAATTTTTTAATTATATCATATAGGTTTTTATTTGATGATTCTGCTAATCCATTTCCCTATTGATAATAGTTAGATGAAAATTTTAATGCTATACCATATTCAAATTCCCAATTCAAAAACTTTAATGAAGAAAAAGCAAGGCCATTATCACATACCAGCACGTAAGGTACTCCAAACCTGGTAATGAGATTCTCTTCCAAAAATTTGATTACCAGCTCTATGGTGCATTTTTTGCTAGGACATGCTTCTGTCCATCTAGTGCAATAATCTATAGTAGTTAATATAAACCTATGGACTGTGGATGGAGGATTGATAGTTCCAATGAAATCCAATCCTCACTATGAAAAAGGATGCATCTCTATCACCGGTTGTAATGGTTGAGCATTGAATCTTCCTTTATCTAATGCAGTTTGACATGTATAACAATGTTTCACATGTTCATATGTATCTTTAAAAATCATTGGCCAATAATAACCGGCTCTCAAAATGAGGTGTGCAGTAGCTAAAGGTGCTCCATGAGTTGTTCCAAACTTATCATAAAATTCCTGCAACACTTCATTCACTTTTGTTCTATTCAAACATCTCAAATAAATTCCTTCATGGTTTCTTTTAAATAGAGCTCTTCCTTTGATATAGTTCTTCTTTGATTTCTTTGCATATGATCAAGGAAGGTATGGATAACCAAATAATGCCATATATATGAATATTAGTATTCTTGATCTTTTACATCCAATGTGTATTGTTGACTAGAGATTTTTGGATCTATTTCTATAATAGATTTGACCAAAGCCTATCCCCGAACCAATTTCATGGGTATAATTTCTAGATCTAACTCTTGCTGGTTCATAACCCATTTGGCTCTTTTTTCTTTGAGATCACTCTATGTTAATAACATTTTTATTGTAGAATCTAGAACAATAGCTTTGACTATACTCTTGAGGATATAATGTCTAAATTTTTGTATCGCTTTGACCAAAGAAAAGGCTTTCTTTTCAACATCTATGTATCTTAGCTCCACTTCTTTAAATGGAGCACTCATAAAATCAATTGGATTTTCTTCTTTATTCTCGCCTTTCTATGTTAGTACTGCTACACAAGTATGACCAGAAGCAAAAGAGTAAATATAAAAAGGTTTAACATAATCTGGACTTACCAGTACCAGTGCTTCTGTAATTGCAATCTTTATGTTTTCAAAGGAAATATTAGCTTCATTTTTCCATTCTATTTTTGCATCTTTCTTCAACATATCATTGAGTGGTTTCACTATTTCGGCAAATCCAGTGATAAATTTTTGGAAAAAAATGATCTTACCGAAATATGATTTCAATTCTTTCTTACTTCCTAGGGGCTATAGCTTGAGCAGTGCACTCACTCTATCTAGGTCTATAGAAATTCCTTTTTCAGAAATAATGTGTCCCAACAGTTTACCTTCAGTCACCCCAAAAATACATTTCTTAGGATTTAATGAAATTTTGTAAGTTTCACACTTCTGAAATATTGCTCTAAGATCTCAAACATGATCTCTTATGTTCTTTGAAAATACTATGAGGTCGTCCATGTAAATAATAATGCATTTTCCAATCAACTCACAGATAGCATAGTCCATGGCCCTCTAAAATGTAGCTCCAACGTTTATCAACCCAAATGGCATCCTTCTATAAGCAAAAGTTCCCCACTTCATGGAGAATGTTTTTTTCATCCGATCTTCCCTCACCACCATTACTTGGTTATATCCAAAGAATCCATCCAAAAAGGACATCATCTGTGAACCATTTACTATTTGTAACACTTCTTCTAGTGAGGGTACTGGATAATTATCTCTCTCAGATGACTTGTTAAGATTCCAGAAATCAGCACACAACCATATACCTCCATTCTTCTTCCTTACGGGCACTAGGTTTTCCACCCAAGTAGAGTGTCTGATAGGAAAAATTATTTTAGTTGATAAAAGCTTTTGGACCTCTTTTTGAATTAATGGCTCTAAAAGTGCATTTACTAGATGTTTCTATCGAAAAGGCCTTGCACCAAGCTTTAATGGTATTGTATGCATGATGATGGAAGTATCATAGGTTTTCAAATCTTCATATGTCCATGCTATAACCTTCCAATAATCTTTAAGTTCCTGAGCGATATTTCTCTTTTCTTCTTCAGTACAAATCTTTCCTATGAGCACATTCTTAGGATCTTCTTTAGTATACAAATTGTATAACTTAGATTGTCCCCCATCACTTTGAGGAAAATATTTCTATCTAATTATCTGATCAATGTCAAATAGTCATTCTAACTCAATTATCCCTTTTAGAATATTATTATCTTTGACTTGAGCTAGTTCTTCATCTTGAATTTCCTCATCGGGATGATCTATCTCTTCAATTATTTGTGCTTCAAAGATATTGGAGTTAGTGATGAATTTCAGTATATGTCAGTCATCTTTGAACACCTACAAATTTGTAACACTATCAGGAACCAAAGGTAACTGCACCAGCTCGACTGTGAATCTCCTTAAATCTGAGGCATCTAAAGGTTCTAAAGTGCTGGCAGTAGTAGCCAAAGCATCGGATCTCTGATTAAATATTCTTGGAATGTGAGTGATGTTGAATGCATCAAAATATTCTATTAGGTCCACACTTTATGTCAATAATTGGACAATCACTTGTAGTGACAAACGTACTGCTTTCAAACTTGCTTAACTACTAATTCAGAATCACCAAACACTTTGATAATTTTTACTTTCTTCTTGATTGCGAGGATTGGACCATGTATAAGGGCTTTGTATTCTCCCATGCTATTAGTACATTAAAATTGTAATCGATAAGCAGCAAGAAAAGATTTACCTTGTGAGTTGATGACTTCAACTCCAATTCCAATTCCTTGTTTTGATTTAGATCCATCAAATTTAAGAATCTAGGCTTGATCATTGGTAGCTTGTAACTTACCATTCTTAAGTATCATCGAATTATCTTTTTTGATCTATACAACTTGAATTCTATCTTTATGTATTTCTAGTTCAAGCCTTTTGATCTTGTCATGTTTTGAATAGTACTGGTTTTTGATCTTGTGAATTATTTCCATACACATCATGCAACTATCTTCTAAATGTGCAACATTATGTAACCTGTACCTATCCTACAACAACAAACCTTTTAGTCAAATTTCAATTTTATTGCTCTTTTGAGCTTCTGTAACAATATTCTTCAAAAATTTCTCATAAGGACTATTTTCATCTTCAAAAGAATCACAATCTGATTCAATTAAAACATCTATTCCAGGAGTTAGCTAATTAGGTTTTTTAGCATTACATGTAAATACTTCTTCTATTTTAACTCCCAAACTTCATATTTTATAAACTCCTGGTTCTACATCAATATATAAAACTTCATTTTTCTAATCATAATCAGTGATCATGTATTTCATATGTGGTTCTCTTTCTATCTTGATTTGATTAGGAACTCCTTTCCATGGTAGCCACATATGTGAGAAATTAGTGGCCATATATCCATTCAAAGTTTTAGACCAATCGCTGCTCAATAACATACCGTAAGTATTAGGTATCTCGACAACTTGAATGTCTATATAATATTGAATTCTGGGATCCAACGCTAGTTGCATGTGAATATTAGTTAACTCTTTGACTACATTTACTTCAGTTTTATCGAGCTGAGTAACTTTATTTAAAGAAATTGTCGGAGTTAACTCTAGCATCTGATATATGGACAAAGGCATCACATTAGTAGATGCTCCAGAGTCTACTAAACAATTATGAAGATTCCTACCAAATATTCTTAGCGTAAGTAAAAATGGTGGGGATTCCAATTTTCCCTTGTAAAAGGCTACTTGCGCATCTGCTATAGGAACAATATTCTTATCTTTTGCATTAGCATTACTATCTTTCACCTGAGATTCCTTAAATTTACCTTCTTTTGGAAGATCTTCTAGAGTATTTAAGAAATCTTTCCTGATCATAGGTGTTTTGAGCAATTTTAATAAAGAAAGGCTAATTTTTATCTTTTTATTTCCTCTGCTAGATAGTTAGTCAAATTGTTTTGGTCAGTGGAATCTACCTTTTCACTTCGTGAAACATTCGATGAATTATAATGAGAGGTTACCTTAGGTAATTCTGGATTATTTCTTGATTTATCATCAAGTGGATTATTAGAGTTGTTAGGCGGAATTGACGTAGTTAATGGCCCATTGAATTTACTTCCACCATTGGTGTTACTTCTCAAGTTATAATTATGTCCTTTCTAATACTGTTGAAAAACATGAATTTCGTCAACTTCTTCCTGAGGTTCATTTTCATCTTGGTAAGGAAACGTATATGTTTCTAAATTCATGGTTGAATTGTCTGCTTCATATTCATGAGTGTAACTTATGACAACAGTATGTGGTTTAATATGTTCGTAACTTTCAAGAACCAGAGAAAAATCATATCCTACTGGAACCAACTCATTTCCTTTGGGAGGATGAGAGTCACACTATTCATTATAATGTGTAGCAGCTAGAAAAATATCTAAAGCAATTTTATACTGTGAACAATCTACTTCAACATGAGTGTTGGTATTATGAATTCTACACCAATTATTCATCACAAGATCAACTAAATTCACCTTAGACATGGATCTTTCATCAGAAGGATTAGTGTTATCTAAAGGAGTTGATACTCCTCCATTGTTTGATCATGTATTCCAAGGTCTGGGTGGTCTGGAAGCATTATACACTTGATTTTGTGAATTTTGGTTGTTATTTTGAGCATAAAAGTTTTGATTTCTTAGTTGTGTAACCTCTATGGTTAATCTTTTGAGTTGAGTTGTTATTTCCTTAATGTCTTCCTTTTCGTCTAAAATTTTGACATTCTAATTTTCTTGAGTTTGCAAGAAGAAAGAACTCTCGTTAGGATGCAGCTCTATAATAGCTGAACCAGGGTGAGGGACTAAAGCTTGACTATTTCCTAGTTTAAAAAATTTATTATGAGGAAATGTCTTGTTCTAGACCACTGAAGGATAAACATTAGGATTCATAGGGTGATTCAAAGGTACTCCATTTACATTCGGGATAGGATAAATATTCAATCCATTTCTACCATTTGCAGATGATCCATTTTTGAGGTGTTTCATTTCTAAATTTACACTTACAACTTCAACATAGGCTTTAGGTAAAGTAGTAGGAGGATTTTCCCTTTGCTTTACAAATATACCATTTAAAGGATCCATTGTTGTATAATAAATTACAATAGCAAAAAAATTATCCACTACATAAGGTGCTTGCAACCTAGAATAATCCTTTTGAAATCTATCATTAAAAGTAGTTATAGGTTCTCCTTCGAACCTCTTGATTTGAGAAAATTGATGATATAACAAAGCAAGGTCAATAGGTGTTCTAAATCTAGCCAAAAATTGATTTTCCATATCCTGCCATAATTTGATAGAGTTACAAGGTAGGTTGATATACCACTGATAAACTTCATCGCTTAAGGTGTATGGGAACAACATACATACGACATCTTCATGTTGAATCCTTGCTCTAAAACATGTGTCCTTAAAGATATTGATATGTTCCTTTGCATCTTTGTGAAGATAGTATTAAGGACACAACTTATCAGGATTTTTTGGTAAATCATTGTATACGAAAAATTAAATTGGTGACTCTATGTTGAAGAAATCCATCACTATGGGGGGAGGTGGTGGTGTTACAACAATCATATTTTGATAATTTACACTTACACTTCCATACTTTTTAGGTCTAGATGGCGTTTGACCACTAAGCTCAACTAAAGTCACACGAGAATCACCAAATCGAGATCTAGTGACTCTACAAAAATTCAGTTTAAAACCTAATGAAACCAAAAGAGCAACAATAAGGTCCCTCCTTCTAGCACCATTTCCTGTTGATGACGATGTCACTCACAGCAATAGTGCAAATAAATTCCTCATAGGCAAGCCGCAAAGAGTCTATCCTTCTTGAAAGATCTTAAACAGAGGCAACCCAGGGGTGTCCATTTAATAGGAAAAGGTTGGCTTAGTTCAATCCCAAGTCTCTGGTAGTTAGGTCTTGATCGTACTAGGTTCACTTCAGGGTATGATGTGATATTGTTGTTGTTAGAATTGTGAAACAAGCACAAAACCATGAGCCACAGGATCAAACAACAAACAAGTACACCTTCCACGCAAGAGATTTGCAAACAAATATGTGCAATATTCTTCAACAAGAAAAAGTTATAGAAGAAGCTTTCAAGAAGATATGAAAGCTTCAAATATTCTCTCTGAAGTAATTACAATAAGGGTTGAATTCTTATAAGAGCAAAGCCCTAAATGAGAAAGGATCAGATCATGACAAGTGTCAACATCACATGAGATGTGACATAATGATCTAATATTAACTCAACTAATAAAGCATTCCTAAGTTTAGCTAAAGTGTGTGAGAATAAATTAGACTAATAATCAATTAAAGATTAATTAATTATTAGCTAATGTATGATAACTCTAACACCCCCCTTAATATGAACTTATGGAGTAGCTAAAAAACCTAAAAAGAATGCAATATGGGTCCTGACAAACAAGTCCAAGGTACCCATGTACAAACAAAAGATCTCTATAATGTGGAGAGATAGAGAAAAACTCATGGGAAATACTCTACTCCAAAAATAGATGAAAGCCAAGTGAAGGATTGAAGAAGCCTCCAAACAAAGCAAGGTTGTCCTAGAAGATAGGAACAAAGGATGAACAAAGGAACACCACAAAAGCATGAAGAAGTTGCAAACACTATCAAAGAAAGACTGTTGAAATGCTGAAAAAAGAACCTCCGTGGAAACATATGATGATTAGGATCAAGAAGACAATAATTTGTATGAGTTCCCCCAATGACACTACTCGAATCAGATGGAAAACAAAGGAAAACACCTAGAACTCAAAGATATAGATGGAAAAAGTACCAAAATTTTGAAGAACTAATCATGAGAAAATGGAAGGTTGCCTCCAAAAATAGGAATGCAAGAGTGTCCATTGTTGTATGTTGTGGTTGTGTTGATGATATGCGGTTGTCATTGATGTCAACACTATTAGCATTGATGTATTGTAGGTTGTATATGTCGAGGATATTGAGAAAATTGTTAAAGAAAGAGTTGCCCGTTGATAGTGGAACAATGAAGATCATGAAGGTGTCTTGCTCAATACGCTAATGATCAGTCGTTGTGGACTAAAGGGTTTATTGTTGAGTATATCTAGTTTATGCACGAAAGTTTCAAAGGTCCATGTGAAGAATTGATCATGTTATGAACAGTTGTGTTCTAACATTTTTTCTATGGCTTCATTAGTGTTCCTGATTGAAGTTGATTTGATTTTAGTTACTGCAGATGCTTCTCTGATGATTCTAGATCATTCTTTATCTTTGTTACATGTCTGTGTTGGTCGGTGTGCTCATGGTCAGTGATTTTTCTCTTATGTGTTTGGGTTTTTATGTTCTTGGCCGACATGGTGGTTGTAACGTGTTGTGGATCCTTGGAGGCTAAAATTTGAATGTTTGGCGTGCTCGAGGATATTGTTTTAAGTCTTCATTATGTTGTGGTTAACGGTGTTTGATTAGCATTGAAAATTTACTTGTAAATTTGGGTCGACATTGTGTATATGTTTTATATTTTGGCTGACAAAGTTTGTTGATGTAAATCCATGTTGTGGATATATAAGAGCGGTTGTTTGTGTGAAGTCAAAGTGTGAAGAAGTGCCAAAGATAGTGAAAGTGTGCGAACAGTGATCTAATCATTCGATTGCAGAGCAGAGTGTGAAGAAGTTTGAGTGAAGTGTGAAGGAGTGCTTTTGTGCTTACCCGAAACTATAATCAGGCTTTTGTAGAAGCTATTTTCTCAGTTCATACCCTGCGAATCTAATTTGAATTGTTGTAAGACAATGTGTCTTCTTTGGGCAGTGATCCCTCTTGTATTTGAGCAATGAACTCTAGGCAATGTGCCTGAATGCATGTGCATTCTCATTATTCTTCATTATACTTTTAATAGGGTATAATATTGTAGACTGACATCCACGGTGGGTTTTCCCCTAATAGGGTTTCCACATAAAAAACTTGGTGTTCTTTGTGTTTCTGATGTGCTAATTGTTTATGGTTAATTGTTCATTCATCAGATCTGAGATTAAGTTAAATTAAGTTTGACAAGTTTAAATATTTTGTGACAACTGATTCACCCCCCCTCTTAGTTGTTTTTCCTTGTTTTTCCAACATCCATAGGGTAAGTGCTCCATCTCACCGAAATGCATGGGTAACCAACCACTGCATCCGCCTAGTACATAGGAACAAATATTGTATACATAGCTCACTCCAACACAAAACCAAGGAAGCATTAGCACCAATAGTAGAACCCCCCCCCCCCATAATGCTAACAAGGGAGAGGTATGACAAGTACATTGAAACTAAATACCTAAAAGTAGTGCATGAAGAGGAACCAAGAACATCTAAAGGTGCAATCATGAAAGTAAAAGTAGATAGAAAGGATGTGAAAGAAAAAGTCACATACACATGAGAAAGGTATGAAGGAAAACAAAGGAAAACATCAACCCCCATGGCACTTTATATCATAGTGCAAGTACAACAAGGCACAAAGTGATGTGCAAGAATCCCAATACTACACATACAATGTTGAGGCACTTTATCTCAGTGCATTTACAAAAGCATAAGTACATGCAATGGAAGATTATAATGTCAAAAAAAGACACAAGACTAGAAATAATTTAGAATAGCCAAAAAGAAGCCATCCCACGTAAACGAGAAGTTTCCAGGAGCTAAGATGACCAAGTAATTCACTAGAATGTGAAAACACAAAAAACTGAATAAAATGTACCTGGTAAATTTTCTAATAAAAAATATATAGATTTGGATAGAGCACTGGAAGAGCTTTCCAACACCTATTCATTTTTGAAAAATGGAGACCTTATACAAAAGATATGCCCCTGGAGGCACGAAAATGATGATCTGACTTTGACTGGAAAAAAATGCAACATAACAGAAAAATCAGAAAAAAAACACCTGAACCACTGGATCGGGCTTGGAACCAACTTTCTGACGATATTTCATTTTTCAAAAATCTGAGTTCATATGCAAAAGTTATGGCCAAAATACCAAAACTGCTCCAAAAAGGTTTGGGGGTTAAGCCTAGTGGTTAGGCTAGCTACTAGCATTAACTACTAGAATTAACTACTAGCGATTAACTGACGGTGGCACCCTAACATTGTATTTTTTAATTTTTTTCCTCAAATTACGTGTCGTACCAGGCCGTACGACCCACAAATGGAAAAAATTTACCTCCCAGAGTCACTGTGTCTGATTTTGACAATTTGACAGTTGATTTTGGGGTTTTTGGGTGCTCTTAGCGCGATGGTGAGGTCCATTTGGGCTCAAAATGCCCCAAAAAATCAAGCACCCCCTAGATCTAGCAAAAAAACCCTTTCTTCAAACCTTCACAAATCTGACAAATAGAATCGAAATCAAGTGAAACAAAAGCCAAATTTGACTTTCTCAACAGCTCTGGATCCAAGGGTGAGGTCCTTTTCATGCCATAATGGACCGAAAATTCACCCACCTCCAAAATTTGCAAAAAAGAGCAAAGGGGATTTAGATTTGAAGCCTGCAACCCTTGTTGAAGAAGAAAACCTCATAAATCAAGAAGGGGTTCGTTGAATCCACGCTCTGATACTATGTTAGAATTATGAAACAAGAACAAAAACACGAGCCATAGGATCAAACAAAAAACAAGTACACCTTCCACGCAAGAGATCTGCAAACAAATATGTGCAATATTCTTCAACAAGAAAAAGTTATAGAAGAAGCTTTCAACAAGATATGAAAGCTTCAGATATTCTCTGTGAAGTAATTACAATAAGGGTTGAATGCTTATAAGAGCAAAGCCCTAAATGAGAAATGATCAAATCATGACAAGTGTCAAAATCACATGAGATGTGACATAATGATCTAATATTAACTCAACTAATAAAGCATTCCTAAGTTTAGCTAAAGTGTGTGAGAATAAATTAGACTAATAATCAATTAAAGATTAATTAATTATTAGCCAATGTATGATAACTCTAACAATTGTTAATTTCAAAGGGAATACGGTTTTTTCTAGTTTCATTAAGAATCATAAGCATTCTATACAAGATTTCCAATTCAATCATAAAATAACATCATGAAATTGAAAGATTTGAAATAATATTTCATGAACATCCACAAATTTTGCTATCACTTAAGTAGATTTAGCTTTAAGCATTCAACAATTTCATGTAGAAAACGAAATATTTTCAATAAATTTTCATCCATATGTCTATTTTTTGGAACATTTTCAAGAATTTAAACATCTATTCTAAAATAAAGCAAAAAAAATACTAAAAATCAAAATTTCTCTCGTTTATTATCCACGAATGCCCCAAAGTGTTAATCAAATCAAAGCAAACCACTTTATACTTCACCAAATTGCTTCACAACTACATATGAAATAATGCGAGCTTTTAAAGAGAGGGGTTTTAGTTTGGACACTGAGTAGGTTTTGCATGCACCTTTAAATGATGCAACACATAGTCTTGTTTGACTGAATTAACAAAACTAGCTACAAAGATTCATGAGATAGGTAGCTATCAAATTAGCTCTAATATTGATTAATTTCTACGTGCATACAAGCTTTTAAACTGGACTGATTCATAAAACAGGAAAAAAGAACAAAACTTAGAGAATTTTTGGCTCTTTTGACATCCACAAATTATGAACTTAAAATAAAAATAAAGCAGTAAACGACCTTTTATATGAACAAGGCCTCAAGATTTCAAACTTAAAGTTTATCCAGAGAATCAAAAATAACAAATCAAGATGTAGCACGTGAAATATGCCAACTGTCTTCAAAATCTTCTAGATGAAGTCAAAGCTTTGAATTCTTCGGCAACACCACTTTTCACTTTCAAACTCTAGTACACAATACTCTGCATAAATCAAGGCTATCAACATCCTTTAGAATACTGGACATGAAAAATTCATCGGGATTGTGAACAACCTACAAAAATCAATTGTAACAAAAATATTTATGTGACACTTCTAGTATCCAATATTCAATACTTCCTTTTATCATTTAGGGCTCAGGCTCCAAGATCTTTTTTTCACTTTTCTTTAGCTGATATTCTTGGAAAGCATTCAATATTTGATGCATACACTCTTTTGAAATCCCTTGTACTGCCTTCCAACTGAATTCGAGCCTAGTGTATTCTTCTAATATCTGGAGTATACTAGCATTCCTTTGTACTTTCTCTATTTCATATTTGGCTATAGTGTTCCTACACCGTATGATTTCATCAATGACCTCCCAGGTTAACAACTGAACATGGTCTTTATTTATCCTTTCAATCCATTCCTTGAAGGCTTTCACTTCTTTACCCTCTTGTCCTAGTGTTTGGGGATCACAATCTTGATGTGCTAACATTTCAATAAAATCTTAATCTTTATCAAGAAACTTACTACATTTCTCGATGACTTTTTCAAATCCATCTATACATTGCATCAACATGTCACCTTCCCATTTCAACTGTTTATTCCATTTCTTATGCAATGGAAATTCTTGTTCTAAAATTGTGTTTTTTCTTATCAATTCTTCGATATCCATTTGCATGAGAGTTTCAACATCTCGCCTTTCACCATCAACCTTTTCCTGGTGAAACCTGCATTCACCTTCAAATCTTCTGGATTTCTCAGACCAATGGTATGCTTCCTTATATTTCCCTATTGCATATGTAATGGATTCTACTCCTTGCCTGACCCAATACTCAATCCATTCTTCAAATACATTCATTTTATGGTGAACTGTTGCAATTGCATCCAACTGTTCTTGTGACATTAGTACTAGATTTTGGGAAAATTCAGTTTGTGATTGACTAGATAGGGTTAATGACTTTATAAAATTTTCCAAGCTAGCAACCTGTTCTTTCAACTCTCTTTTCTTCTTTTTATTCTTCTGCACCCTAGTAACTGTTGCATCTACATTCATCTTTATTTCTTCTAGCTCTTGTGTAGTACCCCTCCGATTTGCTTATATTTTTAAGCAGTAATTTTACTTTGATAGACCATGATACTATGTTGTTGTTATTTGATCGCTGACATTGGAGCGATGATGGTTTTTATATTGTGATGTGATGGTACACTTTATGGATGATTATTGATTACGACATGCTTTCTAGTTAGCATAGTTGATTATTTGAGTTGATATTAATATATGCTTATCTGTAGTTAATTGATGTTTTAGTTTCATCAGTTTTGATGTGATACTGTATTGGTGAAGGGAACGAGATTGCATCACTCGCTTGCAAGTTCCCTGTGATTCCACGATTTTCTCTTCACGGTGTGATTGCTTATAATCTATATACATGTATGACATATGATTTATTGCAGGATTGTAGGTATAGGACATCGACTCCACCTAGATTCACAAGTTTGAGCATGTCCATTGCCCAATGGAATAGTTGATTGGGAGATAGTAAAAGCCACAACCCTAGTCACAGTGTGTCGTAGTCCTTGTTTTGGTATTCTTTGTTGTTATGTTGTCCATGTTTTCCTTGTCGTTTATTTATTTTGCAAGGTATGTTCTGTGGGAAATTAATGTTCATTAAAGCTTATATAATGTTTTTTAGTGATTATTTAATTAATTTTTATTAATATTGTTAGAAGCTTTATATTTGATTTAATTAATTAAATTAAATTTATTTTGTAAAGTGATTTAATCTTTCTGATTAAATTTATTTTATAAAGTGATTAAATTAATTAGATTAAATTTAATTAGAAATTAATATGTGAATTTTGAATTAATAAATGCATAAATATCTTGTAATTATCTTAGAGGAAATGTCTGTGATTTGGTTGAAAAGATATTTTATTTGTGACATGTGTTAGAAAAATTAAACACTGTTGTTGGGAATTAATTCTCAGAGAGAATAATTGCATTAACTGAAAGAGGAAAGAGGCTAGTTCACGGCAATGAGAATTTAAGATATTTTTACAAGAAGTTGTTGAAAATTGAAAATGAAGTTCTCAAGAAATTTTGGCTCTGGTTTTATTTTCTTCTTTCTAGAAAAGTGGATAATTTGGAAGAAGTTTTGGTTAATTGGAATCTGAAGGCGAAGCTCTACTTCAAACATCATTTCCTCAAGCATCCGGAAACAGGTTCTTTAAATTGTTTTTATTGTTATGCAAATTGGAAAGATTGCATGTACAAGAAGAATATGTTGTCTATGTAGAAGCTTTAATATATTTTGTAAATTTGAAAGATTGTCAGGTTTGGAAAATTGTTGCGAAAGCTTAGAGCTTCTGTAGAAATTGATTTAAAAAAAAATAGAATACGCAGAAGAATTTTATAGTAAAATCTAAGAGCCTCTATAGGAAAATTGTTTTTAAACAATAAAAATCCCAGAGGGAAAACAATAGAAGATTTGGAAAATCTCTATAGGAATGGATTTAGAATCTTCCTATCAAAATTTGTGGAAAATCTTGTTTTTTATGGGAAAAGATCTTCCTGTAGAGTTTATTGTTTTCTTCCAATTAGTTTATTTGGCTTGGGAAAAAAATTATACTCCTCTGGTGAATTTGTAAATATTTCCTGTAGAAATTTGGTAAAAATTTTCCCTTATGGGCAATTGTATTTGATTTAGTTATATATATATATATGCATGTTATTTTGAAGCTTATGTAGAAATTTATTTTGAAAAAAAATGGATTAAAATTTTCCATACGACGAATTTGATAAATTCACAGGTTTAAAAAAAAATTATATTGAATATATTATGGGGGAGGCATTGGGGCTATCCTCACAACCATCGCCCCCATGGGGGAGGCCAATGTGGAGGTTGCCAGCGTTGCCCCACAGTGGTCGTGTGCCCTTCAATGGGAGTCGGCTGTGTAAACAACCCTCCCATAAACTTTCGTCTGCCCAATATAATTCCAATTTTGATTTTTAATATGGATTTTAATTTATAATTATAAATATATATTTATATATATATATTTAATTTATGATTTGAAAATTGTAATTAGTTTTAAATATTTAAATATATATATTTAAATGGTTATTTCTATAATAGGTGCATGTAATTGCACAAGTTCGATATTTTAAAATAAAATGTTTTAAAAGAAGAAATTTGATTTCTATATAGTTGAAATTGGGAAATTGAATTAAACAATTAGATTTAATTTCTTTATTGTTTGTAAATGATATTACATTAAGTTAGATTATTTTGAGCAATGTATTATTGTTTTCTTGAAATGGAAATTGGATTAAGGAAATCCTAATGATAGTATTTAATACTTGCCTGAATTGCTTATATAATTGTGATTTCTTTTGTTTGCGTATGTTGGAGAAATTGGTTAGTTGTGATTTTGTAAGTCTTCCACGTGATGTTATTTTATGAGGGGGGGTTGTTGTGATTTATGATTCAACCCTTTGTTTTCCTTGGGTAGTGCACTTGGTTGTGGTTCTGTTTAAACAGCCGGTTATTACGAATGGGATGTGTTGCCTCTTATATTTTGGAGTGGGATTTATTATCCATTTTGTGCATTGTGTTTACCCTTGGTTTTGGATTAGATCCTTGTGTTGTCAGTAGGGGAGTGGCTCTCAATGGGGATCGACACACAAAGTGGTGCCAGGGTAACTCATGTGAGATTTAGTTAATTCAGTAGAAATTAAATAAATAGATTAGGGAAAAGGGTAGCTTAAATCATATAACTTGTTAATTGTGCCTTGATCATGGGCTCAAGCGCTTGTTTAGAATTGGGATTAGATGAGAAGGCCTAGAATGGAAAGATCAGTATCTTGTCCCTTTGAAAGATAATTGATTCCGCATTGATTTGCATGTGGGGCCAAGGGTCGTGAGAGGCTACCAGGGTAACCCAAGATGGGGGTCGGGGCCTAGGAAGATCTGCCAAGGTAAACCATGCAGCTTTGTGATGACACTCCTCCTATGACAACAATATGTATTGTGTAGTTGATATACTTAATTATTTTACTTTGGAAGCAATGTAACCTTTATGTATGTAATATTCTTGTCTGGTATAGTATTGTGTGTTGCCTAGGTCTAGAGGTTGTTGGTTTTGCATAGGAAGCCCTTTTACTATCTCCTAGCATAGGGGGTGGGCCTTCAAGTACCACTTGGTTGGGTGGAACATGCACCTTACACCGTTGGGTTCCCATTTCATTTTCGTGATGGCAAGATCTTCTAGTTTGGAGAGCTCGCATGTACCAGTGCTTTGTACTATTTCTTATGTTTTTTTGTATCAGTTGGATACTTTGTATATGTACTACTCCTCATTTGTATTCAAGGAGGATTCTTGTATCATTGTTGTTGTAATATTATTGTATGATCTTCCTCATTTTGGAAATGAGTCTTGTAACTACTTTATGGAATGAATGCAATCTATGGATAATTATTTAATGTACTTTGTATCTTGAAATGAGTTTAATGCTTTAGATGTATATTATTTATTTCATGAGTATTATTTATATGTTATGGATTAGTTTACTTTTGTATATTGGAATTCGAATGTAAGCGTTGTCGCGTACCTTAGAGGATGTATTTGTTAAGTGTAATTCACTTTACTTGTTATAATTACACTTTAAAAAAAAAATTGTTATGCTTCCACTATGTTTGCGTCTTCCTCTAGGGTTACGTGGTGGGGCATTACACATGGTATAAGAGCCAAGTTTAAACATTGGGTGCTCTAGGATAATGTTGAACCTATTAAGTTGTTAGTTGCATAGGATTTAAGTTTGTGTACCTTGTCTCATACCTTATTGTGTATGTGTAGGATCATGCCACCTAGGAAAGGTCGTGGTAGAGGTCATGGTCATGGCTGAGGAGGCGGTCACAGAGGTAGTTAGTAGGATTCACCTCCCTATGTTCCCCATGACTCAGATCGTGAGGAACATCAGGCTTCCCAGAATGCTCCAGGAGGTGGTGATCAAAATCAAGATCCGCAGGGATCGAGGGCACTCAGTTGTGTCAATTGTTAGAGGAGACTCTTGCTCACCTTGGGCCAAGGTAGGACATAGATCAGATTAATATTGGTGAGAGAGAGGTACCAACATAGCTAGAGGCAGACATACCTGCTCACATGAGATACCTACTTAGAGCTCATCCACCAACTTTTGATGGTTCTGGTAGCAGATTAGAGGCTAAGACATGGTTGATAGACCTGAACCAGTGTTTTGCTATGCACACTTACAATAGCAACACCAAGGCTAGGTGTGTGATCATGCACTTGCGAGACTTTGCATCTAGCTGGTGATGATTGGAGGAGAAAAAGCTCCATATTGATATTAATTATGTGTCTTGGGATATGTTCTTAGAGAGGTTTATAACTAGATTCCTTTCTGATCATTGGTGAAGGCATCGTGGAGATGAGTTTCATGCTCTGCGATAGATGGCCATGTCAATGAAACAGTATGAGCGTCAATTTTATGAGCTCAAGCAGTTCGTTGGCATTAGTGATGATGAGGGAATGTTTTTTCAGCACTTCACTAGGGGCTTAAATGCCCAGATCAGTGGTGGTGTTTGGGTTTTTGAACCTAAGACTATGGAGACAATAGTAGAGAATGCTAGACTAGTGGAGGAGAACTTGGCGATGGTGTTGGGAAGCCATACTAGAGTGCAGATAGGCAATGCTTCAGCTATAGGATCTAGTTTACATAGTGGCCAAGCTCAAGGAGTTGGACCACCTAGGACACAACAGGTGCCTACACAAAGTGGTCAACATCAAAATTCACAGGGGAAATGGAAGAATTTGTAACCGAGACAGGGATACAGGTATCAGTTAGGGGGTGATAGGAACTGAAGATGAAACAAACCCCCTAACTTTGAGCAGCCGACATAAAGTACACATGCTTATACCTATAATAGGGGTAGTGTTCAACAGTCAAGTGCACCTCCTAGAGGTAGAGGATTCGGTAGGGGTACAAGATGGTTTGCTTGTGGCCAACAGGGTCACATAGCGCGATAGTGTCCCAATAAGGGCACATCAAGTTATACTCAGAGGCCAGCAGCGTTAGAGTTGACTGTTGGAGATGCGAGTAGAGGTCATCAAATATTTGTTGCAGTTGATAACTGCCATGTTGATCACTAGGGCATAGTGGTAGAGACTTTTGGTATGTTATAGGGTAACAGGTTTACCATTTTATTTGATTCAGGAGCGTTAGATTCTTTTATTTCATCATCTATCATAGAGCATTGTAGATTGAGGGCAGTAAAGCAAGACGATAAGTGACATGTCAAATTGGCCTCCGATGTTAAAGTTGTAGCGCATTCCCTAGTACCTGATTGTAGATTGAAGATTGGATCCTTTCACACTATAGTAGACCTCCACATTATACCATTGGGGTCATATGACATCATCTTAGGGATGGATTAGATAGAGGCTCACAGGGTCGTTATTGATTGTCGATGCAAGATGATTCGATGCATTGATGTATATGGTAGAGAGGTTGAGATAGTGGGAGTTCAGAGACCCATATCATTGAGGATGATCTCAACTATGTAGCTGAGGAGATGTGTATGTCAGGGATGTTAGTTGTTTGCAGTGACAATAGATGACTTGGAGTTGGGTGATAGCGAGGAGAAGGTATCTCTTGATAGACACCCCATACTTCAGGAGTATGTAGATGTATTTCCCAATGAGATTCCAGGGATGCCACCTCAATGTGACATTGATTTCAAGATTGATCTCATACCTAGTTTTGAGCCTATTTCACGAGCTCCGTACCGTATGAATACACAAGAGCTTAAGGATCTTAACTTGCAACTGGAGGAGTTGCTAGCGAAGGGTTTCATCTTCCCTAGTGTTTCACCTTGGGGAGCACTATTAATTTTTGTGAAGAAGGATGGTTCTCTCTGTCTATGCATAGACTACCATTAGCTGAATAAAGTGACAATCAAGAATCGATATCCCTTACCTAGGATTGATGATTTATTTGATCAGATCAAGGGTGCTACGGTCTTTTCAAAAATAAATCTTAAGTTAGGGTATCATCAGCTATGTATTTTTGAATTTTACATTCATAAGATGGTGTTTCGCACATGTTACAGTCACGAAGAGTTTACAGTGGTATCGTTCGGGTTGACGAATGCGCCATCTGTGTTTATGAGCTTGATGAATGAAGTCTTTCGCACTTATCTGGATAGATTTGTATTAGTATTCCTTGATGATATGTTGATCTATTCTAGGACAATAGAGGAGCATGAGGAGCATCTAAGGTAGGTTTTGCAGTGTTTGAGAGATAATCAGTTGTACGCTAACTGTCCAAATGCGAGCTCTTTAAGACTAAGGTTAAGTACCTTGGTCATGTGATATCGGGAAAGGGTATTGCAGTAGATCCTACGAAGATCCAAGCGATCATTGATTGGCCTACGCCCACTAATGTGGCAGAGATATGTAGTTTCATGGGATTAGCAGGTTATTATAGATGCTTTGTTCAGGGTTTCTCTAGGATAGGACATCCTATCACTTCTCTTTAGAGAAAAGGGAAGAAATTCATATGGTCAGAGCAGTGTGAGGCAACATTTCAGACTCTAAAGGAGAGATTGACCAGTGCATTGATTCTTGCGATACCCGAGCCTACTAGAGATTTTGTTGTCTATATAGATGCATCTTTGGAAGGATTAGGAGCAGTTTTGATGAAAAATGGTCATGTTATTGCATATGAATCGCACAAACTCAAGGATCATGAGTTGAATTACCCCACGCACAATCTCAAGTTGGCAGCGGTAGTACACACTTTGATGAGATGGAGGCATTACCTATTGGGGCACAGATTTGAGTTTCATAGTGACCATAAGAGCTTATAGTACATCTTCACACAACCTAATCTAAATGTCAAGTAGAGGCAATGGATGGAATTCCTTTGTGAATTTGACTTCGAGGTGAAGTTCATCCAAGGGAAGGAGAACGTAGTTTCCAACTCTCTTAGTAGACGAAGACATGAGTTGTCAAAGTTGACTCTTGGTGTGGATTTGAGGAGTCAAATTCTTTCTACACTTCCTACAGACAGTTGGTATCAGGAGGTGAGATTAGAGATAGAGGCAAGCATGACTCTTGAGGGTAGATTCTTAGGTTATTATCTAGAGTCAGATGGTTTGTTGAGACACATGGGATGCATTTATGTTCCATCTTCTGGAGATATTCGTACCTTGATTATGATAGAGGCTCATCGGGCACCTTATTCAGCTCATCTAGGAGTGAAGAAGATGCATGTCGATTTGCAATAGCTATACTTCTGGCTAGGTATGAAACAAGATATCGATGACTTTGTAATGAGGTGTTTGGAGTGTCAACAAGTGAAGGTTGAACACCAACATCTGACAAGACTTTTGCAACCACATTTGGTGCCAGAATGGAAATGGGATATAATCTCATTGGATTTCATTGTTGGGTTACCCAATTCTTCGCGACGACACGATGACATTATGGTGACAGTGGATAGGTTGATGAAGGTAGCACACTTCTCACCTATTCGTTAATCCTACAATGCTTCATCTATTGCTAGAGTGTTCAAGGGAGATATAGTTAGGTTGCATGGTATTCCTCATCAGATCATTTTTGACAGGGATCCTGTGTTTACCTCAACTCTTTAGACGTCATTGCAGCATGTGATGGGGATGCAGTTGAACTTTAGTTCAGTGTATCACCCTGAGACAGATGGATAGACCGAGAGGGTCAACTAGATCCTCAAGGATATGTTACACATGTATGTGATGGACCAGTAGACACGATGGGAGGACTATCTCCATTTAGTGGAGTTTGCTTATAATAACAATTATCAGAGTTTGATTGGTATGCCTCCTTTCCAGGCATTGTATGAATGACTGTGTTGGACTCCTTTGAGTTGGGATCAATTAAAGGACATAGTTCTACTGGGACTAGAGATGCTTTAGGATATGGAGCAGTAGGTAATCCATATTAGGGAACATTTGATTCCTGCATAGGATAGGTAGAAGAAGTATGTAGATGTGCATTGTGTGGATCACCAGTTTGCAGTAGGTGACCAAGTCTTTTTGCGAGTGCATCCGCAAAAGAGTCCAATCCGATATGGAAAGGGCTCTAAGCTTGCACCTCACTTTGTCAGGCCATTCAAGATTCTTGAGAAGATTGGACCAGTAGTGTACTATCTTGCTTTGTTGGCTAGTCTCTCACACATACACGACATATTTCATGTTTTAGTACTCAGGCCTTATCACCCTGATATATCTCACATCCTTGATTGGAATGCCTTATAGGTAGAGGATGGGAAGCTAGCTTTGGAGCCTGTGGCCATCATGCAACATAGAAGACTCACCCTTAGGGGTCGAGATATTGAGCAGGTTAGGGTCCAGTGGGATCCTAGAGATGATACTTTGGCTACCTGGGAGAATGTGACTAGGATGAGGGAGCTCTATCCCTATTTGTTCATAGGATTCTAGGAGTAAGCCTAGTCCTAGGGGGGAGGATGTAGTACCCCTCTTATTTGCTTATATTTTCAGACAATGCTTTTACTTTGATAGACCGTGATACTATGTTGTTGTTATTTGATCGCTGACATTGGAGCGATGATGGTTTTTATATTGTGATGTGATGGTACACTTTATGGATGATTATTGATTATGACATGCTTTTTGGTTAGCATAGTTGATTATTTGAGTTGATATTGATATATGCTTATCTGTAGTTAATTAGTGTTTTAGTTTTGTCAGTTTTGATGTGACACTGTATTGGTGAAGGGAACGGGATTGCATCACTCACTTGCGAGTGCCCTGTGATTCTGTGATTTTCTCTTCACGGTGTGATTGTTTATAATCTATATACATGTATGACATGTTTTATTGCAGGATTGTAGGTACATGACATCGAATCCACTTGGATTCACAGGTTTGAGTGTGTCCATTTCCCAATAGAATAGTTGATTGGGAGATAGTAACAAGGTTTCCTTGTCAAGGCATAACCCTAGTCACAGTGTGCCGTCAGTCCTTGTTTCAGTATGCTTTGTTGTTATGTTGTCCACATTTTCCTTGTCATTTATTTATTTTGTAAGGTATGTTTTGTGGGAAATTAATGTTAATTAAAGCTTATAATGTTTTTTAGTGATTATTTAATTAATTTTTATTAATATTTTTAGAAGCTTTATATTTGATTTAATTAATTAAATTTATTTTATTTTGTAAAGTGATTTAATCTTTGTGATTAAATTTATTTTATAAAGTGATTAATTAATTAGATTAAATTTAATTAGAAATTAATACATGTGAATTTTGAATTATTAAATGCATAAATATCTTGTAATTATTTTAGAGGAAATGTCTGTGATTTGGTTGAAAAGATATTTTATATGTGACATGTGTTAGAAAAATTAAACATTGTTGTTGGGAATTAATTCTCGGAGAGAATAATTGCATTAACTGAAAGAGGAAAGAGGCTACTTCACACAAAGGGTAACTCAATAGGGGTTGGCACACAAAGTGGTGCTAGGGTAACTCATGTGAGAGTTAGTTAATTCAATGAAAATTAAATAAATGTATTAGGGAAAAGGGTAGCTTAAATCATATAACTTGTTAATTGTGCCTTGCTCATGGGCTCAAGGGCTTGTTTAGACTTGGGATGAGATGAGAAGGCCTGGAATGGAAAGATAATTGATTATGCATCGATTTGCATGTGGGGCCGAGGGTCATGAGAGGCTACCAAGGTAACCCAAGATGGGGGTTAGGGCCTAGGAAGATCTGCCAGGGTAACCCATGCAACTTTGTGATGGCACTCCTCTTATGACAACAATATGTATTATGCAATTGATATACTTAATTATTTTACTCTAAAAGCAATGCAACCTTTATGTATGTAATGTTCTTGTTTGGTATAGTATTGTGTGTTGCCTGGGTCTAGAGGTTGTTGGTTTTTCCTAGGAATCCCTTTTACTATCTCCTAGCATGGGGGGTGGGCCTTCAGGTACCACTTGGTTAGGTGGAAGTGCACCTTACACTGTTGGGTTCCCATTTCATGTTCTTGATGGCAGGATCTTCCATATTGGAGAGCTCGCGTGTACTAGTTGCTTTGTACTATTTCTTATGTTCTTTTGTATCAATTAGATACTTTGTATATGTACTACTCCTCATTTGTATTCGAGGAGGATTCTTGTATCATTGTTATTGTAACATTATTGTATGATCTTCCTCATTTTGGAAATGAGTCTTGTAACTGCTTTATGGAATGAATGCAATCTATGGATAATTCTTTAATGTACTTTGTATCTTAAAACGAGTTTAATGCTTTAGATGTATATTATTTATTTCATGAGTATTATTTATATGCTATGGATTAGTTTACTTTTGTATATTGGGATTTGAATGTAAGCGTTGTTGTGTACCTTAGAGGATGTATGCATTAAGTGTAGCTCACTTTACTTGTTATAATTACACTTAAAAAAAAATTGTGATGCTTCCACTGTGTTTGTGTCATCCTCTAGGGTTACGTGGTGGGGCGTTACATCTTGTCTCTAGGATGAGTGTCCAAGATTGATACTTGTTACCTTATAATCCTTGGGTGTTATATCATGTCTATCTTTATCAAATATTGGGGTAGCTATATGGATAGTTTTGTCTCCATTTGCATTCTTCTATATGACATGTTTCACTTTAGCTCCGCCTCTAGGCTTAGGAGTATCTACTTGTATGAAACTGTTAAGATCCAAAGGCACTATTTCTACTTCCATTGGGGAAGCCAATTCTCCGATCAACCAATTAGGTGCATCCTCTTCATGTTCTACCTCTATAACATTCATTTGTTCCTGGTTTCCAATTGATTCATGAACTTCTTCTCTTACTTCTTCAACTTTGTTTGTTACATTCTCTGAAATAGGAATCTCTTCAACAATTTCTGGCATAGATTCTAGATTACTGGGGTTTGACACTGTCTCTTCTGTTTGGAGACTTATATTTTCCTGTCTATCCAAGTGTTCAACATCAACTCCTGGGACGCCACTTTGCTTGTATCCTGCTACATCAGGATTTTCTTCATTTTCAACTTTATCACCTGAAACCTGTGTAGCTTCTTCATTTTCAACTTCAACCCGACCCTCCTCTGATTTTTCAAAGACTCACAGTTGTTCATTATCATTTGGATTGTTCCCAAGCAAAGATTGGGAATCAAAGGTATCTTCAATAACTATTTCATCAATAGGATATTGCCTTGTAGTCTCCCCTGTTTTCATCTCAAGAACATCAAGGTTCCCGACTTCTGAAGCAAGTGTTACTTGTATGAATTCTTCTTCTTCAACATTTATAGGAGTGGATCCTGTGTCTAGAATTTCTTCTACCATTGGTTGTACCATGGGTTTATCCTTAGACTTCTTTTCTTTTAGCTTTTCCCACATGGCACCCCATTTATCCCTCTGTTCTTTAATTCTGGCTTCATCTGCCTCAGAAATTTCATCCAAAACCACATGATTTCCTCCTAGTGCTTGTTTCATACTAGCCATATTAACATAAGGGGGAGAAGTAAACAATGTTGCAACTCTTTGAGATGCAAACCTTGTTTGTGTAACAATGTTTTTTGTTGCCCCTGCTTCTTCATCAATAGTAGGTTTAGTCCTTGGTTTTGCTATAGAGGAAGATGTAACTTTAGGTCTTACTCTTGGTTTAACTTTACCTGACTCGACATCTTTTTGCTTATCAGCTGGCTTTAGTGAAACTCCTTGGCTTGAAGCCTTAGGGGTTCAATTCTTCTGCTAGCAATTTTCTTAGTACTCCTCTTCTTCTTAGCAGGTTCCCCACTCTCAAATGCAATTTCATTTCTTTGTTTTCTTCTTTTATTTTGTGAGTATGTGGGTTCAATTCCTTTTTTCACTTAAAACTTTACAAAAATCATTTATCTAGTGTTGAGTATTTAATATAATTAGTGTAGAGAATTCTTCAATTGATCTCATTTCTTCACCATTGTAGTCAGGGTCTAGGATAGGTTCATCATACACCCTATCTTCATTGTAAGTTTTACTCAACACTTGACCATCATCTTTTTCCAACTGATCTAGGATATCATGAAGCATAAGAATCCGAGTAGATTTTAGTGACGATATTTCATATTTTCTTTTCCTTACTATGTGCTTATCTTCACAATTTAGCCAATAATACTCTAGAGGTTGGACATGAGCACAATAACTAGCTATGTTCTTGGCCATATTCCCTTCAGGATCATAATACATCATTTGGAGTGGGAAATATTAAAAATTATATGTTTTCAATTCTTCTTCACACAAGTCAACTGTCTTGATTGCACTGCATTTATAATTCACTATCACAATAGGAAATATCA
This sequence comes from Sequoia sempervirens, assembly GCA_007258455.2. NCBI lineage: Eukaryota > Viridiplantae > Streptophyta > Pinopsida > Cupressales > Cupressaceae > Sequoia > Sequoia sempervirens. The sequence goes on from VDFB02271358.1 coordinate 296,358,322, forward strand.
AAGAAGCCTTCTTATGAGTGATGCTATAAAGAGCTTGAGACGGTTTTAATTGTCTCACCAATTCTAACAACACAATTTTTTTTGTAAGATACTTGGGCAGCATGAAAGGATGCCCATCAAACCCTTCCATCCTAATATAGGAGTAAGTGGGGAACTGAATGTACCAGCCTCCCATCGGTCTAATAGCACTTTGTGCTTCCAAGGACAATCTTTTGGCTTTGTCACCTTCCATCGTTCTAGCCAGCTTCATGGAAAAAACATGATTAATTTTTTTGTAATGCTCTTTGTATCCATGGATAATGATTTGGGGTAAATGAGCATATATTAAGCTATTTCCTACTTCTTTTCCCAAAGTTTCAATCTTTTCAACCCTTGTTTACTTGCCCTTATGTCGCACAAATAAATCACATATGAAGACATATAAAAACATCTGGTTTTGGGAAATGCCTTTATTTTTTCATGCAATTTGTCACTAATAAAATTTCCCCAATGCATTTGCATGAGACTATCCATTAATCTGGCTATTATTACAAACATCTAGGGTTCAAATTTACTGGCATCTCGCAACCTAGCTATCCTACTCAGCATAGTTATAACATCTTGAACATCTTGGTTGAACATAAACCTTAGAATTACTTTGGTTTGTTTTGTAATATGCTCTTGGCACCATTAGGTACTCATAATTTCTCTATTGCGCTCCTCAACATTCTGATAAGTTTTGGCCTTTTCCCTCATATCAATGTTGTACATCTGAGTGAATATATGGAGCCCAAATGTGCATGTAATTCCTTTCTCAGAGAGATTTGCATAAATTCTCCCCTCCTCAATGATTCTTTTATTTGGGTCATAATGATTTATACACTCCATGACTAATTTAGGGGCCTCAATTGTTGGCGGAAACCCTCTTGCTAAAAATAACCCATTTGCTATAACATTTCTGGCACACTAAGAAACATTTTCTTGCCATACCTGAGTGCGAATTTCAACATTAGAAGACCACCCCATATGAGTATCTATAACTACCATGCCAATTGGTATGGCTTGTGAATTGTAGTATTTAAATTCATCTTCTATCTTTGCCTCAAAAGTACTCATTTTTGCTAGTGTGTTCTGCATTTTCAAATGTGGGTCTTGTGTGCAAGTTAGGGTTAAATTTAACCAACTTTTCTTACAAATTTATAAAACTTTCAATTCACCTTTCGGTTAAATTCAAATAAAAAAAATCAACATATCAATTTTCAAAGAGAAATACCATTTTCAAGATTTTCATGCATGGAAATGATTAACGAAATTTTAGTTATTTGAAACATACCTGGTTCTGGTTGATGATGACAATCTCTTCATAATAAAGCCTCAAAACCCTTGGCAATTATGTTCTTAGTTTCTCAAAATTTACCTTTCCTTGCGCGCCAGTATTATTTCGTTCGTTCAATGTCCTTTGCAAATTTGTAGCATGACGCTAAGTGGAGTGTTATAAAAGCAATTGCATGCTTGAGGTGATGCCAAGTACATGAGTAGTTCAACACCTTCATTAATTACCTGTTATAATGCATTAATTTCTCGAATAAAGGTGTAATCATTATGAATTAGGGTTCAAATTATGAACTCCTAGGTTTCTGTGCAGGCTCACTACTAGAGGAGAAAGACGACGTGAAGATCTTACGTGGCACTCTGGTGTCACTTTGATTTTTGTGAGAGGCAAAAGCCTTTAAGATATGTGATCAATTGTGATCACCAAGGTTAAAACTTTTGGTACTAAATTTTGAAAAGAATATTGGGGACCGAGACACTTACCTCCAAGCTTTAAAGAAAACCAAAACAAAGAAGAGACCGAAAATCGAGTTCAAGAGAGAAAAAATAATCAAAACATTTCATAACGGGACCTCCAGTTTTCGAGTTGACTAAAAGACAACAAAACAACAACAATCAGACTTTGATACAAAAAAGGTATCACCAGGATTAAAAGCTTTTTAGCTGACGACTTACTGAGCGAGACTAGGATCAACTAAAGATTCAACTTTCTTTGATGCAACCACAACAACTCCAAGATTTCAATTTTTGGTAAATATTAAAACTTCATGAAAAGACTGAAACATTGAATTCAAGAAAGAATAAGGATTAAAACAAAGACCAAACAAACTAAAAAAAGAAGCCTACATTTTACCAACCCACCGAACCAAAGCCAAAGCAAGTGGAAGCGAAAGCAGAAAGGGAAAAAAGGGGGTCCACATTTTGCCAAGGGGCAAAATGGGGCGTGTTGTGTGACCACACAATAGGTTGGACCAAAAAATGGAATGAATATGATAGGATAATTTGTAGGATTGACTCAAAATAAGATTTCCAACAAGTATATTTTTGGATATATTTAATTTGATTATTATATTTATTTTCTATTTTCTAGTGAACATAGGTTTTTCAATAATAGTAAAGGTCTATTTTCCACACACATGGAAACATAGTAAAATAGATCATTTAAAAAATCTATGTACTAGGTATTGATGTTATTATTTCAACAAAAAGAAGAAGAATTAATTCATATGCATACATGAAAATTGTGTTATTTAAGTAACCTATGTTTGAATTATAGTTAATCTCACTTCAAAAAGTTATATAAAAGAATTATGCAACAAAAAACTATAAAAAATATTTGTGCCCTAGATATTAGCGTTACAAATCTATGTTTAAAATTTAAAATTTTATTCTTTTCACAAATAAAGTTATGCTTTATTGAAGTAAAATCACTTTTTAAACATACGAAAAAAAAGCTATAAAAAATAAGTTATTAAAATATAAGTTATTAAAATATACGTAAAAAAACCAACAAATTATTTCTTAATTTAAAAAATAAATATTTATAATCTACAAACAAAATATCAAAAATCACTAGTTCACATTGTCTTCAATTTCTTAATGGTTTTGTTGCTATAAGTGTTAGAAAGTGAAAATTTGGTGAAAAATGTGATTTCGATGTCCCACTTTGGTCAAAAAATGGGACACACTATTGTGGGATCACCCCATAAGACAATGCCTTTATATACATGTAATTATAACTTTGGCATCCATGTTGATTAATAATGGTCATATTCTTAGATTGTTTGAGTAATAAATCAAGAATTTGTAGATTGGAAACATGGGATTGTGATCGTATCCACAATCTCACCTAGGCGATAAAATTATGCTTACGCCCTTGTCCATACTAATGAAAATTGGTTCAAAAAGATTCTAAACATAGAGATGCTGCATGTCAAAATGGTAAGTTCAAGCTTGGAGTCGTAGACACTTCAAATTGACATATTGTCAATTACCTAATAACTCGATTACTTCCTCCATAGTTGATTGAATAAATCCTTATTTATCCAATTAATCATACAATCTTCATCCCCTTATTAATTGAATTATATTTTATTATTTAATCAATAAATTAACTATTCATCTACTATTCATCACTATTCTTCAATCTTGTTTCTAACCTAAAATCACTTAATCAACCTTCTTCTATTGTGCACCTTATGTAAGTATATCTAAATATTTATTTACCTAAGTTCCCTATTCTCTTTCCAAAAATTAAATAAATATATCAATTTATATTTGATTTTTTTTCCATCCACTTTTCATTAGTGAGTTAAAATTAAATAATTCATTAAGCCTCCCCTCTTGCCCCTCTTGCACATTCCTAATCATAGTCAAACCCTTTCAAATCATGCACAATCCCTAAATGTGTACATAGGTATGACCTTTGTACACAAAACATGTGTCCTTTGTACATGTGACATGGTATTCATATGGGTCAAAAGACTTATCTATTGCCCTAGAGTGCTCCCAAGTACCCCTTTTCCCATCTTGTCCCTCCACTTTCTCCAAATGGATTCTCCACCATATGTTCCCCTTAAATCTTGGACCTCCCTCCATCCACCAATCAAATGAGAACATTTGTCCTCCTCTCATCTCTCCAAAGGTCTCAATCAAATTGAGCCCTTGATCTTTACATACAATCTTAGCCATTCAATCTTTGAGCTATACTTCTATAAACTGGGTTCACCCAAGTCATTTTCAAATCACCTTCATATGAAGGTGAAGACACACATACCACCAAATCTATCATCCTTCAACACAATCACTATAAACTTGAAGTAACAAAGATCGATATTGATGAAAACTTTGATTTTTCATAATTTCTACTAACTTTTAAACTTAATCAAGTGTTGTGTTTGATTGTAAGTAAATGAATTAATTTAATAAATTATACACAATAATTAATAAATATCAAAAAATCAAACATAAATATCAACCCATAATAACATTAAAAAAATTGAAATTATATTCTTTTCTCCCCTAAAAACATATTTGTCCTTTTCAAAACATAAAAATTTAATTTAAATATCCTCAAATTGATGTCTCACCTCCAAAAGTAACTTTAGAGTTTCTATCAAATAAAAAAACAAAAAAAAAAAAACCTTTGACCAGCTCAAAAGAGGCGAATTAGAGCTTACATGGAGGTTTCAAGGGCTTGACTAAGGCGGCGACTTGTGTTTGAGGCGGTGTTGCGAAAAAGACCAAAGCCAATAATGCGGTATGGTTTCGTGTTGAGTAACTTTCAAGAAACCATTAAAATATGTTTATCATTCTATAGGAGCATTGTCGCTATAATACCCAACAAATGTAGTTCCTAAGTCCATTTTCCCTCAACCACATGAACCTTCTGATGATTCCTTAGTGGGTAACATAGTTTGTTTCCATTTTGTGTGTGAGTAAAGGACGAGGAATGGAAGACTGCATAAATTAGCATGAAAAGACTTTCTGTTAGCTCTCAGGTCTCACGGAACTCGTTTGCAAATTGAGACTTGAGGACGTACTTAATTTGAAAAAAATCATTTGAAAAAGATATCTTGGGATGTCAGAGACTCTATATGTAGTAGCTGTGTAACCAATGTGCTTTTATAGGGGCGGCTATAATCTGGTATTCTTGACAACACAGCATAAATAACTGTGCAGAATGACAGCTGCAGCCTGCGATAGTGTACTTTAAGGAATTCGTTGCTTTTCAACAATGCCATTTGAATATGCTGGCGTTTAACCTCGTACTGTAAACAGTAAGTGTTCTCCTATAAGTTTGAGCTTTTCTGTATTCAGAAAGTTTTGAGAATGTGGTGGGAGTTTCTTTTTCTTTTTGGGTTTCTTTCTTTTGCTATCATTTAAGTTTTTAGGAGTTTGGGTTGAGGAAACGTGGGCATCATTTTGTTCTACATTGTATTGGAGATATTGAATTGGGTGGGCAGAGGAGTGCTTGAACTGAGTTGGGTGCTTATTAAAACTTGTGGGAAAGCTTTCAACTAATTTGGGTGTCCTTTATAGCTTGTGAAAGATCTCTGGATCGTTTTGGGTGTAAACTGATTTGATGATCCTTTAGGCTATATTATTATCAAGGTATACGACTTGTAAAGAAATTGTTTCTTTGGGTAAGCTGTTTTTAATTGAATTCGGTAAGTTTTGTTTGATTGTTTTGAGGCTTGACCTAAGATCATATGCTACATTACAATTTTCTGTAATTCCAAAGAAATTTATGTTTTATCTTTGCATATTGGACACATTTACATTGTGTAGAAGATATTGAAGCGGGTAGGCAGTCGAGTTCTTGAACCGAGTCGCCTGTGTTTTAAAACTTGTGGAAAAGCCTTAGATCGAGTCGCGTGTATTTTAAAATTTGGGTGTCCATTAAAGCCTGTGAAAGAGCTGTGGACTGTTCGGGGTGTAAATTGATTAGATGATCCTTTAAAGTAGATTAGTATCGAGTTATACGACTTGTTTAGAAGATTGTTTCTTTGGGTAAGCTGTTTTAAAATGAATTCTGCAAGCTTTGTTTGATTGTCTTGATCTGATATGTCATATGTTAGGTTTTGATTTTCTGTAATTCCAAATAATTTTTGTTTTGTCTTTGCATATTTACACATTTACATTGTATTGAAGATGCTTGAACTGAGTTGGGTGTGTTTTAAAATTCGTGTGAAGGCCTTGACCACACTTGGGTGTTCATTAAAGTCTGTGAAAGAACTCTGGACTGTTTTGGGTGTAAATTGATGAGACGATCGTTTAGCTTACATTGGTATCAAGGTATATGACTTTTTGAGTAGATTGTTTCTATGGGTAAGCTATGTAGAAATAAACTCTGCAAGTTTTTTTTGATTGTCTTGAGTCTTGACTTAAGATTTCATATGTTAGGTTCTGATTGCCTGTAATTCAAAAGAAACTTATGTTTTATCTTGCATATTTTACACCTTTTTTTTCCCCCAAACGAGGTATCTTCAGATGGGTTTGTTTATCAGTTTTACAATTTCATGTGAATTGGTTTTAGCTTTGCAATGGTTTTCTTTTTCAGCCGGTTGCATATGGTAGATAAGATTCTCCAATTAAGGGTTAACCAAGGTTGATAATATTCTTATGATTCCTTAGTATTTTCTTGTCTTCAATTCAAATTTTAAACTTTTGTCTTTGTTCCGAGCAGTGTCAGTGACCTTAGTTTTGATATTTTCTTTCAGGCTGTTCAAATTAAAGCTTGTGGAAAATATTGGGTCACTACTGAAATTAGGGGAAAGCTTCAGTCTGTTAAATTCTGTGGACCGATTTGCGTTGATACTGAAACTTGTTAAAAGGCTTGAGAGAATAGATGGGTGATTGGCATGCACTTTCAGCAGGGCCTCTCACTAGTGGGGGTTCACAAGACATGATTACTAGTATGAATACGAAGAGGCAGAGGAGACCTAGTGTTAGGCTTGGCGAAATAGGTGACTACCAATCTTTGGAATCTTTTAAGAGAAGGAAGGAAAAGTGGGAGGAAAAGCAAATGAAAGGTGCACAGGAAGAACATCCCAAGGGCTCATTGCTTCAACTCCCTTGTAGGTTTTCAAAACAGAGCACGGAGCTTGTAGTTTCAGGAGGACTAGGTTCTGGCAATAAGATGTTAAAAACACAGCATTCAGGGAATGAAAATCGTTATTCACATGAGCAGATTGAAAGTGCAATCGAACTCCAGAGGCAGGAGAGTCCAAACTCATTATTGGCTAGGGATGAGCATCATACAGTGTTGTTGGAGGGGATTGAGAATGTTGCTAGTAGGAAAGTGCAGTTAAATTTTAGGACTGCAAGTAAAAGGGCCCGGCATGGGAGCAATAGGAAGGCAGTAAGGACTAGAATTTCATCTGCAGTTGGAAAGGCGGGTGAGAGTACACATGCCAAACCTGAACCCTCCCTTTTCCATTCTCTTCCATTTTTTCATAAAATACATCCAAATAGTTTGCAGAATCGGCAACAAAAATCTGCCTCAAGAGCTAATGATGAGAATGATAAGGGATCAAGGGAGGATGGCTTTGGGGAACCTTTATCTAACGCTTCATATGATATCTATACTCCTGAGGGTTTCAGGCATTCTGATCTTGAAACTTCTGATAGCCCTGGAGATATGAAGGAGAAATGTTTGGCAGTTCAAGAAGCCTCATTGGAGGGGAGGGTTGTGAGTGTGGGTCTATCTCATAGTCAGCAAATGGTGAAAGATTCATGCCAGAATGAGAGGGATGAATCGGTATCAGGGCAAAGAGGGCAGGCCAAATTGGGAGAAACTTGGGCAATGATTAATGCAGAAAAGCTTACTGGGCCTAGGCACAGCACAAGTGGTGTTATGATCATGGAATTGGAAGGTGAAACTGACGTGAAGGATATTCCTAGCAATGGAAGACATGGGACCAGCAGCTTGGGAAACGGTGTAAAAGCATGGTTGAATGGGATTGGACTTGGTAGATATGCCCAAATTTTTGAGATGCACGAGGTTGACATGGATGTCTTGCATTTTCTCACCTTTGATGATCTTAGGGAGATGGGGATTAATGCTGTTGGCTCTCGGCGTAAAATATATACTTCAATTCAGCAACTTGGAAAGAGTTTTACAGTATAATTTGATTCACTGCAGGAAGGCTTTAGTTCCCCCATTGAATGCTGAAGCTATGAATGGTGGGTAAAACAGATGTCTCATATTTAATTATCTTGTAAAGAACCGTGGTTTCATTTTTGAATGGCAATGCTTTCATCTATGTGAATGTGGACATTTCTACCTCTATGATATATGGCGGTTTAGATATATTTCTTTTTTCTATTATCATTTCTTTCCTTATGTTTTAGTCTGTTGACACTACCATCATTAGTTCAGCAGCAAAAGAGATGAATTAGGTCCGAAAAGCTCTTTTTGGGAGGTTCAATTTCTTCTTGGTATATGTCAATTCCATATATTGTGTTAAGGTTTGTTACTTGAAATAGTCTTGATCAAAATACAGTTATCAGTCTCTAGAACCTCTAAGGGATTTTTTGTTTTAAGATATATAATGGAAGAAAAGGCCTTAAAGACATTTCTAGAGTTGAACTGTGTAGGTGAACGCATTAGATACTCATCCATCCCTACATCTTACCTATTAAACCATAGTCACATGGTTACTTTAATTTTTTAGAGAGGAGAAAAACTATATGGTTGAATTTTTAAATCCGATGTCTTCACTTTGACTTCATTCTTGTCATAGTTGCTCCTTCACAATGGTGGTAGATTTTTGGAGGAAAAGGAAGTATACAAAAAATGCATAAAAATCTTGGCACAAACCAAGTTGAGACCCTAGGTCTTACGTCCTAGATGTCTTGGGAATGATAGGATGGGGATAAAATGTCCCCTTGTTGTCCTTGGTGTGTGGTCACGAAAAGCATTTGAGGGATGTCTGGGGTTGCACTGCTATCCTCGATGTAACATGGAAGATTGGATGACATCTTTCGATCACCTAGGGATGTCAAGGCATCCCTGTGAACAGAGCTCTTAGTTTAACCAAAGTACACATTTAGGAAATGATGTTTCCGGTTTGGGTTTGGGTTCAAGGTTCAGCTTCTGGTGTTTATAACTAAGCTCTAAACCCATAATGAGTCTTGTGAAAAAAAAAGAAGCAGAAGCTTTTGGTGATTATAAATAAGCCCTAAACCCATTGCATTTTACATTGCCGTTTGCAAAGAGGAAGGGGTACTTTCCTAAGGATAAGGAAGAATAAGAGGTATGTTCCCAATTCCCAATGATCATTGACCATTCATCTTCCCATTTTGTTCTTCAAACTTCATCATTCATGAAGTTCTTTTAATAAAAAAAATGCAACTTATGTTTATCCTTTGCTTCTGAGTCTCCTGTGACTTGAAGTAAAGAAAGCAGAAGGAAAATCCTTATGTAGAAATAGAAATTTAGTGTTGGGCTCTTGACAATTTTTTATGTTATAAATAGTAAGTTATTTTTGTTTCTTGGCGCTAGTATGAGTTTAACATGTTGAGGGATCTAGAAATTGGTAATAGAAGCAGGGGAGGGGAAAAGGCAGCCAAAGAGAGCACTCAAAGTGGTAGTTCAGTTGAGACTCTCGTGAATTTTGATTTCCCTTCCACTTTCTTGGAAAAGTATGCCAAGCACCAATAAGGTCTCTTTATGGCAATTTGCAACATGAATAGATGTGAACATAACAGTTAATTTAGGGGGGTGTCGTGCATTATTAGAATGAATGCACACCTCCTACACATTTTTGGTTAAGGGGTTGAGGATGTGGTGAGCTCTCACTTGAACAAAGGGCTAAGATAATCAGATTATATAATGGTGGCATCTCCACACCTTATATTCCCAGAACCAACACCTCCTTCTAGAATGACTGGTACTCAACATGCTCAAGTTCTTGTTTTTCCTTCTAGAATGACTGGTACTCAACATGCTCAAGTTCTTGTATTTGAGTGTGCAGTAGAGTCTATGGGGAAACATAAGGCCATGGATTCAACTTCAAACTTGGTTCTAATATGTTCAATGTACAAGCATAGATGAGGCAGATGATGCATTGGGAAATTCTTTGCCAATGACATTCCACTCCATGTTGCTTGCTCTCCTTATTTTAAGGATGCAATGTCTAAGGTTGCATAAGTAGCGCCTTTATATGTAGGGCCAAGGGGGACAATATTGAAGACTAATTAGAATGATAACTATTCCAAGATAAATGTACTAAGGAAAGGAATGCTACATTAGTCTCAAATGGGTGTAATATTATCATGGATGAGAGAATCAACATTAGACATCATTCACTCATCAATATCATGGTCACATATTCAGATGGGCATTGCTTCCTTAGGGCAGTCGATTGTTCGAGGAAGCACAAGGATGCAGAGTTCCAATTCTAGATCCTTAGAGATGCCATCGAGGAAATTGGCTTTGACGATGTGGTGCAGGTTGTGATAGATGCAACATGTGTGCAAGGTAGTAGGGAAGTTGGTTGAAGCTATCCATAAGTATATCTGTTGGACCCCTTGTGTGCATACCATAAACAATGCACTCAAGGGCACCAATAAAATTGAATGGATCAAACAGGTTTTTGTTGATGCGAGAGATGTGTAGATGTTTATTTCCAATCACTACATGTTAGTTGCACTATTTCAATTCTTCTCCAAGAAGGAAGTCATCCAACTTTATGAAATTAGAAATGCATCCTACTTCATTCTATTGGAGAGGATGATTGAGTTGCATGAGTCCTTGCAATGAATGGTCATGACATGAATGGAATCAATGGGCCAAGACCAAGACAAACTAGGAATTGGGAGTGAAGGAAGTGGTGAAGAGTGACAAGTTTTGGTCAAATGCCAAATAAATAACTTCAATCATATCCCCAGTTTTCACAGCGATGAGATATGGGGATTTTGACATTCCCAGCCTTAGGGGAGATATATGAGTACATTGATAAAATGCATAGCCAAATGAAGGATGTTGTTATGTAGAGAGAACCCACTTTGCAGTTTTCTGATGATTACATAGAGACTTATTCAGTGGAGGTGGGAGAAGTTGAACACTCCTTTGCACATAGCCGACTATGTCCTAAACTTGAAATCGTATGGGTAGATTCTTGGTATACTTCTTATGGATGACATGGAGGTGAAGTGGGGTTTCATGAAGGCCATTAAGAAGATGTAGAGTACTTTGTATCTTGAACTTGAATGATATACTACAGATGCTTGTCATTAATCATTGGACCAATTGATTGTCAAGTTCTTAAACTTTGTATAAATTTTGTCTTGTTTTATGCATAATGTATACATAAATAAAAAATTGGCAATCGCAGTTTCATTTACTGTTTTTAACAATTATTTTTTCACATATGAATTTTTATGTATTCTTTTAATAGTTAATCCCCACTGTCACCAAAATCTTGTAGGACTAGTACCATTGGAAACTATGGAATATAATAGAGAGTGAAAGGAGTTCAACTATCATATTTCATGTCCAAATGGAACAAAAGAGTAACTTTAGCCATAAAACAACTGTAAAACAATGTCCTTGGTCCTATAAGCTCAAAGTGAGTCCACTATGGTGTCTAGTTACTGGGCAATATATTGTGAAATTCTTATGAAGTCACCTACAGATGGAAATTGAACCTCCAAATTGGTGGCTAATGCCATGATTCAGATCTGATATGAACTTGCTTGAAATCTGTTAGCTTCATCTGTAAAAGCATTCACAATGGCAAATTTGAAAGGAAGATAGTGGCTTGTTTGTTGAATTGGAGAGATCGAGTGTCAACCCTATGTGTAAAATTAATATTTGTATGCGTAACATATTTTACCTGCCTAAAAAGCTTCTATAAAGTCACTAAAAGATCGATGAACTTAATAACAAAGCCTTATTAACATGTCGTTAGTTTGTTGGATCATGATTATCTCCATAAGTACTGTTTTTGCAATTTTTGGCAAAGATGCTGTTTTTCATCAGCATTGATCACAGAGCTAATAATGACAATAAAATTCCCAATTTGTTACCTTTTGCATTCTAACCCTTTAAGAGGTCCATATACCAATTTAATTTTGGAATGGGTTTATAAAAATGTGACATTTTCAATTTAGAAATTCTTAACATGCGCAGTATTTTCATTTTGACAGGAAGACTTACCATTTGGTTTTAAAACAAAAACAATTAGGCGGTTTAGAGTTGGAGAATACCTCTTAAATTTTCGTGGTTATTAATGAAGTGTCTTATCCTGTTGCTACTAGCTTCCAAAGAAAATTAATCTTCTCGATCCTTTTAGATAGCTTGACTTATTGTTCTTGTTTTTTCCTTCTCTATCTAATTTGATCATTATGGCTTGGACCTGGATTTAGAGGTCGTCGAAGGTTTACATATTTCTCCAATCTATCATTGTTGCTTTTATTTGGAGAACAAGTTCACCTCCTTTCTCATGTCATAAAGGTTACATTTTCTGTTTGTTTTGTTTGATTTGGTGATGTCTCATATCCTAATTTCTCCACTTGAGTAGCTTTTGCTCCAGTTTTTACAGTCATTTAGGCCTTCTTTTCTCCGTGATATGGGTCTTGGAGACGATGCCCACCTCATCAAGATTGTGTTTTCATAATAGTTTCTTGATTGGTCAGTTTTTCTTCCAATTTTCCTACCAGTGTTTCGGGTTCCTTCTCCATGATCACAAAGGGTTTGTAACTTTCTCTTGCTTCTTCAAGCTTAGATTTATTTATAGCTCTTCTTTCCATCCATTTTTCCCTGCTGTCTTCTGCAATACTTTTCTTGGCAAATTCTAGTGAAGTGCCCATGTTCAAATAGAAATCTGCAATTAAAAGATATGAGTTTGTGTTTCCCAAAATCAAGGTCTTTGTATATTCTAGCATGCCAATTGAATTTCTCTTTAGAGGCTTAAAGTTCCTTTGACCTCCTCCCAATAGCCTAAACAATTGTAATTTCAAAATTCCAGAGGGCAGAGTTGGAAGCAATGCCAAAATAGATGTTTTTAAAGGTGAGTCCTCCTATAACTGACCAAATATTTCATGACAATCTAACCCTTCCTTTGAATGATGGATGACTGTCAAAATTCATATTTCTATCTTGTTGATTTGAAAAAACATTGCACAATAACAAAAACATTATAAATAGAGTGGTGATTTCCATTGCTGAGTTCTTAATCTAGTTAAGAATGGTCTCATGTGATTAGCTATATTCCTTTGAGTTCTGTAACTAGAGCTTTTGATTTTCCATGCCAAGAATGTTGTCAATTGAGTAAACATCCTTGTGTTTTTCACCATTTTGAAGCTCCTAGTTTTTTTGGGTTTGTAGAGATTTCCTTTTCCACTTCCTCTCTAGGTTGCCATAGTGATTTGGATCATAGTTAAAAGACTCACTCAAACTCACCTAGACTAGGTGAGTCTCAAGGCGAGCCAGCTTGGGTGAGTCCTCGAGACCTAGACTTGTCACCCTTGATTGTAGAAAACCCTAAAAACTTGCTAGTCATTCTACTGGTGTCTAGAAATGATGCCAAACGTGACCAAATGTGACCAAATGTGATTGTAAAAGATGCTAGAAAGAGTGCAAAAATTGTGACTATGACAATTGTGATTGTAAAAAACACAACTATTAAAAATTAAGTGTTTGAATCTAAGTCAAAAATCAGCTAAATGAACATGAGTATTGTAACTATGATTTGGATGAATGGGAAGGTAATCTCTTTAGTGTTCTAGCCGCTAGGTTTTGTTGACTACAAACTCCCACTTCTTCATTGTTTCTAAGGAGAAAAGCTTGTTTCATCTTTCCCAAAGGTATGAAAGGCATGGTTAGGTTCTAGACGAATGCTTATAATCCTAACTTGATGGTGTCTAATGGAATTGTTCTACTTAAGCTTGCAGTTTTGCATGATAATTTGGATGTAATAGTGTGTCTGGCACCACAATAACAAACGTTAGAATCTTAGATGACATAGCATAGGAATGTTATGAGATACAAATGACACATTTTTGGTCCGAGGGTAATGATGTTTGACCTAGTAATGTTATGAGATAAAATTGACACATTTTTGGTCTGAGGGTAATGATGTTTGACCTAGCATTTTATGTGCGTGCCCACCTTAACAATAGAGTCCAAGATTTTTATTGAACATTTAGCAATAAATTAGAAAGAAAGAAATCAATTATATTAATGTCCAGATGTGACCAAAATAGGTCAATTTGACTTGGAAATACAATTAGAGAAAATAGCAAGAGGGAGCCAAAAAAAGGCTCCAAAGAAGCTACAAACTTAAATATAAACAAAGGAAAAGCAAAAACTGAAAGGCATTTTGATGGAAAAAATGGGGGTCAACTAGAGTCGGGAATCCCAAGTTCAGTCAGAGGGGAAAGACCCCATGAGACCATCAAGATGACCTAGAATACTATACAAGTAGTCCAAATATCCAAGAGAAAGGAGTTGTTGCCAAAGCAAATAGAGTTGATGGAACATTGGAATGGGTGAATTGGGTCTAATTTGTATCAATAGAAGAGGAGTCACATTCGTTGGGGTAGCTGTGAAATTGTTGATAGAAGAACTGATGATCTACCCTATAGAAAGCCCTAGGCTAAGAGATCTTGGCTTGGTGATTCTTGGGGGGCACAGAGTTTTTCTAAGATATTGCTAGAGGTGGGAAAGAAACTGTTGACGTGCACTTGAGTAAGAGACCCCACTTGGGAGTGAGACATGGCAGGAGCATGGTGCCATTACTGAAAGAGTATACATATCATAAAATATTCTTTCTACCCTTATCAAAAGCAAACAATAGCTAATACAATCTCTTTTGGGGGACTAATCATCTATCCTATTGCTAGTAGCAATCAACAATGGTTACTATAGAACTAGGCTTGATTAGAATTAAATATTAGTAAGAATTTTTGTTCAATTTTTCTAAAAGTCAAAAGTTTTTTGATAATGAAATGAAATCTTCAAAATAAAATAAACACGATGTGCAATTTGAATTTGGTTTCAGTATAAAATCATCATTTCTTGGTGTTCTTTATTTTTTGATAGGGTTATTATTCATCATGCACTCGTCAATTTTGGGAAAAAAATTATTTTATTAATTTATTGATGTGATAGTTGTCATTTAATGAGTATGAGTCCTTACCAAAGTGTTGAAATATTGAGTCTATGTTGAGTCCTAAAACATTGTGTTGAATCCACAGGTTGCCAACTTTTCATCTCTTTTTCTCTCCTCTTTTTTCATTGGTAATGCGTCAAGAACATTTATTAGGCTATAGTTTTAAATGGCTGGAAAAATGGGGGATTATTACTGGTAGAATGCTTTTCGTGTTTAGGTCTTGTAGGTTTAATAGTATTGTCTGCATCCACGGAGGGTCATTCATTTTATCTTGTGTAGAATGCTCGAGTCCCATTCACCTACTTTGGTCATCCATAGACAGTAATATAATTTAATATATTTCTTTTTATCTTGTGCAGAATGCTCGAGTCCCATTCACCTACTTTGGCCATCCATGGACAGTAATATAATATAATATATTTCTTTCTTTCTTTGGGTATGAATCCTTATTCACAGTGTTGGAATAGTGAATTTACATTGAAGTCCTAAAACTACAGAAAGGATGCAGGAGGGGAGAGCAGAAGTCAAATTAGAAGTAGGAACACCAACAAAAATAATTAATGGGAAATAACTTGAAGCGAGGATAAGATTAGGAGCACAATGAGCAAAGATATTGAGGAATATATAGGAAAAAATGGCTGGTTGTGGCTGTCTGAACACATAACAGAGATTGCAGATGTATTATGTGAGATATGGAAACAGTGTAGATGAATCGAATGTTAAAATTTTTTGTAGAGTGTTGGTTTTAAAAGATGCATTGAAATACATCAGAAGGTGGATATGAGAAGGATGTTGGAATTGAAAATGGAATCAATCAAGTGGACACAAGAAGGATGGTGATGCAGTAAGAATGGAACAATAACACAGTGGAAAAGTGCAAAATTTGACTATGTTTGGTCTAAGTAGTATGATGTTGAAATTGCATTTCAGTTTCCTTGTGATATAAGCTTTATCGAAGCTATGGTTTTTTTTCAAGAATTCAATGAGTAGTTGACGATAGCTTTATTGAATTTTTCTGGATCTTTTGGCCTTTACTGTTCAATACATACATAAAAAGATCTCTTTTAACAAAGGAGATTATTATATGTTGTGTCATGATGCTCCATAGCTTGTTAATTGATTCTTGATAAAAGTCATAATGTTCTTTGCATGTAGAGATTAACAATCCAATCAACTTTTACAATTAAGTCTTGTTAATTTTGTGTATTCATAATACATATTAAATTGATAAAAATATCAGTGACATGATTAGGCTTTCCCTTGTAGCGATAGATGCATCTGGAATCCATGCTTAGTGATTGTGGAATCAAGCATAGAGAGAGAACAGTCATTTATAATGCTCATAATCTAAATGTAACGGTATCTTGTTGACATAAGGAGTGGACTATAGTAAGTGTGGAATTGACACACAAATGAGAGATAGAATGTCCATACTATGGTGATCCTGCTCTTTGGGTGATTACGATTTTGGATTGGGGCCTCTAGGGTCCATATAGACAGGCAATTCTTGCACAACCACAATCAGTGAGAGCATTTGTCATCAACTATTTGTACATTGCGCATTATTTTAATATCATTGACTTGTGCAGAACATAGAGATTTGGCGTTATCATCAAAATGTACACAACATTAGACTTAACATTGGGCTAACATTTACCTTCACCTTTAAGCTTTAATGTCTCTCTCAAGCAGTAGACCTGTGCTTTGACTCATGCAAGGTCTGCTTGTTGGGGTCTTCTTCCCCGATAATGTCTTTGATGATGACAGCCTAGGTGATGATTCCTTCAATTATGGCGCCTTTAATAAGTGCTTAGTGATAAACTCTTTGATGCAGACCTAGGAGGCCCAAACACACTCAAAGTGTCAACTTGCCTTCAAGAGGCATCTAACAAGATTACAAGGGCCTATTAGACCAATCCAAACAACTCCCAAAGTTTGAAAACAACCAGAAGTAGAATCTCCCACTTTCACCCTTGCAAACCTAGTAGCAGTGCAAACCTGGTTTTAGGCCCTTAACTCCAACACTTCCCAAAACACTTGACAAACCAATGGATGATTTAGACACCCATTACAGAGTTATAAAACATATCTTAGGATCAGACACAAATCCTTTGGACCAAACTCCCGAAACCTCTACTCCTACGCTGATCTAATTAGGCTAATTAGGCCTAAATTACAAAGCAACCCACCTTTAGACTTATCACAAACAACTGAAACTTTGGGGCAGTATTTCCCATGCCCTCAAACCACTAAATCCACAATTAGCTTCCAGAGTTGACCCTTCTAACATAGCAAACTATGAAACCCTCGATTTTTAGCCAAACCAAGAGAGTTTTATTGAAAACCTACATTCCATGCCTTACCAGACCCACAAGCCACTTCAAACACTTTGCTTCAGCCCTGCACATGCTCAAGAATTCATGAGAAACGACTATCTTCAAGGATTTCATAAAACCCTAGACCCAAATCACCATTTTCATGTGTTTTCCTTAACAAAATCAACAGGGCAATAGTTCTATCTCCCTTAATTCTTCTCCACCACTCAAGACAAGCATCCTACCTTCTACTCAGACTCCCTAGGGCCCATTACACTTGCCACAGTAGTCACAGTTGGTGTATGGGCCCTTAGAACATGATCTTTGTTACAAAACCCTCAAATAGGGTATTCTCAGTCTGCTTCAGGAAAACAGAGATTTTTGCCACAAAACTCTATGGATTTCCTTCAAAATGGATGCAAAAGATTGATAACATAGGCCACCACGAAATTAAAATGATTAC
Source organism: Sequoia sempervirens (assembly GCA_007258455.2). NCBI lineage: Eukaryota > Viridiplantae > Streptophyta > Pinopsida > Cupressales > Cupressaceae > Sequoia > Sequoia sempervirens. The sequence continues at coordinate 296,376,033 of VDFB02271358.1, forward strand.
ATAGCAAAATCAGGCTGTATGGGCTCGTACAGGTCTGCAAATGTAAAGGAAACTCAGAAAAATGAATGAAAAAACAGAGATAATCTATTGCCAATGCTTCAATTCTTCAAGCCAAACATTACAACGAGTTCCTATGCCTTTTTAAAGGCTTCTCCACTTCAAACAAACGACCAACTTCCTTTCAACTGAATTTTAAACTCCTTATGATTGTTGGAGGCCAAAATGATACCCTTTACACATTTTAATAACAACACATTTACATATATTGTAATGTTTGCACTCCTTGACACCCCTAATCACCTAAACCATTACAAATGGTCTAATGAGACCTTATTCAACTAAGAAACATGACTCAACTCAAGAAACAACATTCTACCTACCTTGACACCTTTTGTCAACTTTGACAATTTCTTCCCACATGATTTGCACTTCTCACAAAATGAACACAAAAGCCCTCAAAGTTGATCAATTACATAAGAATGGTCACACTGGACGACCTTAATTCAAACATCCTAACACACCTTACCTATAAGACACTTAATGAAGAAACATAGAGAAGATTGGTGCCCCTGCACCATACACACCACCATGAAAAACTCATGTCACATGAGTAAGGATTTGTCTTGCTCCAACCTGCTCTCCACAAGCCCTTGCTGATTTGTACCTCCTCTTGCCTGATGTGGACAATGAAAACTTGCAGCCCACTTTGCCCTCTAGCCTTTGTGTGCATGTAATCTTGCCCCCTTCTTTGAAATCAGATCAGTGGGTGGTCTTCCATCTACCCTTAGACCAAAACAAGTTAATGTCCTTACCTTCATGCCTCTAAACCAACCCTTACCAATGCTTTTCTAGACTACCTTGTCTCTTGCTACTATTTCTGATGGATACTTATCTCTAATCCCCTTTCCTTTCATGATTGATGTAGTACCTATTCCAACCATCTTTTGTCCTATCCAAGCAACATATCCTCCCTCAAGGCTCTGTCCCTGCCTGTGCACTTGTTCCACTCCACTCTGACCCTTGGATGTAGGCATCAAACCCACTGCCCTGGCTTGCGTAGTTCCATACACCACTATATTCTTAGATTTTAGAGCCTTTCCTCTACCTAGACTTGACTGTCCTTCCATTCTATGGGCTGTTATAGGACACACCACTGTCCCAATCAGGATCTCCTCCATTTTCCTAAACCCTTCTTGCTGTGTTATCAACAACTCACCACTAACCTGTCTTGATCAGTCTTCTTCATGGGCTTCACATCATTTTTCCCCTCCAACTGAGCATCCACCTTCTTAGCCCCTTTTTCCATCTTCACAATAGGTTCATCAGCATTCAATACCACTGGCCTAGCACTATTTGTAGGTGTATTTCTTGCTGTCTCAACACCATAACCCTGCTCCAAATCAGCAAACATATTGTCCTTGTTGTCCTCAAGCCTTAAAGGCTCCTTTTTGCCAAAAATCACAACCTTGGTTTTGCCTTTATCTCTTGCACTACCCTGCAAAGGAGTTAGTTTGAAACTCTTATCATCCTTCCTAATTGTATAGGTGTTTTCCCAGCCATCATACATGGACCTTCTATCAAATTGCCATGGTCTCCCCAAGAGCAAATGGCAACAATCCATTGGCAATATATCACATAAGACCCTATCCTTGTACTCCCCAATCTGGAAATCCACATAGGCTTGCTCATTCACCACTAAGGTTTGACTATCATTCACCCAAAAAACTTTGGAAGGTGCTACATGAGGTATCTTCTCTAGATTTAACTTGTCTACCATCTCCCTAGACACCATATTATCTTGAGAGCCTGAATCAATAACAACTTGACACATTTTACCTTTGCATTTGCATGAAGTTCTGAATAGACTCCTTCTTTGACTCATATCTTCCTCTTTAGGTGCTTGCAACAAGGTCTTTCTCATCATGAGTGCTTCTCCCACCTCTGGATTTGTAGGTCTGCTTGAACTTTCACACTCTTCCTCTTGGACCAATAGAACTTTCACACTCTTCCTCTTGGACTAATTGTGTTCTTCTTTCACTCTTATCACCGCTTAAAGTTGGACTTTGGTTTTGAGGACACTTGAAAGATGGGTGTCCAAATTCATTGCACCTATAACACCTTCCTGAGAATTCATTGTAATCTCTCCTTTGTCTGAAGTTAGTTCTTCCACCTCTCCATCCTCCTCTTGCTTCAGGTGCTTGGTCTTTGTTCTTATCAACATTTTCAAGGTCTTCCTTGGTCTGCCTTGATGTTGAAGTGATGCCTCTACCCCTAGAGGTGTTGCCTCTTCCTCTTGCTGCCTTCTCTTGTCTACTCTTGAGTTTTTCTTCTACTCTCATTGCCATTTGAAAGCATTGTTCAACTGATTTTGGTGCCAACAAGCTGATTTCATCCTGAATGTTATAACTCAGACCATTCAAGTACCTAGCAACCATTTCTTCCTCATCTTCTTCATGTTTAGTCCTTATACTTGGCCTATAAAATTCTTCAGTATATGCTTCACATCTAAATCCTTTTGTCTAAGATTTTGTAACCTCTTAAGCAACTGAACATTATAATCACAAGGAAGGAATTTACCTTTCAGTTTAGTCTTCATCCTCTCCCAAGAAGTGATCTTGCTCTTTCCTTGTCTCTCCCTTTCCTCTTGCACAAAATTCCACCACAACAAAGCATGTCCCCTAAGTTTTGTTTTTTCCTTCTTCACCTTGTGCTCTTTACCAATCTCTTCACTCTCAAAGTAGTTCTCCAAAGCCCCTATCCAATCCAAGAGCTCTTCACTGTCAAGTTTGCCTCCATACATAGGCACATCCATTTTTCCATGTCCATCTTTCTTCACAGCCTTCAAAAGCTTCACCATTCTCACATCATCTGGATCCATCTCTTCCTCTTCATTGGAAGTCTCTTCTTCTTCAGTATCACTTTCATCCAAAAGAACCCTACCTTTAGCTTTCATCATAGCAACTTCCTGCTTTAGGGCTTCTATTTCTTTGTCATGGTTGTCAATCTTCCTTGCAACAACATTCACCTTAGGAGGCATTTTCACAATCCTACCTCTTCACCTTCCTGCAAAACCAATTCAAAACACCAACACAAGATCTACTACTGTGCTCTGATACCACTTTGATGTAGACCTAGGAGGCCCAAACACACTCAAAGTGTCAACCTGCCTTCAAGAGGCATCTAACAAGATTAAAAGGGCCTATTAGACCAATCCAAACAACTCCAAAAGTTTGAAAACAACCAGAAGTAGAATCTCCCACTTTCACCCTTGCAAATCTAGTAGCAGTGCAAACCTGGTTTTAGGCTCTTAACTCCAACACTTCCCAAAACACTTGACAAACCAATGGATGCTTCAGACACCCATTACAGAGTTATAAAACATATCTCAGGATCAGACACAAGTCCTTTGGACCAAACTCCCAAAACCTCTACTCCTACGTTGACCTAATTAGGCTAATTAGGCCTAAATTACAAGGCAACCCACCTTTAGACTTATCACAGACAACTGAAACTTTGGGGCAGCATTTCCCATGCCCTCAAACCACTAAATCCACAATTAGCTTCCAAAGTTGACCCTTCTAACATAGCAAACTATGAAACCCTTGATTTTTAGCCAAACCGAGAGGGTTTATTGAAAACCTACATTCCATGCCTTACCAGACCCACAAACCACTTCAAACACTTTGCTTCAGCCCTGCACATGCTCAAGAATTCATGAGAAATGACTGTCTTCAAGGATTTCATAAAACCCTAGACTCAAATCACCATTTTCATGTGTTTTCCTTAACAAAATCAATAGGGCAGCAGTTCTATCTCCCTTAATTCTTCTCCACCACTCAAGACAAGCATCCTACCTTCTACTCAGACTCCCTAGGGCCCATTACACTTGCCACAGTAGTCACAGTTGGTGTATGGGCCCTTAGAACATGATCTTTGTTACAAAACCCTCAAAACAGGGTATTCTCGGTCTGCTTCAGGAAAACAAAGATTTCTGCCACAAAACTCTATGGATTTCCTTCAAAATGGATGCAAAAGATTGATAACATAGGCCACCACGAAATGAAAATGATTACATAGCAAAATCAGGCTGTACGGGTTCGTACAGGTCTGCAAATGTAAAGGAAACTCAGAAAAATGAATGAAAAAACAGAGATAATCTATTGCCAATGCTTCAATTCTTCAAGCCAAACATTACGAGTTCCTATGCCTTTTTAAAGGCTTCTCCACTTCAAACAAACGACCAACTGCCTTTCAACTGAATTTTAAACTCCTTATGACCGCTGGAGGCCAAAATGACACCTTTACACATTTTAATAACAACACATTTACATATATTGTAATGTTTGCACTCCTTGACCCCCCTAATCACCTAAACCATTACAAATGGTCTAATGAGACCTTATTCAACTAAGAAACATGACTCAACTCAAGAAACAACATTCTACCTACCTTGACACCTTTTGTCAACTTTGACAATTTCTTCCCACATGATTTGCACTTCTCACAAAATGAACACAAAAGCCCTCAAAGTTGATCAATTACATAAGAATGGTCACACTGGACGACCTTAACTCAAACATCCTAACACACCTTACCTATAAGACACTTAATGAAGAAACATAGAAAAGATTGGTGCCCCTGCACCACTCTCCTGTGATGATGTTCTATTTTAGTGAGGCTTCCCTACCTGTTAGAACATCCTGATAAGAAGTCGTGCATATCTTGTAGCCCCTGGAGTATGTATAAAAATAACATGCTTAGATTCACGAGCATGAAATCTTAATTGGAATCCCACACCCTAATTTCGGGATGTCAACGTGATGTCCTCTTGTTTATGTTAGGATGTCTTAATAGGATATTTGACATTTCCCTGTTCTAGATTTCCTATCAGGCTGTCTTCAATCCTTGTAATTGGGCATCCCAACAGAAAGTTCTGCATGATAGTACTTTGACAGCCTAACAGGATTTTTTAATGCCTTTCATATGGATCTTAGCGGGATTATTCTTTAGGAATTTGCTCCAGTAAAAAGATTTTACTGTCCACAAATCCATCTCACTTGTACTTTGTTATCTTCACTAAGCTAGTATAAAGGCAGATCATAAATGACAAGCGATCATTTTTTTTTTTCTCTTTATTTTCTAATTTGTAAGTAATGATGCTGCAATACTTATTTAAGCAGCTTTACATCCTTTTCTTTCTTTGGTGGCTATTTGCTCTGGTGCCATGTATCTTCATCTATAGATCTTTGATCTCAACTCCTTTGTTGTTAGAATCTGCCATCAAGATTAGCCCATCTTATGACATCACGGTTGCATGCCTTCAACACTTTAAAGGATCAACCCACTATCACTTAAGTTTGCTAGGCTTTTTGTTGTAATTCACATAATATTACATTGCACAAGCTCCCTCTTGAATATTATGCTTTAGAGGTGCTTGTCATGCCACTTCCTCCTCTGGTACCATGCTACTTTAATTGCTCAACTGAACCAGTAATCTATTCATTCATAACTGCCAGATTTTCTAGTTGTCTTTTGTTAGTTTTTATCATCACTTCAAATATTCATGATATTAACAATAAATTCCAGTTGAACCGCAATTTATTTGTATATTAACTTAAAAGGAGTGTATTCTGTTGCCACTTTTTAGGAGGTCCAAGAGCTACAATGCTTTTGGAATCTTCTCATCACACTTTTTTTCAGCTCACATTTATTTTAAGAATACACACCAGGATATTGTCGGAAGATTCAGCTTGCTCCTGCCCCTTCGAATAAAATGGATTTGATGTTGGTGATAGATGAATTACTCCACTAACTATTCTGTAATTTGATCCCTGAACTGGCCTACGAAGCCAAAAGAGGAACGAATTGCATCCACATTCTTTTGTGATTTGATTGCTATCTAGCGCTGATTCAAAGCCTCATTTATCCCTAGGAAATTATTTTTCTGTTTCAGTCCACTACATTACTCTATAATCAAGGAAGGCTTCCACTTGTCCTGTTTCCTGTTTTCTTAATAGATGCGTGCTTGGTTTGAATAATGTAGGGGAGAGGGGCCCATAGTGGAGCGGGGTCTAATAGTGGGGAAAGCATTAGTCCTTAGTGGGCCCCATAGTGGAGCACCTTAATATCCAATTGCAAAACACTTTTTATCCATAAAATACATAAACTGACAAATCATGTGATGCCACATTAGCACACCAATAAAACATGACTTAGTGCACCACTATCGGTCTCACTTTTTTTTGGGCCTTTTTGCATACCTCAACAAAAAGCATGCTGATGTGGCATCATATTTGATGATGTGGCCCTAAAACGAAATATAGAAGCATGTGAGTTGCCAAATAAACTGTTGTACAAAATTGAAAATGATTTGAAATTTTCACATAAGATTTTGAGAAACGTGAAGTTAGGGTGCTCCACTATGGGCCCCTCTCCCCTAGCCAGTGTAATAATTTATTGCATGTGCTCTACTTCACTCCCATCTTTAGCACTGAACCCAATTTTCTCATCACAGCTTCTCATACTTGAAAGCTGGTAAATTCTGATTCTAATATGTTCTTCCCTTATCGGCAGCACAAGCTACTGTTTTATTTGGCTTCATTGTTAAAAGAATGAACTAACATGGGAGTTTCATCTACCGGCTTGGGGTGCAGATGTTTGTAAGAGCTGATCCTATACGGTTAGAGGAAATTAGTGTGGAAATTCACTAGCAAACGATTGCCGATCTATATGCGAAACAATTAGAACTTTTATTGTTAGTCTTCTCTACAAGAAGTAGATATTGACCAGCAATTAGTTATTGCATTAAATATAAAGTATACAACATATGACGAGTACTATAATCACAAAGATAAATTGCAACATAGGCTGTTCATCATCTTCTCCCTCCTTAGCAGGAAAGTAAATTCGATTTAGGTGTGTGGAAAGTATACTTTTCTTGTCAATGAAGCTTGTGGCAGTTTGCTTCTGCCTTGTGATGTGGGTGCTTGCGTCTTGTGGAGTGTCACTATAGGTATTGGAGGTCAAAACTCTACAATAGTGTCTCATGGACACATGGATAGTATTTCCAAATGCAATGTCTTATTAAGCTTAAGATTTCAGCATCTTGGCGCTAAGATAAGCTGGTAATTCGAAGTAGAAAGCGTTGGATATGGCATTGTGAAGAATGATTTAAAATTTGTATTAGATGGATTTTAACTACCGATGGTAGTTCTTATGTCTCTCATGGTCCAAATAAAACCGTAGTTTATCTTAGAATGTAGGGGAGTATTTTTATCTTGTAGAGTTTTGCTTGAGTTCAGAGGAGAATAGCCTCCCTTTAGCTAGCACACCTGTATGATGGTCTACAAAAGTTGTGGCTTTATCATTGCCCTTTTCTTCAATTAGATCTGGTTGACCAAAGTGTATTGGGTCTAAAATATGTCTTTATAATTTGACGATCCTCTAAACATGCAAAGGTAGAAGACCGTTCTAGATTCAACACAATTTAAGATTCTAGTCCATAGTATAATTTGGTGTTGTAAGCAAAGTTCTTTGGAAGAGTAGCTGTCATTAGGTGGTGATATGAAAAATGGCATTGAGAAGCATGACCATGGGGTTGGTGGCTTTCCTAGTCAAAAAGTTGTCTATAAGGACTATGGTTACATGTGTAGCCTCCGTAAGACAATTTTCAAAGTCATGATGTATGTGTTCAAGTTAGAGGCAACATTGGAGTGATTTGAAGTAGCACAAGGAGGTCAAAAAGTAGGGGATTAGACATTGAAAACAAGAGAAAAATGAATGGCATTGAAACTGTTAGATCTAGTAAGATGCAATTTCATGCCTTGATGGTTTCATAATTGCGCAATTGTGTTTTGTAGAGGTTTCAAACCAATTTGGACATAGTGGAAGTTGAAGGATTTTGACCTTTTATTTTACATTTATGATGTTAGAACTTCCTTTTGGCACCAAGGATGAATGTGGGAAAGGCATAAGAACACTTGAATTTGACCTTCATATTGTTCAGGTATTGGTTATTGCAAGAGAAAGAAAGTTTGAGTGTTTCCATGGTGCAATGACCAATTGCAAGTGTTTGGAGCTTGTTGATTTTTATGTAAGAATTCCAATCCATTATAGTAACATCATAAATACTTGTAATTGGCTATATATTAGTGACATGAGGAGCATGAACTCACTCTTCTGGAGTTTTCTTCTCGTTTGAGGGTTTCTCTGGGTTTATTTACAAGTTTAGTCTCACTTGGTTTGTTTGCAATTGTGGGGAGGTGCTTACTTGTTTTCCACGTTCCTTTGCATTGTCGAACATACATAGATGAATATATAAACATTCTAAGAAAGATATTTAGTTGTTACAAGGTGTGGACTTGACAAGCTAGCATATGTACTTGGTAAATGTTTGGAGAGTATCTCCAACATTTTATATATCAAGTGATAGTATAGTAGGTTTTGTTAAATTTGTATGAGTGTAATTGATATAAAAGTCTATTGATTGATTATTTCCTCTACAAGGTTGAATCAAAGTGAGAATTTGGCCCCTTTTGAGCTCGAGATTGGTACAAGAGGGCGGAATATGACAATGAGATTGATGGGAACAAATATGGATTGAGAGATGCATGAGCATGTGACATGGTTTAGGAGGCTATAAAAAGGTGTTTCTCTTATTTCCCACTCATTGTGGGAAAAATAGATAGGCTTGAAAGTATTATGTTGGCCTTAATTAAAAAATTGGGTATTGCACAAGAGTAAGAAGTTAAAAAATAAGAGCCTAAGAGCACTAAGCAAGAACATGTAATCTTCTTACCAAGGTTTCTTCAAGGCTGAAGCAAAGATAGACATTCAACCCTATATGGAGAAATAAGTGCTATGAATTTGGACCAAGGGGCCTCTTAAATGGAGGTGTATTTCAGTTTGCATAAAATGTCTCATCGTAAACAAATCTTTTTTGCTAGATTCAAGGTATTTAGATGTGGTTTCATGTGGTTTGAAAGCTATGCTCATTTATTGTAATTTCATAATGTCACCAATCTCCAAGTGGAGGACTTAAACTAGTTGCTCAAGAAACAATTCCATCCCATGTGTATGAAGAAGAGAGTACTACAATGAAAATTTTCAAACTAAGGTAGGGTCAAAGCATACACGAATACACAAGAAAATTTAGAAAGAAAGTAGTTCAATTGGACAAGGATTTCATGGATAACCAAAGTTCTTATGAAATACTTAGGAGGGTTGTTTGGGAACCCCAAGAATCCTTTTTGATGGCCAAACCCAAAGATATAGATGAAGCATGTGCACAAGCACATTATTTGGAATTAGATAAGAAAAGGAGTAGGGCAGCAAAGGAAAGAGTAAGAAAATAAAAAAGCAAAAACAACCTCACTGATATTGTTAATTTAAATGTAAGAGTAAGGGCAAACACCATTGTACTCATTGTGAGAAGGATGGCCATGTGAAGGAGAGGTGTTGGAAGTTGCACTTAGAGTTGACATTGTCATGGAACAAAAAGAATGACACCCATGTGAGCAAAGGAAAATAGAGATTACAACTTCAAGATTGACAAGAGGTTGTCATGTGCCGCAATTTGTAAGGGTGTGTGCATAGTGAATAATGGGTCTTGAGATGAATAACTTACCAAACTCTTTTGTATCAAAATTCAAGTAAAAGAAAAAAAGGTAGATGCTCATTTTGATGCTTATCTCTACATTTAGGATGCCATTTATTTTAGGAGGAATAATCAATATAGGTTATGTTTGATTGACACAAACTTCACTCTTAATGTATGTGGGTAGTTCTAAAATATACATGGTGAGTGCTTCTTAAGCCAAGAGGCTAATTAATGCTACTGGTGAACTTGCTTTCTTGTTATTGGGTGACAAAGTTGAAAAGGAGGTGGTTGAGATAAAATCAATCCATAGATTGCATATAAACAAGGAAAATCTAAGGGAATTGGTCAATTTATATATCAAAATTTTGAGTTGTTCTTAGAGCCCAAGGGGCTATCCCTCAAAGAGCAATTGAACCTTAGGTCTATCTTCTTCTTTGCAATGTCCTCTTCTCAAGCTTAAATAGTATGGTGATCGTTAGCCTATTTTTCAAGTTCTCGTAGGCTAATTGGTATTGGTAAGGGGACTCCATAGATCTTGGAGAGTACAAGTTCAACCTTTCTTTATTTCTGTCATTGGCATTGAGCTTAGTTGGTGATGTGGATTGCAATTATGCTTTTTGAAGCATTTTTGGACACCTAGGGTGTTTTCCAAACTTATGGAGAACACATTTATTTTTAGTAAGTCTCCAAGTTGGCACCTGTCATTATCCTTCAACTTCAGTTACATCATGGCATAATCAATTTTGGTTTTTGAAGCTTTGACAATGCTTTCCACAACTTGGGTGGAGTATTTAAAATATACATTTAAGGTTTTAATATTAAATGTTAAATTATTTACTTATTTGATATTTTATTAAAGTTGCTTTATGTCCCCTCAAAAAGTGGACGTCGAGGGAAAAGTGAAGGGGACTTGCACATGAAATTCATTTTATTATTTCAAAAAGGACATTCGGGGGAAAATGAATTATTTTATAATTTCAAATTGTTATTTTCCCTCCAAATGCTATATAAGGAGGTTTGTGGTCTCATTTTCTCACATGCTAAAGATTACACATATTGTTATGTTGTTAGATTGAACCTGTGTGTTCCTCCTTGAATATTTTGAGGACAAAAATCCTCATGAAATTTTTAGTTTCAGATTTGGAAGACAATTCTTAGCTAGATTGGAGTGGTTCTACTCAGGAATCACCACTATTCTTCAACATATTTTTTAGTTTAGGGTTTCAATATGGAAGTTTTTGATGTTTTTGACATTGCTGATTGTTTAAGTTTGGTGAAGATTGCAAAGGAATTTGGAGGTGTGTTTGAAGTGTTTTGAAGGTTTCTATTATTGGTTGTTCCATTTTTCCCATCTAGCTGGCTCAACCACTTGTTGGAATTAAGGAAACTCATGATTATCATCTAATACTAGTCTGGCCAAGGTCTATGATGACTTTCCATTTAGGTTGTACACATCTAATGAGGTATTTAATGCTATTTATACCTATACTTCACTCCAGTTGAGTTGTACCATATGCATTAGTGCATGGAGCTAGGCGTGGGAACAAGTTAATCCAGACACTACCTTTTGAGGGTTCTATCATTGTTGGTTGGTGGTGTTTTTCTCCTTAGTGAATGCTTGTACCTATTTGGGTTTCATATAAGATGTTTGAATGCATTTAAGGAGGCCATACAACCATTGTATCTGCTGTAGTAAAGTATTTCAGATTTGTTCAAGTTTGATATTTGTTTCTAGTTTGACATCACATGCTTTTGGTGAGTTTGTTGTGCATGGGAGTTGCATTTCATAGTGTTGATTGATCTTGAGAACCTTAGATATGTGTGTTGAACACGAGTTTGGAGTTTGTTGGGAGAGTATCCCTAGTGTTTGGCATGCTACAACTTGTTTATAGTCCATTGCATACCTAGGTATGACTAAAATGATGATGTTTAGACTTGCAAACAATTGTTCCTTGTCATCTTAAAGATATTTGTTAGTACTGGGTATTTGTGAAGTTGTTGAGACTTCTTTGGAGTTGATCTATGCAACATTAGTGGGAGTTCACATTGTTGTTTGACCTGCAATAGAGGTATTTTCAAACCTACATACTTACAATCATTGTATTAGTCATTTCAAATATGTTATGATTCCCAGGCTTGTTATGGACATTTCAATTTTCCTTAACCTGTACATCTTGATATTGTTGATTGGGTATTGAAAAAGACCTTGAGCACATTTTAACTAAGAAGTTCTATCAAAACTATCTTGCAACTTGCTTGTTAACTACTATGAGCATTTAGGATAGCTAGTTATCTTTGTTGGCATGTTAATGTTGATGCATGTTGGGAATTATTTTTAATAAATTGAAGGGTGGTTATTACAGTGGTATTAGAGCTGGAGTTCTTGTTAGCTTGTGCCTTTAATCACTTTTTTTAGATGCAACAATATCTATGAGTGACAAAGATATCAGATATTACATCAGGGAACAAAAAAACTTTTTTAAACCCACAAACCCTAGTTGAATATCCTTTTTTAGAAGTACATAAAGTGAAACATAGTTTAGTTAGTAACAATAATAGTTCTTTAGAATCCAAAAAACACAACTCACCTAGAGTCATGACAAACAAAGATAGGGGACGAGCGGATTCAGATAGTCCAAATTACTAGAGCAAAGAGGAAATTTGATGTCATGTTGGATATGATGTCATAGATGCTAGCTAAGATGAATTAGGGTATACCTTAAGTTACACAAGTGCAAAATGGTGAAACAAGTTCTTCAAACCAACAAAACACTAATGTATGCACAATTGTAGTAGTATCAAAGTCAGTTCCTAGACCACTTCAACCTTCCTTTCCATGCATAGAGGAGGTATAGGTTATCTAGAGGTTGAACTTCCTTTGGTAAATGAAGTGAGGGAAAGTTATGCAGAGTAGGTAACACTTCCAAATGATATTCAAAATCATTTGTCTCTGAATGAGTTCTTGAATCATAATGGCTTCACTATCACATGCACTAGAATGATACCCCAAATGAGCCTTTAGTTGGGAAGTCATGAAGTCAAGGATGACTTCTATGTAGTGAGCATTGGTGATAGAAATGTAGTATTTGGTATTTAGTGGCTACATTCTTTTAGGGAGATCACCTTAAATTTTCAGACCATGGAGATACAACTCTAACAAGATGGGAAGAAAGTGGTGTTAAGAAGGATGTCTAATGGAGGGCCATGTGTTGTCACCTTTAAAAGGATGGAGAGTTGATTAGACATGATCAGGTTGAGTGGGAAATAGAGTGTATTGTTATGGCTACCATCATAGAAGAAGAAAATAAGAGGTATCATCCAAATTTGCAAGATTTTCTTACCAAGTGAAACAAGGTTTTCAGTGGTATACCTTTTGGGAGGCCTCTTGAAAGAGGCATAAAGCATGTGATAGAGTTAAAGGAGGGTGCCAAACCTATCATCACCACCCCCTACATTCATTGAAAGAGACACAAGGATGAGATTGAAAAAGCAATAAAAGAGCTCTTGGAGATGGGACATATTCATCCAAGAGCCTTTTGCATCTTTAGTTGTGTTGATGAGAAGGATGGGACTATGTGTATGTGCATAGATTATGGGAGGATGGTATTATGCATCCTTGAGGTAGAGTCATTGTTTGCAAAGGAATTCAAATGCGAGTTTGGGATGACGAAACTTCTATATCTTGGCCATATAATCAACTCCAAGGGTGTTAGTGTTGATCAAGAGAAGATCAAGGACATTTTAGATTGGCCTCCACCTACTAATCTCTTATAGTTGAATGGATTCTTTGGACTCCGTGACTTCTACAGGAGATTTGTGAAAGGTTTTTTATAGTTGGTTGCCCCACTTGCAAATATTACAAAAAATGGGGCCTTTGCATGGTCTAATGCAACACAAATCTTTTGACCAGTTTAAGAAAATCATGAGCACACGCTTATTTTTAGCTATTCTTGATTTCTCCAAGCCATTTGAGCTTGAGTGTGATGCACCCAGTGAATCGATAGGTGTTGTCCTAATGCAAAAAACACTCAAATGTGTTTGAAAGTAGGAAGTTGAGAGGTGGAGATAAGATCTATTTATTCTATGCTACGAAGATGCGTGCAATAATACATGCTTTGGATAAGTTTAGACAATACCTTATTGGTGGTAAGTTTATTGTTAAAACTAATCACAATAGCCTCAAGTATTTCCTTAACCAAAAAGATCTGAATGATAGGCAACAAAAGTGGGTTAGTAAGCTACAAACTTATGATTTTGACAATGAATATGTTAAAGGGAAGAAAGATAGTGGTTGATGCATTGTCAAGAAGGCCACATTTATGTTCTATGATGAAGATCACTATTGATTGGAAAAAATAATTTCTTGCAAAGTATGCTAAAAAATATTTTTCCATTAGTATTCTAGATGGTACTTTGCATGATGATAGGTACAAAGTGGTGAGTGAACTTATTATCTACAAAAAGAGAAACTTTTTAGTAATTGAATTGAGGCTTAAGGTGAAGATTATGAGGACATTTCATAATGCACCCTTGGTTACTCATCAAGGTTTCTTTAAGACATATACCTGAAAATTTGGGAAAATTTTTCTTGGAAAAAGCTTAAGAATGGAGTTCTTAAGTATGTTAGAGAGTGTTCTATGTGCCAACGAAACAATACTGAGCATACATTTCTTGCTAGTTTGTTGCAACCCTTGCTCATTCCCAATGAAAAATGAGAAAGTATTGTTGAATGAACAAGACAACTAAGAGGGGGGGGGTGAACCGGTTGTAGCAAATTAAACCTTCAAAACCCTCAACAGTAATCAAATCCACAAGCATTCATTAAACCCTTATTCTGTTAGTATGATTTAACATAAAATGCAGAAAACAAAAACTGAAATGGAAACACAATACACAAGAGAACACTAGATTTACGTGGAAAATCCAATGAGAGAAAAACCACAGTGAGGATTAGCTCATAATATAAGTAATTGTAAAACTAGTACAAGGGCTCACTACAAGAATATGGCACATTGTCCAACAAGGTTCACAACCAGGGCTCACTACCACATAAAGAAATACAAGAATATAGAAGAAGAATGTTACATATAGAACACTTTCTCAATGCAACAAGGAATCCAACACAATGCTCCAACAATCTCATAGCCTTTCTTGAATGATTTAAGATGCCTTCAACTCACTGCCTTTAGGAACCCTAACATTGAAATTCACGCTGCTCTGCTCAAATTTGCATCACACCTCACTCACATTGATCTCACTTCTATCTTGCTTCACATTTCATTCATAATTCAACTCACAACAACACCATACTTATTTATATCAACCTCAATCTCAAAACCCTTCTCCAATGTTGACAACTAGTTGTTGTACATACAAATTCAAAATAGGTCGGCACCAAAACATTCCCACGGTGGATAGGAATGAGGGAGAAATACAAAAATCCTTAATTAGGACCCAAATAGATCCCAACACACCTCAACACACTTCTATAAGCTTCACATGTAGTGTTAACACAAGGTCTGCCAATACCTATGTTAAACACTATAATCATTAAGTACATACTTAGATCAATCTGAAACTTCTAGACTTCAAAATTCACTTGAAAACGATCTAGAATAATCCATAAGCTACTTGAGATTCATCAAATACTTCATCCAAGCTTGCATCATACAAATACTTCAACTCATAACAACTGGTAACCCTTACTCGTATACTGACAAATGAAACTCACAATTGTACAACACCAAATCAAGTAAAACCTTGAATACAAAAAGATACAAACATTATAAGCAACCTCCCAAATCCGCACAACCTGAAGCCAAACAATGAAGAAATGTGGAGCAAATACATTTCTCTCCAACCACAAAAAACATCACTTAAAAACTGGTTCACACACTGGTGAAAATATCCCACTCTGTACCACGATCTAGAAACCAAAATTATGAATATAACAACCTCTAACATCCATGAACAACATATCAAAACCACATAGGCATAGGATCACTATAGAAGAAACACAGAGCATAATACTAGAGCACTATGAACACCTGCACAACATAGTTAACTCTGTTTATCAAATTTTCTCAAAAGCACTTGGAAACCAAGTACTAGAGATATCATCTTAGCTCATTACTTCATTCCAACTCATCTTCAGATACTGCAACAAAAAGATAGCTCCATGTACTCACAACACTTCCTCAATATCTCAATTATACATGCACAACTTGCATCAACCTATTTTCCTCTTTTTCACAATTTTCTCAATATCCTCAACAATTGACATCAATGACAACACCAGTCAGTAGAATTCCCATTGACATCAATGGAAACACCATCATACTTGCAACAATCTCCCCTTTGTCATTGATGGGAACACAAGATGTGAAAAACCATCAAAGACAACGTAACAACTTTAAACACACTTTCTTATGATTTCCTTTCTTTTCTCCCCCTAAGTAGATAAATTTTTTCATATGATACTTTCTCTCCCCCTTTGACATCAAATGGAAAATGATAAAATATTTTGCATTGTTGTCCCCCTTTGACATTGAACCAAAATACCTACTCTGAATACTCCCCCTTAGGAGTACAACCAATAAACTCAATAACACATGAAACTACCTAGTCCCCCTGAGAGGTAGCCATCAACATCATTCCAAAAAAGAGATAGATCCATAGATCCACTAGACTGATGCATCTCCATATGCATCTAGCTCAAACAGGGAGGGGTAATAACCCCCAAACCTCTCCCGAAGATACTCAAAAGTATTCTTAAGAAGAGCCTTAGTAAATATATCAACAATCCTATCCTTTGTAGGAACATACTCAAGCTTCACTTCATTCTCCATAACCTTTTCTCTCAAAAAGTGATACCTAATAGATATATGCTTTTTCCTTGAGTGCATCACTAGATTCTTTGAAATGTTAATTGCACTTGTATTCTCACAAAAGATAGAAATGGGCTTGTCATATATAATTTTGATATCCTTCAATGTATGTCTCATCCACACAACTTGTGTATATCATGATGCTACTACAATATAATCAACCTCTACAGTAGATAAAGAAACTGAATCTTGCTTCTTGCTTAACCATGACACTAATCTACTTCCAAGAAAGAATGCACCACCACTAGTACTTTTTTTGTCATCAACACAACCAACCTAATCTGCATTTGTATAAGCAGTTAATGTGAAATCAGTATCCTTAGGATGTACCACAAGCCATAATCTAGAGTGCCTCTTAAATATCTGAATATCCTCTTTACTGCAGCAACATGTGTTTCTTTAGGATCTTCTTGAAATCTAGCCACAAGACAAATTGCATGCATGATATTCGTTCTAGTAGCAGTTAGATATAGCAGTCCACCAATCATAGATCTATATTTTCTCTGAACACCCTTAGATGAATCATCATCTTTACTTAATTTACAACTAGTCACCATAGGAGTGGATACCAGTTTGGATTCATCTATTCCAAACTTCTTCAACATCTCTTTGACATACTTAGACTATGAAATGAAAATCCCTTTATCTGTTTGATTGATTTGTAGCCCAAGGATGAAATTCATCTCTCCAAACATTGACATTTCAAACTCTTTATGCATCTCTTCAACAAATTTCTCACACATAGCTTCATTTCCTCCAAAGATAATATCATCCACATATACAACTATCAAGATTTTGTCTTCCTCAATTTTGAAGTAAAGATTACTATCTGCAGTGCCCTTACTAAGTCCTTTCTATAACAAATATCTATTCAATCTTGCATACCAAACTCTGGGAGTTTGCTTCAATCCATATAGTTCCTTTTTCAATTTGCATACCATATCCGGTTGATATGACAACTGAAATCCTTTCGGTTGTTCCATGCAAACTTCTTCCAATTCACCATTCAGAAAAGCAAACTTCACATCCATCTGATAAACTTTAAAATTCTTATGTGCTACAAATGCCAAAAACATTCTGATAGCTTCCATCCTAGCCACAGGAACAAATGTCTCCTCAAACTCTATACCTTCCACTTGTGAGTAACCCTTACACACAAGTCTTGCCTTGTTTCTCACTACTTCTCCATTCTCATTCAACTTGTTTCTGAATACCCATTGAGTTCCAATTATGTTCTTATTTTCCGGTCTAGGGAGAAATTCTCAAGTTTGATTCTTTTCTATTTGCATAAGTTCTTCCATTTCCTTCATCCAATGTTCATCCTTGCATGCTTCACTCACTATTTTAGGTTCAGCTTTAAAAAGTAAACATAGATTTACCTCAACTTCAACAGTTTTGCTTCTTATCAATACACCTTTCCTTTTGCCTCCAATGATTTGATCTTTGGAATGATTCTTTTGCACATACTTAGGGGTCTTAGGGGTTTTCTCTAGAGCTTCTTATTCTTCATTCCACACTTCTACTTCAACAACTTTTTCTTCTTCTATTATGCAATTAGGTTCATGTGGCACATATCCATCCATTGCAATTGAATTTTGTAAGTTTTCATTAACCTTAACATTTGCACTTTCAACAATATTTCTTAGCCTTTTGTTGTAACATGTGTAAGCCTTGCTTTTAGTAGAATATCTGAGGAAGATACCTTCATCAGACCTTCCATCAAACTTTCCTAATCTTTCTTCTTCTCTTTTGACATAACATTTGCTTCCAAATACTCTAAAGTACTCCACAATAGGAATCCTTCCAAACCATAGCTCATAGGGAGTCTTTGTGCTGTTAGCTTTAGCTTGAACTCTATTTTAAGTATGTAAACAACAATATGAATAACTTCTCTCTAGTAGAATTTTGGTAGATTTTTCTCTTTCATCATAGTTCTAGCAACCTCTTGAACCGTCCAATTTTTCCTTTCAACAACTCCATTTTGTTGAGGAGTTCTAGAGGTAGAAAAATGCCTCTTTATTCCATGAACTTCATAGAACATGTTAAACTCATTGGAGGTGAATTCACCACCTCTTTCAGACCTCAAACATTTGATTTTCAGATCCATTTCATTCTCAACCATAGCTTTAAATGCCTTGAATTTATCTAATGCATTAGATTTATCTCTAAGAAATGTAACCTGTCATTCTAGAATAATCATCAATTAAAAGCATAAAGTACCTTTCACCTTGTACACTTCTCACCCTTATAGGACCACAAAGATCTGTATGAACTAATTTCAGTAGTCCGGTAGCAGATTGTTCCTTTCCCTCAAAATTACTCCTTGTTTATTTTCCAAATTGACACTTCTCACAAATAGCATTGATAAGGTTTGTGATTTTTGGTAGGTCTCTCACAGTATGAACTAAACTAATCCTTGCCAAATTATCAAAATTCATGTTACACATCCTTTGGTGCCATAACCAATTATCACTAATCTGAGACAAAGCAATGTCCATCAACACCCTTAAGCTAATAAATGTTTCCATCTATTCTCTTACCAACAACAATCAAAGTTCTAGACCCTTTTCTGATCTCACATGTTTATCCTTAAACACAAGATTGTACCCCTTGCTACACATTTGTCCAGCACTCAAAAGGTTATTCCTTAAACCCTTAACATAGTAAACATTATCAATGTTATGCTTGCCATCAAAATTGATTGAACCTATTCCAAAAATATTAGCTCTTGAATCATCTCCAAATTTAACTAGTCCTCCATCATATTTTTCAAGTTTAACAAACTTACTCTTGTCTCCAATCATGTGATTAGAGCAGCCACTGCCAACAACCCAATAATTCTTCTCTTTTTTAACATGAAAATAAGATACCAAAGTACCTTCAACTTTCTCCTTCTTCTCCGGATCATTCCTTCACACAACCTTCAGAGTTAGTAGAACGAGGTTCATCTTTAATAGCCAAGAACAAGCACTCCTTATCATCAAAGTCTCCATAGTCAAATTCATCATCAAAACTTCCAACATCTTCTCTCACATAGTAGGCTCTCTTAATCATCTTTCCTTTATTTTCCTTGTTCTTATTGTTTATAGCTCTTTTCGGACATCTAGAAGCATAATGACCTATACCACCACAACTAAAACATTTGAAAAGTAATTTACCTTGATACTTACCAACACCCTTCTTCATTCTTCTTACAAAGTTAGCTTCCACATCAACAAGATCTTCCTTATCTGAATCTTCAACCTTTTCTGATACTCCAACCTTGAAAGCAGTCTCTACAGTTGTACCATTTTTCAAGCCTTTTTTCCTCATTTCAAAAGAAGTTAGTGTACCAATCATCCAATCTCTAGAATAAGTATCAAGATTTGCAATTTTGTCAATAGTATATACCTGTTCACTATAAGCATTAGGAAGAGATATGATAACTTTATTTACCACTTTAGATTCTTTGAATTGTGCACCAAGACCTCTCATTGTGCTCACCAACTCATCAACTCTCTGCCATGTAGATTTTAACTATTTCATCTTCGAACATATGCAGGGTCTCAAATTGCGCCTCCAGGTTCTACAACTTTGCTTGTTTGACTTTTTCATCTCCTTCATAAATTATTTCTAACTTATCCCAAACCTCTTTAGTAGTATTCAAACTCATAAGTTTTACTAATTCAATATTTGAAAGACTTCATAATAATAATCTTGCCTTAACATTGATTTCGTGCGCCTTGATCTCTGCAGTTGTACTTGGACCATTCAAAGGTGAAGTATATGCAGTTTGATAAGCCTTTTCAATATCAAATCCCTGAGTTGAAAGATAGCCTTCCATCTTTGTCTTCCAAAATGTATAATTTGTGTCATTGAATTTAGGACATTCCAAAGTAACCTTTTTTACCATCTCGGAAATCTACCTCTAGCAGTTAAGATCTTCTCCAAGGAACCTTGCTCTGATACTAATTATTGAATAATGAACAAGAAAACTGAGAGGGGGGTGAATCAATTGTAGCAAATTAAACCATAAAATCCCTCAATAGTAATCAGATCCATAAGCATCCATTAAACCCTTATTATGTTAGTATGATTTAACATGAAATGCAGAAAACATAAATTGAAATGGAAACACCATACACAAGAGAACACCATATTTACATGGAAAACCCAATGAGGGAAAAATCATGGTAAGGATTAGCTCATAATATAAGTAATTGCAAAACTGGTACAAGGGCTCACTACCAGAATATGACACATGACAGGTTGTCATAAGGTCCTAACACTTTAGTTAAACATATGTCAATTATGTCGACCGGGTAGTGTCCAAATGCTGTATGCAATAGGGGATATTTTGGCCATCTCTCTTAGTAATATTTTTCAAATTTTTGAAATGGTTGAAAAAATAAATTAAAATAGAAAGCACAAAACTATTTAAGCTAGAAAGCATTCAAATTCCTATTCTAGAAAGCATGTAAATTATCTAAGAATCAACACTTGCAATTAAACTTACAAAATTTAAACAAAGGTGAATAAATAATAACGACTAACTACTAACTGAAAGCACACCTAACAACTTGTAATTAACAATAGGAGTGGGTGATCCGAAATTTCCAAGTAAACAAAACTTAAAGATCATAAACTTAAAACCACGACCTGCAGGAACACATGACAGAGCTCAACACAAAGTAACGTTAATCTAAATATGGCATGCACATAATGGAAATAACAATATTAACAATAAAAATACTTATCTATTCTATGAGATCCCTCGAGTGGCCAGCTCTTAGGCGTTCCTATGGTTAGCTCAAATCACATGTGGTACTTTCACAACTTCAAAGTAAATCCATTCATAGCACTTCCATCATTCAAAACAAATTACTCAGAATAAAACTGGCGATATTCATTTATTCATATCATAAAAGTGTAACAACATAGAGAATATAGTTGAACAGTATTCAAAATATATCATAACAACATATCCTTGTTTTGGTGGTTACACATATATATAATGTACTACTACAAAATCCTAATTTTTAGATGGCGGGATAATACCATTGAAAAAGTCTTAAACATAATTACAACTAATTGATGTTCATGACATAAAACATAATAAAGGATCTGATTGGATCCGTAAAGTCTTTAACAGAAAATTAACAAAATGCTTTAAAATAAGTTGTTCCACTATGCATGCCTAAATTTTGGCAACTAAAATTCCAGCACTCTAACTTCAACCGCTTGAAGTCTACTCCATTCATCAGTCATGCATAAGTCCTGCACAATTACTCAAAGTCTATACCATTATATCAACATTAGTTAGCTAATTCCAATCAATTTGAGAAATAAAGATTTATACCATTTTATAAAAAGTAGACAATTATTGCTTCTAAAAATAAACAAATTGGCATGGCTAAAGTGGTTGGAAAGAACAAAGAAGGGTATTTAGCTCATCATAAGAATGAGGTTGTTTATACCTCATCACCCTTCCCTTCCTAAGCCTAAGAAGGTCCTCTTGCTCTCTGATGATTCCTCTATCTCTCTGCATCCCTTTTCCTATTTAGTTCATCATATTTGGAACTAAGATCATATATGTCCTCCGCCTCTTCATCCAAATGATCAGGATTTTTAAGAAAGCCTTTATTGAATTTAACCCTCATTTTCCATGTATATAAGTCTCCAGGACTTTGTTATGTAGTGACAAAAACTGCAGGGGGTGGCTGAAGGAGCAATGGAGGTCTATACCGCATCCCTATCCACTTGGTTTTGAGTTGCTGCAATATTTCTGTTAATGCTTCAGCCCTTCTGTAGGACCACCTTAGATTGGTGGGGGAGATCATCTCCCTCCTTTTGAGATACATAGGTAGGGGAGTGTATCGCTCCTCATAGGGACTCCATGCCCTTTCTATTAATTGTGGCCCATGAACTTAAAAATTTTCAAAGAAAATCCGGAGATGGTCATCATATTTGTTCCTTATAGATTCATAGCTTTTAATCTTTCAGAATTGGGTTTTGAAGGCAAAGGGATTTCAATTGGGATATCTCATTTGGAGTCCTACATTTCTCTCTGCTTGTAAATATTCCCTGGTTCTCTCTTGCCAATGGATTTGATTCTACATATTATATATGAAGGATCTAAGCTATACCTCCCCAACAAAAAGGCTGATAAAGAAATCAATGTATTTTTCGAAGAAATGGATTATGTATGAAAAATTCACACAACAAATTTTGCTGAACATGGGCCGCCTCTTTGAATGCTTCTAGGAATTGTTTATCATCTAGGTCATGGGGTAAATTGCAAGAGATCCTCAAAAGCTTCCATTTTAACAACTGTTCATTTAAAAACATGGAATATAACTAGGATGGCTTTCTACAAGTTAGTAATAACTCTCCAATCTGACATACATCAGTTTGAGCCTGGTAGAGTTTATCATAAGATTCTTTCAATAACACTATTTCATGCTTAGGTATGGAATTTTCTGCCCTGCTTGCCTCAACAAATAACATCTTTCCATCCACTTAGCCAACAATGGGGGAATGTGAATTTGAAACCATTCCATTTTAGTCGTCTAAGTCTGTACTTCTTTTGATTCCATCATTGGTTTCACATTGATTTCCTACAAATCCTGCTCTAGCTTAATAGTTCTTCTCAAGGCCACATTGAGTTCAAATTTTTGTTTTTCATGTTCCTTTGCAAAGGCTTTGAGTGATTGCACCAGATTATCAGTTAAACTCTTAATCTGTCTATCTTTTTCAAATAAACTAGCCAAATACTCCTTATCTTTCTCCTCAATTTGTTGCACTTGAGATTGCAACTTGTTAAACAATTTGGATAACTGAGAGGGGGGTGAATCAATTATCCTCATACAATTTTCTTCACTTTAATTTATCTGAAGAAAACTTAAATCAAACAGATATTAATGAATATGAAAGCACACAACACCATGTACAAAGAGCACCAAAATTTACGTGGAAACCCAAGAAGGGAAAAACCACAGAGAATGCTAATTCTCAATTATAAAACACCAGTTAAGGTGACACTGATTAAGGTGATTTTTACAAGGGCTCACTGCCGGTTGGGTTCACTGCCCGACTATTATAGCCAAAGATACAAAAAGTCTCACTACCAAAAGAGAAAGGCTCACTTCCTACAAAAAATGACTCACTACCAGAAGAATGATGAATGAGAATCCACCACTGAAAGAATTGTCACCAATAACACCAGATAAAATCTCATTGTCTACTACCTTTGGTCATACAATTTCACACACTTCCCAATGTCTGGATATTTAGATTCACATTCATCACACTTTCTTGCATTGAACAAAAACATCTTATACTTATACCATTCCAAGCCTTCTTAATCTTTCAAGTCGGCCAAACACAATTTCATAATTCCTAAGTCGGCCAAGCACAATTTAAAATAGGTCACCACAAAAGCATTCCCGCGGTGGAGAGGAATGAAACGTGGACCAAACATAGCCTCCTCGCTCAAATCAACATGCTACATGATATCCAAAACCAAAGAATAAGATATACACGTTACAATGCAAGCCATGTGCTAGAGCACGTTAACCAACTTCCAAATTGGTCCGGACCCAAAATAATGTATCTTATTGTGTTACAAGAGGAATGGGACTAGGATAGATACAAACCAAAATAGATCTTTACAACACGACATCCAGAACCAGGCCAATTCGGATCACCAAGGCACCAAAACAGAGCTTTGGTCAAACAATCAAGATATGTTGACATCAATGACAACCATTAATGACAACAAGCAATCAACATCATCTCAACACATTCCAACAATCTCCTTCTTTGTCATTGATGGCAACATTCATCAATAACAAACCAACCAACATAATGTCATCATCAAGGATCATCTTATCTTCTTTTCTTCTCCCCCTTTGACATCAAAGACAAAGGGAAAAACTCCCCCTGAAAAACTTACTCTGCTCCCCCTATGAGGAAGCCACCAAGCATTGATCCAAATAAAAATGAGCATATAATACCCTGAACCAATGCACACCCTAGTGCATGTTATTGTAGATTAGGAGGGGGAAAAACCCCTAATTTCTACCGAAGATACTCAAAAGTATCTTTGCTCAATGGTTTTGTGAAAATATCTGCAATCTACTCTTTTGTAGGTACATATTCAAGTTTTACTTCATTGTCCAACACCTTTTCTCTCAAGAAATGGTATTTTATGGATTTATGCTTTGTTTTGGAGTGTTGTACTAGATTCTTGGAAATGTTTATTGCACTGGTATTATCACACATAATTGAGATCGGTTCATCAAATGATATGCCAAAATCCTTCAGCGTTTGTTTCATCCACAATATCTAAGTGTAGCATGAGGATGCTGCAATGTATTCAGCTTTAGTAGTAGATAAAGATATATAATCTTATGTCTTACTTGACCAAGAAACCAACTAGGAGCCAAGAAAATTAGCTCCACCACTTGTACTCCGCCTGTTATCAACACACCTGACCCAATCAACATCAATATAGGCTATCAAAGTGAAATACGAGTCCTTTGGATACCACAACCCAAAATCTTCTATACCCTTCAAATATCTGAAGATCCTTTTTACTACAACATGTGATTCCTTTGGTTCTTGTTGAAATCTAGCTGCTAAAAAAATTACATACATAATGTCTAGTCTAGTGGCAGTCGAATATAACAATCCTCCAATCATTGATCTGTACATGCTTGCATCAGCTTTAGGTGATTCATCTTCTTTTGTCAACTTGCATCCAATAACAATAGGTGTACAAACCAGTTTAGAATTCTCCAATCCAAACTTCTTCAATATTTCTTTTGTATACTTGGACTGAGAAATAAAAATTCCTTTGCTGTTCTGATTTACTTGCAATCCGAGGAAAAAAATTAACTCACTTATCATGGACATTTCAAATTCCTTCTGCATTTCATCTGCAATTTTTTTGCACACACCATCATTTCCTCCAAAAATTATGTCATCAACATAAACCACAAAAATCAGCATCTGATCTGAGTGATTTCTGTAGTATAAATTACTGTCAGTAAATCCCTTTTGAAATCCTTTTCCAATCAGGTACTTGTCTAACCTGCCATACTAGGCTTTAGGTGCCTGCTTCAATCCATATAAAGCTTTCTTCAACCTGCAAACAACATCCATGTCATTTTCAGACTTGAATCCCTCCAGTTGCTTAATGTAGACCTCTTCCTTCAGTTCTCCATTCAAGAATGCATATTTTACATCCATTTGATAAACTTTGAAATCCTTGAAAGTTGCAAAAGCTAAGAAAATACAGATTGCTTCCATCTAGGCAACAGGGGCATATATTTCTTCAAAATCAATACCTTCAATCTAAGTGTAACCTTTACAAACCAATCTTTCCTTGTTTCTCATTACCTTTCTGTTTTCATCCAGCTTGTTCCAGAACACCCACTTAGTTCCAATTACATTTTTGTTTGACGGTCTGGGCACAAGTTCCCAAGTCTAATTTTTCTCTATCTGATCAAGTTCTTCTTTCATTTCCTTCATCCAATTCTGATCATTACATGCTTCTTCCACAGTTTTTGGCTCAGTTTTCAAGAGTAGGCATAATAATACTTGCTCTTGAGCTGCTTTGCTTCTTGTGATAATTCCCTTATTCTTATCTCCAATAATTTTTTTTTCTGAGTGGTTTTTCTGTACATAGCTTGGAGTCTTAGTTGTAGTTGTTGGAGCCTCCTTTGTATCTTCTTCTTCTTCTTCTTCTTCTTTCTTATCCCTCTCCTTTGTCATCTGAGTTGTCTAATTCATATTCAATATGTCTGTCAGAAATTATTTGAACATCTTCATCTACTTTCACATTTACACTTTCAACCATCTTGTTCAATCTCTTATTGTAACACTGATACACTTTACTTCTTGTAGAGTAACCCAAGAATATGCCTTCATCAGCTCTACTGTCGAACTTTCCAAGATTGTCCTCATCTTTCCTGATGTAGCATTTTCTTCCAAAATTTTTGAAGTATTTTACTGTGGGAGCTCTTCCATGCCATAGCTCATATGATGTATTTCCATACTTCCTCTAGAACCTTACTCTGTTAAGGGTGTATACTGCTATGTGTGTCACTTCTCTCCAATAGACCTATGGTAAACTTGCTTCCATGATCAGTGTTCTAGCTGCTTCTTGAACTGTCCGGTTCATTATTTCCACTACACCATTTTGTTGAGGTGTTCTTGGGGTAGATAGCTATCTTTTAATGCCATGCTTTTCACAGTATTTTTTGAATTCATCAGAAGTAAATTATCCTCCTCTATTAGATCTTAAACACTTGATTTTTCTGTCAACTTCATTCTCAACTCTTGCCTTGAAAATCTTAAACTTTTCCAACGCCTCTAATTTTTCTCTAAAAAATGCAACCCAAGTAAATATGGAATAATCATCTATTAAAATCATGAAATACCTCTCACCTTGTAAGCTTCTTGTTCTAGTTGGACCAAATAGGTTAGTGTGTACAAGGTCCAACAATCTAGTAGACGATTCTTCTTTTCTTTGGAATGTTTCTCTGGTCTGCTTTCCTTCTTGACATCCTTTGCAGATAGTATTGTTTGGTTTGGCCAGTCTTGGAAAATCTTTAAGTGCTCTTGATGAACTTATCCTTATCAAATTGTCGAAGTTATTTTGATACATCCTTTGGTGCCAAAGCTAATTATCATTGGACTGAGATAATAAGAATATTTTGTAGCTCCTTCTAGCTGATACATATTCCCACTTGTTCTTTTTCCAACTGCAATAACAGTTCCGGATCTCTTCCATATCTCACAACCATCATCCTGAAACACCACATTATAGCCATTTTTTCACATCTGTCCAACACTCAGAAGATTATGATATAATCCCTTCACATAGTAAACATTGTCAATGTTATGTTTTCCATCAAAGGTAATAGAACCAATTTCAACAATTTGTGTTGTTTTATCATCACCAAATCTAATAAAACCTCCATTATATTTCTCAAGCTTTACAAACTTACTTTTGTCACCTGTCATATGATTCAAACATCCACTATCAATCAACCATTCATCTTTATTTTTTTTAACAAACAATGCAGCTTCAGGACAAATATTAGAGATATCAAATCTAGGTTCATTCTTTTCCACCAAAAACAAAAATCCTCATGATTTGATTCATCATCTAAAATGCTAGCATTCTCATTGACATAATAGGCCTTTTTATTGATCTTTTAAAACTTTTGCTTTATTCCTTTCTTCGAACACCTAGTTGCTAAATGGCCAATCTTTCCATATCTAAAGCATTTAAGAGGTAACATACCTTTGCACTTGCCAGTACCTTTCTTCAGTTTCCTTGTGAAATTTGCTTCCAACTCCTCTGAAATTTCACTATCTGGATCATCTTCTGAATTTGTGGCTTTGAAAGCTGTTTCAGATTTCTCCTTTTCCTTTCCAAATTTCCTCATTTCAAATGTGGTCAGGCTTCCAAATAGCTATTTTCTAGTGAATTTCTTTGGATCATAAACTTCCTCAATGGCTGAGATCTTGTCACTGTAGCTCTTTGGTAGAGTCATCAAAATCTTCTCCATTACATCTTCATTTGTCAGAGTTCCTCCTTGATTCTTGACTTCATTTACTGCACTGTCAACCCTCTGAAAGTAACTTTCTATATCCTCACCTTATTCCATCCTCAAGTTCTCATATCTGTGCTTAGCTGTCAACTTCTTTGATAGTTTGACTCTATCATTTCCTTCATAGATTTATTTCAACTTTTCCAAAACTTCATAAGTAGTGCCCAATGAAATAAATTTTGTTAGCTTAGTCTTAGATAAAGCACTATTGATTGCATACCTTGCTTTTTCATTCTCTTCATAGACTGAAATTTCATCTACAAAAGAAGGATCACTTGTCGGCTCAAATATTGTCTCAACAACTTTCCAAGTCTTGTAACCAAGAGAGATCAGGTAACCTCTCATCTGCACTTTCCAGAAACTGCAGTTAGATCCATCAAACATGGGGGTTGTCAATTTGTGGGCCATCGGATCTACCCCAAGTGGTTAAGCTCTGATACCAATTGTTAAACAATCCAGATAACTAAGAGGGGGGGTGAATCAATTATCCTCAAACAATTTTCTTTACTTTAATTTGTCCAAAGCAAACTTAAATAAAATAGATATTAATGAATATGAAATCACACAACAACACCATGCATAAAGAACACTAGAATTTACGTGGAAACCCAAGAAGGGAAAAACCACAGAGAATGCTAGGGTATGTGCAAGATCATGATGGGCCAACAAGTGGTGATATGATGGGTATGTGTAGGGTATGTGGCTGATGATTTTTTTTACATAAAATTGATGAAATGAAAAGGGTTTTTAAAGGAGATTCTAAGATTTCCACCAATATAAATTTTGCTTTACTTTGAATTTAATAAATAATTATTATTCATTTTCTATTTGAATTACGACTAAAGTCCTAATTGATAGGTTGATTGAAAAACATCTATAGCTTTCAAATGGTATCACATTTTTTGAATCCAAAACATGCATCACATTCTATGCTTCACATACTACAGGATTAAAAAAAAAAGAATTTCATGAAGTTTTGACCAAGTTAAGGTGGTCAGACATATGAGTTTTTTATATTTTTTAAAAGTTGTAATAAAAAATTCATAATTAATTATTTACTTGGAAAAAGTTACAAAAAAATATGCATCACATCAGGACACGAGTCCTCTACTTATATCTAAAATCTTATAAAAAATATTATCATTTTATTGTGGTTAGGGTGGTCAGACAGACACCTACTTCTTATTTTTCCGAAATTTAAGTACTCTGCATTGAAATTTCAAATTTTAACCAAATAGTTTTTTTTTAAAATAAACCTAGTAGTTTAGAAATTACATTCAATTTGCTACAAATTCTATTCTTACATATTTTTGAAATAATATAGATAACTTATTCAAATTTTTACGTCAAGTTTCCTAACTCTGATTTTTTTGATTTTTTCACCACTTAAGGGCCTATTTTTTCCATGATGATCTTGCACATACCCGCTAATTCTCAATTATAAAACACCAGTTAAGATGATTTTTACAAGGGATCACTACAGGGTGGCTCACTGCCGGTTGGGCTCACTGCCTAGGTATTATAGCCAAAGATACAAAAAAGGCTCACTGCCAAAAGAGAAAGGCTCACTGCCTATAGAAAATGGCTCATTGCTAGAAGAATGATGAAAGGGAATCCACCACTGAAAGAATTGTTACCAACAATATCAGATAGAATCTCATTGTCTACTGCCTCTTGTCATACACTTTTGTACACTTCCCAATGTATGGATATTCATATTCACATTCATCACACTTGCTTGCATCGAAAAGAAACATCTTTTACTTATACCATTCCAAGCCTTCATAATCTTTCAAGTCAGCCAAACACAATTTCATAATTCCTAAGTTAGCCGAGCACAATTTGAAATAGGTCAACACAAAAACATTCCTGCAGTGGAGAGGAATGAAACGTGGACCAAATATAGCCTCCTTGCTCAGATCAACATACTACATGATATCCAAAACCAAAGAATTAGATATACAGATTACAATGCAAGCCATGTGCTAGAGCATGTTAACCAACTTACAGATCGGTCTGGACCTAAAAGAATGTATCTTATTGTGTTACAAGAGAAATGAGACCGGGACAGATACAACCTAAAATAGATCTTTACATCACGACATCTGGAACTAGACCAATCCAGATCACAAAGGCACCAAAACAGAGCTTCGGTCAAACAACCAAGATATGTTGACATTAATGACAACCATTAATGACAACAAGCAATCAACATCATCTCAACACATTCCAACACAACTCTCTAATAGTTTTATCCTTATGTTCTAATTGGGCTCTTAAACTTGTGATTTCTTGATCTTTTTCCCTCAAAAGTTCAATTTGTGTGCTTATTTCCTAGTGTTTCTTATTTATTTTCTCTTCATTTTGTTGCAGTCCAAATTTTAACTGAATAATTTTTTCCTTCAATTCTCCTAATTTTGTTTCTATGTGATTGAATCTTTCAACTTCTACATTAGTGGAAAGAGGAAAAATATAAATCTCTACATCATTACCAGTCACATTTTCTTCATTGTTACTGCTAGTGAACCTTGTTCCATGTCATTGGCAACCAGGGGAGACAATTGTTCACTTAGGGAGACTATATCAATTTCCTGTGTTTCCAATGGCTGCTGTGAAAGAGAAATTGGTTCTACAAAATCATCCTCAATAGGCATATAGTTTGGCAATTGTTCCCCTATCTCTACTTGTACCGTCTCAAGTGGGACATCCTCCTCGGATTTAGGGGGTTTATTGCTAACCAGAGTTTTCTTTTCACCTAACTGGGCCATCTTTTCAAACAATTGGACCATATTTTCATATGACTGGGCTACAGTTTGATGAGGTTGCCTATCTTGTCTTTTCTTTTTAGGAATATGCAGTAGATCACAAGCCGTATCACAACTAATTTTAGTAGCCAATCATTTGATTCTCCTTAAAGGGGGAGGTCTTTGCAATTTCATCTTAGGCCTCTTTTCCTTTTTTTGGGGATGAGTATTCTCATCTTCAAAATTCACTAAGTCTACATTTTCTTGCTTCTCTAGGGTCTCTAGTACATTTTGTGGTTTAGGTCTCTCCTTAGGGGCTGAAGGTTTGATGGATTTTCCGGTGCTACATCATTAGGAGCTCTTCTAGAATTTTGATGCTCATGGGAATCTTGAGGCACAAGGGAAGGTTATTTCAAACTTCAAGTTGCCAATTCGGATGACTCACCTTCCTCCAAATGTCTTAGGGGTTCAAGGTTCTCAAATTTCTACCATTTTTCTTCTGTTTTTCTTTTCTTCAAGAAATGATGTTTGCAAATGAGATGAATGAGACCATGATGTTTCAATGGACCTGAACCAATTTTGAACCTCTCTATCATGTTAACAATGGAATCACTGAGGAAGGAAAGAAGGTTAACCCTTAATTCAGGGTTTTCAGCGCCATGGTGCAAGTGAGTGAGTAACTAAAAGGGGGGACTGACTATGATGGCACATTGCCCCTCACATGTAAAGTATTTGATGATCCAAACAACCATTGTTCTCCATGGATCTGCAATAGAAATTCTCTGAAACCCCTTATTTTTCCCACAAGTATTCACAACTAGTAGAGGATGAGGTTCTCCCTCCCTTCTGAAGAGTTCTATCATCCTTTGATAAGAAATGTTTGTAGTTTCTATTAAATTCACACCTTCATTTTTAATGCCAAACAAACGAGAAATGATTTGAGGGATTACCTTAAACTTCTTTCCACACACTAGCGTTTGCCCATTTGAGAAGTTTTTTGCAAATTCCTTGACTAACTGTGTGTTATGCCCCTCAAATTTCTTCATGAACTTAAGCAAACCTATCCTCTAAAACAACTCGAAAATATTATTCAATGCCAATAATTTATCTGGGGAAGTTGGTTTTGATTTATGCTTAGCCCCACCTATTATGTCTCTTACTTGCAATTTTTCCAAGTATTTACTGAATGTTGTGGCACTCTAATGGTGAAAAACTATTTGAACAATATTGTTATGCAAATTAAAGAAAGTGCAATCTTTTAAGCACTTGTACTTTGACACTGCTGATGGGACATGGATTAATTCTTGCATTTGGCTTCAATGTATTTAAATCATTATTTTGCACGGGATAGAGTGCATGAATTGCCACGTCTCTAGTGAAGGTATAACCCACACAATTTACTAAATTTGGAAAGGAAGGTGGAACATGCCAATTCATTCCTTTTTATTCACAATAATTTACCTACTTAAAATAAAAGATGTACATACCTCATGTCTCGTTATCGATTTGAAAGTCTCTTAACCTATGCTAACATAATAGAATCCTCAAATGGGATGGCAAAGAGTTGTAATGAATTTATTATGGATGAAGATGGGATGACTAATAAGTGTTGCAATTATTATGATGAAAAGTGGTCACAATAATTTTGATTTATTATTGTAAGAGATGGCAGTGTCGGGCGTGGATTTTGGAAGTGACAAAAGAATTTAGCAGTAATCATGGGTGTGTTGTTGGGATTGTTAGAGCATTTACATAGAAAGGGAAATTAGAAAAATTCTGGAGCATCGTCGAGAGATGGAGCCAAAGTGGAGGAAGAAAATTTTGGAGCATCATTGAAAGATGCAGCCGAAAGGAAGAAAAAAAATTCCAGAGCATCACTAAAAGATGCAGCCAGAATGCAAGAACAAAATTTTAGAGCATTGCTGAAAGATGCAGCTTGAATGTAGCAACAAAGTTCTAGAGCGTGGCTGAAAGATGAAGCTGGAATGCAGGAGGGAATAAAATGAAGCACATTGGACTTAACACGTTCTGGAGCATCGTTGAAAGATGTGCTAGAATGTAGGAACAAACTAGGGAATGGAACCAATTGAACAAAGAAGTTCCACAACATCGTTGCAAGATGTGCCAAAATTTGGATTTGATTAAAAATAAAGTCTTGCAAGACATAAATAAAATTTAGCTAAGTCCAAAAGAACAAAAATACAAGAGAAATTCCCTGAAGTGATTATAAATATATAAGTAAGAAAATATTTTTTTATATTTTTTTGTTTTTTATTTATTTTTAATTTTTTAATTTTTTTGTTTGTTTTACTCATATATAAACTGAAAATTGCATTGGCTCTACTGTAGCAGATTCAATGCATTGTGTTTCTCATTGCATTTCTATCATTCTCGTAAATTCATCTTTATTGACAGGTATGTGGTAGATTTGTAATCGATGACCATTGAATAAGAGAGTTTGAGTGTCACCATCAATAGGTTTGAGTTGCACTGCTTCATTTGAAAATACTTCAGAAATTTCATATGGACCCAACCAATAAGTCCTTAGTTTCCCTTGGTGATCTTTATATCAGGAATCAAATAACAACACCCAATCCCCATTGTGGAACTCTCTTTCTTTTATGTGTTTATTATGTCAGGTCTTTCATTGTTGTTGAACTAGCTCAGTTTGGTGGACAAACTCTAAATGGAGTTCATCCAATTCACTGAGCTATAGGACTCTTTCAACCTGGGCTCATTTGAGGTCTAAGCCTAACTCCATTTCTGTTCTAAGAGTTTGAAGTTCAAATTCAATGGGTAGAAGAGGTTTCTTCCCAAAAACTAACTCATAAGGAGTAAAACCAGTGGTTGATTTCCAAGTTGTATTATAGGCCCAAACAACTTCGGGTAATTTTCTGGCCCATTCTCTTTTT
Organism: Sequoia sempervirens; assembly: GCA_007258455.2. Lineage (NCBI taxonomy): Eukaryota > Viridiplantae > Streptophyta > Pinopsida > Cupressales > Cupressaceae > Sequoia > Sequoia sempervirens. Next base: position 296,409,777 of record VDFB02271358.1, read on the forward strand.
CTTGATGAAACAATTTTTGTTAAGATATTTTCAAGTTCCTTGTTAGTGACTTCTACTTGACCATTTTCTTGTGGGTGATAAGGTGATGAATTTTTATGGCTTACCTGGAAATGATCAGTAAAGGCTAGCAAAACTTTGGACATAAATTGGGGTCCTTGATCTATGACAATTGTTCTAGGGGCTTCAAATCTGAGAAAAATCATGTTATACAAGAATTCAACAACTTGTTCTTCCCTAGCGACTCTTTGAGATTGGACTTCTTCCCACTTAGTTAGATAGTCAGTATAGACCAAAATTTATTATTTTCCTTGTGAAGGAGGGTCTATAGGACCGATAAAATCAAATCCCCACTTTTCAAATGGTTCAAAAACTACCTATGGTTGTAGAGGAATTTCATTGGATGCAGTGGGTCTTCCTACTCATTGGCATTCATCACAATGATGAACATAGTTTATCACATCTTTATGCATAGAGGGCCAATAATATCTTATACCCAAGATTTTATGGGACGTCCTCTTGGTGGAGTAATGACCTCTAGAGGGGTCAATGATAGGCTCTAAGGATGCTATATATTTCATCTGATCTGACACAACATCATAAAACCATATCAGGGCCACATCAAAATAACATTCCATTAATCCATTTGAACCGAGAACTTTCTCGAATGAGGGGTTTTTTTTTTTTGATGTAAAGTTTGGTGGGAACTCTGAAGTGGCTAGATAGTTGGCAATGTCAGCAAACCAAGGGGTTTTAACGGAGATGGAAAATAAATTTTCATCTGGGAATTCATCTTGCATAGGAGCACAATCTCCATTATTTTGTGTGATATAGGATAAGAAATCTGTGACTACGTTAAACATCTCGGGTTTATCAATGATGGTCACATTGAATTCTTGTAGAAGCAATAACCACCTAATTATTCTTCCATTTACTATAGGTTCGTTCATTAGGTACTTGATAGCTGAATGGTCTATGAACACAGTTACTTTGTACCATGTGATGTAATGTCAAAATTTATTGATTGCATGCACCACTACTAAGAATTCTTTATCCGTAGTGGTGTAGTTCCATTCAGTGGGAGTCAAATTCTTACTAATGAAATAGATGGAATATTTTCCTCCATTCTCATCTTCCTAACCTAAAATTACTCCAATAGCATCATTGGAAGCATCTGCATAAATATGGAATGAAAGGTTCCAATTAGGTTTGCGTAGGGCAAGAGAAGAGATGAGTTTCTCCTTAATGGTCTCAAATGAGGTTTGACATTCTACTGTCCAGGAAAAATCTATATTCTTTTGGAGGGAAAAAATTGGGGCTACAATCTTGCTAAAATTTTCTATGAATCTTTAGTAGTATCCAACATGTCCTAAGAAACTTTTGACATCAATTTGGTTCTTCGGAGTCTCTAGTTATTGTATTACCTCAATTTTATTAGGATCCACTTGTATCCCTTCAACTAAAATGTAGTGTCCCAACACTATCCCTTGTTCCACAATTATTAGGCATTTTTCATGACTCAAAGATAGCTGATGGTCCTCACATCGCTTCAATACCTTGTCCAAATTTTTAAGTCCTTCATCAAAAGTGGAACCATACACAGTGAATTCTTCCATGTATACTTCCACACAGTCATTCACTAGCTCAACGAATATGGCTAGAATAGCTCTCTGAAATGTTGCAGGAGCGTTGCATAGCTCGAAGGGAAGGATGTGATATGCGAATGTTCCCCAGGGGTAAGTAAAAGTTGTTTTGTCTTAGTCTTCTGCTGCTACTTCTATTTGGTTATATCCACTAAATCCATCCAGGAATGAGAAATACTTCCTTCCAGCTAAATTATCCAAGACTTGGTCTACGTAAGGTAAAGGGAAGTAATCTCTATGGGTAGCTTTGTTGAGCTCCCTATAATCAACAAACACTCTCAACTTCCCATTTTTCTTTGGGACAACTACTAGAGGCAAAACCCATTTGTTGTCAGAGATGGGATAGATGAATCCTACTTACAGGAGTTTCTCAATTTTTGTTTTAACAATGTCTTTGAGAGCAGGGTTGAGTCTTCGTTGTGGTTGACGAACAAGTCTAACATCTTCAATATAGATGTGATGGGTACAAACACTCGGGTGTATTCCTCTCATGTCTGTATAATCCCAAGAAAAATCTCTAGATCTATTTACCAAAAAATCAAACAATTTGAGCTCATCTGACTCTATCAACCAATTGTTGATATTTAAAGTTTTTCCTGGTAGTAATATGATGGTTTTGACTCCCGGGTAGTTGGAGGTGATAGTATGAACTTATCTGGTTAAGGTGTTAAGAGGAAAGCTATGCAGTATAGTTTTGTGGAGTCTGGAAATATCTTCGAAGAAGTGATCCGTTTTTAGAATGATATTAGCTAGGGGACAAGGTAACGTTGTGAAGTTGGTGTAATCATATTTGATGTGATCAATGTTGATTGGATTCCCTAAAATATCTTCCACTTCTAAAATTTCTTCATCACTTGAGTCTATAGTAATATTTTGCATATTGTTTTCCAATTCATCTCCCAACTCCTCACCATGTTATTTAATGACTACCATAGCAAGTGAGGCTAGATTCTCTTATTTGTTGGCACCATTTGGTTCATCAACCCAAACTTGGTTATGTTCAGTAGGTTGAGCGGGGGGATACATGAATAAGTGTTTGCTATTGGGACCATGTGAAATGGTCATTCCTCATACTTTGCAGTCAATCTTGGCTGCAACTATAGCTATCCACAGTCTACCTAATATTATCAGATAGTTGTCCTTGGGTGTGAGGGACTAGATTATTTGGAAGTCTACTGGATATTCCCAACTGTCAAACTTAATAGGAATATTTTCTAGGACACCTTTTGGAATAGCTATGGATTGATTTTCCATTTGAATACAGTAGTTGTGGGATGCAAATCAGTGAGTCCTGATTTTTCCATAACATCCACCTTCATGACATTAATGGTTGCTCCTAAGTCCATGAGTGCATTAGGTATTGCTACCTCATTGATTGTCACTATTATGAGTGGATTTCCTGGGTCATCATATTTTGGGGTTGAGGTTTTTCCAGCCAAAAGGTTAGCTAGATATCCATTTATGTGCATAGCGTTAATCTGTTTTGGCTTCCTTCCTAGTGTTTTTATGCACAACTATTTAATTAGCTGGTTTAGTTCAGGAATTTATTTAATCACTTGTAACAAAGGAAACTCAATTTGGAGTTTCTTAATTTATTGTATTAACATAGTTTCAGTGGATAAGGTCATTTCTGGAAGGTTATTCAAGGTAGTTGCTTTGAGACGCTTAGGAAAAAGTGCTTGAGTTTTCTTTTTCAAGGTGGGATCCTCCTTTAAAAGATCTGTTGAATGTTGGCCATCCTCTTCTTGAGGTAACTCGAGAGTTCTAGATGAGGATTGTGGAAGAGGCTTGTCTTGATTACTCGTTGGGTTTTTCTCTAAAGGTATGGAAGGTGTCTTAGTACTTTCAATAGATTCTTCATTCGATTCATCCATGATCTCAACTATGGTAGGCTATTGGAGTGTTTTTCTTGACCTTTACTACAGGTTTTCACAATGGATAGGATTAAGTCTAGCCATGTTTTCCTATTTTTTTGAATACACTAGGGTATTTTGACGATTATTCTTTGGATTAGGAACAAGTTATGCTAGGAGTTGTGGTTGGTTGACCTGCTCATTTTATTGATGGTTTTGAGGAATTGGTAAAAGGTTTTGCTACAAATTAGGAATCCTCCTTGGCCCATTATAAAACTAATTTTGAGTTTGATTCCATTGAGGCATAGGATTTTGAGGATAGCATTGTTGTTGAGTCTAGTTTGGCCATTGGGGGTTTCCCTTGGACTGGTTTTCCCATCCAGGTGGTCTCCAAGGGTAAGGTCTCCAATTAGGTGGTGCTTGAGGCCAAGGTGTTGCCCACTGATTATTATTCCAATTATTTGGGGGTTACCAGGTGGGATTTGAATTCTGGTCGTAAGAGAAATTCCCTCCAGGTCTTTGATTCACAAAATTGATCTCCACCTTAGCATGAGATGTTCTTTTCTTGGATTTTTTAAATTGCATTTAGGATCTCACATTGATCAGTGGCATGAATCTTTTCACAAATTTGGAAAATGTTAATTTTGTCCAAAGGACATTCTCTTAATAGATTTTTTTTTCGACACCTAGGACAATAGATGGATAAGGTCTCAGGATTACGTGTTTTAGCCTGTATTCCATCCAGCCTGGTGTTTAGCTGAACAAGAATGTCAATTTTGAGATTTTCTATTTCATCATGTAGTTTACCTATTTCATTGGAACCTTGAAAAAGACTAGATTTATGAATACCTCCTCGACTACAGGATAAATTTTGGCATAACTCAGTGATATCATCAAGTCCAAGTTGGGACACATCTCCCTTTCCCATTAAATCTAGACTTATTCTAGCATCTTCATCAAGGCCTTTGAGAAATATGATCTTCATAATTTCTAGGATTATGGCTTCTTCGCCACATCGTTTAGATAAGAAGATGAACCTATCCAAGTAATCTTCTAGGCTTTCATCTTCTTTTTGCCTCAGTTTGAACAACTCCTCTTTCCTATCACTGACTCTATAGTAACTTTGGTATTTTTCCAAAAAGGCAGACTCCATATTGTTCCAGGTGGATATCGACCTTGAAGCTAATCCCATGAACCAACACATTGCAACATCCTTCAGAGTGGAGGGGAAGAATTTCAGTTTTTGGTTATCATTTTTGTAATCATACATTTGACACAAAACTTTAAACTCAAAAAGGAACTGGTCAGGGTCTTCAGAGGATAAGCCTCTGAAGGTTGGTAAGATGGATGGTCAAATGTTTTTCATAGGAGTATCGTCATCTTCATCAAGAGTAATAGGATAGATAAATTCCTGTGCTATCCCTCTTGGGTTAGCACCATCTCTATGGTTTCTCCTTTCGTTGAAAGGGTTATCATTGTTGTTATCAACCATGATGTTGATAGAAATGCTTTCTTCTTCAAAGATTTACTCTAATGGCTGAGTTTCTGGGGTATGTTGGGAGGTCTCAGGTTGATCCTGCTCGATCAATTCATCAATAAGTTCTTCAGCTGAGACTTCTACTCCTTGTGTGTGGTTGGAACTACTATTGGGGGGTTTTTGGTATGAATCTTTCATGTGGACCTTGTTTCCTGACCATACAGAAAAAGAAGCCTAACAACTATATTTTTTCAAAAAGAGGTATCCGAGCAGTCTTCTATTAACACTAGAAAAGGGGTCCCTGACAACAACACCAAAAAGTGATAGGTTGTCATAAGGTCCTATCGCTTTAGTTAAAAATATGTCAATTATGTTGACTGGGTAGTATTCAAATGTTGTATGCAATAGGGGATATTTTGGCCATCTTTCTTAGTAAGTTTTTCTGAATTTTTGAAATGGTTGAAAACATAAATTATACTAGAAAGCACAAAACTATTTAAGCTAGAAAGCATGCAAATTATCTAAGAATCAACATTTTTAATTAAACTTGTGAAATTTAAACAAAGGAGAATAACTACTAATGACTAACTACTAACTGAAAGTACACCTGACAACTTGTAATTAATAATAGGAGTGGGTGCTCCAAAATTTCCAAGTAAACAGAACTTAAATATCATAAACTTAAAACCACGACCTGCAAGAACACATGAAAAAGCTCAACACAAAGTAAAATTCATCTTAATATGACATGCATAGAATGGAAATAACAATATTAACAATAAAAATACTTATCTATTCTATGAGATCCCTCGAGTGGCCAGCTCTCGGGCATTCTTATGGTTAGCTCAAATCACATGTGGTACTTTCACAACTTCAAAGTAAATCCATTCATAACACTTCCATTACTTAGAACAAATTACTTAGAATAAGACTGGCGATATTCATTTATTCATATCATAAAAGTGTAACACCATAGAGAATATAGCTGAACAATATTAATAATCTATCATAACAACATATCCTTGTTTTGGTGGTTACACATACATATAATGTACTACTACAAAATCTAATTTTCAGATGGCGGGATAATACCATTGAAAAATTCTTAAACAGAATTACAACTAACTGATGTTCATGAAATAAAATTTAATAATGGATCTGAGTGGAGCCGTAAAGTCTTTAATTGAAAATTAACAGAATGCTTTAAAAGAAGTCGTTCCACTATGCATGCCTAAATTCTGGTGCCTAAACTTTTGGCACTCTAACTTTAACTGCTTGAAGTCCACTCCATTCATCGATCATGCATAAGTCCTGCACAATTACTCAAAGTCTATACCATTATTTCAACATTAGTTAGCTAATTACAATCAATTTGAGAAATAAATATTTATACACCATTTTATAAAAAATTAGACAATTAAGATTATTTTGCAGAACAAAGAAGTCCATTGGAATAAAATGGAGGACCGCAACTTACAAAATCCTCATTTTCCCGCTAACGGTAATTATTCAAAATTTTATGCTCGATCTGTCAAGGGAAAGGGATTTCATGTAGTTGGTAGGGTCCCCTCAACTGGTTTTCCCATCACCAATGGTGCAATTTCCACTAGATCAACATATGATTTATATGGAAAGACCTCTTCATCCATGAAACGAGTATTTTCTAGTAAAGTTAAATGTTTTCAGGGTTTTCCTAGCAACTTTTTTCATAATGGGGTTTGGATCTCTGATCAACAAGTTCTCAAGCCTTCCATTACGAAGTTTCAGTGTCATTCTCAAGCCACAAAATCTCTTGTCAAGGAGAGGAAAGCTCCTTTTGACATTTGTGTTCCTGAATCGGAATCCCGTTCAGATTTTTTGAGTTCTTCCTATTCGTGGGATGATGTGGCTTCTAGTCGTCTACATGGTCATAAAATTTCTCTTGCTCCCCATGCAATGTCTTTCATCCATAATATTCCTATTTCTAGTACTTCTGGGGCTCCCTTCATTCCGAATTCTTCATCTCCTTGCCTGACCTCTTTTCCGAATGACATTTCTATTTTTTGCCCTAAATATTTTGTACCTTTGCGACCTCATCTCACTTTTCCAAATTCTATTTGTATCAATAAGAAGGTTTCTGCGGGCCCTAATGCAAATGGCACTGATGGTATGGGGCAGAGGGTTCATTCAAAGTCCCAAATGCAGGGGAAGGAGAAGGCTTTGGGTTTTAATGGGAAAAAATGGGTTCCAAAAAGAATCTAGAAGAGTGATCAAGTCAATGTCACTCTTCCTCATGCCATGCTTCTATCGTGAACTAATGATCTTAAGGACGTCACCCTAATTTGTAAGTTTTGGAAATTCCTTCTAGATCTTGAATTTTTGAAAAATTGGGTTTTTCAAATTTGGGATGGATCTAACCAAGTTTTCTTTCTAGATAAGGGAGAAGGTTTCTTTGTCATTATATTTTTTGATAAAGATTCTAGAAATTTTGTTTATAGAAAAAAATCTTGGATTTGTGAAGTGCACGGTTTATTTACAACCCTTTGGACTCCAAATTTTAGCCCTTCTCATGCTAGGGTTCAATTTGTTCCCTTTTGGGTTTAGTTACAAGGGTTACCTTTGGAGTATAGAGAGTCGAGCATTATTGAGGTCCTAGGCAATCAGATATTCATTTATCTGCATCATGATTCATTTTTTTCTCTAATCCTTCATTACTAGTCAGTCTTTGTGTGCTTATTGATGTTTCTAAGACTCTACTGGTGGTTGTTAATATTAAGTCAATTTACAGCTTGTGGAAACATAAGGTGGTCTTTGAGGATCCAAAGCAATTTTGTTTGTTATGTCATTCACCTATTCATTCCTCCAAAACATGTGTGGACTTGGAGGATCTAAACATGGATGTTAATAGGGATACATCCAAACACTCTGTTAATTCATTGAATGACAAATCACTCTTGGATTTTGCTACTCCTAATAAGGAATTGTCATTCATCTCTAAGTTTTTTGATATTTGTTTTAAATGGTATCAATTTATTAATGGTACATGTTCACAGTTAAATTCTCAAGGTCCTCCGATTGAAGGGCTACAACAGTGTGGGTTTTCAAAAGTTTCATAGTTGAATTATGTAGAAGGTTCTTTTTGCATACATCTCTCTTTGGGGGAAGCTGATGGCTTTCTCTTAAGTAATCCTGATAAGGGAGTTTGTTTATCCTCAGATGGTTCTAAAAATGAAGGGTTAGCTATCAAGGTTTATGACCCTCATTTTAAGCCTATTATTGTTTCTTTTCTACCTGGTTTGGAGAAATTATTGTTGTCACCTATGAAAATATTTCTTTCTTCTATTAAGCTCTTGGTTCCTCAGCTTAATTTTGATAGTATTCAACAATCGAATCAGTGTGCTTCAATTCTCACACTTGGTTTGTCTAATCAATGTGATGAAAGGTTAAAGATTTTTTATGACCAAGAATTGGAGGATAATTATGATTCACAGTCTCAACTTCCTTTTGTTGATCTTAATGATCATTCCTCTAATTTACCTTATGAGGAGGAGTTTGAGAAATTTATGGACGAGCCTCTAGTTTCTGTAGGTGAAAAATTGATTGATGATATTGCTTTAGAGGTTTTTGGGGAAGGGGAGATTTCAAATGATTTGGTATCACTATCAATCTCCCAGTCACCGTTGTCTCCTCCTTCAAGTAAAAAGTCTCCTGCCAAAAGGGGTAGGAAATCTTTAGCTGTCAAGTTACAAGAACAAATAGCAGCAGGTGTACATACGACATTAGATGCCCAAATGGGTATAGGCTTGAAACAAAAAATACCAAGGAGAGCCTGTTTCTCTCCCAAGTCTTAATGAGGTTAATATCATGGAATGTCAGAGGCATAAATTCCCTTGAAAAATAGGCCCAAATCAAGCAACAATTGGATGCTTGTGGGGAAGATTTAGTTGTTCTTCAAGAATCTAAAACTTCTGAGGAATCTTTTCAAGTTATTGTTAAGAAGTGGATCAAATGGAAAGTTTCACATTCACCCTCTCACAGAGCCTCATGAGGTTTTCTTACTCTTTGGAATGCAAAAAAAATTTGCATTAGTAATATCTCATTTTATCATAACTGGCAACTAATTAAGATTAATCACTTTGATTTATCTTTTTGGTTGCTCAATGTCTATGGGCCTAATAGTATTGTAGGCAAGAATATGTTGTGGGATACTTTGAAACTGAAACTTGATAGTTTGGGGCAAGACAAAGTTGTTCTTGCGGGGGATTCAATGCAATTACACGTTTTCTTGAGAAAAAATGGTGGTATATGTCCTCCAAAGAAAGTTATGGAGGATTTTGTTGATTTTATTCAAGATAATGCTTTGTTAGATGTAATTCCACAAAATGGTGGATATACTTGGATAAATAGGAGAAAGAAATTCCTTCAAATTGTGGAGAGATTATATAGGTTCTTAATCTCTCTGAATTGGGTATTAAGTGATCATCAATTTCAATCTCAAATTCTGCCTTTTGCAGCATCTGATCACTTTGCTATTTCACTTGATTTGGTTGCAAAACAAGTAAAGAAAAAGTTTCAATCCTCTTTTAAGTTTGAGGAAATGTGGTTTAGACATCTGGAACTTATTCTCTTGCTAAAACAATGGTGGTTGAGTGCACCCTTTATCTATGGTTTTGGAATGTTTCAATTGAACAAGAAATTGGAGCATGTGAAGCAACAACTAAAAATATGGAATCAACATGTTTTTAAAAATGTATTTGTACAAAAAGAATTTGTTTAAAAAAATTTAGAAGTAGTGATTGAAAACATTATTGCCAATGGTCTTGATAATGCATTATTTGAAGAACAAAGAAAGTTACAAGAGGAATGGAAGGATTTGTTATTGAGAGAGGAGGTTTATTGGAGACATAAGTCTAGAGAATTATGGCTGAAAGATGGAGATAGGAATACAAAAAATTTCCATATATCAACACAAATAGAAAAAGAAAAAAGCTCTATTTTCTCTATTAAAGATAGTGTGTCAGGTGCTTTTCTTACTAAAGAGGCAGAGATTCAAAATCAAGGAGTCAAGTTTTTTTCTACTCTTTTATCTACAAATAATAATGACAATGTTCTTTTAGCAAGAGAAAGAGAGGAGCTTCTTCAGGATATCCCTAATCTGGTATCTCATGAAGATAATGTTAGGCTGATGGCTCCTTTTTCACTCAAAGAAATAAAAGAAGTGGTTTTCTCCATGTCTCCTGATAAAGCACCAGGACCTGATGGTTTCATTGCTATCTTTTATCAAAAATGTTGGGGTTGATATTCTCAATGCTTTGGAGGAATCAAGAAAATTAGGAGGTATGCTAAATTTTTTTAATGTGACTAATATCGCCATTATACCAAAAATTAGAACTCCTTATACTTTCTCTAATTTTAGGCCTATCTCTTTATGTAATACAATTTATAAAATATTCACAAAGGCCATTTACCTTCAGTTACATTCTCTTCTACCTTCAATCATCTTTGAGGAACAAGAGGGTTTGTTCTTGGGAGAGAAACATCAAAAGGAGCAATTGTTGCCCATGAAACTTTGCACTCCATTGTTGTAAATAAATTGTCTACAATGATTATTAAACTTGATATCTAGAAGGCATATGATAGGGTTGATTGGGATTTTTTGAATCAGGTGCTATTGAAGTTTAGTTTTTCTCCTAAGTGGTGTAAGTGGATAATGGCATGTTTGTCTGGTGCTAAGTTTTTAGTTTTATTAAATGGATCAACAGTTGGTTTTTTTGGATCTACTCAAGGGGTTCGTCAAGAAGATCCATTGTCTCCATTCTTATTTATCATATTGGCAAAATATTTGAGTAGATCTTTTCTCAAAGCCTATACGTGTGGTCTCATTTAGGGTGTTTCTATTCCAAATACTAACATCTCATTGAATCATTCTCTTTTTGTTGATGATACTTTTCTTTTTGGTAAAACCTCAATAAGAGAAGCTTTGTAGATAAATTCTTTATTGGATAAGTACACTACAACTTTAGGGAAAAAAGTAAATGAAGGTAAGTAAAAAATTTATGTGTTCAATACTAAATCTGATATTGAAAATCGAATAGTGAGTCTTTTTGGTTTTCAACATGCAAATTTTCCATGTAAATATTTAGGCATCCCATTCTTTTCTAGTCAGAACAAAGTTACTTATTGGAAAAAATCATTCAAACCATTCAAGCTAAAATACTGTCATAAAAAGGTAGATCTGGTTATCTTTAGTAGGGAGAATTTTATTGGTAAAATTTGTATTATCAACAATTCCAAATTACTATATGGCATGTCTAAAAGCACCAAAGTCCATCATTTTTCAAATTCAAAAGCTAATCAAGAAATTTTTATGGTTGGGTAATTTGGATAGAAAAAAGAAAATTCCCCTGATATCTTTGGAAACAATGTGTCTAGAGAAGTTAAAAGGTGGAGTAGGCCTTCACAATTTGTTAGATAGAAATTTGGCACTAGGAGCTAAAACGGTTTGGCTAATGTATGCTAAACCTACAATTAAGTGGTGTCATCTTATGTAAAGCAAATATCTAGATAACCATTGTCCATCGAGAATTTTTGTTGTTGCAAACCCACCTTCAGGGTCTACAATGTGGAATTTTTTGGTCTCATATAGGAAATTTATCTTACCTCATCTAACTTGGGAAGTGAACGATGGAAATGAAGCCTCATTTTGGAAAGATTCTTGGAATGGATACCCAAATCTAGTTGTAGGTTTTAATTTTGAGAACACTGCAAATTTTTTTTCTCAAGTTTGGGGATCAAAAGTAAAAGATTATATTCAAAATGTGGATACAATGAATGGAAAATTCAAGTGGAAGGAATTTTCAAAAGAGGCAATTGATGAGGATCATAAAGATCATATTTCATCTATTCTACAAGAAAGAGTAGTTTATTTTTCATCCAAACCTGATAGATTAATTTGGTCTAATGCAAAAATAGGTTGTTATATAGTTAAAGAGGGGTACAAATCAATTTCTCAAGCATCCCTACAAGTATCACAACAAAGAGCCTATTAGTTTTGTTGGAATTCAAAAGTTTTGCCAAAAGCAGGTTGTTTTGCTTGGCTTGCAATTCAAAATAAAATTCTAACAAGTGATAAACTGGTTAAACTAAAGATAGCCGCTCCTTTTAAATGTGTGCTTTGTGATCAGGAGTTTGAAGATATAAATCACCTCTTTCTTTTGTGTTTAGTAGTGCAAATTTGCTGGTTGTTTGTAGTGGCTAAAATGAATTGGTTAACAGCTATTCCAAACATCATTTGGAAATTATTCACTAGTTGGCCACAGTTGTATAAAACATCATTTTTTGCAAGTATTTGGTGCATCATACCGTCCTCAGTATTATGGGCTATCTGGTGGGCAAGAAATATAATTATTTTTAGGAAAGAGAAATTAAACATTGATCAAATGCTATTACTATTGGAAAGGTCAATATCTGAAACAGTAAATGCTTATGTGTACAAAGTAAAGCATGTTGGCTCACTTTTTACTACTTGGGATTCAAGTTTGATGTCCTCATGGACTTTATTGTCTCTTCCATTCAAAGGTAATCTTCATCAGTATTCCCCAAAGGTAAATAGAGATTCCATAGTGTGGTCTCCTCCTCCTTTAGGTATCTTTAAGTTGAATATAGATGGAGCATCTAGGGGAAATCCAGGTTTATTTGGAGCAAGGGTGGTTATACGAGATCATAAATGTTTAGTGTTATGTGAAAAATCTTATAATTTTTTGTCTGGAACTAATAATGTTGCGGAGGCTCAAGCTCTTTTGTTTGGTTTGAAGTTAGTCTTTAGCTTCAAACTACCTATGATTCAAGTATAAGGTGACTCAATGATTTTAATTAATGCATGTTGAGATCACAAGCTTCAAAATTGGAAGCTGGAATATATTGTTAAGCATATATGGTCATTGCTTGACAATATAGGAAATTATGAAATCTTGCACACATACAGAGAGGGAAATATTGTTGCAGGTTTTTTTGCAAATTATGGGTGTGATCAAGCAGGTAACGAAGTTACTCATGTGGCTTCACTGGGTGAGATGCATTATCTCTTAGAAACTTTACTATCAAAAGAGGAAAGACTTTTTTAGGCTTGGCACAAATATCTGGTAAATTTGGCATGGTACAATTTTTGAGAATTTGATTTATCTAAGATAGCAAATCTGATTAAGGATGGAAACTCCTAAATTATATCAAATTTTGTCTAACATATATGAAGGTTAGACATGGTTTGTTATATTTTAGAAATAAAAATTCAGATTTATGTGACAAATTTTCATGAAGAAATGAAATAATCCGGCTTCATATATGTAATTGGCAATTATAGATGTATTAGTTTTTGGTTAGATCCATGAAAAATGAAAAAAATGGTGATCAATTTATGCATATGTAATTGGAAATTACATGTGTGTTACTTGCCAACACATGGGTAATTGGAAATTACAAGTGCCAATTCCTTTCAGATATATGAAGTTAAAAAATTAATACAACACAATAAAGGATCTAATAACACATGTGTAATTGACAATTACATGTGTGGGAGATTCTTGGCTAGATATATGAGAGAGAAATTAAAGCATTTGATGATATCATCAAAAAGTATCAAAGTGATGCAAGCAAAGCTAGCAAATTTTGAAACCACTTAAAGACTGTATATGAATCATGCTATTCATATGTGCAAATTTGGTTCTTGTTAGAAGAATGTGGTGCCAGTACAATTGAGATGGCTTGTATGTCATTTCAAATGAATAACACAATTCTAAAAGTTAATTGTTTATGCATTTTTGCGGGTACACCAAATATTGTGATATTAGGTTTGCATGATTTGAATTCAAATAGAGGCACACTCTTATTTTATGATGATCTAAGCATGTTATGATGCTGGCAGTTGGTGTAATCATTCATTAGTGTGGTTAAGCTTGTTCGTATTCCTGAGTACACTAAAGTGGAATTTGGAGTTTCCATATTTCACTTGTGGTACACATAGATATCTATATTCGTCCTTTCAGATAACACTAATTCATGCGACATGGTAACAAGTGTTTTCATCTCATTATTTCTTAAAATGGTTAATCACTTTCAGTACGTTTAGCATCTTAATGTTAAATGATTCATTTATTCTGGAGGTGTAGGAAATCTATCAAGCATGTGCTAAATGTCATTTTTCTGATGGTAAAGTTTAATTTTGTATATACTAAACATGATGCCATCATGATAGTTAATTGTCTTATGGAAAAAATCCTCTATTTATTCGGCCAAGTAAGTTTTTTGTTGACAAATAGTAAGCGCATAACTATCCTCTGAAGGATTAATCTGCAAAAAGTTGTAAGGGTAACAGTGATGGATTATCGTCCGAAGAACTATCGTGTGTGGTTTCCAATGCAAAGATGGGAGAGGCCATTTACTAGAAGGATGAAAGAGTTTCATTTGCAAACTATTCTTAAGCTCGGGTGTCCCTATGATTATAGGTGTCAAATGTGTTATTGGGACAAAATTTCTTCATCCAAAATCAAGGAGGTTGCTTTACCCATCAAATATTTTGTTAATTTTTATATCTAACCTTTTGGATATGCTACAATGTCTATATTATGTGATTGTAATTGCAAAAAAAATGGTTAATGATATATTCCCACAGAATGATGCTCTTGTGGAATGCGCACAAAAGTATGTTTTTGACATGGAGGAGGGTTATGTGGGTGGAATATTTCCGCCACTCTTCTTGCCTCATAATAGGGCATTTGTTAACATCTATGACACATTCAAGTAGTCTCTAGAGCTCTTTGACCCAAGTCATCTTAACAGGGAATTGGCAAGATATAGTCTTCATGTGGGGAGAGAAATGTCTGAATGTTTCAGAGAAAAATATCATTATATGTCTTTTTTGCTTTATCATAATTGTATTCATGTAGTTTCTTTAGTTTTTCAATGCCAGCCAGTTAGTGCACAACTGGATATGCAGAGTGCCCATAATTTGGCTCAGAATCGAGCTACAACTGTGGTTCCAGATATGAATATTGTGCTTAATTCTCAGAACATCGATGAGGGACATGGTGAACAAGGGGAGAATTCTGTGGAGAATATGCAGATAGAAGAATAAGTGAAAAACAAAGCAATTTTTTTAAAAATGTATTCGACACTTCCAGGTATTCGAAGGTAAACTTTATAGAGTAATTTTTTGGCCAGATTATAACAATGCAGATGTGGAAGCTACTTTATTGGATCAATTTCATTAACGAAGATGTCAAGCTATATACAATGTAGTATATGAAGTATTTTTTGAATTTCAGTTGACAAGTTATATGAATGCCAAAGAAAATTTGGATTCTAAGAATGTAAATGGTCCCAAATAGTTAATTTTTTTGTAATTCTAGAAATATGGACATGTAAGTTGACAAGTCAAATGAACGCCAAATGGAAAAATTGGCTTCTTTGTATGTATATGGTCCTGAATTGTAAAATATTTTGTAACTTAAGAGCTATAACTAGAGGTTTTCTTCACTTGGTTCTTTCCTGCCGATATGCTCATCGAACCAGGGTTTGTAAATATAATTATATATATAATAATAAAATATAGTGGCTTGCCACTTTTGATTAAAAAAAAGAGTAGACAATTATTGCTTCTAAAAATAAACAAATTGGCATGGCTAAAGTGGTTGGAAAGAACAAAGAAGGGTATTTAGCTCATCATAAGAATGAGGTTGTTTATAGCTCATCAACACACTGTCCAAAAAGGCTCACAACTAGGGCTCACTGCCATAGAAAGAAATAAAAGAAGATAGACGAAAAATGTTACACAGAGAACACTTTCTCTATCCAACAAGAAATCCACCAAAATGCTCCAACAATCTTGCAACCTTGCTTGAATGATTTTTGATGCCTTCAACTCATTGCCTTTAAGAACCCTAACACTGAAATTCACACTACTCTGCTCAAATTAGCATCACACACCTCACTCAAATTGATATTGCTTCTATCTTGCTTCAAATTTCATTCATACTTCAACTCACAACAACACCATACTTATTTATATCAACCTCAACCTCAAAACCCTTCTCCAATGTCAACAACTAGACATTATACATACAAATTTAAAATAGGCCAACACCAAAACATTCCTACAGTCGATAGGAATGGAGACCTACAAAAATCCTTAATTAGGACCCAAATAGATCCCAACACACCTCAACACGCTTATACAAGGTTTGCATGTAGTGTTAACACAAGGTCAGTCAATACCTATGTTAAACACCATAATTATTAATTAAAAACTTCCTTAGATCAATCTAAAACTTTGAGATGACATAATTCACTTGAACACAATCTATAATAATCCACAAGCTACTTGAGATTCATCAAATAATTCATCCAAGCTTGAATCATACAAATACTTCAACTCATAACAACTGGTAACCCTTACTCACATACTGACAAATGAAACTCACACTTGTACAACACCAAATCAAGTAAAACCTTGAATACAAAAATATACGAACATTATAAGAAAATTCCCAAATCCGCACAACTTGAAGGAAAGCATAAAAGAAATGCAAATCAAATACATTTCTCCCCAGCCACAAAAAACATCACTAAAATGTTGGTTCACACACTGGTGAAAATATATCACTTTTTACCACGATCCAACAACCCAAATTCTGAATATAGCAACCTTTTACATCCATGAAAAACATATTAGATCCACACATGCATAGGATCAATATAGAAGAAACATGGAGCACAATACCTGAGCACACTATGAACACTTGTACAACACAGTTAACTCTGTTTATCAAATTTTCTCAAAAGCACTTGGAAACCAAGTACTAGAGACATCATCTCAACTCATTACTTCATTCCAACTCATCTTCGGATCTTCAGATACTACAACTAAAAGATAGCTCCATGTGCTCAAAACACTTCCTCAATATCTCAACTATACATGCACAACTTGCATCAACTTGTTTTCCTCTTTTTTCACAAGGTAGGTGGCTCCTCTCCTACTTTTGTTCAAGCCTACATTTTGTATAATGGGAGGCCCATCTTGGTATTCCTATTAGTTGGAGGAGGAGGAAGTTGACAGGAAGTTAGAGCCTTCATGTTGAGTTGATTGAGGATGGGAGGCCTGCTATAATCCCAACCTAGCGCTTCACGACCACCCTGTGCTTCACATTTTCTCAATATCCTCGACAATTGACATCAATGAAAACACCAGTCAATAGAATTCTCTTTGAAATCAATGACAAAACCATCTTATTTGAAACAAGTATCTCCATGGATTTAATTATAGTTCTTCCCAAAGTGTGAGGGAAGGATTGCATCTATGTTCTATCCTTCTTTCTCTAGTACAATCATTGCTTTTCTCTCTTTTGGAGAGGATTTTTTCCCATGGGTTTTTCTCATTTTTTCTCTAGTTATGAGAGTTTCATTTATTTGTACATGGGTACCTCATTAGGACTTGTATTTGAGACCCATCCATGCATCCATCATTGCATTCTATATCAGGGATTTATAGTGTCTCCCTAAGTTGATCTAAGGTGAGTGTTGGAGTAATCAGGATAATCACTTGATAATTAATTATTAATTCCCTTATTAATTTTGTTCACTTAAGCTAAATAATGAGTTATTTTCAATTATTAGTTTGAATTAAATATAGGACAAGTTGTCTTATTGCATGATATTAGAACACTTGTCACTATCTAGTCAAATCCACATTGATTTTGCATGCTTTTATAAAGCTTGCACATTCATTGTAAATCATTAATTCAAAACCATTTAGGTTAATACATTGCACATATCAGTGCTCTTCTGGATTCAATATTTTCTCTCTTGGTTGCAAATAAAAGCAGTTACTTTGATCTTTCTTTTGTGATAGGATAATTGCTTGTAGGTGATTTATGGGTGTTGTGGATTTCAATCATCAACTTCAACAGTGTTTACACTAGTACATGTGGCTGATTTGTTTTTTCAGAGAAGTGTTCAAGTTGCACGGATTACTAAAAGTGATTGTGAGTGATAGGGATAAGAAGTTACTTAGTTTGTATTGGCAATAGTTATTTAGATTGAGTGGGAATAAACTCACTCCTAGCACTAGTTATCACCATAAATTGATGGGAAAACAAATATTGTCAACAAATGGGTGGAAGGGTCCTCAAGAATTATGTTTTAGGGAAACATAAGGCCTAGGTGAGTATTTTATAGTTCTACCTATCACATACCTATCAAGATGCCACAATTTATGGCATTGTATGGGTATGAAGCTCCTAGATTTGTGGATTTGTTGTTTTGTGATAACAAAGTGCCCAAAGCTAAGGATTTGTTGTAGTAGAGTCAATATATAGTGAAATCCTTGAAAGACAACCCCTAGCATGCTCAACATCAACATGAGTTGTATGTAGATAAACACTATATAAAGCATACATTGAAGTAGGAGACATGGTTTATTTGAGGTTACAACCCTACAGAAAATCCACTCTCAAGAAGAGTGGATTAGAGAAGCCGAAGCCACACTTTTATGACCCATTTAGGATCTCCAAAAGAATTGAAGAAGTGGCATATGAGTTAGACCTACTTAAGAGTAGCAAGGTGCATAATGTCTTCCATGTATCTTTCCTCAAGAAGGCACTTGGACATAATGTTGTTCCCTTTTCTGAGTTTCCCTCTTTGGATGAGGAAGGGAAACTTGTGTTGGTTCCAAAGGCAGTGATTGATTACAGGGAATATATTTTAAGTAAGATGACCATCAAGGAGTATCTGGTGAAGTAGAAGAACCTACATATAGAGGATGCTACTTGAGAGAGAATATTTTACAACATTCAGATTTGTAATTGCTTGGGGAAACATAATTCTAGGGAGGGAGGATTGTAATGTCCCCTTCTTCGGCCTAAACAATATGGTGACTAGCTTATTTTTGGAGTTCTTGTAGGCTAATTGGTATTGGTAAGGGGACTCCACAAATATTGGAGAACATAGGTTCAACCTTTCTTGGTTTTTGTTGTTGGCATTGAGCTCAACTGATGATGTGGATTGTAATTACTCTTTTTAAAGCATTTTTGGGCCCTTGGAGTGTTCTCCAAACTTCTTGGAGAGCATGTCTATTTTTAGTAAGTCTTTGAGTTGGCACCTATCATCATCCCTCAACTTCAATTACATCATGACATGATCAATTTTTGTTTTCAAAGCCTCAATGGGTGCTTTTTTCAACCTGGGTGGAGTATTTAAAGTACAATTTTAAGTGTATTATATTAAAATTTCTTTATGTTCTCCCAAAAGTGGACACCTAGGGAAAAGTGAAGGGCTCTTGCACATGATATTAATTTTATTATTTCAAAAAGGACATTTGAGGGAAAATTGAATTATTTTATAATTTCAAATTGTTCTTTTCCCTCTAAATGCTATATAAGGAGGTTTAGGGTTTCATTTGCTCATATGTTGAAGATTACACATACTATTATGCTATCAGATTGAACTATTGTCTTCTTATTTGAATCTTTTTAGGATGAAAAATCTCAAGTGATTTCTAGTTTTGGATTTAGAAGACAATATCTAGCTAGGTTGGAGTAGTTCTACTCAATAATCACCACTGTTCTTCAATATAAATTTTAATTTTAGGGTTTCAATATGGAAGTTTCTTATGTTTTCTATTATTTTTAATTTTTTTAGAGTTTGGTGAAGATTACAGAGAAATTTGGACTTGTGGTTGAATTGTTTTGAAAGTTTCCATTGTTGGTCGTACTATATTTTTCCTATAGCTATTCATACCACTTGTTAGAATTAAGGAAAATCATAACTATCATTTAATACTAGTTGGATAAGGTCTATGATGATTTCCATTCAAGACATATCCAAGGTGGTATTTATTGTTATTCAAACCTATACTTCACTCCAACTTGGTCTTAACATATGTATGAGTGCATGGAGACAGGAATGGGAACAATTTAATCCAAGCACTACCTTTTAATGGTTCTATCATTGTTGGTTGGTGGCATTTTGATCCTTAGTTATTTCTTGTACCTATTTTGGGTTGCATACCAAATATTTCAATGCATTTAAGGAGGTCATACAACCATTATATCTACTGCAATATGTTTTTTTAGACTTTCTCAAGTCTAATATTCATTTCTAGTTTGACATCACATGCTTCTAGTGAGTTTAGTGTATATGAGAGTTGCATTTGATGGTGTTGATTCAGCTTGAGAACCTTATAGGTGTGTTGAACATGAGTTTGGAGCTTGCTGGGTAGGTATCCCTATTGTTTGGCATGCTACAACTTGTTTACAATCCATTGCAGACCTAGGTATGATTAAAACGATGATGTTCAAACTTGAAAATAGTTGTTCCTTGTCATGTTAAAGTTATTTGTTAGTGTTGGGTATGTGTGAAGTTTTTGGGACTTCTCTGAAGTTGATCTATGCAAGATTCATGGGATTTTGGAGGGGTTCACATTACTCCTTGACCTACAATAGAGGTGTTTTCAGATCTATAGTCACTATATTAATTATTTCAATCATGTTATACTTCATACACCAATATATGTTATGATTCCTCAGCTTGTTATGTATAGTTCAACTTGTTTCCTTAGGGAACATCTTGATCTTGTTGATTGGTTATTGAATAAATGACCTTGAGCATATTTTAAATGAGAATTTGTATCAAAACTATCTTGCAACTTTCTTGTTAACTTATATTGACATTTATGATATCTAGTTATCATTATTGGCATGTTAATGTTGATGCTTTCATGTTAGAAAGATTTTTTTTTGAAGGGTGGTTATTACATTCGTGATTACCCTCTTCCAACCATAGGGTTTTATTGGTGAAATCTTATAGGCCAATAAAATGAATATGTCGTTGAAAGATTTCATTGAGTATGGAGTTAAATTAGTTGTATTATTGTAGGCTTCTAAAGGTGTATGTGTGGTTATAAGTATTAAACAAGATCATTTCCAAAATAGGTACCCTCTACCACATACAAATAATCTCTTAGATCAACTTCAACACATTAAATAATTTACCAAGACAGGATTCAAATTTGAGTATCACAAGTAAGGATTAAAAAAGACATTTGGAAAATTGTATTTAGGACTAGGCAAAGGTAATTTGAGTGGATTTTTCTACCATTTGGGCAATGCAAAACTCTGGATACCTTCATGAGTTTAATGAATGAGGTACTTAGACCATTCATAGACTTTTGTGCGATAGTTTAATTGGATGATACATTTGTTTCTTGTATGGCATACATGGAGTATGTCTTTTATCTCAAGCAAGGTTGTATGGAAAGAAAAATAAGTCTCCTCAAACATCACTTGTCAACCTTGTACATGTGGTGGGAAATGGTGAGATTAGAATTGATCTTGTCAAGATTGAGGCCATCTTGAATTGGCCAAAACCCACTACTATCATGGAAATAAGAAACTTTATTAGGGCTGTCTAATACATGATTTTTAAAAAATGAAAGCTTTCTCCTATTTATTGTTCCATTGTAGGCTAATAAAGGGGTTGAAAATTTTTATTGTTAGGGTAATAAATGTTAAAGAAAAATTGAAGAAATTAAGCATAAAATCAACCATGCATTACTTCTTGCCTTTCCTAATCTCCAACAATCTTTTGAACTAAAAATGAAGGCTAGCAATTATGCAATGAAGCTTGTTCTGTTGCAAGTGGAAATTTGTTAGAACAAAATGTTATTAGGGGTCATATTTTTTTTTTTAATAAAAAGAGGGTAAAAACTTTATTAATCAACTAGAACAGTACGAATCCAGAAGCAAGAAGAAGCCCAAAAGGGCCAAGAAACATCATACAAGAGATCAAGAAGCATTCATGCAACATCTCATATCCTCTGTAACCCAACCCTCCAAATCCTGAGCAAGATCCTCTGGTAAAATATCCCAATCATACACCAACCAAGTACCATTCTTCTCAGAAGCCCATTTGGCCAACCCATCAGCCACCTTATTCCATTCCCGAGGGATATGGGAAAAGGTGATAGAATTCAATAATTCTCCAAGACTGGTGATTTGCTTTTCCACCACCGCAAGCTGCCAACTAACATCATCAAACTATTGTCTATTTATCAAGTCTACAACCACCTATGAATCTGATTCATAAATAATACTTCTCTAGCCAAGGGCATAATCCCTCCTCAAAGCCAAAAGAATAGCCAAGGTCTCCATAAGTTTATTAGAGTGCTGCCCCCTATACTCCAAAAAGAAGAACACAACCACCCCAGAGCTATCTCTACCCACTCCACCAACACACGTTTGCCTAGGGTTACCTCTTGCAGACCCATCCGTATTGATTTTCAAGACTCTAGAGGGAGGGAGCATCTAATGCTCTCCCCTAAATACCTTCCCTCTAGAATACCTGCCTCGCCCAATCTTGGGCTGACCAGCACCACCAACAGAAATCCCCAAGTTACAAATAACTCTATTATCTCCAGGATCCATTGTGACTAATAGGTCACATTTAGCATACAAAGTCTCCTGCAAGGCCCCAAGAATACGATCCCAAACTTGACCTACCAACAAATTCTTATCTAGAGAGATCCTATAGTTGTGCTCCAACCAAATATACCAAATAATCAGACTGGGACCCATAGGCCATGCTATGTGCAAAAAAGAAGTCTTCACCAGAGTGGGCC
The DNA here is from genome assembly GCA_007258455.2 of Sequoia sempervirens. Taxonomy (NCBI): domain Eukaryota; kingdom Viridiplantae; phylum Streptophyta; class Pinopsida; order Cupressales; family Cupressaceae; genus Sequoia; species Sequoia sempervirens. The sequence continues at coordinate 296,432,391 of VDFB02271358.1, forward strand.
CAAAGTTCCACCAGAACTCATCAAGAGAAGACAGATGCCTAGATTGAAAATTCCATGCCCCCCACCAAAAATGCCAAATAGTCCTAATGAAGGGGCACTGAAAGAAAAGATGAGAAATAGTCTTGACATCTTTTAGGAAAAGGAAGCATAATGAGGGACCTTGAAAGCCCCGCTTATAGAGGTTATCCCAAGTCAAGAACTTTCCATACACCACCAGCCAAGAAAAGAAATTGCATTTTGGCTATGAGAATTTATTCTAAATATTTTTCCACCAAGGAGCTTCAGCACTGCTGAAGGCCTATCTATCCAACACTCGATACCCTGAAGCAACAGTGTACTTCCCCTTAGGACTTGGGCCCCAAACCAGCACATCCCTCTCTAGAAGAGAACAACAAACTCTATTAGCTAAAATGGAGGACAACTCCCTTCTATCCTTTAAAGATCTACCCTGGGGCCACTCCCACATATCCTTCCACTGGAAGACAATAGACTACTCCAACGCCTGAGGGGCTTTGAAGTCCATCACTCTGCTCCAACTAGCTTGCACAAAAATCCCACAAAAATCCATCAAGTGAGGATGCGAGGAGAGGATAATTAGAAAACCATCCCAAGAATCATGCCAAAAAAGAGCATCAGAACCTTTGTTGCAGATCCAGAACAAGCCTTGTTTAACCAGTGTGGTACCCCTCTTGAGTGTATCCCAAATCATAGACCCTTTCCCCAAAAGACTAAAATGAGGAACCTCAATGCCATCCACCTTCCCAAGGTACTTGAATGTAAGGATCCTGGGCCAAAGCTAATGTTGGTGCGAGCACCATCTCTAGTACAACTTAGTAGCCAAAGCTTTCCCATTCCAATCTACCCTGCGCAATCCTAGACCACCATCTTGCTTTGGCCAACAAACAACTTCCCACTTAATTAAGCTCCATTTTCTCGCAAGGAGACTACCCGACCAAAGAAACTACCTACATATCCCCTCAAAAGTTTTGATGAAACTTGCGGGAGAAGTCATCACAAAGCACCTGTATATAGGAAGGGCCTGTACCACCGACTTCAAAAGAGTAACTCTACCAGCGGTAGATAGCCATTTATAGGTCCAATGACTAACCAGTCCTCAAAATTTATCAATCACATCCTACCAAAAATTCCAAAGGAAGCGGGTGTACATCTAGGGGGATACCAAGATAGATAAAGGGAAGCTTCCCCACCTGAAACCTTAAGATTCTGGAAATACGTTGCTAGATAAGCATGGGGGTATTAAAGAAATAAATGCAAGACTTACTTTCATTTATGCTCTGACCTGAAGCATCCAAGTAACAATCCAACATCTATCGAAAAGCAACCTCTTCCGCCACCTTAGCAACACCCATCAAAGCCAAATCATCCAAAAAGTAGAGATGTGTTTGAGGAGGGAGGGAGTTGCTCCATTTCCATCCTTGAATGAGCTCATCTATAACCTAGGACTTAATAAACCTTCCCAGTGATGAAGCTTCTAAAATTTTGAGAAATTTTCTAATTTCCCCATGGGCTTTGTCTCCATTTTAAACCCCTGTCCCTAGGAGTGAGTAGGGTTTTATTTGCAAAGGTATGCAAATGTTATAATTGCAAGTTGACCTGCTCCGTCAGTCACCGATTTCTCAAGTCATCTCTTGAGCCACATTGCACATTAGTTTACAAGCCCCGTTAGCTTGAAGCACCGGTCATCAATTATTCCATCGACTTGAGCTTTTTCCCTAAGTCGAGTTTTAAATTTCCTCAGTCACTTAAGCTTAAGTCATCTACCCTCAAAGGGTCATGTCACCATTGGATTAACCGAGTCCTTTCTATTAAATGCTAACATTGTATGGAGTGCAGGTTTTGAGATTCGAGGATCCGGGATGAGATCTTGGCCGTACCCCTCTAGCTCGTAGACGATAAGTACCGACAAGTTAAAAGCAACGATGCTAGCGAAATAAGGATGCGTGTCCTTGTACAATCATGGGACCCAATCACCACCACCTTCCCACTACCATGCCTATGGTTTGATGCCTTCAACAAATGACTGAGATCAAATTTGGGGAGCGATCTTCACCGTTCCCCGTTGGTTCACTGGGGGAAAGTAAACACTAGTTAAGACTAGCAAGATTAGCAAGATCTCGATGCGTGACCCATTTGCCTCAGTATGTAAAATGGGTGGAGCCTGCTGACAGAAAGACTATCATCTGAGATGGATGAACATTATTGGCCAAGGACACATTAGCAAAGCACCACTAGAATTCAAAGACAGTCAGACTAAGGACATCCACTTGATCCGCCACCTAGCCAGAGGATCAATGGCCTATATTCAAAGCTGATAAATGGCACATGATAGCCGTTTTACTCTGCAACCATCACACATTAATGGACAAATTTCTACAGGAGTGATCAAATTGATCTCCATGTGTATGAATATTTAATTACAAGAAATCATGAAGTGCAATCTACAGACTTTCATGGATTTGCAAATGAAATGATGATGATGCACATGCCAATGAATTTCCCACTTCGCGCGTGTGTCTTTTCTCATTCAATATTGGTAATTGATGGTATCATCTCGCTCAATAAATAGAAGTGGATGGGTTGATATTCTTGTCATAGCAGCTAAGTAGCTAAGTTCTCATACTGTTGCAGAGAGCGAGGATCAAGAGTGTGCTTGTGATTGCAAAATGAGCAGGTCTAGCTCCATGTCGATTCTAATGCGAATATCTTCTAGGATTCAACCTTAGAAGCCTCACAGTGAAGATCTTGGACATGAATACATAATTCATGAGGGTACCGAGGAGAAAGAAACTTCACCAGTGATGGTTAGATGCAGCCACAAATTGAAGAACCAGGTAGGGAGCTCAAAGGAGACGAAGATGAAAAGAGATGAAGTTGTCGGGCCTTCCAACCTAACACAACGAAAGATTTGATATGGACATGGCTTGTTCGGTTGACAACATTCTCCAATCGACCTTACCGATATCCCATCTGGCATAGAGACCGAGACAGAGATTGACTCCAACTATCGCCAGTATCTGGCATCCATGGGCTGAGTTGTGTCATCTGAGGCAAGAGTTTTATCTATCCCTCCTCTGGCAGTTCGAACCTCAAGTGGAAGAGACGTTGCTGAGGTGGGCAAGGACAAGGTCAAGGAAGGTGTCAAAGTCTCTTACCTGAACCTTGCTATTACTCGAAGCGGTCGTGTGTACCAAGGTGTGGGTGTTGTTGGAAAGAGGTCTGCTGGTGTGAAATGAAGGTGGTGGTAAATAATTTTTTGTGTTGTTAAATGATTTATGTGTTTTCCTTTTTCCTCTTACATGCGTGGCATAATTTTGAGGTGTTGGAAGGTGATGGTGTGCCCTCGTGGCATTATGGGTTTTGGTGCTTTTTCTCACCTGGCGATGGATGGATATTTTGGTGCTACTTTGCTCCTTTTCCCTGGCGACTTTGATGATTTTGGATTTTCCCCATGTTTAACATAATTGTCATGTGGGGATTTTGTGAAATGCAGTCGAAATGAGGAATGAAATGAAAATTTTGTATCTAAGTTGCATTTGAGCTGGTGGCTTGTTCTGCTTCGTTGTCTTATAAAAGGGAATTCAAAGCTCATTTGCAAGAGGATGAAAATTTTGGTTAGGTTTTGAGTCGGTTGCATATGGGTAGAAAGATAGGTATAGAGAAGAAGGAATAAAATAGATCTTGTTTTGAGCTTTTAGAAGAACATTTGCAAGTGTCTTAAATTGTTCTACAAATATGACTGATAAATATGAGTAAATACATAATTTTGATATATTTTCTCTCCTTATGTGGATTTGTGTGAATTCTAAATGAAATGTTAATGATATTTTCATTCTTCATTGAACATATGTTTGAATGTTTATCTCTATTTCTGCTTTGATTCAAGCAATCAATTAAAATGCTTAAATGGGGTTTTAAATTTACATTTATTTGCAAGGGATTTGATAAACAGTTATGTATCAGAAAGAGTGAGCTCCATGATGCAAAGTTGTTGTGAGAGTAGTCCATTCTATCAAATTATATGGTCTTTTTTGTGTTACTGGTTCTTGTGTATGAGACTCCATTGCCCAATGTAACAAGGAATTGGTCTATTCCTTAATGATTCACCTAAAGTGTTAATCAAATAGTTGTCTAATGACCGACCCAAAGTCAGAATTTAAATTCACTTTGAAATTCATTAATCTTTATACAAGTTTGTGTCAATTACCATGAGGAATATCTTTTGATGAATGGGTAGCAAGTTACTTAGAAACAAGCCAATTTCATAGTAATTGTTGCACAATTATCCTTCATTTAAAATGATATGTGAAATTGATGTGTTGTATAATGTATAATTCAAATGAACACAAATAGGAACACCCTCCTTGGTCCCATAGAGCCTAAAGTGCAGAAGATCTTGGTCTTTGACTAAATCTTCTTTGTTGGGCAGTCATTTTAGGGGTCTTAAGCATAGGAATTGGTTGTCCCTTAGAGATTCCTTAGGTGCACTAGAAAAAGAACCAATACCCAAGCCGTCAACCATCAGTATAAACAGGTATGGTGATAAGGGATCCCCTTGCCGAAGACCTCTAGAAGCACCAAACAGATAAGAGGAATCCCCATTTATGAGAATGGAAAAGGAGGGAATTGTCACACAAATCATAACCCAATCAATCCACTCCCTACTAAATCCAAAGGATCCTAGGATTTTGGTCAAAAAGCCCCATTTTACTCTGTCATATGCCTTAGTCATGTCTAACTTTATAAACATGGCCTTTTCCTTTGAAGAAGCCATGGAATGAATAGTCTCCGTCGTAATAACTATTCCATCCAAAATCTGTCTACCCGCAACGAAACCCCCTTGTTCTTCTAAGATCAGCTTATCCATGCACGACTTCAAACGTTCAACAATTAGCTTTGTAATGATTTTATACACCACATTGCACAAAGCAATTGGTCAAAAAAATCCAAGGAGTCAACACCCTCATGTTTTGGGATAAGGGTGAGAAACGTGGCATTTATGACCCTCAACATTTTCTTGTTCTTTAAAGAATCTTGCACAACCTCCAAAAGATCAATTTTGATCACTTCCCAAAATTCCTGATAGAACTTTGTCGAGAACCCATCTGGACCAGATGCCTTCCCTTTTTTCAACTGAAACACCACCTCCTCCAACTCCTTCAGAGAGATAGGCTTAAGAAGAAAGGAATTCATATCCACAGTCACTAAAGGAGGGATACAAGCCAGGATAGCAGCTTCTTCCTGACCTGTAGGAGGGGTATCTTCAAAAAAGAAACCCGAGAAAAAAATGAACCGCCACCCTAGAGATCCTCGAAGATGATGAAAGAATAGAACCCTCAAGAGAGCGAAGAGAAGAAATAATGTTACCCTGTCTTCGATCCTTCACCGATTTATGAAAGAAGTATTCCTATCCCCTTCTTGAAGCTAGTCAACATGTGCCTTTTCTTTCCAAAAAATTTCCTCATGAAGCTCCCATTCCTCAAGGTCTTTTACTGCACTACCCTCTAATCTGCTCAAGTTCATATCAAGACCCTAGTCCCGAATCTGTTTGGTAATATAATCCAAGCGCTCTAGGGAAACCCTTTTCTTCTAGAACACATTTCCAAACTGATACTTATTCCAATGTTTTAATTTATACCTCACATATTGGAGCCTCTTCACAAAGGAGTACATGGCCGTACCAAAAGTTGGTCGTCCTTCAGCCCACCATTTGGAGACCAGGTCAAGAAGACTTTCCTCCCTGAGCCACATAATCTGAAATATGAAATTTTGTTTCCTAGAGCCACAAGCTAGATGGATAGAGAATTAAATCGGCCAATGGTCTGATCCTCGCCAATCCAAAATTTTAGAGCTTGACAACCACATGTCTCCAACTTAAAAATTGGAAACAAGAAACTTGTCTAATCTTTCAAAAATGGCTTCCTCCCCAATCCTCCTATTATTCTAGGTAAACATACCATTGGAAGGTTTAATATCCACTAGTCGAATCCAGACGAAATTCTCCCTAAGAAGATAAGAGGAAAGGTCCAAACGAGGAACTCCCCCCTTTTCTCCTTGAGAGAGGAAATTACATTGAAGTCACCTTCCATAATCCAGGGAAGGAAGGGATTCAAGGATCACAAGAAGTTGATGTGAGACCACAAGAGAATCTTACCAGGAGCCTTTTTCAGAGCATAAATGTTGGAAAGGAAGACTCTTTCCCCTATCTCCAAGCTAATTGCCATAAGAGAAATGGAGAATCTACTAGAGAATCACCAAACCATAAAGATTCGTCGAGGATACCATAAGCAAGAAAGACCTCCAGAGATCCCTTACACACCCACACATTGGCATAATCCTCTATTCCAGATATTAGAAGCACTCTACCACATACTTTCCATAGATAACTTCATCTCTTGGAGAAAAACCAAATTCGGAGAATGAGCACAAACCAAGTCCCGAATAGCCTTTTGTCTAGGGATGCTATTCATACCCCTCACATTCCATGATATCACAATCATCATGAAGGGTGAGAGAATTGAGTGTCCAATTTCTTCACCGACCCAAATTCAACCAATGTCTCACTGACCAACTTAACTTTCTCTTGATCCTTCTTACTACCCACCTTTTGGGAATTATTAGGTACTCTCTTTTTCAAAGGATTTTGTTGCACACCCAAAATAGGGGAAGAAGTTGAAGCTTTACTCTTGCTAGATTCTCTTGAACCCAAACCTCAAGTCATGCAAGTGCCAACAACAGCGGGGACCAAAGAAGTACCAACCAACACACAAGGATCCCCAAGCCCGAAATAAGTGGGGGGAACCAAAGAGTCCTTCACTTCCCCAGGAGCCTCCATTAGGCCAAGAACTGAAAACGTAACTCCCATAGGTTTAGGATTTTGAGCAATAAAAGGAGGGGCATCCATATGCATGTTAGGAGATATCCCCTCCTCATGAACTAAGTCATCCAACGCATCAAACCTATTAAAAATCCCCTCCTCATGATGATCCTGAAAAGTCCTCTTCTGACCTCGACCTTTGTTTTGAGACCTAACAGGCACAAACCCATCTTTATTCGGAATCACCCCCTGCATGGGCCCTTTTCCTTTCTCAAATCCTGGATTTAATGGAGTCATCTTGTTACTTGAGTTACCCACACTAGTAGCATGCAGACACCTCCTCTAAAGATGACCATACTCTCGGCATAAATGACATCTAAATGGCAGAGTCTAATAGTCTAACGGTTGAGTCCAGGAACTAGACCCTACTGTTAGATCAATAGAGTCAAGAAAAGGCTGGCTCAAATCCATCTCCACGCAAACCTGAGCATAGGAAAAGATCCTCTTCTCTAGAGTCTACTGAGAGGGGCCAATAGGCTTTCCTAGTGACATGGCAATAGACTACAAAATATCTCTCCTCCAACATTCAAGTGACAATCGAGGAAGATGAACGCAAACCGGGACCTTGGATGGAAATTATTCCACCAAATTAAAGCCTGCATATCATGGTTTAATGAATAGTCCAACCTAATTATAAAAATACAAACCACCTTCAAAAGCCTTATTTCGATATGAAATACAAGAAAAGTCCACCAGGAAGAAATTATTTGTCGCTAACATAATTTTGAAATCTCCTTCTGAGTTCCATGTTCTCTGAATCCAAGGGTCGAGGAAAGGGAGAGATACCCTCATCCCCAAAAATTTTCAAATTAATACATGCTTGCTGAAATATTCTAAATCTTCGGCAATTGCTTCCTTTTGAATCACCACCACTTGGCACAGCTGAGCCCTTTATAAACATCCATTAATCTTTTGCACTTTAAACCCCACGATCCTAGACAAGCCAACACTAGAAGAAGATAGATTGAGAACCCCATCACCTACCTCCATCATCGCATCCCCCAACACATTGTCCATCCCATCATTCAGAGCCATAAGAGCCCCACCCGACAACCCTTACCAAACAACTCCACTTCAAACTCCAACCCACTGAGCATGCAAAGAAAATCACCAAACCCACACCCCCCACAAACCAGTAGTCAACGCATCCAAGGAAAGACCCAAGAAAAAGATCAGCAACCACCCTATGCAGCCAAGCAAAGGCTCGAGCAAAATAATAATGGTTGATCCCAAGAAGGATGAAAACTCCACCAAACTGGGCTAGCAGAAAACAATGGCTAATGTATTAAATATACTCAAAAGACAGAGCTTTTAGTGAGCCCAACACAACATAAAAGGAGGCAAAGACATGACAAACCACCCCAAAAGCATAGAGAACCCCCCTGCACAATACCATACACCAAGCACTCTAGGGGTCATATTTTTATAACATATATTTTTTCTAATATAAAGTTATAAAACTATATATAGTATATGCTTTATTAATATCCCATTCAAAAAAATTATAATCTAATAAATATTAGAGTATTGATTATTTATAAATGATAGTTTTGAATAGGTATGATGAATACATCTTAAGGTATTTTTCCACCCTTTCTCCTATATTTAATGAGGCTCTCTCCCATTAAGAGGGGGGAGGAATTGGAGTTTCTAAATAGAATTATAAATACCATGTGGAAGTGAGAAGAAGCGGTTCTTTGGGTTTGGTCTATGTTTTAATAGAATATTCTATAAGTGTTCTACAATAAAATGATGCTTTATGGGGATTTTTACATGAAATTTTTTTCTCCATATATATGTTGTGTAATGTGTTAAAATTTGTGCTTCTCAAACCTTTATTTATTTATTTTATATGTTATCTATACTGATTAGTATTCTAAGATCCTAATTTCTAACCTGGTACTAAAGTAGAATAGGAAATACTAATCATTTTTACAAGAGATATTTGAGATTTTTTTTCATACTAATATTTGTTTCTAACATACTCATAAAATTCTCTCTAATAACTCTTGCTAAAATATTTTGTTATGGATTTTTTTGGTAGTTAACTACCACTAACTCACTAGAACATTCAAGATAGATTGATAGATGTAAGGCCACAATAGAAAGGTAGCATATTCCTTCACAAAAAAAAAAATCCAATATGCTTAAATCATAGTAAGGTGTATCTTGAGTCGTACCTATCTTTGGAAATGCTCAAACATTATTATGATTAGGGAAAATATTTAATGATTTATATCATAAAATCATTTCCAAATTTTGCATCAACTCCTCTTGGATGGATAGCCAAAATTTACTTCTTGACGCCATATATTTTAAGCAGTCAACAAATCCCAATTGCTTTTTAACTAATATTGTTTGTATTAAGAATGAATTATAAATAGTTGTGTCTCTTTAGAGGGGTAAGTGAGAGCCTAGATTCTATTCTATTCCACTTTGGATATACCTTAAGAATTAGTTTTGTAATTTGACATTGCTATAAAAATCCTTGTTATAGTCATGCAAAGACATTAGGCTTTGGTTGGCGATGATCTTAACCAACAAATATATAATTCTCTTCATTGAAATAACGCATCTTGAATCATAGTAGGGGTCATTTCCGCATAGAGGGAATGTGATCCATTAGTTGTGATTTTGCTTATTAAATTTAGCAAATCCAAGTCTGACACATTAAAAATCATGACAATTAATCTAGGCATCAAAATTACCAATCATATAATGCAAAAAAAAATAGAGATATTTAAGACAATAAAAAAGTTATACAATCTTCTTGTTTGATCTTAAAAACAAGACAAATCCTTGAGTGAACATGTTTTAGTGAAATTACCTTAATTTTAATCCACTCATCCAATATAGTAGTAGTTTTCCAACAATTTCCTTTATCAATATAATTTACAAATTTAGTTGTATTAATTAAGAAGATAAAATCAAGATTATTGAAGAATTTTTCATTTGATCTTCCCTTGTATATTGTTACATTAAGTATACATAAAGATAAAATGCTAGCATATTTGTTTATATATTATTTCACTTATTAATAATATATTGTACTTTTGTTGCCATGTGATGAGTGTGAGGAATGAAATCTTTAGCTTTATTTTGATATTTTCATATTGGAAATGACATCTCACTCACTTGGATGACCATTAAGATTATAATTGTAAAGGGAAACACTGAAGTAGTTGAAAGACTTCCAATAAATCTAGAAGGCTTTTCCTTGGTTAGGAAACCCATTACTTTTGAGAGCAATGGTATTTTTGATGATTAATAATTTGTACTGAATTTAGAGGTTTGCTCAAATTTGAATAGCACACAGGTGATATTTCACTCATTTTACTAGCTCACCATTTAAACATCAATATAATAAGGACAATTTAGATTAAAAAAAAAAACTATCATTAAGGAAATAGTTAATACAATTCCATTATAAATATTGTTGTGGTGCCATGTTGAAAGACATCATAAAAGCTAATGTCTTGGTAGAACCTCACCAAACAACATGATATCTATTGCTTATAAGAAAAAAAAAATATGATAAAAAAATAAGCATTGCATACACAATAACTCTAATGGAAACAGTTTAGCTACAAACCATATGAAACCTAAAATGACAATGTATGTTTATATGTTCAATCAAATCAATTGCCAGTCCCTTTTCTATTTGTTGATAATTTGAGAAAACGCGAAATTGATTTTGCTATGTGGAATACATTGATAGTGAGACATGTTTCATTGGATTCCTATTTGTGTTTAGTTAAATTTGTTACAAAGGGAGTACTCATTGTTGTCTTGTAAACTATCATATAGACTCTTATTATTACAATAGTATCTTGAGTAAACTATCATATGGTATCTTTTTTACCTCAATGGTAGAAATTTTCTAATTCTTATTGGTATATTGTTGTCATTAGTACTTGTCTTGTGAGGTATTTCCTTGGTGATAACTATCTTGCAATCAAATGAAGTATATTATATCCTATATATACAATATTACTTCCCTTCAAGATGTACTTATAAACATCTAGTAGATAATAAATTCATATAATTATCCTTCAAAAACTCAACATGCCATTTGAAACCAAACAAAGAGATTCAATCCATTTGTCTAGTTACTTCTCCTTCCTATAAAAGTTGTAAGGAGGGATTCTTATCTTGATTTCACATAGCCTTAATAAACCAATCAAAATTTCTTGATTATCCTCTAGAAAACATTTAGTTTCTCTTAACACTTGCTTTTCTTTGATGGTACTTGTAAATTTTTTTCTTATGATATTTTCAAGTTTTTCTAATGTTTGGTAAAGGATCATTTTATAAGGGTGTCTATGAAATTTCATTAGGGTTTTTTGCAAAAAACCCTAAGCCATGGCAAAAAAAATTGTGCTTTTTTTCTAATTTAACATTGACTGCATGTCCTAGTTAAATGATCCTTTAAGTTATGACCTTATTGCCTTTGTTTTGTGCTTTTACTGGCCCCCTTTTCCTAGATAACTGAAAACACCTATTACCATCATTTTCTTTAAAGCATTTTAAAGTCTTGTGCTTTACCTAGTCCCACTAAAGACATGGCATCATTTCATATAGCCTCTTCGATTCACAACAATGTTTCATGTTATTTACTTCTTCCTGTGAGCTTGCAAAATGCTCTTTTAGTCCCTGACGTAATTGACATGTATGGGTCATAAACCCATCAAGTCTTAAGTTTTCTTTTCGCACAAGGACTAAATATTTCTAGCAAAGCCCCTCTTCATCAGGCTCTATTAGTCCCCTTTTCCCTAGTGACATAATTTATTCATAAGGGCATGTTCTTCAAAAGTCTTGCATGTTTCCCGATGAAAAACTTGCTGAGGGTCCCATTTTTATCCTAGTCAATGCTAGATGCCAACTTGTGGTTAAATTACAATAGTTATGTACATCACGAGGCCTTTTATTATAAAAAAATCCTCTCTATGAATAAGTGAAATGCATTTGTTTTTTCCCATAAGCATCAATAAATCATTTTCACATAAACTTTAACCTTCACAAAGAAAAATTAGTCCAAGCTTTCCCTCCCTCAAACTCCTGAACTCACACCACATATCTTGTTTGGTTTATCATTAGTATTTCCCAAAGGAAAACATTATTAGGGAGGCATAATATTTGTTCTTCTTGTTCTTGTAAATCCCCAAAATGATGACACATGTCCTAGAGCTATGTAAAGTTGTTCTTCTTGTTCTTTTTGGTAGGGTAATTTAGAGAAAAACAAGCATCCTCTCATTAGTTAGGAAAAAGTATGTAAATAAAAAGGGGTTGATGGAGTGGGGTTGAAGAACTTACTTTTTAAAAACAAATATTTAGGTGCAAAATTATTGTGGAAAATGTATGCAAATCAGGACCTAGAATGGGTCAAGATCACGAAAGCTAAGTATTTGGATGTAGGGGAAATAAGCATCTTTACTTCAAGATCAATCCAGTCAAGATCAAGAATATGGAACTTTCTAAGCTATCTTGATCTAATAGTGGATTAAACATATCTAAAACAATCATTCCCCATGCAATTCATTCAAATGCCAAGAACAAGAAACAAAGTGAAATTAAAGAAATGAAAGCAACTAAATCTTGCTTAGAACATTCAAACCATCATCCCATGGGGGAATTGGTGCTACGTTGATGTGGAAAGTACCCCTTTCCCAATTCCTTGAAAGCTTTGATGATCTTTGATGATGAACAATGTGATCCTTGATGAATTTCTCAATAACCTAGCTATGGTGATGAAATGCTATGATAACTTTGATGAAAAATGGATGAAATTGCATAAAATCTGTAGATAGTAATCTTGCCTCAAGTTGTGGATCCAAAATCAATAGAAGAGTCCTCCATTTATAGGAAAGAAGGATGGAGGAATGCAAAACATGAAGGATGTGGGACTAAAGATGAACCAATAACAAAGTGCCACTTGTCAACATGTTATTGAAGAGAGGTGGAGCACATTTTGATCAATGCACAAATAAATGCAATTAGGTGGAAATTTGAAATTTGAAAGATGGCTTGTGGAGGAAGATGTGGAAGAGGAGTTAATGCCACTTGGCTCAAGAAAAAGGACTTGTAAGAGTTATAAATGCCAAGTTGGAGGACAAGTCCCTTTGGGAGGGAGATTTCAAAATGGAGGAATATTCCAAAGAGATTCCTTTTTGAATGAAAATAGAAGAATTAATAAATCAATTAAATTGATTTACTTGTGCAAGTTGCAAAATCTAGAGGATTTGATGGATTAAAGTTAGATTTAATTAACTTAGATGGAGATTAGTTTGATTTGACATTTGACTTAGATTTTTGGATTTATTTAAATCAAATGAGAGGAATAATGAGCATTAGATTTAATTAAATAAAGTTTGATTTATTTAATTAAAGGGATGATGTTAGATTTAATCAAATAAAGGTTAATTTATTTAATTAAAGGAAGATTATGATTTAATCAAATAAAGGGATTTATTTAATTAAAAAAGGAATATTAAGATTAATCAAATAAAATGATTAAAAGAAGATAATGATTTAATCAAATAATGTTGATTTATTTAATTAATAGAGGAATTATGATGAATTAATTAAATAAGGATTATTTAATTAATTGGTTAGTAAAGAAGTGATTTAGGGAGAATTGATGTTAGTAAATCAGGATCAAGTGTGTGAGATCAATCGGTATAATTTGCATGTCAATATTTCGCCTCTCTTTGAAGCAATGCACCTACTACATTGGTTCAAAGAATAACCTTGCCGAGATCAAAATTAAAACAATTTCTAATTTTTTCGAATGCCCCACTACTGGCCCAACGATAAGAATTACACTGGTATACTACCCCTTGAGAGATCAAACGAAAATTTGGAGTTTTTGGTGATTTCTCAAAAAAAAGAGGACAAGGTGCCTAAGGGGTCCAAAAAGGCTCCAAGATGCTAAAAATGTGCCAAAATGCGAGAAAAAGACTTGAAATGAGCTTCGGTTGGGAAAAAAAGGGGTTGGGGGCAAAAACCCTAGTTTTTCAGCTAAAACGAGGCAAAAAATCCTAATTTTAATGTTTAAATAGCCAATGAGGGGTCACTTTCAATTCATTTTCACATTCAGACTTTGAGAATTTCTTCATTTTGAGCTCTAACCCTCCTGCAGAATGGCACAAAGAGTGCTTCCCCAACACATTTTCAAGCGAGTTCGAGTCTACCAGAGACCTCCAAGCGCAGAAGCACCGATATGTTATCCCAACTCGGCCTTTAGTTTTGATTTTTGTGTGCATTTATTATGTTTTGAAAGGTCAAAAAGTCCAACGTTTCTATATAGTGACTCTAAAAGTACCAAATCGATGACGCTAGGAGTCAAATAGTGTTGCTATTGTTTATTGTGACACCACATCACAATTAGGCCTTAAGGTTACAAACTGCAAAGGGCGACACCAATGCATATGGCGACTCCATGGGTTAATTAGGTTTTTAGGGTTTTTGGTCAAACAGGCCCATGCATTCAAACAGTGATAACGTGGCTTGGTTTGCACCTTAGGGGGTTCTAGCATTGTTGTTTAGAGTTTTCAAAGAGTGACACCTTTACAAATAGCGACACATTTGTTGTTTTAGTGTCGAAAACTTCAAACAAGGTCCAATATTTTTATGAAACTTGACGCTGTGGCTTCATGGGTGTAGGAGAATAGAGAGCTTGTTCATTCATGCGAGCCTCGATCCTCGGTACTGAGAAAATTGATTAGGTTGCACGAGTTATTACAGGAGCACCTTGGCATGATCGACCTCTGGTATGTTTCTTACGCACCCACTGTGAGGACCTACCTAGCTATGATGACTACGCTGGCAAAGAGGTGGCATAGTGAAACCTCATCATTTCATCTTCCCACCAGCGAGGCGACTGCCACACTAGAGGATGTCTGGCACATCTTGAGATTTACCATCCATGACGAGTGAGTTATATATGACATGGATGTCAGCAACGATGCATGCTACATGGGGAAAAATGAGATCATATTTACTGAGGGTCATATTGATCTTTAGTATTAAAGAGGTCGAGTGTCGACTTTTTGGCTAATTGTGGCCGTGATCATTTGCAGACTGGTGGCTCTAGATTAGGGAGGTCGATATTTCAGTCCGGGATGGTGTTTGGCTTGGGAGCAGATGCTCTATTAGAGGACACTTTTTTCCTAGGGACTAGTGATGTTGGCCTCTTTATATCATGATTTGCATGAGTTTTACTATTGTGACAGCAGAGCGATTGGTGTCGACATCACACTTTTACACATCTGGGCTTGGGAGCACATAGTCGTGCTTTGATTGAGGGTTACAGTGGTCGATGTTGAGCTTGACGACCCTAAAGTTTGGAGGTATAGAGGTGGCCTCACTTTCAGACATACATGACAGCTAGGTCTTCTTCACTGGCGAAGGGTTTTGGATGAGATGATAGTTTTTACCTAGAGACCCTGGTTGCAAATGCCCGCATGGTATGATGATGTACATCAACTATTCTATGCCTGCTAGGATTGGCTTATGTAGGGGTGTGAGCACACCACGATTGAGTGCTACCTACCAGACAGGGTAGCAAGATAGTTTGGGGATGTGCAGGATCACCTCAATGACTAGTACGTGGCTATTTTTTCACACACATCCAGAGAGACTACCTAGGGTCAGACGATCCCAACGTCAGATGTGGTTGATTCTTTTAGAAAGCTGGTGGCTAGGCCATGGGCCTATGATCAGGGATAGGTGGACCCAAGTACGAAACATGCCTACGATTATTGGTTTAGGCCTCTAGTCCGATTGACAGTTTCAGGGGTGGCCCTTCCACGACGGAGACCCCGAGGCAGGAAAACTAGGAGAGGACATGTTGGACAGGTTCTAGGGTCACCTGGAGGAGGAGGAGGAGGAGGACCATCTCCACACTAGCCATATCTGAATCAGGATCAGAGGGGACCGGGATACCAACAGAGGGATGCTCCCAGAGACCAACAGAGAGGTAGGAAAAGAGATCAATAGCTGCTATAGCCACCTCAACCATCGCAGTCAGACCCTCGAGACGCCTAGATACAATAGTTTCAGGAGAAGATTCAGGGGCTATAGGCTTAGTTATAGGATGCTATAACAGAGAGGGACCAGGACAAACAACAATTCCAGGCCCTTAGTACCGAGCGAGATCATGAGTGACAGTAGTGACAAATGACAAAGCTGCAGCTAGCCCAGGAGGTTGGCAGATGATAGCAACTAGAGAGTATGGCAACCTCCTCACAGGGTAGGATAGTCCTGGTGCAGATGTACCGTGAGGTAGTGTGGGAGGTAGAGTATTATCAACTCCACTACCGGTAGGTTGTACCCTCAGCAACTTGGGTACCAGAGTACTCCCAACAAACTAGGATGAGACGAGTGGAGGACTGGCCAAAGAGACAGGCAGATGAGGGGAGCAACCACCAGGGCTAGTTCACACAGTTTTGATCGACACCATTCTTTTTGAGATCCACGGGCTCCATTTTTTATAGCCTCGTAGGAATTTTTATATTAATTGATATACCCACACATTTGATCCTGATTTGTAGCATGACAGCTACACTTTGAGATATATATGATATATATGATATGATGTAATTGATTCATTATGAGATGTGTCCATTTTATTTATGCATTATGGATGGATGTACTTGATGTTCTATATGTACGATGTGCCTCTATGATATGATGCAATGTGATTTTACATGTATGATTATGCAGATGTTTATGGATGTCATGGATGCATTTTCTTTTTCAATATCTTTTGTATGCACTTTAATGATGATGATGTATGGAGTATGGATGCAAATGTTATGATATGCAAATTATTTTAATATGCTTAGACTAACAGATCTATATTATGCAAAATGAATGATGTTATATGTTATGATCCTAAGATGTATGGGATATTATGACATGCACTTTTCTTTTTCATTATTTTTTTCATGTATTATATGATGATGCATATATGGATGATATGATGATGTTTATATGATTATGCAATGGATGCAAATGCATGATTTATGAGATGCTTAGAATAACCAATCTATATTAAGCAATGATGAAATGCAATGCATGTGAAATGATCAGTGTTTCCTATATGATATGATATGGATGATATGCAACATGTTGACAGTTTGGTGGATGCAGGATGAATGCATTGGTGATGTTTTTGATTAAAAATCATGGTACCATGTTAGAGTAGAGAGAAGAAAGAAGAAATGAGATGAAGAAAAGAGGATCCAATGAGTCCATGATCTACGAGAATTTATTAGAGATGATGATAATGATGATGATGATGTATTGCTTATCAGGAATTGGGATTTTAAAAGGGCTTACTTACCTTATGTTTGATAACACATGTAGTCACGATGCATCAAGGTATAAAGAACTAGGATGGCATTGTACCTAGTGTGATGGAATTTGACTCGACAATTAGATAGGAGTATTCCTTTTCACACCTAACATATGAAACCTTATTTAAAAATGCAGTTCAAATATTCCAAACATCTCAGACCAAAACATAGAAAGGCAAGCCTTCCTATGTGGTCAACAAGATACCTGAAAAACCCTCCCTACAAACCAAACAAAGCACATATGACCAAGGTTATATTACATCCAACAAGCACAACAGATAAAAAGATAATGATTGTTGCCCCATTCCTTTCTCTCTAAATCCCTTTGTTTGAACATCATTGAGAGGTCATCGAAATGAGCGCAATAAGATAAGCCAAAAGACAAAGATCAAGTAAACAAACAAGCTAATGTTCTTCATACCACTAGCCAAGACTAAACTACAATGATGCCTTATGTTGATATCCATTGTAGGAAGGATGCATCCTAGGACATGATGTTATTAGATGATTTGGGATTGAATGGATGATGAGCTATTAGTACCAAGAGTTGACCAACTTGTTTACCTACTAACCTAGACTTGAGACCTTGACGTTTTGCGTTTTCACTTTCCATTTGCTAGATTTGTTTTTGACTATGTCACCAAAGGTTGAGGATGACAATGATTTATTATGAGTGATGTTTACTGCGGGTGATCGTGAGATGGGGTGGATGGATTTTTTTTCAAATATTTGGATGTTTTTGATGTTTTGAAATGTTTTGAGGCTATTTTTGGTATTTTCAAGATGTTTTGCAAATGTATTGATTTTCAAAATTTTCAATGTTTTGTGTTTTCTGAGATTTTGACCAAGGGACTAACCTAAAGACCTATCCTAGGGGCCTCAAGGGATGATCAAAGATTAGCCTTGCCTACATTATATACGCAGAGATCACATAGTTTGACTGACACATACTTAATTATTGATGAGATATGAACAGATGGATTGCCAATTTATTATGATAGACTCCTAAAGGACTGACCTAAGTGTTTCAGGGGATAATCAAAGATCAACCTTGCCTACGTTCAGAGCTCAGAGACCCGTAGTTCGACAAGACAACTCTATTTTTTTGACCTTTTTGACTGAATTTTGACCTGTTTTTGGATTTTGATATGTTTTGAATGTTTTTGGATTTTGTTATTATGAATGTTTTTGGATTTTTTTATTTTTTGATGTTTTTGGATTTTCTGATTTTTTGATGTTTTTGGATTTTCTGATTTTAAGGAAGACATCAAGAATATACACAAGTCCGGTCCAATGTAGGTATAAGAACATGCCCCCAACGTGATGCAATAGACTACTCCGATATAGGTAGGACAAACTAACTTTGGAATGGGTCGAGTAGTACTAGGAGGGATCATGATACAGATACAAGATCAAGCTATGATGTAGATGCAGATGGGTGATGGATGGAGATATGGAAGTATAATGGATGGATGATGTAGAACAAGCTGCAGATATCATGGTGGATGGAGAGTGCTTATTTACACAAGGTGCCTATTTTCTAGGTTTTCACCAAGGTACTTGCCCAAAGCACCACCGAAGTGGTTTTCACTAGAGGATGATTTTTTTCTCTTTACTCTTTTCAATCCTTTTTTATATTTTTAAGATTTTTATATTTTTATATTTTTTGATTTTTGGATTTACACCTTGTAAGATTTAGACATTAAAATTTTTGAGATGGGAGCTATTCATAGGCTCCTACAGAGGTTCCCCTTCTAGTGTGGATAACTTATATGTTTCTTGTAGACACTTAAAAATGACCTAGGCCTGCAAGCTCTATTTTTACCACTTTCGTCCTAGCATAATTATGACATTTAATTATGTCTTTGGTCTACATTCAACTATTAATTAAATAATTCATAATTGTTTAATTAATTCATGTCCTTTTATTCTTCATGATTATTAAATAAATAAATTCTATTTACTTATTAAATACGTCATTAATTGTCTAAGTCTTCCTCTAATTAAATAAATTTCTAAATTTATTTAATTACCTTTCTTCATTTATTTCTTCCTAATTATTAAAATAAATAAATTTTATTTATTTATTTAATATGTCAGTAATCCTCATAATTAAATGAATTTATGGATTTATTTAATTAATTAATCTTATCTTCTAAATTAAATAATTATCTTTAATTATTTAATTACCAAAATTAATATTCCTCTCATTTTAAATAAATAAAATTATTTAAAATGTCGTCACATTCTTAACTAACAGTTCATTTTGGTAAATAATCTTAAAATCGATTATTTATTATTTCACAAAATCCATATTCTGAATTAATTTAATTCAAAATGGTAACTAATCTTCTAAAAATCAAGTAATTGGGAAGATTCTTGATTTTCCAAATCTGATATTTAGTTCAACTCTTATCTTCTTGATTTTTCGAATCTCACAAATCAGGCAGTCTTTATCTTCTTGATTTTCAAAAATCTTTATTTTCGAATTAATTATCTCATTTATTCTCCACCATCGATTCAATTCTCTTTGATGAAATCTCAACCACTCGCTTAATGATTTTTCCCTAACTCTAATTAGGGATTATCAACTTTAATTTGGGCCCCTGATTTTAGGTCCCTGTCAAAAGTCAATCTCGTCCATCCATTCAAAATGACATTTTCTATAAAATGCTATTTTCCTCTCATTTTTAGATGACGCACTAACATACTTAGGCATTTTTGCAGGCATCATAGCATTTATTGGCATATTTCATTAAGTTTTGGCATATTTAGGCATAGGCATTTTTAATCATTTAGGCATAGACATAGACTTTGATCAAATCCTTCAAAGCTTGGTGTAGGACTTAAACATTTATTTACAGATTGCTCGCATGTTCGATTTGAGGGCAATACGTCAACCAAATGGTCATAAGGTGCTATGGAGGTAATCATGGAAGATTCAAAGAACATATATAATTGTTCTTTTATTTAATTTCCTTTGTGCTTTATAGTTCTTTGGGTTTCTTGATCTTTATTAATTTGCTAATATCTAATCTAATCCAAAATTAACCCTTAGATACATTGGTGAACTCGATGTTTTGTAGAAAAAATTGTGTTTTCTTGTTTGTTTTCGTTGTTTTGCAGGTTACAGCTAAGAATTCATACCAAATCCCGTCACCTTTTCTTGAACACAGAAAAATGGGCACATGCAATCTTTAAAAACAATTATCTGAGTTTTGTAGGCCTTGTTCTTAGTTTTCTGAAACTTCAAACGGTTTAAAATTTCGTTAAAATTTGAAAAAGTTATGGATGTTTTAGTATTTGTTATTTTTTTAATCTAGCTTTTAAAACTCGCCTTTCCTTTTGCCTATAACATTTTTTTTGTGCAGAATCTTGGAAAATACTTTCTGGGTTTTGAAGGTTTGATTTTTGGCTTTCCATGGATTCAAATTATTAAAAATTTTGTTAAGTTTTGAGAAAGTTATCGCTGTTTTAATTTGCTACTGTCATTATTATTATTTTTTTTTGTTACTAATCTTTGTTGGCAGCATGTGGCATTGAAGTTTTTCATGGGTCAAAGACATCTATTCAAACTACTGACATGTGGTTTTGCAGCTACATTTGTTGAAGATTTATCTCTCAAACCACTTGTTTGCATTTTTTAATTTAGGAACATTTCCTTTGGTGCTCTAAAATTAATTTTGTTTGCAAGTGTCTGATTGTGTTTGCAAAATGGTAGGCGAGTATGCTCACCTTGTGAAAACTCGGTGATCAGAAAACCAGACCCATTATTTTTTTTTATTACCCTCATGACTTAGTAATCAAAGTATCCTCTCCCCTTGCACTTTCGAGTGATCTTGGGTGTAAGAGAAACAGTTACTAACTCTAGAACTTGGGCCTGTTCTGGTGGAAAAAAGTATTCACCCCAGGACGACTCAGACCGGTAGCACCCTGACACTGAGGGACTTCCAACCAGTATATAAAAGTGGATTCTTGGGGAAAACCCAAGAATCACGTGTGTGGTTCTAACGAGATGGATCCAAAAGGGGACTCTCACCGCATGGATCATGCCCTACGAACGAAATGCCTGTATTAAAAACCTTTTGTCTTAGTGTCCAACCGTTCTTTGGTCGTTGCTTGATATAGTGTAGGGTACAGTATCATGCCCGAAGACACTCACTACTTATCCCCTTGAGTAGAGATAGTAATTCTTGGGAAGTCATTACCCAAAGAATCCAAATTTGGTGTGCTCGAATGACGTTAATGAGCCATGGAGGGGAGCCAATGCCACCAAAATTCTAAGCTATCCGCTCTCGAGAAGGAAAGGTGTTTATCACCAATTTGGGGTATAAAGGTGGCCTGCATCAAGTATACAAACCCTTGGCCTATTGGCCTTTTAGGATTGTACTTGTCTCATGTGTGCTTGCTTACAGTCAAAATAACATGCTTGCAAGTGCTTTTTGGATACTGAAACAAACCAAACAACGTTCAAACATATGGAAACAACAAAGTCAAACCTCAAGAATTCAATCAAAACTGGTCTATACATTCTATCTGCAACGCATCTGCTATCCTATCCAATGCATTTGTCCTGTTACGCCACATTTTCTATTTCAAAGGCCGCATCTGACCTGTTGCGCTACATTTGTTATCTAAACACTGCATTCACCTATATTGAGTCGCATTTTCTTGATTAAAAGCCGCATTTGACCTGTCGCGCCACATTTGAACAGTCAACAATGCATCTGTTGCATCTTGTAACGCAAACGAAATACTGAGTCGCATTCGCTGCTTAAAATGACGCATATGCTATCCTATGACACAATCGACATTTTGAAACACATTTGACACATCTTGCGACGCATCTGTCTATCAATAAAATCTGTCAAAACCAGTTCCCAAACATTGTCTTCTTCTGCAATGCATGTGCATTACCGACACACAATTGATCCTTAAAATGGCGCATCTGCACACTGCAACGCATTTTCCACTTGAAACGACGCATTTTCTTAACTGAAATTTGAACTCTATCACAAATAAGAATATGAATCCAAACATTTTTGTCAAATATCTTTATCAAACATCTCTGTCAGAAACCATAACTGAAATATTGTCCATCATAGTCCTCATTTGGCATCTAGACTTGGCATTGGTCATTTCCCTTGGTCAACAATCACTTTTTCATTTAGACGACATCATGACATCCACCACTTTGTCTTCCATTCAACAAAATATTGATAGGCTTGCTAGTAAAGTTAAATACAAATTGCTCTGTAGAGGTCAATACCAAGAAGTCTTAGACTTTAGAAGACAATTTATTGAAACCAAAAATCAATACCCTTCATACCAGCAATCCATCAGTCCAAGTCCTCCGTCTGTCTACCCCCACTATCCACAGTCACTTAACACAAATCCTTCCATTAATTCACAACACATGTCCAGTTATCACCCTTATCCTAACTTTGACAAGGGAAACCAACTATCCACTAGTCCATACCAAGTGTCCACATCATATGCTAGTCCTTCACCTATCAATCTTGTCCAAGTCTACATGCCTTATCAACTATCTACCAACTCATGTCACGTCCCCACATCATACCATATCGATCCGGCCCAAGTCTCCACGTCCCATTTTAGTCAACCTTACTCCAATCCAGTCCAGGTCCCTATGTTATTACCAACTAATACAGTCGAAGTCTCCATGTCATATCCTATGTCGTCACCAACTAGTCTAGTCCAAGTTCCCATTCCTTCCCATACCAATCCAGTCCAAGTACCCATGTCCTATCCTATCCCTTCACATACTAGTCTCGTCCAAGTCCCCACATCTTCTCCTAATCCTTTTCAAATCACCCCCTCACAAGCCACATCTAGTCATGAAAATTTTATCATTACTCAAAGTCAAATCCCATTTAATAAACTTGAGGATACATGTCAAAATGAAATCCCAAAGCATGACCTTATAATGTCACCCTCATGTCAAGAACAAGGTAGTCCATCCGATGACCCTATCTTTCAGTCCATCCATGAAGTCCTTCAAGACAATCATGACATCCAAAACACACCTCTCCTTGACAACGACTCTATTTCTAAGTGTATCATCCACGACAAACCCATCTTTGACCAAGACCCCATCATTGACCAAGAAGTCCAAATCCATGATAACCCCATCTTCGACCAAGACCCTACCATTGACGAAGAAGTCCAAAACGATCCACTCCTTGACCTTTACGCCATTCATGATCAAACACTTTCTGACCTTATAAAAGCCTCGACTATTGACACTTCCCAAGATGAGACACTTGCCTTCATGGGACACAAACGATATTCCTCCTGAAAAAGAATCTTCCACTAGGGACATGCTTGCATATGATCAAGTTATAGCTAAAATCATTGGACTCTATGACACTAAACATAATGATGGCTTCGACATTGCCTTGGAAGCACCAACAAAATCATCTGAACCTGACATGTCACATGATCAGACCAAAGATATCAGTTAGGAATATGTCCAACATGACAATGAAGCTAAGACACTTTATCAACTAGGGTCATCTATCTTTGTTAGAGCAGGCTTTCTTGTAGATGAAAATATTACAAGTGACAGTATCCACATACCTAATGATGGGTTAGCATCTTGCTTTCAAAACAAAAAATACCCCATTGCAAATAGAATCTGTCAAAGCATGCAATATCAAGGCAAAGGACTAGGCATACATGAGCAAGGCATTCTAGAACCAATACAACTTTAGGAAAATTATAGACATCAAGGTCTTGGCTATTCCTCAGTTAGTAAATCAAACGATGTCAGTGGTACCTCTCGATCTTGGGGAAACTTTTTTCAGATACAAATGTCAAAATGGAGTCCAAGAGAAATCCTTGTCATAAGATTGCTACCAACACCCCCTCCACCCACACCATGAACTGTCATTCCATCATAAATAAACCTTCCCTTTGGAACCAACAAAAACAAAAGTTTTACAAGTCAAAATATCAAAATCAAATGTCAAAGGCCATTGAATCAAACAAGAGGACAAGTGGACAAATGAAATTAAAATGGATCCCAAAGAAAGATGGATCAAACAAAGACACCAAGTCAAATAGAAAAGTCAATCACAATGTGGAGCCACAAGACAAGAGGACTCCCACATATAACAAATGTCCACCTCCTTCAAAATGGTCATCAATCAAGGCATATAAAAGTGTTGGTTCCAAACACCATCCCTCCAAAATCCATCATCCACCATCCCAAGTTTGGAAAATAAAAAAGTCATTCATCCAAATGTCCAAATGATCTTTCCATGTCTACCATCATTCTTTATAACCCTACATCTTGCCTAAAGTGCAATGATCCCACATCACAAATCCGTCACATCTTGTCAGCAACTCTTTACCGCAAGGACTCTCATGGCACTCTATCGTGATGTGCGCATTCTGATAAGGCCAAATCTAGTATCAGAAAGGACCACAATGACATCGATCAGTTGTATACAAGCACTACAATGCTGACAAGACAACTACTTCAGATAGGACATTATTGGCATATCATGGCACCAGTCTCTACATCGGCACCGTTAATGGATTTAGAACAGTCAGTGGTCATCTAAAGTATCAAGGCTATCCGCAAAATTAGAAATACAAAAAAAATTGAAAAATGTAAAACATCGTCACCCTGATGAAAACCTGGTAAACAGGCGTCTTGGTGACACCAAAAAAATCAAAAAGTTAAGAAAATAGTAAAGAGAAAAATTTCATCCAATGGTGAAAACCTGGCAAATAGGTGCCCTGGATAAGTACCATGATGAAAACCTGGCAAACAGGCATCATGTGTAAAATAAATCATCTATGTGGACTCTTACACTTGGGGGCAAGTCGTCTCATCTCCTAGGCCTTCCTCTTGGCATTGGAATCCAACCATTTAATCCATATCATTCCCACCTACCTTGGTCTTGACATAAAACTAGCACGCATAAATCATGCTTTGGGAAATTTTTTGACATGCCTATCCTTTGGTCATACATTATCCGTGAAATGTCATGTCATTGCTGGCATAACCTCATTATCCTTATTCGACATAGTCCTTGAAAATCATATGACAATTCCCTTAGTCTCTTGTCCCTCATCCTTTACCAAGCCCACCTTTTGTCCTTTCATGTCTATCACCTATCTTGGCTTTCCCTTGTCAAATTGTCTAAGGATGCTCCATCATCCCTTTTAGTCCTAACCAAGTCATTCCAAATGCAAAGAGTCTAATTCATACAAGCACATTATCCAAAACATTACTTGACTGTTCCTGGCCCGACTGCAGACCTCGATACTTTAGTCACATTATCGTCATCATCCTCACATTGTTTTGGGATGCGTCCTTCCCACGTCAAACAATGTTGTCATCACCTGTCAATTGGTATTCAGCTTGACTAGGGGCACAATCATGTTTGTCCTTGGATTCTCATGTGTAGGAATCAATCACATGCATTTGTCATGATCCTCTTAAACCATTCAAAAAAGAAAAAAACATCATAAAATTCCTGAAAAAAGACAAACATCACAAAAAGTCCTGAAAAAAGACAAAAACATCATAAAAGTCCTAAAAAAAAGACAAAAAATTTACAAAAAGTCTTGAAAAAAGACCAAAAACATTGCAAAATGTCCTGTAGAAACACCTAAAAATTGAAAAATGTCTTGAAGAAAACCACAACAAGATGTCAAACACAAAATCATCTCTTCTCAAATATGTCATGACAATCAGTCAAGTCTTTGTTGTTTGTCTGAACTATGTTGTCTTTGCGCATTTGCTACGTAGGCAAGACTCATATTTGAGTCCCTGAGACATTAGGTCACTCCTTTTAGGTTTGTCAAAATAAAATCATGACACAATCTTTGGTCATCAAGACAAAGTCATTGGTCGTGTCAAACTACAAGGTCTCTGAGTGCATGACATAGGCAAGGCCATCTGTTGATGAGCCCCTGAGGCCGCACTAGGTCAGTCCATTAGGGTTCATGGAACTACACTGGTACACACATCAAAGTGTCTTCAAGACAAATAAAATCATTCCCAATCGGATAAATCTCATAAAGCAAATTATGGAAATCATTTATTTCAATATGACAATCTCATTAGCAGGTCAATCATATCATCATGACAATATCGACATATGGTCAACACAAGTCAAAATCGATCAAAAGTGAGTCAAATCATCATAACCAGTCAAACTTTCAACTCTTGGTTAGTCTTTAGATGTGTCCTTCTGAAAGATAACCTCTGTCATTTATGCCTTAGGATGTGTCCTTCCTAGGCATCGTCATGGTCATTCGACATTTTGAGGGATCCTTTTGACATCTAAGGATCACTCCTCTTGACATCATAATTCTTCAGATGTGTCCTTCTGAAGAACAAACTCTGTCATTTATGCCTTAGGATGTGTCCTTCCTAGGCATCGTAATCATTTCAAGGGACCCCTTTTGACATTTAGGGATCAATCCTCTTGACGTCAACATTATTCAGGATGTGTCCTTCCTAAATTCGGCAATTTTCAACATTTGTCATCTGAGCATCATCAAAGCTTTGACACTTTAGCATCTCATCATTATCAAACCTGACATCTTGACCTCAGAACAATGGATATCCAGATGCACTTGGCAAACATTTGGCACTTGTCTTTTGGCTTTTTATCATGTTACTAGTTTTTCAGCGAGATCCCAATAACAGGATTTAGAGAAGCAGTGACGTATCATGACGATTGGCATGCATGATTACTAGTTTCTCAGTGAGGTCCTGATTCAGGGATTTAGAAAAACATCGACATATCATGATAATGGCTTTATTTTTGTATTATGGAAATCATGCTGCTAGTTTCTCAAGGATGTCCTGGGAACAAGATTTAGAGAAGCAACGACGTTTCATGAATTGTCTTTGTCTTTTTTTGCTTGTGGTTGATTATGACAAAAAGATTGGGGCAATCACACTCTTAGTTTGAGTCATGATCATCCTTGTCTATGACTGCTTGTCTTATGTGATGGTACGACCTTGCACACCTTGATCTATGTCATATCATGGTGTTTGTTGGCCATTACAACAATCTGTCCAATGATGATTAAGAGCAATAAATATAAAAATTCCTATAGTAATGTTTTGAAGGATTTGGTTTGGGAACTAACATGCATCTTCTTTAGTCTTGTCATCTTCTCTCACTCATCTCATATAGGCATTGCATCCATATCATCATCCATATCTTTTGCACTAACATTTCTTTGTCTCTTCATATTCTAGTCTTCTCATCAATTTCGAGAGCACACGTGATCTTGGAACCCGTCTGTCCTCTCGAGGGGCAAACCGCTACCCTCTGTCGTTCTTCCTCATCTTATTTTGCGGGGCATTATTTTGACTTATTTTCTTTGTCACAATGACATGCTACATTATGACAAGAGGGGCAAAATGTAGACACTTAAAAATGACCTAGGCCAAACTCTATTTTTACCACTTTCGTCCTAGCATAATTATGACATTTAATTATGTCTTTGGTCCACATTCGACTATTAATTAAATAATTCATAATTGTTTAATTAATTCATGTCCTTTTATTCTTCATGATTATTAAATAAATAAATTTTATTTATTTATTAAATATGTCATTAATTGTCTAAGTCTTCCCCTAATTAAATAAATTTCTAAATTTATTTAATTACCTTTCTTCATTTATCTCTTCATGATTATTAAAATAAATAAATTTTATTTATTTATTTAATATGTCAGTAATCCTCATAATTAAATGAATTTATGGATTTATTTAATTAATTAATCTTATCTTCTAAATTAAATAATTATCTTTAATTATTTAATTACCAAAATTAATATTCCTCTCATTTTAAATAAATAAATTATTTAAAATGTCATCACATTCTTAACTGACATTCATTTTGGTAAATAATCTTAAAATCGATTATTTATTATTTCACAAAATCCATATTCTGAATTAATTTAATTCAAAATGGTAACTAATCTTCTAAAAATCAAGTAATCGGGAAGATTCTTGATTTTCCAAATCTGATCTTCAGTTCAACTCTTATCTTGATTTTTCGAATCTCACAAATCAGGCAGTCTTTATCTTCTTGATTTTTGAAAATCTTTATTTTCTAATTAATTATCTCATTTATTCTCCACCGTCGATTTGATTCTCTCAGATGAAATCTCGATCACTCACTTAAGGATTTTACCCTAACCCTGATTAGGGATTATCAGATTTAATCTCGTCCGTCCATTCAAAATGGCATTTTCTATAAAATGTTATTTTCCTCTCATTTTTAGATTACACGCTGACACATGACATACTTAGATATTTCATAGAAATTATATCATTTATCTTATTCCACTTAGTCTTGGCTATTTTAGGCATAGGAATTTTAGAAGAAAATCCTTCAAAGCTTGTGTAGGACTTCGTCAAGGATTGCTCGCATGTTCGATATGAGGGCAACACAAATCAACAAGTTAGAAGGTGTAATGGAGATCAACCATGGAGAATGAAAACATTGGGTGAGATTGTTCCATTTTATCTGTTTTCGTTTATTGTTCCTTTGCACTTCATTATTTCTTTGGGTTTATGCTTTCAATTCATTTGATAATCCTAAACTTAAAATTAACCCTTAGATACATTTCTGACTTGTAGCTTGCTATGATGATGAAGGGTCCCAACCAATTGGGTTCAAACTTTCCCTTGTTGTATGGATTTGGTACATTTTTCTAATTCTCCTTCAGTACAAGCTCTCTGACTTGAAAGGTCTGAATCCTGATCTTCTTGTTGTAGCTCTATTTGAGATGGTTTTAATAGACTTGCAAATGGTTTAAGGCATCCATGCACCACTCATCTAGTAATTCCAGCTCGTTCAATTGTGATACCTGATATTCTTCATCTATGATGAGATTCTGCAATGATATCCTTAGGGATGTGATCTCGATGTCAATGGGAAGGATGGCTTCTGATCCATAGACCAAGAGAAAGGGGTTGCACCTGTTGGTGTGTAGATACTTGTTCGGTAGGCCCATAAGGGAGGATTCAACTGCAGGTGCTAGTCATGACCAACGTCATTGACTATTTTCTTGAGGATTTTTAAGATTGTTTTATTCACAGACTCAGCTTGGCCATTTCTTTGAGGATAGTATGGAGTGGAAAAGCGATGTTGGATTTTGAACTTTTGGCATAGGTCTTGAACATCCTAATTTTTGAAAGGTGTCCCGTTGTTTGAGATAATGGCTTGAGGGACACTGTAGCGAAAAATAAGGTAGTTCAGGATGAACTTGGAAAGCTGCTTTCCTATGATGTAGGTCATGGGAGTGGCCTCTACCCACTTCGTGAAGTACTTTGTGGCGGTGATGATGAACTTATGTCCATTGGATGAGGTGGGGGTGATTTTGTCGACGAGATCAAGCCCCCATTGTGAAAAGGGCCAAGGTGTAACAATTGGGTGGAGCTCCTGAGCTAGTGCATGGATGAGATCCCCATGCTGCTAACACTGCAAACACCTTTGGTCATAGTCATGAGCTTCCCTTTCCATTGGAGGCCAATAGTACCCTATCCTCAACAATTTCTTAGCCAAGGTCACACCACTTGAATGTGATCCACAAATGCCATTGTGTACCTTGGTTAAAGCAGTCAAAGCTTCCTTAGTGTTAAGGAATCATAACAAGGTTCCCTCAATGCTCCTATGGTATAGGGTGTCTCCTAGGATAACAAAACGGGATGACTTCTTAAAAATGTTCTCTTAAGGTTCGGGGTTATATCAGCAGGGAGGACTTCTATTCTCAAGTACGTGTATATATCATGATACCAGGGATCATTGAGAACAACAATTTCACACACAAATTCAGACTCTGGTACCTCAAATGTTGGTACGAAAAGTTGTTCTACAAGGAATTCTTGCTTTGGGACATTGTGTGGTACATGTAGTAGCAATCCAATTGTTGCCATAGCATTCACTGCTCTATTATTTTCTCTTGGTAGCTGCTCAAATGTGATATCAATGAAGGAATCTTAAAGGCTTTCCACCAATTTCTTGTATGGAGTCAACTTGTCATCCTTCAATTGGTACTTGTCATTTACCTGGTTGATGATAAGTTTAGAATCTCCATAGACCTTGAGTGTCATGATTTTCTATTGTATAGTAATTCTTAGCCCTATGACAAGAGCCTCATATTCTGTAATGTTTTTGGTGCACAAAAAAGACAAATTGTATGATTTGGGTATGCAATCCCCTTGTGGTGTAATGAAGAAGACTTGCTTCTGACCCATGTTGTGTGTAAGATCCATCAAAGTACATTTTCCTGTGATCTGCTACACTTACGTTAAAGATGGACTCATCGGGGAACTTTGATACGAGTGGATTCTTTGAATATATCGGTGCTTCTTCCAGATGATCTGCAATTGCTTGTCCTTTAATAGCCTTCCATTCTACATACTCAATGTCGTGTTTTGTCAAGATCATAACCCATTTAGTTGTTCGCCTTGTGAGCATTGATTTAGAAAGCAAATACTTGAGAGGGTCTATCTTTGCAATAAGTTTTATCTAATGTGCTAGCATATAATGTCTGAATTTATGTGCGGAAAACATGACTGCTAAGCAATCCTTCTAAATGGATGTATAATTTAGCTCGTGTCCCACCATGGTTCTATTGATGTTGTAAATAGCTCTCTCTTTCCCATTTTCATCATGTTGTGCTAAGAGAGTGCCAAGGGCTGCTACTGTTGCTGATATATATAGGATCAAGGGCTTTCCTAGAATTGGTGGCATAAGAACTGGGAGTGTGAGCAAGTACTCTTTGATCTTATTGAAAGCATGGTCACATTTATCATCCCATTTGTATGCTACCCCCTTGTGGAGTAGATGAGAATATGGGATAGCATTGTCTACTAGTTGCACTATGAATCGACGAATGGATTAGAGTATTCTCTGCAAACCCCTTAACTATTTTAATGTCCTTGGTGCCTCCATCTCTAGAATGGCTTTGACTTTGGTAGGGTCTATTTTGATTCCTCTCATAGATACGATGTATCCTAGTAACTTTCCTGATTGTACCTTGAAGACACACTTTTTTGGATTGAGTCTGACCTTGTACTCTTCGAACCTATCAAAGATGGAGCTTAGAGCTGGTATGTGATCTCGACATTTCTTTGACTTGGCCAATATGTCATCTACATAATCTTCCACAATTTTGTGAATCATATCATGGAATATTAGTGTCATGGCCCTTTGATAGGTAGCTACGTTTTTCAACCCAAATGGCATCATATTCCAGCAATACGTCCCCCATGGACAAGTGAAAGCCATCTTGTGTTGGTCTTCCTTAGCTATCATGATCTGATCATACCCTGAGAATCCATCCATTAGTGATAGAATTTCATGTCCCGCTATCATATCCACAATCATATCAATGTTTGGGAGAGGAAATTCATCCTTGGGACATGCTTTGTTCAAATCTCTGAAGTCAGTGTAGATGTAGATGCCCCCAGTGGGCTTTGAAATAGGTACAAGATTTGAAACCCACTCTGGATAATCAATTGGCCGTATGAAACCAGTGCAAGGAGCTTCTGTAATTTCATCTCGACCAAAAATAATATTTTTGGATGCATCTTTTTTAGTTTTTGTCTTACTGGCTTTTCTTTTGGGTATACAGCTAGGTGGTGAACCACAACCTCTAGATCAAGCCCAAGCATATCAGCATAGGTCCATGCAAATTTTATCTTTATTTCTCTTAGGAATGCAACTGGGAGTTCTTGTTCTTTTGTCAAGAGTGGTTCTACATAGAAGGTGATATGTGGCATTTCTTCTGTCCCCAGGTTGACTGGATTGCACTTCTCTACTAAGACTGCTAACTTATCCTAATG
Organism: Sequoia sempervirens; assembly: GCA_007258455.2. NCBI lineage: Eukaryota > Viridiplantae > Streptophyta > Pinopsida > Cupressales > Cupressaceae > Sequoia > Sequoia sempervirens. Next base: position 296,464,502 of record VDFB02271358.1, read on the forward strand.
AATAGAACTAAGGGGAAGATTGAATCCTTCATCCTCTAGCGCCTCATAGAGGTTTTCACCATTGGATGCATCCTTTTTTTTTACTATTTTTGGGTTTGAGAGTGCCACAGTGTGGTTTTCACTCAAAGACCTAGATATTATTCTTAAATTTTCACTTTTGTGACTGAAGGATTCAATCGCTTCCCCATAATAGGCATGTGTGTCAAGCTCAATGTTGAATCCAACTTTATGATCTCCATAAGGTATAGTATCTCGTAATCCCATGAACTCTGAGAGAGCCTCATCATTTTTGAACATGTCTAGAATTGGTGGTCCTCGTTGGTCATAATCGATGAGTTGGGGATAGACTAAGTTTAGCTCATGGGTTTGGTTGTTTGACTCAAAAGATAGGGTACTAACATGAGAAGGGAGGAATCCTCGAATAGCATGGGTAAGTCAGTTATAGGGTCCTCATCACACACATCGGTTATGTCAAAGGTATAGTTATCTAAGGGTAGACTTGTGGATATCGACAACTAATGGGGTGCTTTGAATTTTCTAACTAAGGCACCTTTTCCAAGTATGGCTATTTTTAGATGGGTACATCCAAGGCCAAGATTTCTCATACACTTCTCAGGAATGAGAGGTACCAGAAGCCCATTGTCATTCTACCCAAGTTTCTTGTTTCTGTTATAGCCCATACCAAGCATCATTTTTAGTCCTTTGCTATTATCATCCATGGGAAGATCAGAAACGAGCCTTTCATCTTGGTACAACAAGCTTGATATGTCTTTTTCATCTACCACTTCCCGACATAGGTCTCCCCAACATCTGAATCTAGAGGGGTCTGCTTTAAAGGTTTGGGATGATGTTTCAATCGGTTGGGGATGCCTATGAAACCTAGGAGATTGAGGTAACTCTCCTATAATTGAAACACTTTTCTTCATTATGTAATCTCCACACCCATTGTCTTGGATAATGACTTTGATTTCAGAGATGTCAGGAATGGTTGGTGTCTTTTTCTTAGAGGTGGAGGCTAAGGTAGTTGGGTCTACATATGGGGTTGAAGGGCCTTCATCATTCTTTGGGACTTGAGGGATTTTGTAGTACTTTGGTTCCAAGTTCTTGCAATAATAAAAGGGCTTGGGATCACCATGGACCATGGCCTCTTGATTTTGGTAGGGAAACTTGACGAATTGATGGAAAGTAGATGCAACTGCTTGCATCCCATGGATCCATGGACACCCAAGGAGAATATTATAAGGTAAATCAAGGTCAAGGACATAAAATGTGGTTTCCATGATGGTTGGCCCTACTTGAATAGGGAGTTGAATAGTGCCCTGAGACACTCTTTCTTGATCATCATATTCCTTGATTGTTATGCCTTTACCTTTTTCAATGGCATCCTCAAAGAATCCAAAATTCTTTATTAGCTTGAGTGAATAGATATTTAGACCTGCACCCCCATCCACCAAGACCCTTTTGACTTTTTTTTTATGAACCAAGACTTTGAGATGGAGTGTGTGGTTATGAGATGGTTGAGTGGGAAATTCTTGATCAAAAAACGTTATGAGATGCGGGGTGGTGAGGTGTCCGACCATAGCTTGGAGCTGGTTAGCATCAAGATCCATGAAGATGGTGGATGAAGCCAATGCTTCCTCAAGGATTTTTCTATGTGCAGGTGAGATCTTCAATAACTCCATGATGGAGATACGAGTGGGGGTTTTTTTTAGCTGGTCTAAGACATTATAACCATTGGGAATATATTTTGGATTGGAGGTGGATGCCCTAGGTGGATGTGATGATCTAGCAATGGTAACTTTTCCACCACGTGTGGTGACTCCACAATCAGCTTTGGCTCCCTTGACATTAACAATAGTGACCCATTCATCTAGGGATGTGATAACATGATCGTAAACATGGTTTACATTTCCATACTTTTTCTTTCCATGGTTATTCCCTTTCATGTGATCCAACATTGGATTCATGTATATCTTAAGGTCTTGATTTCCTGCAGGTTGTTCAACATTTATGACTTTGTCATCAATAAGATCTTGGATTATATTTTTCAATCTCATGCAATTAGCTATCGTGTGTCCCTTGATTTTATGAAAATCACAAAGGTGGTTTTTATTATACCATGGTGGTTTCACTTGGGGCTCTTGATAATTCTCATAGATAGGGATTTTAATGAGATTCTCCTGTACCAATTTCTTCATGACAGATTTGATTGATTCCCCAAGGGTTGTGTATTTTTGTTTGGGGGGATACTTGTTTCACAGGGGTGGTCCCCCTTGATTATTAAAATTGTTGACCGCTTGATTATTGGGTGGTTGCTATGATACCGTGTTGGCTTGTGTGTTGTTTCAATTGTTTCCTTGCGGTTGTTGGTATGATTGGGTTTTTTTCCTTGGGGAATTGATGACCACTTTGGCATCAACGACACCATCATTAGTGACATTCTTGTTCTTTTCTCATGTGTGAGGTTTTTCATTATAACTAGTTGATGGGTGATTATCTTGATTTTCTTGATATGTGGGTGTCCCCCCTTGTGCAATAAGGGCTCTTTCGATGTTGAGCGCCTTGGGGATCAACTAGTCTTATGTGGTGATGCATTGCATTTTTAGATGGAAAGATAAGGTCTTCTCAAGATTGGAAATGATGGTGTAGATTTGTTGTTCTTCTAGCATGGTCGGCTTGCTCTTGTTGGCTTTGGATCACCATCATTGCAAGAAGGGTGCAAATGTTTCCCCATTGGCTTGTTTGAGCACATATAGTTCCTCTAGGCTAACATCCATGCCAATGTTGAATGCGTAGTTTTGTATGAATGCGTCCACAATTTCTTGGAACTTTTTGATTCCAAGAGGAAGGTGAGAGAACCATTCCATTGTTGGTCCTACCAAACTTTGAGGGAAGAGTCGCATTAGATATGTGTCGTCATATGAAAATTCCATACAATGTACTTGGAATTCCCTGATATGATCTTTAGGGTTACTTGTCCCACGATATTTGTCAAATTTAGGGATTTCAAACCCTTTTTGGAATGGTACCATTGCAAGGCTTCTGTCGAATGGATAGGGACACAAATTGCTTGGTTTTTTTGTTTTTTCCCAGATTGGAGATCTAGCACTTTTTGTGAGAGCAATTTGATTTGTGTCGTCACATCATTTTGTAAATCAGGAGGTGGGGTGAATATGTTTTGAGACGGTTTGATCATTTGAATGATGGGTGGGGTTCTTTTCATGTTTAGGGGAGTGTGTTGCAAGATTTGTTGTGTGATAAATGCTTGTTGATATGCTTGCAATTGTTGTGCCAACAACACTTGTTGTTGGGCCAACAAGACTTGTTGTTGGGCCAACAAGACTTGTTGTTGGGCCAACAAGACTTGTTGTTGGGCTAATATCTAGATTGCTTCTTGTTGTGCTTGGTGCTGTTGCAGGGCTTGCTAATATGCTTGTTGTTGAGCTGCTTGTTGTTGTGCTTGGTATTGTGCTTGTGCTTGAGCTTGTTGAGCTAGATATTGGGCTTGTGCCTAAGCTTGAGCTTGTTGAGTAGCTTGTGTGGCTTGGGAAGCCTATACGGCTTGGGTAGCCTATGCAACTTGAGTTGCTTGAGCTGCTTACACAACTTGGGTAGTTTGTTGTTGTTGCAATAAAGCTTGGGATTGGGCATCCTGTTGTGCTTGTTGTGCGGCATGTTGTGCCTACACTTGTTGAGAGGCTTGTTGTGCCTACGCTTGTTGAGCAACTTGCGTAGCTTTTTTATTTTGAAATTGTTGAAGTTCCTTTTGATAGGCTTGTTGGGAAGCTTGCAATGTGATGCTATATTGGTTTTCCATGTTTGGTTTTGGTGGTGGTGGTGGAGGATTCAGAATGGTGCGAGATGTTGTGATGAGAGGTGTTGTTGGATTGATTTGTGCGATGGATGGTGTGGTTGATATGATAGGTCCTTGGGAGACCACATTTTGAGGTATTTGGGGTATCGTAGATGGTGTGTTGATTGCTTGTGTTGTTTGGATTGTTTCCACCTATTGTTGTGATATTGATGGCATGATTAGAGGATTCGGTATGATGGTTTAATTTATGATTGGAGGATTTTTTTGATTTTGTTGATTGAGGTTTGGTAAAGGGGGTTTCCCTAAACCAAGGATTGGTGTGGATGTTAGTGGTAGAGGTGGAAATGGTGGGAAGATGGGTGGTGTATTCCCTTGAGGAAATGATGATGATGAGGGGTCAAAGATTCCCCCATGTCCAAATAGTCCACCTTCTCCTTATGAAGTTATGGGGAGAGAGACTTGTGAGTTAAGAGGATATGTCGATGTCACGGAGAAGTGGGATGGATTTTTTGTGTCATGAAAGACAAGCAGAACATATGGGTGTTTTGGATCTAATGAGACAGATTGAACCAAAATGGTGTTTGCATCCAAGTCTTGGTTGTTTACAAGGGGATGTGTTTGAAGAGCATGAAGCAATGAGCTCCCCTTGTTGACAATAGTTTGAGTTGGAGCAAGAGATGATGTGGGTCTTGGGATGGTTTGAGTGATGCTTTGAAAGGAGGGTGTGAATGAGACTGGTGGCATAATCCCAAGAGGTTTCTCCATAATAGTGCTTATATCAAAATCAGAAGGGAGTTTATGCCCTTCTTTTTCCAATTCTAGTATGTATTGTGAAGGATTAAGTTTCATCATGGCATTGAAAATTTTGTGAGTCTCAGGATTTTGGACCATTTCTATGATTTCATCTTGAGTCATCCCTAAGACATTGTTGGTGATGTCCTCCACTTGGCCACCTTCCTCTTGAGGATCTTGTGGTATTAGAGAAAGATTGGGTTGGGGTTTGCTAGATCCAATGGGATTGATTTTAGGAGCGGTTTGACTCATGTCACTTGACGTAGATGTTTCTTTGTTTGTTTCCATGTTCTTGTGTTGAGATCTAGTTTGGACCATAAAATAAGGATCAATTTTTATGAATGTGGGAGATGAACCTCTAACTCCTTGGATTGATCTATACTTTAGGTACAAAAAAGAAAGTCTAAGACGTTAAGGATCAAAGGATAGTGATGAAGGATGGGTGATATGAATGATTGAACTCTTAGGAACCTTGAAGGAGATACTAGACTTTAGGACTTTTGGATTTTGATGTTGAATTTGATTTTGGGTTTTGACTTTGATTTGGTTTGGATTTGATTTTGATTTGATTTGGATTTGATAATGAACTCATAAACTCCAAGAGGTTAGATGTTGTCTTGGAATAAATTTTTCCACAAGGTGACAATTTAACTATGTCTTGGAATAAATTTGTCCACAAGGTGACAATTTAACTAAGTGTATCAAGAAAGATGCATCTACACACACTTAGCCAAACAAGATGATTTTGATTTGATTTTCCAAAAGTCTAGTATGAAGGATTTTTCCAAGATTTCAAGAGTTGTTTGTGAGATGGTTTTGATTTTATGTTTGAGGATGGATGAGAGTGTTGATCTTGATCCTACGTGAACCTAGAGAGACTTTTATTTACAAGACCTCGGTATTGAAGACCATGCTATACTTCCAAGAAATTTTCAACCAAGAAGTGGTTCAAATTGAGCATACATATCTAGGTTGTTCAAAGGAATGAGTCTATTAAACCTTGTGAATTTCTTGCTTATCTTGAGATGTTGTTTTTGGTTGCACTTCCTAATGTATTTCTTGATGGATTTTTGAGTATGACACCTAAACTTGAAAATTTTGAACAAAGACTTTTGTTTTGGGATTTTGATCTTTTTGGAAATCATTTGAAGACACACATGTGAGGTTCAATTCTTTGCTATCTTTCTTAATGAGTTATTTTTACCACAAACACTTTTCTTGCTTAGCTTTTGAACTTAATGTCTAGTGTCTCAATTTCTTTTCATCCCACAAAGTCCATTATGAGGAAATCAAGGAAATCAAGGAAATAGTTCCCTAATGTTGACTTTAGAGAGAAAATTGAGAAACAAATCCAAATACTTAGAAGCCTCTAAGGATAAAATCCCAAGGGACAAGTAGTAGCACTTGAATTCTCTTAAAGGTATTTTCTCTTACTAAAGGGTTTGAAATTTGAGGACCATTGTTGAATTTTTTTTTCAAGATTTTGGATCCAATCAATGTGTTTAATTGACTCAAAATTGCACAATCCTAGGATGGAAGAGAAAATATTTGTTGAATTTCCCACTTGGATAAATCTAGCTGTGCTTATTCAGAGCGGATGACTAGAAGCTTGACCACACTGGCTCCCCTCCACGACACTCACTTCTATGGATTAGCCAACCTTCAGTTCTCATGAATCTCCCATGATGAAATTTTCATCTCTACAAAGAACCACAAGTATGTGGGATGGCTCTGAAGGTCCGACCTCTTGACGCCAAAAAATATTGTGATTTTTGGCTACTACACAATGGTTCATAATAAAGGCATCTAGTTCATAGGAAATGATGATAAAATCCCTAAGTTGATTGCAAACTTTCCTTGCAATTTGTATAGTAGTTCGGAAGAGCCTGGATTATGCTTGTTACCGCTTGGGTCATTCCTTGGGGTGAGTACTTTTTCCCACCAAGGTAGGCCCTCTAAAGGTGAACAAAAGCGAATAAACACATCCGTAGTTCGATCAATCTTTGTTTGTGTGAACAAAGAGAGAACACACACAATGTACTCACTCACACTTGCAAGATTTTGTTAAATTTTAAAAGCCCAAATTGAAGTGTGGAGGTAATCTTTTAGACAACCTAATATTACAAAAATACTTTGATTCTCAAGATCACCATGAAGTGTGAGAGAAGTGCATACGCCTTTTAAATGATATTAACTTGTAAAAAATATTACAAAACACAAAATACACATGTTCATTTTAACTTCAAAACCAATAATGGATTCTTTTTATAGCACCAAGATGAAGTGTGAAGTTTTCTTGTTCAACTTTTTAAATCCAAAACCAACTCTAGTAAGTTCCTAAAGTTCTTTTTAACCCTTTGATTGTTCTTTTAAAACCCAAAAGAAATTTATTTGAGTCCTAAAGCTTGAAGATAACAAAAGCCTAAAAAAATGGGATTATAATTGCTTCCAAAGTGTTTAAAAACACTTGTTTACAAATCATGAAATGATGTCACAAGAAGACTTCTCCCTGCTTCCCCCTTCCCTTCTTGATCACTTCAACCTACAAAAATTGATTAGCCTACAAAAAACAAAGCCAGAAACAGGTTAGAAGTCAAAGGTGATCACAATAAAAAAGAACATGTTGAATTCAAATTGAAAATTGACCTTTTACCCAACTCCAAAATCACAATCCACGAAGGCGTCGCAGTTTGAAGAAGTTCAACGGCGCTTTGGTGAAGTCAGCGTCACTCTGTAGAGAAATAGAGACCACGATTGCATCGCTGTTTCACCAAGCGTTGCTCTTTGAAATTTGAAAGATCGGCCCATGAAGAAAATGATAGAAGTGTTGCCCTTTGAAGCAGACATAGTGTTGTTATATAGAGATGTTGGACTGATAGCGTCATTGTTTTTCTTTTGCAGCATCGTTTCCTGTAAACACAATTTTTTTATAAAAAGCAGTAGAATTTTGACCAAAAAATGTGTTAATTTCTCAAGATTCGCCCTCCTTCTAGCCTCAAAATGTGAATGGTTGATCTAGACCTGCTCAAACATGATCAAAAAATTGAATGCTAGTCATTAAAAACATCTAAAACAATCATTCCCCATGCAATTCATTCAAATGCCAAGAACAAGAAACAAAGTGAAATTAAACAAATGAAAGCTACTAAATCTTGCTCAGAATATTCAAACCAACATCCCATGGGGGAATTGGTGCTACTTTGATGTGGAAAGTACCCCTTTCCCAATTCCTTGCAAGCTTTGATGATCTTTGATGATGAACAATGTGATCATTGATGAATTTCTCAATAACCTAGCTATGGTGATGAAATGCTATGATAACTTTGATGAAAAATTGATGAAATTGCATAAAATTTATAGATAGTAATCTTGCCTCAAGTTGTGAATCCAAAATCAATAGAAGAGTCCTCCATTTATAGGAAAGAAGGATGTGGGACTAAAGATGAACCAATAACAAAGTGCCACTTGTCAACATGCTATTGAAGAGAGGTGGAGCACATTTTTATCAATGTGCAAATAAATGCAATTAGGTGGAAATTTGAAATTTGAAAGATGGCTTGTGGAGGAAGATGTGGAAGAGGAGTTAATACCACTTGGCTCAAGAAAAAGGACTTGTAAGAGTTATAAATGCCAAGTTGGAGGACAAGACCCTTTGGGAGGGAGATTTCAAAATAGAGGAATATTCCAAAGAGATGCCTTTTTGAATGAAAATATAAGAATTAATAAATAAATTTAATTGATTTACTTATGCAATTTGCAAAATCTAGAGGATTTGATGGATTAGAGTTAGAGTTAATCAGGATTTAATTAACTTAGATGCAGATTAGTTTGATTTGACATTTGTCTTAGATTTTTGGATTTATTTAAACCAACTAAGAGGAATAATGAGTATTAGATTTAATTAAATAAAGTTTGATTTATTTAATTAAATGGATGATGTTAGATTTAATCAAATAAAGGTTAATTTATTTAATTAAAGGAAGATTATGATTTAATCAAATAAAGGGATGTATTTAATTAAAAGAGGAACATTAGGATTAATCAAATAAAATGATTAAAAGAAGATAATGATTTAATCAAATAAAGTTGATTTATTTAATTAATAGAGGAATTATGATGAATTAATTAAATAAGGACTATTTAATTAATTGTTTAGTAAAGAAGTGATTTAGGGAGAACTGATGTTAGTAAATTAGGATCAAGTGTGTGAATCAATCAGTATAATTTGCCTGTCTACAAGGAGAATGGAACTGGATCAAGTGAAGGCCATCACAAAGCAAGATTGGGGTTGTCATGTAAGAGACTACCTTCATGTGACTACTATTAATGGATGCATCCAATGGAAGTGGAAAGATGTGAGAAAATTAGGTCTTCCCAATGGGATGGTAGAAGCTTACGAAGTTGTAACAAAGGATCAGACAATATTCCTCAGGGGTGGTAGCGACACTCTAAGATGGCATGACTCCAAAACGGGTATTTACAATGCTAAGGATGGTTATATTTTATTGATGAAAGGTATGGGGGCTTCATCATAGATCCCGATGAAGTTATGTTTGAGTAAAAATTTCCTTCCTAAGGCTAGCTCCTTTGCATGGGTGGTAGTTCAAAACAAGATATCGACTGCAAATAGATTCATAAAGATGGGTTATTATGGCTTGTCTTAGTGTGTGCTTTGTAAGCATGAAGAGGAGACTAGGAATCATTTTCTCTTAAGTTTCCCTTTCACTCAAGAATAATGGTAATGATTATGTGCAAAATTATCTTGGAAAAGTATTCTTCCTAGAGAAATTCTAAGTTTATTTTAGGCTTGGCCACTATTAAATAAATCAGAAATGTTCTCAAGCTTATGGACTATTAGCCCATCCTTGCTAGTATGGGAGGTATGGAAAGAAAGGAATAGAATAATTTTTCAAGGAAAGGAGATGCCTATCACTTCATTATTAAACAAACTGGAGGCTTCTATTGTAGAGGTGGTGAACTGTAGGATAAGTGATTAGAATTTGAAGAATTCCAACTTTACAGAGTGGGATGCCTTAATGAGGAAAGCTTGGTATGGTTTAAAATCTCCCCCATTTTTAGGGGAAGGTGGGAAAAAGTCTCAAGATTTGAGAAAAAAATGGTTTGGCAGGCTCTTGACTTTGGTTGGATAAATTAAACTTTGGTGGGGCTGCGCGAGGAAACCTAGGCCCCTTGAGTGATGGGTGTATTATAAGAGATGGGTGCAATAGGGTGGTAGGAAAATTGGTGGCACCATTCTCAAATGACACCAACAATGATGTTGAATTGTAGGCTTTAATCCTAGGTCTCAATCTTTGTCAAGAATCAAATCTAGAGAAGTTGGTAATTGATGGTGATTCCACTTTAGTAATAAATTCTCTAAGAACAGGTCAAATACAAAATTAGAAACTTTGGGCCATGCTGGAGGTGGCTTCCAAAATTTTGGAAGGCTTCAAAAGTTGTATGATAAATCACACTTATAGGGAGGGTAATAGGGAGGTTGACGAGTTGGCTAATAGAGGTGTGGATGGATTCATAGTTAAGGAAACTTGGTTAATCTATTCAATATAATATCATTATCAAGGGGTCCAGTTTGTGTGCATTGTTGCATTATCTAGGTTTGGGTTTTGGTGAGCTTGGCTCAATGGGTCTTTTAGCAGATAGTCATAAGAATTGTCAACCTTCAATGGTTTCAATGACTTCACAATCTGTGACTATCGATTAGCCTTTTCTTGCTTTCCACATCACTGTTGTGGAAAGCAGTGTGATTGGTTGTTGGGGTCAACTAAATTAAAAGAACATGCTAGCTTTGATTTAACATTTTAAATCATGATCTCAATATTTTGTTGTGAGGAGAAATTGTATGTTTTCATGCGTGAGCTTTCATTTCTCTATTGTCAATACTACTAGGTAGGTTTTGTTTATATCCCGTGTTTGGTGCCCCTGCTGTATGTAATTAGAACACGTATGTGTTAGGTTAGGTGTTTTTATTATCCTTTGTTTTGGAGTCCCTACAATATGTAATCAATATGTTTATTCTCATAGGCCTTGTGTGGCCATTTTGAGCATAAAATTGTAATGACAGACTGGTGGGTTAAGTTTGAAGAGTGCTAAGCCTACCTAGGCCTTTTGGTTGATGTATGTTTGTCAAGTATGTAGCTTAATGGGTAGAAGGGTATACTCCTTTTTTGACAGATTAATACAATATTACTCACACATTAAAAAAATTAATAATTATAATATTCTACAACTAATATATCATTTATAATTTAATATAATATTAATTATAAAATAATAATATAAATTTATTTACAAAAATAATAAATATAAAATAATACAATACAATAAAATATAATATAATAATAATTATAAAATAATAATACAAATTTAATTATATTATAAATATATATAATAATAATGGGGTGAAGGGCCTAACTCGATTGGCTAAAGTATCTTGTTGTAGGCAAGAGGTCACAAGGTCTAGTCTCCCCTCCATCCTTGTGGTACTAGAGGACATGTCATGCCAACGTCACCAATCAAATGAAAAAAGTTTACCAGGCACACTTAGTTTATAGGGAGGTACTGGATTCTCGTAGTCTATAATAATAATAACAATAAAATAATTTAATTATTGTTATATTCTAATACTAATATATAATAAATAATTTAATATAATATTAATTATAAAATATTAAAATAAATTTATTTACATAATAATAAATATATAATAATACAATATAATAAAATACAATATAATATAATATAATATAATATAAATTTAATTACATCATAAAAATATAATAATAATAAGTATAATAATATAATAGAAAAATATGATATTATAATTTACAATAGTTTAATTATAAAATAATAACATAATACTTATATAATAATATATTTATTATAATATAATTTATAATAGATTAATAATATATTAACTTAGATTGTCGATTAACTTTATGTTTGAATAGAAGAAAGCAAAACTTGGCAGCAAAACTAAATAATGATGCAATTTTTGTCATCCCTCTGTCACTTTTATTCCTTGTCTTGGTGGGTCCCTTATTACTGTTTTGTATGATGTTATGCATGTCCATATGCATGTTATATATATTAGACACACCATTTTGTGCATTTTTGTAGGGAGAATAGTCGTGTGCATTAATATAAACCATGAAAATATATTAAATTATCGAATGGTCAAGTAGTTAATGATGATTTCACAACTCATATATGTACAAGCATGGTAATTAATTATCTTATTTTTATTGGAAAAATAATAATTGTTGAGTGCTAAATCATTTGATGTTTAAGAATAGCTGATAATCACTTATTTAGACAATGAATCTTAGCACAAAACTAGACTTTATGCAATTTTCTCAATGTAAGGAAAATTTTCAATGATGTTGATATCAACCTATCTAAAACTAACAATATTTTTCTCATGAGTTTGAATTTGTAAAAGATAAAATATATTTATCTGTAACTATAAATAATCAAAATTTTGAGTTCCAACTCCTTTATAGTCTTATCTATAAATTTAATGTCTGTCAATTGGAGGATAATGTGGTGTAATATAATCAAAATCACCTTTTTCAAGGTACAATATTATGATTTAGGGAAATATCCATGTTTTCCAATATAGTGGTCATGCACAAGTACAATGTGCTTAAGCCAAACTTGCTCCAACCTCCATGCATAAATATGTGAGTGTTAGTGTTGACGTGGTTCGTATGCATGTACAAGCATAGATGAAATTTCACAATGACTACTATCTCTCTTGAAAGATAATTAAATTCTAATACATAATTTCACTATCCCAAGGCTTTGATTGTCAAGTCTTGATGTACTAGTTTTCACTCAAAGATCGGGGTGATCCCACAATACTAGTTTACAATTTTTTGGCCAAACTGGACACTGAAATAATTTTTTCTAACTAAATCTTCACTTTCGGGCACCTATAGCGGCTAAATCGTGAAGAATTTGAAGATGATGCAAACTAGTGATTTGTCACATTTTTATGTAGATTCTAAATATATATTTTTCAAAAATTTTGGAATCAGATTGCACTTTTTTCCATCTCCTTCAAAAACTAGTTTTTTGTAAACAACATTTTTAAGGAGTGACACTCTCACCGTATAACACAACTTTTTTACATGAAGGATAAAATTATTATTCTTTCAAATTTAGATTTGTAACTATGATATCTAGTGCTTCCAATTGGTTAGATAGTGTTTTATTGAATATTTTTTTCTTAATCAAGTTTGAAGTCAAACCAATTACAATTCAGATGTAGGCAAACTATATAACGCATAACTTTTTTTGAATGTATTGAATTTTTTTTTTTTTGTTGGATCAACGACTTCAATATCTGGTACACTCATATTTTTCAATTCTTTTTTGATAATATGTTATTTTTCCACATGTGTAGAACATAGAGCTTGATTTTCAGTGAAAAACCTATGTTTAATAAAACTAAAAAACAAATACATAATAAAACCAAAACATATTAAAATTATATTCGTTGGATAGCTCATTTTGAGGACTACCATTATCCAGTTGGGTTTGTGAAGTCTCCTCCATTTTCATCCTCAACCCAAGCTTCGAAGTACAAAATTTTGGACTTTTTTGGTGCCAGAGGGTGAGGTGGGAAAAGGGGGGTTCGGGCGAACCAGGGTTCATTCGAAACCACTTTCAAAAATTGTTTTCTTTGTGTTTTTTTGCAGGAATGGCGAGACCTAGCATTAAATTGGTTTTCTCAAACCAGGGTTCATTCAAACTCTTTTTTGGTTCACTCAAACCAAATGGTTTGTTCGAACCCCAAAAACCAATTTTTTTTGCAAGGGGTCCTTTTTTGCAACTTTTCCTTCCTCACTCGAATTGTAAACCATTTTTGTGGGTTTACCCATTGTTGTAGGCTAATTCACAAAGGGACTTATGCCCTTTTAATACAATTTAGAGTTTATGATGAGATGAATTTATAGAAATATCAACAAAATTTAATCTAATTTAATCTCTAATCCAAGTTAATTTGAAATATTTCTAGAATTTACTAATAACTTCAATCAATTCTTTTGAAACTTAACCAACAAATTTAAGAAAAATAAAAAAATATTAGGGAAAGAAAAGGGAAAGGGATTAGGAAATCTAAATTTTCAATGATTTTGCACAAATACACATCAAACTCATGAACATGCACCTTAAACAGTTTATGTTTCTCTAGAATTATTCAAAACTACACATAAACGGTGCAAATCTTCAAAGGAAAACTCATCAAATTAAGAAAGAGATCAAAATACACACAAATATTGGTAATACTAATTTGATATTCAAAAATATTGACAAGTATTTACAATCACTTCTGATTTAAAATGTATATGACCCTTATTTGTATCAAATTCATGATTCTTACAAGTGAAGACAAGTAATTTCACTAATCTAAGTGAAAGGAAATCATGAAGTGAGAAAAAAAATGACAATTTTTCAATAATTTTCCCTACAATTATCAACAATTTTTTAGTCCTCATAAAAAAAATAACAATGGCCCTTTTATAGACACAACATGCTAAATTTAGTTACAAAACCAATGGTCACAATTACATCACATGATGAACAATACAAATTTAAATCAAGAGAATATTCAAAAAGCATCAACATCTTTACAATTTGAACAATGGAATATCCCTCTAGAATCACCATCTTTTATCTTTGGAATGTAGCATATTCCTTTCAATATTTGTACCTTTGAAACATAATGGTAGTATATTCCATCAACATCTAAATCTTTGAAAAGTATTCAAAACTAAATTCATGTGGTACAAAAACAAAGGAAGTTGGAAGTGGAAACCCTACAAATCTTGTAGGCACTAATAAATCTACCAAATCCCTCAAGGAGGTCAAAATTGGAAAAGGAAAATCCTTAGATATCTACCTCATTATTTTTTGCTACGATTAACTATTTCTCTTTAATAGATTCCCTTATTTGGTACTTGTAGGAAACTAAAGCTTTATTAAAATCTAGTTATGGTCTTGTGACATCTTCCACTCGAATTTGTATGTGCCATAAGTATGTAACACTTGTGTGAATTCAATATTTTTCATTTTCATTTTGTTATGGTATCATTTTATCAATGTCATCTAATCAAGGCATTGGTAAACACATTTTTGTATTTTGTTAGCAAAATTTCATTGAATCCTCTACATTTCCTAGGTCATAACAAAATCTTGTTAACTTCTTAGTAATTTATAGATCCTCAAATTTTAGATCCAAAAATGTTTTCTTGAGATCTTCCATTTAACCATAACTTTTTATGTATCATTGCTTGTCTAACTTAAATTGTTTAGTCCAAGTGCTTATCTTTAGTCCAATATCATTTGTCAAAATATTCTCTTTGATGAAAAAATTACCATCCAATTTTTCAATATCCAAAAATCAAGGCAATTTTATTTTATTATATTCTAACATTTTTGCATAGTTTCTCTTTAATTTTATAACCACATTCTCCCATTGTAATGCTTCATCCCATCCCTTGGTGACAACCTTGATAGTCTCTTATCCTTTTTTTATCATATTCATCAACCAATTTTCTATTACATTAATCGTATGTTTCATTTGTTAAAAAGGCACAAGACAACTGAGAGGGGGGGATGAATCAGTTGTCACACAATTCAAATTCAAAACTTCAACACTTATCAATCCCACAACCATACTATTTTGTTATTAATTATGAACATGGAACACAAATAACAAAAAGTAAAATCAAGACAATGAACACCAAATTTTTACGTGGAAAACCCAATGAGGGAAAAACCACGGTGAGGATTAACTCACAATATAAAGAGATTATAAAACTGAATATAGAGGCTCACTGCCAAGGGCTCACTACCCAGAAGAGGACTCACTATCCAAATACAAAGGCTCACTACCTACATATAGGACTCACTATCCAATAGGGTGGCTCACTGCCTATTGATACAAAAGAGAACAAAAGATCCACCACAACAATTAACACATATTCGTAGCCTTGAACAGATAATTGCAGAAACCTTCAGCTCACTACCTTCAGGAATCTAACACAATGATGTACTACTGCCTCAACTCATGTACACACACTTCTGCTCTTTTGATTTGTGGCTTACTTTGCCACTTTTTCATCTCCATCCAAATCTTCACAATTCGACTTGCATTTATACCATCTTCAACCTTAGAAGCTTTCTCCAAGGTTGGCCACAAAAGATTCATTATAAAATTCAAATTAGGTTGGCAACTCAACATTCCTATGGTGGAAAAGAATGAGAGTGGACCAATAAAACATATATCCAAGACCAAAAGATAATGTCTCAGATCAATCACACACTTAATTAAATTTAATTCTTCAAATGAAGTGTAAACACCAGGTCGGCCAATCCTAATGAAAACACAAATGAACATTGATGTACACACTTCCCAACAAGAAGGTGACACACAGACGATGTAGCATGATTCATTATGAACAAGAACACATCTAAAATTCATTTAGATACATCCGCAACAAGTGCAACAATCTTTGAACACCAAACTCCTTCCATCAGTCCATCCAGAATGTGCAGACACATACAACTCTAAAACTCAACTTCCATATCACCAAACCTCAAACTTCTTTACCAGAACCTAGAGAACACCAATATAAGAAATATTCCAGATCCATAAGATCTGAAATAGAACAATAGAGGACTGCGGAGCAGAAACATTTCTCCCAGTCCACAGAAGACCAACTCTGCCAGAACAGTTCACACACCGGTGAACGTAACTTTCACATCCTATCAAACTAGAAACTACAACTTAGGAGATATCACCATTAGAAAACCTTTAGATCCACACAAGCATATGATCAACATAGGAGAAATGTGGAGCACATACCAGAGCACATTATGAACACATTTATAACTCTGACTTCTCTCTTTATTAATTTTATCAAACACACTTGGAAACTCATCATTTCTGCACATCTCCAGCATCATGAAGATAGCTCCATGTACTCACGACATCTCAAAAGCATCTCATATATACATGTACAATTTGCAACATACTGAACTGTGTTGACATCAATGAAAACATTAATGACAACACCACCAAACTTGCTCATACTTGCAACAATCTCCCCCTTTGTCATTGATGGCAGCACATGATGTGAAAAAACCATCAAAGACAACATCCTGCATAATATTCCAGGAGAACACCTTCTCTTCCTCTGCAATTTTTTTTCACATGACTTTCTCTCCCCCTTTGAAATCAATGGAAAAGATCAAAAAAATTGATCACTCCCCCTTAGGAGTGCACCCATTCAACTCATACTGCAAAAATGAAAACCTTTTCTACTCCCCCGGTGGAGTAAACCCATTCATCAATCCAGATAATTGAAGAATCTGTGAATTCACTGGACTTATGTACCTTCATTTGCACCTAGTTCGGAGGGCCAATTACCCCCAACCTCTCCCTAAGATGCTCAAAATTATCCTTCGAAAGAGCCTTAGTAAATATATCTGCAATTTGTTCCTTTGTTGTTACATACTCCAATCTGACTTCATTCTCCAACACCTTTTGTCTCAAGAAATGATATTTGATAGATATGTGCTTTGTTCTTGAATGCATAACCGAATTATTTTAAATATTTATAGCATTTGTGTTGTCACAAAAAAATAGGAATAGGGTCATCACATATTACTCCAATGTCTTTCAGAGTTTGATTCATCCACAAAACCTGTGTAGCAGGATGCTGCAGCATTATATTCTACCTCTGCAGTGGATAAAGAAACCGAGTCTTGTTTCTTACTCAACCATGAAACCAATCTTCCACCAAGAAAGAAAGCACCCCCATTCGTACTCTTTCATTCATCCACACAACCAACCCAATCTTCATCGGTATAAGCACTCAAGGTGAAATCAACACCCTTAGGGTACCATAAGCCATAATCCGATGTACCTTTAAGATATTTAAATATCCTCTTTACAGTTGTAACATGTGCCTCTTTAGGATCTACTTGATATCTAGAAACTAAACATATTGCATGCATAATATCAGTTTTGGTAGCAGTAAGATACAACAGTCCACCAATCATAGATCTGTATTTTCTCTAATTAGTTTTAGTAGATTCATCATCTTTACTCAGCTTACATTCGGTTATCATAGGATTACTAATCGGTTTGGAATCATCCATTCCAAAATTCTTCAACAACTCTTTCACATATTTAGATTGTGAAATGAATATCCCTTTTTTAGTTTGATTCACTTGAAGACCAAGAAAGAAATTCAACTCACCAATCATGGACATTTCAAATTCCTTTTGCATTTCTTTTGCAAATCTCTTACACATGCCTTAATTTCCACAAAAGATGATATCATAACAATATACAACTACTATCAAAATTTTGTTACCTCTCACTTTGAAGTAGAGATTGATTTTAGCAGAGCCTTTGTTAAATCCTTGCTTTGTCAGGTATCTATCCAATCTTGCATACCAAGCTCTGGGAGCTTGCTTCAGTCCATACAACACCTTCTTCAACTTACAAACCATGTCCGATTTGTCAGATAACTGAAATCCTTCAGGTTGTTCGATATATACTTCTTCCTCCAATTAACCATTCAAAAATGTTGACTTGACATCCATCTGATACACTTTGAAATCCTTGTAGGCAGAAAATTCCAAAAACATTCTAATAGCTTCCATTCTAGCCACAGGGGAAAATGTTTCTTCGAAGTTTATGCCTTCAACTTGTGAGTATCACTTACATACAAGTCTTGCCTTATTTCTTATAACATCACCATTTTCATTCAGCTTATTCTGGAACACCCATTTTGAACCAATTACATTCTTATTCACAGGTCTAGGAACTAATTCCAATATCTGATTCTTTTCTATTTGTTGCAACTATTCTTTCATAGCTTTCATCAAACTCTCATCTTCACATGCTTCACTCACAGACTTAGGTTCAATTTTAGAAAGTAAACATAGATTTACCTCAGCTATTACTTTACTTCTTTTCTTCACACCTTCACTATTATCTCCAATTATCTATTTCTTCAGATGATTCTTCTATACATACTTAGGAGTCTTAACAACAAGTTCTAGTTCATCTTCTTCTTATTCTTCTTTAGTCTGTTCTTTTTCTTCTTCTTCCTCCTTCTCCTCATTTTATTCAGGTACTTGTCCATAGATAGGATCATCGGGCTCAACTTCACTTATCTCAACAGTTTTGTGCATATCTTCATCAACTTTCACATTAGCACTCTCAACAATCTTCCTCAATCTTTTATTGAAGCATCTATATGCTTTGCTAGTAGTAGAGTACCCAAGAAAAATTCCTTCATCACATCTAGCATCAAACTTCCCAATATTTTCATCATCTCTTTTAATGTAACATCTACTTCCAAATACCTTAAAGTATTTCACAATAGGAGTCTTACCAGTCCATAACTCAAAAGAGGTCTTTGTGTTGTTGCCTCTGATCTAAACTCTATTAAGAACATAAAAAACAGTGTGTATTGCCTCTCTACAGTACACATCTGGTACATTTGATTCTTTCATCATGGTTCTTGCAGCTTCCTATACCATCTAGTTTTTCCTTTCAACTACCCCATTCTGCTGAGGGGTTCTCAGAGCATAAATTTGTCTCTTTATGCCATGTTGTTCACATAATGTATTAAACTCACTAGAAGTGAATTCTCCACCTCTATCAGATCTCAAACATTTGATTTTCAAATTTACTTCAATTTCCACTCTTGCTTTGAACACTTTAAACCTATCTAGTGTATGAGTCTTCTCTCTAAGAAAAGCAACCCATGTCATTTGATAATAATCATCAATAAGGAAAATAAAATACCTGTCACCATTCAGGCTTCCTATTTTAGTCAGACCACAGAGGTCAGTATGAATTAATTCCAACATTCTAGTAGTAGATTTCTCTTTTCCCTTAAAGTTGCATCTTGTCAGTTTCCCTAACTAACAACTTTTGCAAATAGTATTAGTCGGCCTTGTGAGTCTAGGTAGACCTCAGACAACATCTCTTGAACTAATTATGACCAGATTATCAAAATTTACATGTCCCATCCTCCGGTTCCATAACCAACTTTCACTGACTTGAGATACAACGAATTGACCATCAACTCCCTTAAGCTAATAGATGTTTCCATGAGTTCTCCTTCCAGCAGCAACCATATCTCCATTTCCAGATCCTTTTCTAATTTCACAGGTATTATTCTGAAACACAAGTTTAAATCCATTGCTACACATTTGTCCAACACTCAAAAGGTTATTCCTCAAACCCTTCACATAATATACATCATCAGTGTTGTGTACTCCATCAAAACTAATTGTACCTTTCCCACAAATTTTAGCTCCTAAATCATCACCAACCATGACTAAACCACCATCATACTTTTCAAGTTTAGTGAACTTACTCTTATCTTCGGTCATGTGATCAGAACAACCACTATCAATCACCCAATAGTCTTCATCCTATCTTGCATGAAAGGCGGTGACCAAAGTACCTTCCATCTTATTCTTTTTGTTCTCCAAAAAATTATTCCTTGCACATTTTCTAGGGTTAGCAGATACAAATATGTTTTCCAAAGCTAAAAACAAGCATTCACTATCATCAGTCTCATTTTTTGATTCATCATCAGAGATTTCAGCTTCTTCTTTAACATAATACAACTTCTTGTATTTCTTATCCTTTATGTCCTTATCTCTATAATCCTTGTTCTTCTTATGTACAACTCTATTTGAACATCTTGAAGCATAATGACCAATATTACCACAACTAAAACATTTAAAGTTTAACATACCTTTATACTTTTTGGTACCTTTCTTGAACTTCCTGGTGAAATTTGCTTCCAACTCATCATAACCATCACTCTTTGGATCATCTTCAATCTTCATTTCCTTAAATGTTGTTTCTATCTTTTCTTCTTTCCTAAACTTTCTCATCTCAAATGCTTGCAAGGTGCCAAACAACTGTTCTTTAGTATACTTCTCAGGATCATACATTTCTTCAATAACTGAGATCTTATCACTGTAACAATCTGGTAGGGTGATCAGGATCTTCTCAATAATATCGTCATCAGTCAACTTTTCCCTTTATTCTTGAATTCATTTGTTGTCATCTCAACCCTCTAGAAATAGCTTGTAAACTCTTCACCTTCTTCCATTTTGAAATTCTCATATCTGTGTTTTTCCACCAGCTTCTTTGTCAACTTTACTCTTTCATTTCCTTCATACAGTTCTTCCAACTTCTTCCAAACTTACATGAGCAATATCTAAAGAAAGAACTGTTGTGCAATTTTGCACACGCACCACTTGGAGTAGGGACCCTCTTTTGATGATTTTAGATGTCTCTTGGACCTTTGGTTTTTATTGGATTTGTCCTTTCAAGGTCTTGGGATGTTGGTCTTGCTTGCCTTGGTCTTACCCTGAAGGTTGAATTGATCAAACTTGGTTTTTAATGAAAGTTCGGGTTTTGACCTGAGTCCTGGATTTTCCGGCTCACTTGGATTTTCCAGGATCCTGGCTCATCGTCTGTCAATGTCGGATTTTCCAAGGTCTGGGTTTCTGGTAGAATCCAGGATTTTCCAGCTCATGCAGATTTTCTCGGACTTCGTCGGAGTCCCGAAGGGATGCGTCGTCCGCGAAATTCATGCTCACTAGGATAGTTCGTCTGGCTTGGATTCTTCTGAAATTCTGTTTCGACCTCGGGTTTCCAAATTTCCTTGGTATGTCTTGTCAGTCATTAATGCTCGAAGTATGTCTTCTCTAGCGTGAGTGTGGATGAATTTAAGGTCTTTTGGCACTCTTTTTGATTTCATTATTCGTCTTCCATTTTCTCTAGTGCTTGAGTTTGTTCTTTTGAGATTTGGTCGTTGGATTTGGTCTGCTCGTGCGTGGATTCCTTGGGCATTTGTGTTGATATTATCGCCACTAGGGCACCCTGGTTCGTAGTGATTTCTTTGGGCAGAGTTCGATCAGATTTAAGTCATAGTAAGTCATCTTTGACCTCTCCCCTTTGTTTTGTGCTTCATGGTTGAATCTTTAAAAGTTCATTGATGATTATACGGGTCGACCTTTGCTTATTTTTAGAGATTTCATATTTATCGTGTTGGGGTTCGGTTCACTTTTTCATGGGTTTTCAATGCCTGCATTGCGCGTCCCACTATTTTGTCGATCAAATTTCGGGTATGCAAGCGTGCCTAGGCATTCTTTTGAGGTCGTGCCTTGTTTGAGTGTAATCAAGTTTAATTTGTAAAGGTAGGGTTTCATTATGTCTGCTCAGGGTCATTAAGTTCAGTGGAGTCATTGTGATCCTTGCGCCCTATGTATAGCTCGACCTTGTTCGTAGCGTGTGGGATCTCGGTGTGCTTTAGCTTTATCATTTTGAGGGATGGTGTTTGATAATTTCGAGCTTGCCCTAGCTTTCATGGGGGCAGTCTGGGTGTCAAGATTAGGGCATCATTATTTTGTCACGAGGATCAACTATTTGAGATTATTGGGAACTTAAATTCAGGTATAATCGAAATTTGGCTTGCCAGGGTTGATTTCATGCCCATTAGATTTGGATAGGGGGTTTATATGATCACTTGATTAACGGTCTGCGCGTTGAACGATCGTCGGGTTTCTGGGTCATCCGTGGAATTTCTATGCACTTGGATTTTCCTAGACTTTTCCTTTCCCTAGAGTATGATGAGTTCCCAGAATTGCAAGCTGTCCGCGGATATCCGAACTATCCAAATTTTTCTGGCTTTTTGCCTGATTCCATTTGATTTTGATTTTCAAAATTTGGATAAGGAATTAAATGTTGGATAATGATTTCTTGTTGTTCAATAGATGAATCTTATGATAATCATGCATTTCTTTGAACGTATTGATGATTTTTTTGATGAATGTTGTCTTGACAACATAAGTTCGTCTGGGTTGGATTTCTACAAAATTTCGCCCCGACTGGATTTTCCCGGACTGCCCCATTTTCCTGGATTACCCGATTTTCCCCGACTTTCGAAGATTGATGGTTTATCTTAATGATTTCATGTGGTTTCGAGACTAACCTTTGATTGAAATATGGATGATAATTGGAATTTCATGAGGCTCTTTGTGAATGCAGGATGAATCAAGCAAGGCAGCGGCAAGAAAGTCCAGGGGTGATACAGAGGGATCCTCAGATACAGATGTTGAAAGAACTAGGCTGGATGTGAAGAGTCAGGTGCCGGATAGTAAGATAGCTTCAGTTTGGTCAGAGGTCTCGGATACCAATGTAGGAGCTTGGAGATATAAAGAGTTCAAAGAAAGGTTGGCTCAGAGCGATTCATCGGTCCTGACCAAGGGAATGGTGAAATTTGGACTGGCTCATGTGGCAGGATTTCCTCTTACGGTTCAATGCTATGAGTTGATATTGGAGTGTGCTCAGGAATATGAATTTGATACGCAGAGGGTCGTTAGCACTAAGGGGAGAGTATTGACAAACTTCAATCCAGTTTCCATTGCTCAGGAATTTGATATGCCAGACTTATCATGTGTATGTGCCTTGGACATGGATATGGCCAAGACTTATTATGAGGATGAACCTACTAAAGCCCAGCAAATGATCAATTCTTGGCTTGAAAAGCCAAAATCTCATTTCTCCAAGCTGCCTAAACAGTTACACAGGGTCAAGTTCCAACAAGATATATATGATGCAATCACACTGTTAAGTAGGGTGGCAGGCTTGAAGAGTGCTGGGGTACTGGAGAATTGGATGGTGCATGTCATTAACAGGATTGATCAAGGCATCAATTACCATTGGGCAGGGATTATCAGTGCAATGATTGACAGGCAGATGAGGGATGTGCTAGAAACCAAGAAATTCACCATGACATCTTATGTGGTATATGTACTTGCCAGATTTTATCCATACAGGGGATTGAGTCCAAAAGGAACATTTGGGCAAGATGTCATTTATGAGGTGTACCCTGAGTTGCAGCTAGGGAATTCGAATTACAAAAGAGTGAATGATGCATTCACTATGCATATTACTAGGTTGCTTCAGAATACAGAGAACGTGAGAATTTCTAATGGAGCTAAGGAGCTAATTAAAAGATATGGAGCCTGGTTTATACAATTCCCCACCTTTTCTTATATTAGAATTGATGGATGTCCGACTGCTCCATACAGACTGCCAAAATATCCCACTGACCATATCATACTCTTGAAGGTTACCAGGCAGATATGTGATTTCGATGCTGTTGTTAAAAGGGAGAAGCACAAGACAGGGTTTGGTGGAGACTTTCCTTTGAAAATTGGTATAAGTGAAGTTTTCCCTTCAATCCAATCAGCTCAAACATCAGGGGAGGAGTTGAGTACTTTTTGTTTCTCTTTCCATTCTAAGAGGGAAAATTTTGACATCACTAGCGAAGCACAGAAGAAGGCAACTAAAGAATATCACCACAAAGACAATCTAGAGGATTACTGAGCGAACATCAAGGATGACTTTGAGGTGAGAAAGAAATGATATTCTAGGCTTCCAGTTGATATAATCAGAATGTACAATGTCAAGTTGATTCCTGATTAGTTAGAGGATGATGAAAATTTAGTCCAAGATCATGCATATGAATCAGTCAAGGACAGATAGTAGAGAATTAGACAAGCTAGACTATTATAAGAGCTAGAGCATTTTGTAGTAGAGATAGTAGTTAGTTCTTTTGAGAAAGTGCTATAACACAAAACAGTGGAATTGTTGCTACATTTTGGTGATCTAATACAATTGAAGGCATTGTGGTTTCTCTAGTGAATTCTTTTGTGTTAGTTTATCTTGCATGGTTCTTGTTGTTCTTTCTTTCGAAATTGCTTGAAGAAATTGGATTAATGTTAGATTCATAATTGGATTAGTTTGGTGAATAATGTTTATGATTTCATGTTTGGAATGTCTGTAGCAATCACTGGTCTATACTCCCAGTAACTATCTAATTGTAGTAGACTGGTGAAGTCAACCTGGACCATACATCTATTTGTGCTTAGTTCGATTGTGGATGAATGTCTATGATTTGAAAATCTGTATGCCTTAGAAGATTGCACCGTTCTTGTGATATTGCATTATGGGTTAAGCAGGAATTGGTTATTTGAGATTGGTCCATTCCAGATATTTATCATTTGCATTATTCATCTGAGAAATAGTTTAGATTTCATTATACCTCTTACACCCTCATCTTTTGTTGTTTCTTTATCATTTGGTTAGATTTAGGATTTAAGATCATCATATTGCAAACTTTGATAAATTGGAAAGATATAGTTCGCTTGTAGTAAGGTCCGATTGTGATTACCAACATTTTCACATATTATCTGAGTTGTTTATGCATTGTCATGACCTGACACCTGAGAGACCTTGGGGTGATTTTAGCACTTGTTGTTGAGAATTCACCTTTCAAGAGAGATAGAATACCATTTTCTGTCTGAGTTGTTGTTGTGCAGAAAACACCATCAATAGATTGGCGCTAGAAGGAGGGCCTGAATGAGCTCATTGGATCATTTCTTAAATGCCATCTCTCTTGGGAGATATAGGAGAAGTACCAGATCTACCCCAGGAGAAGAAGATTTACAGGAATTACAGTTCCCCACTAAGTCAAGGAGGACTCAAGAAAGGGGAGAATCATCATCACCCATCCCTTCACCAGTATCGTCTGCATCTTCACTTTCAGAAGTTGAGGCGATACTCATCCCTGAGGTAGCTCGCATTCAGCAACCCCAGCCTATCATTAATCAACCACAACCGCCACCCCCACTTTTTCCAATGGCTTTCGTTGCCAATAATCCATCTCCCTTGTCTTTCAATGCCTACAATGTTATACCCAAGAACCCTGAGCATTTCTATTCAAAATTTCATATGAATGACCCAAACAGGACTGTAGAAGAGCATGTCAGGATCTTCCAAACCTGTCTCAAAGACAACGGAATTGCTCATGAAGATGTCGCCTGTAGGTTGTTTCCTTATTCATTAAGAGAGGAGGATTTTTACTGGTACAATCACCTCTCATCTGGTTCAATTCTTAACTAGAGTGATCTTGAAATCGCCTTTTTACAGAAGTTCAGAATACCCATTAGTGCCAATGAATTGTATTTGCAATTCACTAGAGTCAAGAGAGAGGTTAACGAACCGATCTCCAGTTTCAATAATAGGTTCCATTGTGCCTACACCAGACTTCAAGACCCTTATGTCTTGGACGATGCTACAGCCCTAGGAGTTTATTATGAAGCATTGGACAACCTTACAACAACCTTTCTGAAATGGAGACCCAATCCTCCAGCTAGCCTAACTGATGCCTATACAGAAGCCGTCAAGCTCAGCATAGATTTAAGGCAACATTTGACTGGACTGTTGCCTTCTTTAGGACCAGTTGCACATCCAAATCAGGTTCAGGCAGTAAATCAGGCACTCGCCAATCACACCCCAATCATGAATCCAGTACCTCAATTGCCTTTAGTGCCACATCCTGGTCCCCCCACGAGCCAAGTCTCTCCTATGATGAACTTTCCCCAGCAGTAGGTTAACCAGCCTCTGTATCAACAACAGCTAACTGGTTTCCCTACTTACTTGCAGAATTATGAAGTGTTGCATCAGTCTATGAGATTTGCTATAATGTCTGTTCCTCCTCAGAGTAACCCAAGCTAGACCCCTTATGGAGATCCAAATAAGGATAGGATTGATGAAATGGTTGAGCAGATAAAGAAGTTAAACCTAGAGGTGACTTACCTAAGGAATCAAAACAACCAATTACAAGCTGCTTAGAAGAATATACAATCAAATCAGAATAGAGAATATCCACAGGGGCAGAATTTTGATAGAGGACAACATAATGACAGGGGATATAATCAGGATAGGGAACACAATAATGACAGAGGATTCAATAATGACAGAGGGTTCAATAATGACAAAAGACATAATTTCGATAGAGGACAAGGTAGTGGATCAGGATTTGATAGGAGGCAATCACAGGGACAGAGCAGGACATGGAATACAGGACCCAATAATGGAGGAGTCCCCACTCCATTGGATCAACCGGTCAATCAACTTGTCAACCAATCTGCAAATCAGCCAGTCAGTCAAGACAAGCCTCCCAGTGGTGTATATCTGGCTGAGGCTGCCCTGTGAGGATGGTGTAGGCTCCATAAGACAGGACAGCATTCAGAGTTAGAATGTCCAGAGTTCCAAACTACGGCCTCTATTTTCTAGTATGAGGTGGAGAATAATGCAAATGGTCAGGACATTGTTCCCTCCACCCCCTATGACTCTCCTGTGTTAGTATTGAATCATGCTCCTTTTCCAGCAGGTGAAGAAAATGTTCCAGAAGAGGAATCTGATTCCTAGGAAGAGAAGGCAGACCAAATCTGCAATGGGGATGAGGTGGCTTAGTTATTCAATGAGGAGGCAATAAATGATAATGGCCCCCTAGATAAGGAGGAAGCTTATGTCGAAGAAGTGCAGATGTTTCAGAGGCAGGGTTTAAGAGATATGCCCATAGGCGCCCACAGGCTGGGGGTCCTTTCACCACCTCCATTCCTCCTAGTAATTTCAATATCCCTCTAGACCCTAATGCTAGTAATAATCTATCCTTTCCACATGTTTCTAGGTAGTACCTTTCAAAGGAAGGACAAGCTCAAACTGACCCACAGAAGGAAAAGGTTGTTCAAGCAAGTAAGGATAAGGTGGAGGAATCTTCCAGGGAGGTCCCTACTGATCTAAGTGAGGAGAAAATGGCTTTGTATATTGCTGAGGAGTTCAAGAAATTAAAGGTAAATCTTCCAGCATTCAAGTTACTGAGGTTCCCTGCAATTAGGAATGCAATTCTAGGTACCTATGGTGCACACCCAGTGTCTTTGGATAAGTTTTCCAATGAGAGTATCAACAAGGCTTCTAGTTCTCAGCCTGTGAAGACACAAAACCAGGCCCATAGTCGAACTAACTTGCCCCCTGGAGATAAAGGAAAGGAGAAGGACAAATTGAAGTCACTCAAGTCGATACCCAGCCAACTCTGTTTTAGGGGAAGACAGAGACCCCACCATTCCTAATCTTTGTGCGCATATTCGGTAAGAATCTACATAACTGTTTACTGGATTTTGGTGCTTCTACTAATGTGATGCCATTCAGAGTATGTAGAGCTTTAGGGATTACACCTAACTCCCAGAAGAAGGTAACTCAGTTGGATAGAACTGAAGTAAATGTGGTGGGAGAATTAAACATGACTCACATGCAAGTAGCTTCTGACCCAAGAATTCAACAGGTTATCAATATTCAAGTAGCTGATATTCCTAATGCATATGGCCTAATTCTAGGAAGAGACTTTACTAAGGCTTTAAATGGATATGTATCTACTGATCACTCTCACATGTGGCTTCCCTGGAAAGGGGTACCAAATCATATCAAAATCGAGAGAGAACCAAGAATGAAATACATGATTACGGAGTACCAAAATACTTCAAATGAAGTTTTGATATCAGAAGTAGGCATGGGAAATTATATGTTGTCCACTCCTTATGAGGAGTCAGATTCAGAAGAGGTACTGATGCTACATACGGTGTCTATCGATATAGAGACAGAATCCAGCAATGCTACTGTTCTGACAGAATCGATTAAAGAAGAGGAGGAATCTGAAGACAATCAGATTAGCTTACTAGATAGCTTCCAGGAATTCATTAGATAGTGTGTCGAAAACCAAGTTCACTTGGGGAGAAGGACAAGCTTCGAATAATTACTCTTACCTAATTGGTGTAGAGTTCATAATGCTTCCCATTTAGAGCTGGAGTGTTGTTTATGCCAGACGAAAGTAGAACAAGTACAGAAACCCATAAGCCCAACCCCAGTGGTCAAGATATATATGCAAAGCCCTCAGGAAGACTATAAAGGAAAGAAAGTGATGTTGTTTGAGGAACCATCTAGCAGTAATAAGCCAAAGGATGTGATGAAGAGGACTGCAGCTGCTGAATGCTGGACTCTCAGATTTGATGGATCTAAATCCAAGCATGGAGCTGGGGCAGGGTTCGAACTGATCAGCCCAAAAGGTAAAACCTTCTTTGTAGCCTATAGACTTCAATTTCACTGTACTAATAACGTAGCAGAATATGAGGCATTGATTCATGAACTTCTTATGGCACTTAAGAAAAAGGTTAGGGTTCTGCAAGTTTTTGGTGATTCTGAGTTGGTAGTTAAGCAAGTAAGGAAACAATATTCATGCCATGATAGGAGAATGACTAATTATAGGCATAGAGTATGGGACCTTATTGAGGGATTTGATGCCTTCAATATTCAACT
The DNA here is from genome assembly GCA_007258455.2 of Sequoia sempervirens. Lineage (NCBI taxonomy): Eukaryota > Viridiplantae > Streptophyta > Pinopsida > Cupressales > Cupressaceae > Sequoia > Sequoia sempervirens. The sequence continues at coordinate 296,493,406 of VDFB02271358.1, forward strand.
GATACCACGACAGAAGAATCAAACTGCAGATTCTCTGGCCCAGGCAGCAAGCACCCTGCAGCCCCTATCTTTGTTAGGTTTGAAAAAGTTTACTGTAGAATTGACTCCTATGCCATCAGTTCCAGACAATGTTACTAACTTTCAGGTATTTGAAGATGACAAGCATATCCTAGACTTCATCACAAACATAGATGTTTTCGCTTCCCAAATCATTGATGAAACAAAACTCCAAGAAGCAGAACTGGACTTGGAGGGAGTGATAAATTTGAAATCTAATACTATTCCAAGGGGAATGGTATAGTTGGAGCGGATTTTTGATCTGGACAAGATCAAAGATCAGGAGCAAGAGTCTAAGAAGAAGTCTATCAGTGGACAGTGTGATACTTACAATATGGGAACTGAAGATAATTCCAAGAACATTTTTATCGGCAAGGTATGCACTCTAGAGGAAAGACAAGGGATAATTAAAGCACTGCATAGCTTTCTAGATGTAATAGCCTGGAGTTATGAGGACCTGAAAACTTACGATACATCAATCATAACTCATACTATACCTCTGAAGCCAGGTGCCAAGCCTTTTAAGCAAAGACAGAGACTAATTAATGCATTACTGGAACCGGTTATATAGAAAGAAGTTCAGAAATTACTGTCTGCCAGAATTATATTTCCTGTCAAGCATTCAACATGGGTGGTGAACCTAGTCCTAGTAAGGAAAAAGAATGGGGAAATAATACTTTGCGTTGATTTCAAAAATCTAAACAGATCGTCAGAAAAGGACAATTATCCAGTCCCTTCATTAGATGAAGTACTTCAAGTGGTTAATGGTTCTCAGATGATGTCATTTCTGGATGGCTATTTGGGGTACAACCAGGTAATGGTTCAGTATGAAGACAGACACAAGACTACTTTCACAACTAAATGGGGTACCTTTGCTTATAGGAGGATGCCTTTTGGTCTCATTAATGCAGGGGCTACATTTCAAAGGGCCATGGATATCACCTTCAAAGATATCATAGGAAAATGCATCATTATTTATATGGACGACCTAACTGTCTTTTCCAAAAATAGAGGGGACCACATCTCTGACTTATGCAAAGTGTTTCAAAGGTGCATGGAATTCGGCATATCCCTGAATCCTAAAAAGTGTATTTTTGGAGTGACAGAAGGGAAATTGCTGGGACATGTCATATTTGAAAAGGGAATTGCTATTGATCTAGAGAGAGTGGAGGCCATACTGAAGATTCAACCACCTGCTAGAAAAAAGGAGATGAAGTCTTTCTTTGGAAAGATTAACTTCGTCAGAAAATTTATTACTGGATTTGCTGAAATTGTTAAACCGCTTAATGCAATGTTGAAACAAGATGCTAAAGTTGAGTGGACTGTAGAAGCAAAGGAGGCATTTGCAGAAATCAAAAGAGCTATTGCTGATGCTCCAGTATTGGTAATTCCTAATTACAGTAAGCCCTTTTACATCTATTCCTTTGCTTCAGACCATTCATGTGCAGGGATGTTGAATCAGAAGTCTGATGAAGGAAATGAGCATCCTATTGCTTTTATGAGTGCACCATTGAAAGATGCTGAGTTGAAATATCCTAGTGTAGAAAAGCAGGCATACGCCCTGGTTAGAGCAGTGAAGAAATTCAGACATTATATCCTCAGGAATAAAGTTTATGCAATTGTCCCAAATCTTGCAGTTAAGTTACTGTTGATGCAGAATGAGTTGGGTGAGTGTAGAGCTAAATGGGTAACAATGCTACAAGAATATGACATTGAGATCCAACCCATGAAGTTGGTAAGAGGGCAGGGACTTACTCGGACTATGGCTGAAATGGGGCCTGAACTTACTGTTCAGAATTACAATCTTGAGGAGGTTTCCCCAGGTGGCTGGTATGATGACATAGTTTATTACTTGCTAAATCAGCGATCTCCAGGCCATCTTAATGATGTTCAGAGGAGAGCTCTGCGACTGAAGAGCGATGGTTTCATGCTAAAGGGAGTTGTTTTATACAAGAGAAATCATGAAGGCATCTATTTGAGGTGTCTCAGGAAACAAGAAGCTGAGCGGGTGATGAACGAATTTCACAAAAAATATGGCACTGGCCATGGTTCTGCTATTGCCACAGCAAATCAGATCTTGAGGGCTGGGTATTATTGGCCCACGTTGTTCAAAGATGTTCACCATCATATCAGGACCTGTCACACTTGTCAAACTGCAGCAACGAGGGAAAGGTATGCAACACTTCCATTTCAACCAGTCACTGAGGTAAATCCTTTTGCTCAGTGGGGTATGGACTTCATAGGCCCTATCAACCCACCATCTTCTGCGGGACACAGGTATATTCTAACCATTACTGATTATTTCACAAGATGGACTGAGGCTTTCGCTTGTAGGCAATGTACATCTGAGGTAGTGATTGATTTTCTAGAATCTGCTATTATTAATCGATTTGGATGCCCTATTTCTGTTGTCTGTGATAATGGTCCTGCTTTCGCATCTTTAAAATTTTCAAACTGGGCTTTTGATCATGGCATTATTATAAAGTTTGCGTCCAATTACTACCCCCAGGGTAATGGCCTAGCAGAATCCTCCAATAAGAATTTATTGACTGTTTTCTGTAAGCTGCTGGAGAGGAACCCAAAAGACTGGCATACCCAGCTTCGGTTTGCCCTCTGGGAAAATCACACAAGGCTTAAGTCATCCATTGGAACATCTCCCTATCACTTAGTATATGGTCTGGAGCCAGTATTTCCCATTCAACTCAAGATTCCACCCTTGCAATTTATTAATGAGTTTTATGATGAGGGGGATAGAAGGGAAGCTAGGTTGACAGAGCTACTGAACCTTGAAGAAAAATGAGATGATGCCCTTGAGAACTTTGCCAAACATCATGGGGTAGTTAAGAGGTGGTTTGACAGAAGAGCTAAAGTCAAAGCCTTTTGGATTTCTGATCTTGTGTTGTATTGGGATAAACCTCACGATTGAAAGGGGGACCATGGGAAGTTTGATACACTGTGGCTCGGTCCATATCAGATTGCTGAAATACTTGGAGATAATGCCTTCTGTCTGAAGACTCTCATGGGAGAAGCTATTCCACTGCTTGTCAATGGGCAATATTTGAAACATTATTTCCAGTCCTGAGCTATTTTTAGCTCCCTGTTTTGTATATAGTTAGTTTAGGTTGCTTTCTGTTGTTTTGCTTTGGTTAGAGTAGGTTTGCTTTGACTTGTTTTGCTTTGGTTTGTGTTGCTCTTTCTCTTGGTTCTTACTCCTTCTGGGATCTCCTGTTGCATTTGTATGACAGTGGTGACAGAGTCGGCATGGTGTTCTTAGTATTCCCTTTACAAACTTTAATCATCTTTTTAGAATATTATGGTATGAATTCTCTACTTCATGTCGCTTATCCTTATGTTTAAGGCGAAGAGTCCTCTAGTCAGATTGAACAGGAATACATTAGGGTCTCACATTTCTGAATATTAAAGATACCTGAAGTTGCATAAGGTCCTTATGAAGTTTGCACAAGTGAAAAATCTTTTTTCTGCTCTAGTGCCACTGTGGTTCTCATCCCTGAGTGTGAACTTCATTGTTCACAAGTTGAAGTAAAAAAAAAGAAAATAAAAAAAAAAAGAAAAGAAAGGCAAGAGACACTATTGAAAATTAAAAGACTGAATCCAACCCATCAGGGGGATCTGGATATCTTTACCGAGGCTATGGACGCCTGACTGGCAGTAGAGCTATGTTCAGGAGAATCACAACGATAACCTCGTCGGGGCTATGGACGCCTGACTAGCAGCGAGGCTCTATCCAGGTTGCTTTTAGAGTGTGAATCTTTATGTAGCTTGTTCAGACTAAGTTTGGTTCCCGTTGCAGTTAAGGGGAGTTAATGAATGCATGTACACACACTTCGACCCTAGTGTAGGAAAGGTCTTGATGACTGGTGGGTTCTTTAGTTTAACCATAGGCAGTGATCGGATGGATGATTTGAAACCATGAGTTTTGGGTTCTTGATTCCAGTTTGTCATCAAAATGCTCTAGAGCATTTCTCCAGCAGAGTCGCCACTTGTTGTGCAATTTTGCACACACGCCCCACTTGGAGTAGGGACCCTCTTTTGATGATTTCACATGTCTCTTGGACCTTTGGTTTTTATTGGATTTATCCTTTCGAGGTCTTGGGATGTTGGTATTGCTTGCCTTGGTCTTCCCCTGAAGGTTGAATTGATCAAACTTGGTTTTTAATGAAAGTTCGGGTTTTGACCTGAGTCCCAGATTTTCTGGCTCACTCAGATTTTCCCGGATCCTGGCTCATCGTCTATCAATGTCGGAATTTCCAAGGTTTGGGTTTCTGGTAGAATCCAGGATTTTCCAGCTCATGCGGATTTTCCTGGACTTCGTCGGAGTCCCGAAGGGGTGCATCGTCTGCGAAATTCATGCTCACCAGGATAGTTCGTCTGGCTCGGATTCTTCCGAAATTCTATTTCGACCTTGGGTTTCCAAATTTCCTCGGTATGTCTTGTCAGTCATTAATGCTCGAAGTACATCTTCTCTGGCGCGAGTGTGGATGAATTTAAGGTCTTTTGAGTTTGTTCTTTTGAGCTTTGGTCGTTGGATTTGGTCTGCTCGTGTGTGGATTCCTTGGGCGTTTGTGTTGATATTATCGCTGCTAGGGCACCCTGGTTCGTAGTGATTTCTTTGGGCATAGTTCAATCAGATTTAAGTCATGGTAAGTCATCTTTGACCTCTCCCCTTTGTTCTGTGCTTCATGGTTGAATCTTTAAAAGTTCATTGATGATTATACGGGTCGACCCTTGCTTGTTTTTAGAGATTTCATATTTATCGTGTTGGGGTTCAGTTCACTTTTTCATGGGTTTTCAATGCCTGCATTGCGCGTCCCACTGTTTTGTCGATCGAATTTCGGGTATGCAAGCGTGCCTGGGCATTCTTTTGAGGTCGTGCCATGTTTGAGTGTAATCAAGTTTAATTTGTAAAGGTAGGGTTTCATTATGTCCGCTCAGGGTCGTTAAGTTCAGTGGAGTCATTGTGATCCTCGCGCCTTGCGTATAGCTCGACCTTGTTCGTAGCGTGTGGAATCCAGGTGTGCTTTAGCTTTATCATTTTGAGGGATGGTGTTTGATAATTTTGAGCTTGCCCTAGCTTTCATGGCGGCAGTCTGGGTGTCAAGATTAGGGCATCATTATTTTGTCACGAGGATCAACTATTTGAGAGTGTTGGGAACTTAAATTCAGGTACAATCAAAATTTGGCTTGCCAGGGTTGATTTCATGCCCATTAGATTTGGATAGCGGGTTTATATGATCACTTGATTAACGGTCTACGCATCGAACGATCGTCAGGTTTTCGGGTCATCCGCAGAATTTCTGTGCACTCAGATTTTCCTGAATTTTACCTTTCCCCGAAGTATGATGAGTTCTCAAAATTTCAAGCTGTCCGCGGATATCCGAACTATCCAGATTTTTCCAGTTTTCTACCTGATTCCATTTGATTTTGATTTTCAAAATTGGGATAAGGAATTAAATGTTGGATGATGATTTCTTGTTGTTCAATAGATGAATCTTATGATAATCATGCATTTCTTTGAACGTATTGATGATTTATTTGATGAATGATGTCTTGACAACATGAGTCTGTCTAGGTCGGATTTCTCCAAAATTCTGCCCCGACTAGATTTTCCCAGACTGCCCCATCTTCCCGAATTACCCGATTTTCCCAGATTTTTGAAGATTGATGGTTTATCTTAATGATTTCATGTGGTTTCGAGACTAACCTTTGATTGAAATATGGATGATAATTGGATTTTCATGAGGCTCTTTGTGAATGCAGGATGAATCAAGCAAGGCAGCGACATGAAAGTCCAAGGGTGATATAGAGGGATCCTTAGTTACAGATGCTGAAAGAACTAGGTTGGATGTGAAGAGTCCTGTGCCAGATAGTAAGATAGCTTCAGTTTGGTCAGAGGTCTCGGATACCAATGTAGGAGCTTGGAGATATGAAGAGTTCAAAGAAAGGTTGGCTCAGAGCGATTCATCGGTCCTGACCAAGGGAATGGTGAAATCTGGACTGGCTCATGTGGCAGGATTTCCTCCTACGGTTCAATGCTATGAGTTGATATTGGAGTGTGCTCGGCAATATGAATTTGATACGCAGAGGGTCGTTAGCACTAAGGGGAGAGTATTGGAAAACTTCAATCCAGTTTCCATTGCTCAGGCATTTGATATGCCAGACTTATCATGTGTATGTGCCTTGGACATGGATATGGCTAGGACTTATTATGAGGATGAACCTACTAAAGCCCAGCAAATGATCAATTCTTGGCTTGAAAAGCCAAAATCTCATTTCTCCAAGCTGCCTAAACAGTTACACAGGGTCAAGTTCCGACAAGATATATATGATGCAATCACACTGTTAAGTAGGGTGGCAGGCTTGAAGAGTGTTGGGGTACTGGAGAATTGGATGGTGCATGTCATTAACAGGATTGATCAAGGCATCAATTACCATTGGGCAGGGATTATCAGTGCAATGATTGATAGGTAGATGAGGGATGTGCTGGAAACCAAGAAATTCATCATGACATCTTATGTGGTATATGTACTTGCCAGATTTTATCCATACAGGGGATTGAGTCCAAAAGGAACATTTGGGCAAGATGTCATTTATGAGGTGTACCCTGAGTTGCAGCTAGGGAATTCGAATTACAAAAGAGTGAATGATGCATTCATTATGCATATTACTAGGTTGCTTCAGAATGCAGAGCATGTGAGAATTTCTGATGGAGCTAAGGAGCTAATTAAAAGATATGGAGCCTGGTTTATACAATTCCCCACCTTTTCTTATATCAAAATTGATGGATGTCCAATTGCTCCATACAGACTGCCAAGATATCCCACTGACCATATCATACTCTTGGAGGTTACCAGTCAGATATGTGATTTCGATGCTGTTATTAAAAGGGAGAAGCACAAGACAGGGTTTGGTGGAGAGTTTCCTTTGAAAATTGGTATAAGTGAAGTTTTCCCTTCAATCCAATCAGCTCAAACATCAGGGGAGGAGTTGAGTACTTTTGGTTTCTTTTCCATTCTAAGAGGGGAAATTTTGACATCACTGGTGAAGCACAGAAGAAGGCAACTAAATAATATCACCACAAAGACGATCTAGAGGATTATTGGGCGAACATCAAGGATGAATTTGAGGTGAGAAAGAAACAATATTCTAGGCTTCCAATTGATATAATCAGAATGTACAATGTCAAGTTGATTCCTGATCAGTTAGAGGATGACGAGAATTTAGTCCAAGATCATGCATATGAATCAGTCAAGGACAGATAGTAGAGAATTAGACAAGCTAGACTATTAGAAGAGCTAGAGCATTTTGTAGTAGAGACAGTAGTTAGTTCTTTTGAGCAAGTGTTGTAACACAGAACAGTGGAATTGTTGCTAGATTTTGGTGATCTAATACAATTGAAGGCATTGTGGTTTCTCTGGTGAATTCTTTTGTGTTAGTTTATCTTGCATGGTTCTTGTTGTTCTTTCTTTCGAAATTGCTTGAAGAAATTGGATTAATGTTAGATTCAGAATTGGATTAGTTTGGTGAATAATGTTTATGATTTCATGTTTGGAATGTCTGTAGCAATCTATGGTCTATACTCCTAGTAACTATCTGATTGTGGTAGACTGGTGAAGTCAACCTGGACCATACATCTACTTGTGCTTAGTTCGATTGTGGATGAATGTCTATGATTTGAAAATCTGTATGCCTTAGAAGATTGCACCGTTCTTGTGATATTGCATTGTGGGTTAAGCAGGAATTGGTTATTTGAGATTGGTTTTGCATTGTTCATCTTAGAAATAGTTTAGATTTCATTATACCTCTTACACCCTCATCTTTTTATGTTTCTTTATCATTTGGTTAGATTTAGGATTTAAGATCACCATATTGCAAAATTTGATAAATTGGAAAGATACAGTTCGCTTGTAGTAAGGTCCGATTGTGATTACCAACATTTTCACATATTATCTGAGTTGTTTATGCATTGTCATGACCTGACACCCGAGAGACCTTGGGGTGATTTTAGCACTTGTTGTTGAGAATTCACTTTTCAAGAGAGATAGAATACGATTTTCTATCTGAGTTGTTGCTGTGCAGAAAACACCATCAACAAGAACCTTAGTTCACTCAATTTTAGATAAAGCATTGTAAATAGCATATCTTGCTTTCTTATTCTCCTCATAAGCAGAAACCTCATCTATAGTAGTAGGACCACTCGCCGGAGCAACATACTTCATCTCAATAGCTTTCTAGGTCTTGTAACCAAGAGAAACAATATATCCTCTCATTTGCACTTTCCAATCACTATAATCAGATCCATCGAACATAGGGATCACCAAATTATGCACCATTGGATCTTCCTTAAGTGGTTAAGCTCTACACCAAGGAACCAAAGCTCTGATACCAATTGTTAAAAAGGCATAGGACAACTTAGAGGGGGGGTGAATCTGTTGTCACACAATTCAAATTCAAAAATTCAACACTTATTAATCTCACAACCACACTATTTTGTTATTAAGTATGAACATGGAACACAAATAACAAAAAAGTAAAATCAGCACAATGAAAACCAGATTTTTACGTGGAAAACCCAATGAGGGAAAAACCATGGTGAGGATTAACTCACAATATAAAAAGATTATAAAACTGAATATAGAGGCTCAGTGCCCAAAAGAGGACTCACTGTCCAAATACAAAGGCTCACTGCCTACAAAAATGACTCAATGTCCAAGAGGGAGGCTCACTGCCTACTGATACAAAAGAGAACAAAATATTCACCACAACAATTAACACATATTCGCAGCCTTGAACAGATGATTACAAAAACCTTCAGCTCACTGCCTTCAGGAATCTAACACAATGAAGTATTGCTACCTCAACTCACACACACTTAAGCTCTTTTGATTTGTGGCTTACTTCATCACTTTTTCATCTCCATCCAAATCTCCGCAATTCGACTTGCATTTATACCATCTTCAACCTTAGAAACTTTCTCCAAGGTTGGCCACAAAAGCTTCATTATAAAATTCAAATTAGGTCAAAAACTCAACATTCCTGCAGTGGAAAAGAATGAGAGTGGACCAATAAAACATATATCCAAGACCGAAAGATAATGTCTTGAATCAAGCACATGCTTCCTTAATTAAATTTAATTCTTCAAATGAAGTGTAAACACTAGGTCGACCAAACCTAATGAAAACAAAAATGAACATTGATGTGCATGCTTCCCAATAAGAATATGACACACAAACAACACAACATGCTTCATTATGCATGAGAACACATCTCATATTCCTTCAGATATATCTGCAACAAGTGCAACAATCTTTGAACACCGAACTCCTTCCATCAGTCCATCTGGACTGTGTAGACACATACATCAACTTTGAAACTCAACTTCCGGATCACCAAACCTCAAACTTCTTTGCCAGAACCCAGAGAACACCAATTTAAGACATATTCTAGATTTGTAAGATCTGAAATAGAACAACAAAGGACTGCAGAGCAGAAACATTTCTCCCAGTCCATAGAAGACCAACTTTTCCATAACAGTTTACACACCGGTGAACATAACTTTCACATCCCATCAAACCAGAAACTACAACTCGGGAGATATCACCACTATATCACCATTAGAAAACCTTCAGATCCGCACAAGCATAGGATCAACACAAGAGAAACATGGAGCACATACCAGAGCACATTCTAGACACATTCATAACTTTGACTTCTCTCTTTATTAATTTTCTCAAAAGCACTTGCAAACTCATCATTTTAGCACATCTGCAACATCATGAAGATAGCTCCATGTACTTACAACATTTCAAAAGCATCCCAACTATACATGTGCAATTTTCAACATATTGAACTGTGTTGACATCAATGACAACATTAATGACAATACCACCAAACTTGCTCATACTTGCAACATCATCTTCTTCAAGGAATATATTTCATCTTGAGTTGAGAGGATGGGATTAACAGGTAATTATTCTACAAATTGAATCAAGCTTACTATCTTCTTGATGTAACCTTGAAGCTTGAATACTTTCCCTTTCAATTCATTTTTCTTCTTCTTTTCTTTCTCCATTTTGGCCACTATTGTATCAATGTTGGCTTTTAATTCTACAATTTCTTGTTCTTTGATGGAGTGCCCAAGGTTAATAGTTGACACTTGATAATTCACAATGATCATGTCATCATCATCCTTTTGTGCAATAGGTGTGGCAATCTAAGCTATTATGGACCTGTAGCATTCATTGCAATAGAGGATAAAACCTTAGGTTTCTTCTTTAGCTTAGGGGTTCCAATCATCTTCATTGAGCTCTTCAAATCAATAAAAATGACTTCAACTTTTGTGGAGTCTAAATTTTGTTCACAAGACAATAGGAGCATTTTGTTCATGCCCCATATCTTTTCTTGTGATCTATCAAGTGAACCTTCTTGATTTATACTTACTTCATCATCACCCTTTGATTGTTCTGGATAAACTTCTTCCATCATCACATTTTTAAAGGTTGAAACATTTACTTCTTTTTGTTATAGGACCTATTCTATGGAACTCTCAATTTCAATATCCTTGTTAACTTTGGTTACTTCTTCATTAATGGGTATCTCTTGGTGAACTTCACCCAAGATTTCCTATTGCTCAATAGAAAAAATAAAAAATTGTTGTTATGTTTTTTGTTCTTTTGAATAGACATTAATGTTCATTGCTTTATTAGTTACCTCCTTAAAGACTTCTACTTCTACATCGGTTTCAATAAATTCTCTTAGAACTTCCAAGTTGATTTCTTGGATTTTTGAAGCAATGCTCGCATCACCTTCTTCAATAATGTGTTGAGAAGAGTGAATGGTTTGCTGCATTTTTTCTAACCCTTTTTGAGCTTCATGTAAACTACCATCATGTTCTTTAGTTTGATCAACATCCCTTTTAGATTTCTCTACAATTTTTTGTTCTACATGAAGTTGACTTGATGGATGCTCTTTTAATTTGTTGGATACTTCCTCTTCTCTAACCAACTCTAATCTCTCCAATTTCTCTGTTATCTTTATTGTATTTGACATGGAAGGAGAAGACAAAAATATACTCTTTATTGGTAAAGTAGCAGGGGTTATGATTCTTGCACCTTCTGTGTTGTTGGTAATTCTTGAATTTTCCAAGTCACAACTAGTGATTCCCTGCATGTTGTGGGAATTATTAAACTAACTATAGGAACAATATAAATAGGTTTAGTTGATGATGTTGGTAACTTTGGGATTATTTCCATTGTTACCTCGGGGACCAATGGGGCCTTAGCTATGCTAGTTCTTTCTTCTAGTTGTGCTATTTGAGTATTATGGACCTTCCTATTTTGATGAGGAGGTCATAAAATTTTGGATCTTCTCTTTTTTTCCTCTTTTTAGTTTTTTCCATCTAAGATATGTTAGAACAATTTGTTTGGATTTAAGTGATTGCATGCAGGCATTCAACTAAGCAGTTGATCCATCTATCACATTTTGTGTGATCTACTGTATTGAAGATATTTCCTCTTCTACACAATTGGGATCCTAAATAGGTTGATCAAAGATCTTATTCATTTCATAACTTGTGTTGAATATTTTCCCATCTTCCTTGATTTTCTTGGGCACTTGGTTTTATTCCAATGATTTTTTATTTGTTGCACCATCAACCTCTCAAAATATCTTTTCCTAACCTTATGTTCATTTGGGTAATTAGCCCACAAATCCTCAATGTGAGGTTCATGCTTCATGGTAGATGCAACATACCTTTCCATCCTATCATAATGTATTAAGGATCATAGATCTTTCTAACCTTATCCAATAATCATAAGTTGTACAATTGTAACTTTATTTCTAACGATTTAGCACAGCTCAAGCTATTGCATACATACCATCCTATGTTTATGGGGAATTTGATCCCAACTCGGTGCTTAGCTTCCAAAAGAGTATGTGAAACAATTATTTATCTTGACAACTCCAATAAGACTATTTTTCAATAGGATATATGGGTGAATGGTTTACCAAAGAATCCTTACATTCTTATATAAGAAAATGTGGGGAACTGAATGAACCAACTTCCCTTGCTATTGATAGCATCTTGTTCCTCTGTAAATAATATTTTGCCTTTTCTCCTTCCATGGTTCTTACTAACCACATAGAGAATGCATCATCAACTCTCTTAAAATACACTAGAGACTGTTTACTCTCCAATTGAGGGTATTGATAATATACCAATTTTTTACCAAATCTAGTTCCAAGTGTACCCATGTTCTTTCCAATCCTGTAAATATTCCTCTAGCTTCTAATGAATACATGAGAGAGGAGGTCATGTAAAAATTGTGCTCAACTTCAAAAAAAAATTATTTGTTGATGTAAGGTGTCATTAATGAATTTTTACCAAGCAACATGTTGTGACCCAACATAATGGTCTCAATGTAATAATACATCCATTTCTCAAGCGTAGCAACAATAGGCAAGCCAAATACTTGACTCAATAGTGTGACCATGTCATTGTTTCATTCTGGAAATCATTCATCTAGAGAACCTTGGGTAATTTTGATGACAGTTTCTTCAAGTTTACAATCCAATGTATATTAAAATTATTCTCGATCATTCTTCATTGAAGGACTTCTTTGCAACATCTCTTAATGATGACTACCTTAGTGTGGAAAGGAATATAAAAAAATATTTTAATGACATCTTCAAATTGAGGTTTGCATAAACTCTGTCATCCACAACTACTTGTTTGGTTTTAGCACTGAAATTTCTCGTACACTTCATAACTAACTCAAAGCAATGCAAGGCAATTGGGAATACAACAACTTTGTCTAATCAATTTAATATATTTTTTTTGGGAAATTTGGTTCTATTTGGATCTTTCATTCTTTGGTGAAAGTCTTCCATGCTCACATGCCATAGGTTTGTATCTATTGTATCTTTATATGTTGGGGTGATTTAGGAAGGAAGAACCATCCCTTTGAATTTGTACTTCATGTCTTTCGCTCTCTTACTCATTTATCTTGAAATGGATAAAATTATGTGTCATTCGTTTATCTAGGGTTTTTGGTTATTTCCTAATTAGGGTTTCTACTTAATCCTTCATTCACTAAGTTTAAAAGAGTGTTCTTTCTTTCATGATTGTTATTTGCAGGGATTAAAACTTCACTTTTAAGAGGAATTTCATGTTTGCAAGTGAAATTATCGAAAGATTGCATCAAATTAAGCATTGTGAGGGATTAATTAGATATATACGTAGATTTTCTAGAGAACCAAACCTTTTTCAACTAGGATTTTTCTTTCCTTTGAATTATATTGCATTGGTATAGAAATATTATTACTTGAACATGCTTTGATAAAACTGGTCACTTACAAATGTTCTAAGTGCTCCAAGGTTTCAAGAATGCTTTGTGATAATCTCATCCATTTTTAAATTTCATGAACACTTAGAGAATTGGGGCAACATTCAATGTGCAAGAAGAGTAGGCATGTCATTAATGCACACTGGTGGGAAGGTCTTTTATGAGGACTTGAATCAAAGACAACTTCTAATCTTAAGATCTCTTAAATTATTGTGTTTGAATGGATGGTAATTCTCCACATAATTCTTTTTTTTACCTTTTAATTTTCATATGTGAGAAACTCAATGAGAACTAGTCATTTTATTCATCCTTTAGTTTGGATTCAAATGGACATGATTTCCCCACACAGTGAAAATTTCACTTGTAACCAGCTATGTAGTAATACCTTAATGAACTAGTTTTGTTCATGGCTTAAGGTTTGATTTAGATGAGTAGTTCTAATGCTAACATCACTGGGTGTCGAGGGAAAAGGGAAAATGGGTGGCATCCTCATGATGTAATGGTGATGTCACCAATGTAAAGGCTATAGGAGATTTTATTGGAAGTGATTCATTTAAAATGACTTGATCTGAATGGGGAGGAAATAATCGTAATAGAATGGATGATGTTGTGATGACATCATGAATGTATAATGTGTGGAGTTTTTTAAGTGAATCAATCAAATGGATGAAGTTGATCAATTAGGTTAGGATGGCCTTGGAAATTTAACCGATCCAATCATGCAAAAAAAGGGCATGGTATAGGTCTTGGATAAGTTAGAAGGTAAAAATCTACAAGTAGATAACTTGCTTATTTCAACGAGTTTTGTCAAATTTCTAGAAGATCATGGAGTCATTTTCAATGGTTTTTCTATTTATGATGGTTTTTTGGCCATTAGAATGATTGATTTGGGATTTGGAGGACTTTGGGGAGATTGCCAATATTGTAGGGCAAGCAAAAACCTAAGTTAAAAGAGGGTCCTCATTTTGCTAAAAGTCAAATGAGGCATGTTGTGAAAAAGGAAAAAAAAATAGGTTTTATATTATGTTAAAATATCCATGAACAACTCTATAATTGAAGCACTCACAAAAGACAATGTCAAAATAAATATTGTGACATACAACCATGAACATAGCTAAACAAAACTCACATATTAAAATTAGAGAGAAAACACATTCAGAATCCAAACAATCTAAAATGTAGATTCTAAATGATGAATTTAAGAAATGATCTTAATAACAATTACATCTCAATTTGAAATTCGTACTTGAAAATAAATTGAAAAGCACCAAAAACATTATAGACTTTAACTATCACCTTCATCATACAAAAGTGGAAAAATAGAATCCTAAAAAAATAAATTATAAACTAGTCCATAAAATTAATATTTATTATGTCACTAATATCTTTGAAAATTATCATCAATATTAATAAATTAAAATACCTTTGAACTTGCTTCTTTCTTATAAATTTATAAAAAAATCTTGTTATAACATTTATAAAGTTCTTGAAAATGAATCACAATATTTAAAATACTACGAAATGATCAATAAAAATAAATATAAATATAAATAATCAATAATAATAAAACTATATAAAAAGAAAAGCCTGCGAGACAGCTTAGACCATCAAATGGAGAACTCACAGAGAACACTCTCATGTCCAAAATCTCAAAGTACATTTCAATACTTTTGTTGTGGTAGATTGAAATTTTAATTGCAGCTAGCAATAAACTGAGCAAATTTATGCGTCTGCCGGGAGTCGAACCCGGGTCTATTGCTTGGAAGGCAATTATCCTAACCGTTGGACTACAAACGCAGAGAGAGTGATTTTAAAATGCACAAATTATCCTTCTCTACATTTGGCCTTATGTGAGGCCTAGGCACACTGTACTGGGGAACAAATGTTGCTGTTTAATAACTGAGCGTGAGAGAGTGTATGAAGTAGGACACGCATATTTTATGCAATATAATAATATATATATAATATAATCAGTAATGCACTACACGGAGTCTGGGTGGTGTAGTTGGTTATCACGTTAGTCTCACACACTAAAGGTCCCCAGTTCGAACCTGGGCTCAGACATGGTGGATTGTTTTGTATATTATTTTCTGGGCAGCAACTAAATTTTGTTTCTAATGATTTATATAACTTCACGTAGAGGAATCTGGATATGAATCAGAGTGGCGCAGCGGAAGCGTGGTGGGCCCATAACCCACAGGTCCCAGGATCGAAACCTGGCTCTGATAAAGTTGAGTTGCTATTAGCTGAGACTTCCATCCACATCTCTTTTGAAACCCTTTCCTGAAAGAAGAGTGGGCCTGTGCAGGGGCTTCCAACAACTACTTTGGAAGAATGGATCCGTAGCTTCCATTGTTTCCCTCTGTGTTTCAACTTTATAACCTCAATACTTGTCAGAGTTAACGAATGATTTTAATTCTATTGCTTTCAGCAACGCACAATGTAAAAGGGGAATGTACTAGGTTGAGTTGTATGCATATACAACAAATATTGAAGGGAGAATAGTCTTTATAAGAAGCACATTTTTTTGAGTTTGTTTATTTTCTGTGTCTAAATCAGTAGCAACAATGTCCCTTGAGTCTAATGTTTTTTAACTATCAACAAAATAACAATAATATCAACTAGTTGGATATGACAAAGATAAATGCAAAAAAACATTTCTTATAAGCTTTAGAAAATGCCTTTTCTTACAAGTTGAATATGTCTAACAATGTCTTAGAATTGCTCTTATGATTCTAAAATCCTCATCCTTGTACAATTATCTCTTTCCATCTTTGCAAGGGTTTCATAAAATGGAGGAAAAGTACATTACATATAGAGATGCTAGATAGGCGTTACGAAGATAGTTGGAGGGTTTTTCTACAATTTGTGTAAATAGTCCACTCATACTATTGCAAGATAATTGGAGGTGATTTATAAGTTTGGGTTCTACATTTTTTAAATTTGGGCGATATGTAAAGTTTTGTTCATGACATCTACAAGTAGAATTATCTTCTCTCTCATGACCTAATGATAACATCAAATTAGTCAAACCTTACTTGATGTCATAAAAAAAATTGTTTTAATTATTTTTTCTTCCCAAACAATTACATTTGTCTAATTTCTTAGAATTAATAAATTATAAAAGTGTTCAAAATATTTTAATAATTTTTTATAGAATTAATAAATTTGAACATATACTTTAAATACATTTATTTGAAAAACATCAACAAATATTAGTTTCAATGTATCTAAATTAGATTTGTGACATAAATTAGATAGGTATCTATGTGAGGAAAGGTGTTACACTTTGGACAAATAGGAATATTAAATATTTTATAAAGTTGTGGTCCATCTCAAAACCAATTGCTACACTTTAGGGTGCAATATTTTCCCTACATGATTGTTGTGAGTAACAATCATGTAGGGAAAGTACATTACATTTAGAGATGCTAGATAGGCATTACGAAGATGGTTGGAGGGTCTTATCTACAATTTGTGTAAATAGTCCACTCATACTATTGCAAGGTAATTAGAGATGATTTATAAGTTTGGGTTCTACATTTTTTAAATTTGGGCGATATGCAAAGTTTTGTTCATGACATCTACAAGTAGAATTATCTTCTCTCTCATGACCTAATGATAACATCAAATTAGTCAAACCTTACTTGATGTCATAAAAAAATTTGTTTTAATTATTTTTTCTTCCCAAACAATTACATTTGTCTAATTTCTTAGAACTAATAAATTATAAAAGTGTTCAAAATATTTAATTATAAGAGTGTCTATGAAGCACATTTCTTGAGTTTGTTTATTCTTTATGTCTAAACCAATAGCAACAATCTTTCACTTGAGTCAATGTTTTCTATCTATCAACAAAATAACAACAGTATCAACTAGTTGGATATGACAAAGATAAATGCGAAATCAGCTGCTACACTTTAGGGTGCAATATTTTCCCTACATGATTGTTGTGAGTAACATTAAAAATATAGTTAATACAGGAAGTATAATGGATAAATATATTTAATATTGGGGGACAAGGCTTGGTGTGCACATGGCTTAGTCTTCTCATCATTTAATGTGGAAGACATATTAGACAAATGCATTGAATGTGAGAGGCACAATGAAGAAATGTGTTTAATTATTGGATGTTTTGGAAAAAAATAAAAATTAATGCAGGATCATGTCAGACAAGACATCTTGGATGCTTGGATTGGAGAGAGCATTTGGATTTCCTTGGAGATTGTAATGACTCTTGTTCCTAGTATCAAACTTGAGTTGCCACTTTGAAGATGTACATGGGTGCATTGATTAAGGGTGGCTAGAAAACTTATTATGTGTTTCCTTTTTTGATGGCTTGCTTATAAATACAAGGTTTGGGATGAAGGTTAGACATCATATTTTGGTTGATTATTATCTTTTGCATGCTCATTGTTATTGTGCCTATAACACACACGCCCCGTTCAAAATAGGGACCCTCTCTTGTCGCCTTCGCCAGTTCATTTTTTTGCCTTCGCCTCATTTTTCATGCCCCTAATTATGAGCTTAAAGTGGTAAGGAGCCTTAAAGTCATCATCCTTAGTTGACCAACTTTCACCACCCTAAAATTCTCTGAGTCCTTGGATTTTATGGGGTTTCCCTAACAAGTTTCCCTTAGTCTTTAACTCTGGCACCCTTCAGCCCTTGCAGGTCCACCCTTGCGGGCTTCCCTTTGCGCGAGGTTGTTGTCTCTTTGTCATTTACACTTTGGCCAACTCGGGACATCCTCCCACATGGCGGGTCCCACAACCTCCCCTGTCATTCACTTTTGGTTGCTCATCAACGACGATGCCTGGAGGTCTCTCCACAGTGCGGGCTCTGCTTTTCTCACCACCGGCCCTTCGAACTTCATGCCTAGCTACCCCGCTGGTCATCGTACATGCATTCAATGTGGGTCATTAATGAGCTTTCTACTATAAATAGGTTTGCTCGACCTATCATTTTCACCTACGCCAATCATAAATTGTTAGAGTAAACAGAGATTTGAACCCCTACGCTCGCACGAGCCTTTGAAGCACCTTAAATGTGATCTTCACCCAAATTCTTCATGCCTCCCAGGTATGTCCACCGCCACAAACTTAAAACGCGTCTTTGAGTAAGGTTTTCTAAAATTAATTAAGAATCTTAATAGGAACCTCAAAAATCCTCTTGGCGGCCGTTTAACCATCAAATTCCACGTAAACTCATTTTGAAAATCCTTCGAAATTCATTCAAACACTGCCCTTTACGACAATGCAAAACCTTGCCCCATCATCAATGTTCTTCACAGGGCCTTGACTCCCCTACGGCCCACAGGCTCCTCATCACCGTCTCCCAAGTGAAAACCAAAATGGTGAAACCTTAGGCAAAAAACTCCAAGTGTCGAAAACCTTGCGGGTTTTCCTTTGCAGGCCACCGTGTGCGGGCGGCCCTTGTCTGATGGTCATTCTCAAATGACCAGCCTTTGCCAGCATCTCACATTGTGGGCCCCGCGAGAACCATTTCCTTCAAATGTTGAAAACGATCGTCTTAGTCTGTAGGAAACTCCCTGCGGACTGCAGCCTATGGCTCACCGTCCTGCAAAAGTTGTTCTCTAACATCCAGGCCAAAGCTCCTCCCCGCATTTTGGATCTCATTGCCCGATTGGCTACTCACTATTTGTGCAAGAAAATCCTAAGCTAAGTCTTCCTTGCGGGTTGTTTTGTGTAGACCTCTATCCGCCCATCGCTGACGCATGACACCATCCCCTAACGGCTAAGTTACTTCCTTTGCCTGCATCGTGGACCCCGCAGCTCTTTGTGTCGTCTCAAGTTTCTAAATCAAGATGCCAGGGTAAATCTCCTTTGTGTAGGCTTATCTCTACAGGGGTCCCTTAGCAGACCGCCCCACCATTGTCGCCACTCTAAAAATCCGTGGAACCCTGTCCACCCACATTGTGGACTCCGTCCAATCCATTTCCTCTCAAGACTTCAACAAAAGAAGCCAAGTTCGTATGATTTTTGGGCCTTCCTTTGCAGGTTGCTGCTTGTGGCCCGCCATTATCCAATTGTCGTTTAAGAACTACCGTACCCTCTCTTTTGCTTGCGGTGCGGACTCCATGTTCTCTTCCACTATCTGAACCCATCTAAAGAAAAATAGCCAAGTTAAGGTGCTCTATGGATCCATCCATGTAGACCACCTCTTACAGACCGTCGTCTTGCCTTCACCATTCCAAACAGCCGTCAAATGATGACAGTCCACCAATTCTTCCTTGCACCTTCCATGTTGATTGCACTTCGAAGCAACAGTCCTAGACGGTTCGAAGGGAGTTGGATCATACCGTCTTGAACTCCTGTGGTTCCCGCACTATAGGATTCCCCTTATTGGTTGTCTTGCCCTCTTTGTCATTTCTTTACAATAGAGCCCTGAACATCCATGAAGTCTCTTGTTTCCGCACTCCTTAGACTCGCACAAGCAAGGCGACCAATCTAATACCTCCAAAGACTTTAAAACCGGTTTCCCCACGTGCCAAATGCCTTGTTGAAGACCTTGATTGCCAAATCTCTAATGCATAACTTTGAGTGTGGGCGGTTGTCTGCGAGTCGCTGTGACCCCGACGCCGTCCTGCTCCTGATTGCTTTTGACGACTCCTAGCCCAGGGAAACCCACATCAATGGGACCACATTCATGTAATTGATCCAAACGAGCTTTGAATGATGAATTTTGATGAATTTTATGATCTCCTAATAATGAATTACTAGATCTAACCTTTATTTTGCAGGATTTAAGCTAGCACTTCCTTGATTTCTATGTGAATGCACTTACTGCATCTTTGTATGCAGGATTTATGGAATCTACTATAGGACCATTGAGGAAGTCTACTAAAAAAGAGAAAGGAAAGAAGTCTACAAAATCACTGAGGGGGAAAGAGGAGAAGGACCAAATGAAGTACCAGTTCTGTGGGGTGGAGTGCACCTCCAAAATCACTTCCACCTGGGATTCAGTGTCAAACACCAACCTTGGGAACGTGGATATAGATGAGTTCCGATGAAGAGTCATAATAAACCCTACAACTAAAAATGCCCAGAAAATCAGGAAGAGTGGCCTCGCCAAGGTAGTAGGCTTCCCACCTGCGCTCGTTGCTCTAGAGTTAGTCATGGTATGTAGAGAATGCTATTATAGCAGTAGAAAGATCATTGACCATGATGACAGAGTGTTGGCAGATTTGTCTGCCAGATCCATAGGCCAAACGTTTCATATTCCTACATTCGATGTTATGGAGGAAACAAAGAAGGGATATGCCAAAAATATGTGGAAGGCGGACCCTCTAGTATGCAAGAAATTGATCAACCAACATTGGTTGAAGGAGAAGAGGGGAAGTGTTGCTAAGGTCCCCCAAGAGCTATTCAGGAGCGACTTCCATGACGAGTACCACAACTTGGTTACCTTGTTGAGTAGAGTAATGGGCCTCCCTACTGCTCCTTCTTTCAGGAATGGATGTTCTACTTCATTGAGGAGATCATCCATGGAAAAAAAAAGTTCCATTGGGCGAAGATGATTAGTGACAACATGCACAACCAACTCATGGTTGTGAAGAAAATGTCCCAGTTTTACATGATCTCCTATTTGGTGTATCTTCTAGAAGAATCGTTCCCATACAAGGGCCTTTTTGTTGCAAATAATCTGAATCCAGGGAGAGGAGAACTCAAAGTATATGATTGCTACCCTTAGCTACAATATAGAAACTTCAAGAAGGAATACCAGAGAGTAAATGATGCCTGCATTGGTCATATCATCAGACTCCTTGGAGGAGACCTTGAGAGAAGAGTCTCACACAGTGTCAGAGCTTTCATCTAGAGGTTTGGGTATCTATTTATATAGTTCCCAAAATTTAGATACATCATAACATAAAGGGTTCTATGAAAGACCCTACAAGCTGCCATGATACCCTAATGACCGAATGATCCTGCTGGAGGTCTCCGGACAATTACAAAATTCCCATGCTCTACTGAGTGACAAACATAGAGCAGGGATCCCATATCCCCTAACCTTCAGGAAAGGAATGCATGTTGTTCCCACTGCTTAGTGTGTGAAGTATTCATAGAAGGAGATAGTGGAATACAATTTGGATCTCCATACAACTCGAGCAAGAATGGACCCATACAGTAAATTGAAGAAATAGGCCAAGAGGTAGTATGCTCATCTACCTCATATCGAAGACTTCTAGGCCAACTGCCAGGATGATAAGGAAGTGCGAGTGAGACACTATATGCAAATGACAGCCTAGTTTGTGAGGTCAATAAATTTGTTCCTAGTGGCTAATCAAATTTTAGAAGAGGATGATTCTACTATTGATGAGAGGTTCAATGATGTGGCCAACTTCTTGCTACCATTAATAGACTGTGATGAAGAAGAAGTCAATGAAATTGATATAGCAACCTAGCTAGTTGAGAACCAAACTAAGCAATGGGTAGATGCCCAAATCGACCAACTTAAAGTGCAAGGAGATGTACTGACCTATGGTGAGCTCAAAGATGAACTCAAGAGTGAAACTGAAAATGGAGCAGCTTCTGCCTCGACAGAAGAGGCACCTAAATCCCCTTCAGCAACAAGATCAAGGAAAAGGAAGGATGTGCTCGAGCACAATCCCAAACACAATGTATATACATGGAAGGCTATAGAGGGTGAATCTTACAAGATTAAAGAAGGCAAAGAACATAGGAGGATTCATCAATGAGATGCCTACTGTAGACATCCAAATTTGACCGCTTCCATATGGTCAAACCCGTCTCCTTCATCCGTCTATTTCATCAATATTAATTAAATAACTTATTTATTTAATCTCTCCTTCCCTAAGGTTGCTAAATTATTTAATTTTATAATTAAATACTTTACCTTTCATCCTTTCTCTAAATTAAATAAATACATCAATTTATTTAATTTGGTCATTTGGCCTTTTGGAATTTAAATCAATTTTAAATTCCTTTTTTTCTCCTTGTCACATCCTCCATGATATTCTTCTAATCTGGATTAGTGTAATTAATTAGGATGTGCACACTTTTAATCATGATTAATATCACATCCTCCACATCTTCCAACTTGCTTCTAATATTCCATTAATCTTCTTAATCATCTATTTGCACAACCTTAATCTAATCCCCTTGCTACATTTAGCATACCTTTTTGGTCAACCTTCACAATTTCCACATTTAGCCAAGACCCTCTTCCCCATGTGAATTAAAAATTCATATTTATCCCTCCAAGACTCTCCTCTTCCCCATGCAATTTTTTAGGAGTTCTAGAACTCCTCACTTGTCACATCACTCACATGAGGACAAATACTTACCTTTTTGAGAACCTTGTTTTATCCCCAAGGTACTCCCAATCACGTGAATTTAAAATTCACATTTATTTCCCCAACCACTTTTCTCTTCCCCATGGAGATTTTTGAGGAATACTAAAATTCTTCATATGTCACTTTCCTACCATGTGGGAACAAGATTTTTTTTTAAGGAAATATTCTCCCAATCCCAAGGTACTTGCAAGTATCTCCACCTCACATGTCCTTTTTCCAACTCACATGTCCTTTTTCCAACTCACTTGTCCTTGTGACATCTCATCCTCCACATGGAAAGATGTGAGAGCTTGTGAGTCCTCAACTCACCACAACCCTTCGTCTTTCCCATGTTAATAAGATCTTGACCATCCATTTATCTAGAGAGTCTTCCCTTAAAATGGAAGATTTTCTCCCAATTGACTCATTCATCACATTCACATTTTCAAGTTCAAGCTCTCACAACTCACAAGCACTCAACATACTTGTATTTTTCACTCACAACCTCCATTATTGAATCTCCAAGTTTCCATTTGCATGCATTCTACTCACCTATCAAAATACCCACCTTTATCATTTGAATCTTCATTGCATCCTCTCCATTTTGCATCCATTTTCATCACATTTTCCATCAAGGAGCACACATTTATCGACAATCAAAGGGCCAACCAAGGAGAAACTCATACACGGTATAAATATGTTTTTCTTTATCTTTATTTTGTTTGAGTTTAACGTAGCCCAATCTTGAGGTGTTGAAGTGTTACATTGATTCTTTTGCATTCTGTTTTGCATCATTTAGGATAGGAAAATAACACTGCTCACATTTCTAGCATGCTCGGTGGGACCTACAGATGGGTCTTTTTGCTTTCACGTTTGCTATTTTTTTGACATTTTGTAGGTTTAGGTTACATAGAGGCAACCCTGCCCTGAACAGGGGCGACCTTGCCTTGAACAAGGGAAAACCTTCCCTAGGATAGGTGAACCTACCCCAAGACAGGCGACCTCGACCTGAACAGAGGTGACCCTGCCTTGCAGAGTCACCCATTTGAGAGACATCAACAAAATTTACTCACTGCTTTTTGCACAGAGGTGAAATTTCCCTAAATAGGGGTGAACTTGCCTTGAACAGGGGTGAAATTGACCCAAATAGAGGTGTTTGCGAGGTAAAACAATGGTTTAAGATTTTATTTTTTAAGGAAATATTCTCCCAATCCCAAGGTGCTTGCAAGTATCTCCACCTCACATGTCATTTTTCCAACTCACATGTCCTTTTTCCAACTCACTTGTCCTTGTGACATCTCATCCTCCACATGAAAAAAAGTGAGGGCTTGTGAGTCCTCAACTCACCACAACCCTTCATCTTGCCCATGTTGACAAGATCTTGACCATCCATTTCTCTAGAGAGTCTTCCCTTAAAATGGAATATTTTCTCTCAATTGATTCATTCATCACATTCACATTTTCAAGTTCAAGCTCTCACAACTCACAAGCACTCAACATACTTGTATTTTGCACTCACAACCTCCATTGTTGAATCTCCAAGCTTCCATTTGCATGCATTCTACTCACCTATCAAAATACCCACCTTTATCATTTGAATCCTCATTGCATCCTCTCCATTTTGCATCCATTTTCATCTCATTTTCCATCAAGGAGAACACATTTATTGATAATCAGAGGGCCAACCAAGGAGCAACTCATACAAGGTATAAATATTCTTTTCTTTATCTTTATTTTGTTTGAGTTTAACGTAGCCCAATCTTGAGGTTTTGAAGTGTTACTTTGCTTCTTTTGCATTCTTTTTTGCATCATTTAGGATAGGAAAATAACACTACTCACATTTCTAGCATGCTCAGTGGGACCTACAAACGGGTCTTTTTGCTTTCACGTTTGCTATTTTTTTATATTTTGTAGGTTCAAGTTACACAAAGGTGACCATGCCCTGAACAGGGGCGAACCTGCCCTAGGATAGGTGAACCTACCCCAAGACAGGCGGCCCCGACTTGAAGAGAGGCGACCCTACCTTGCAGAGTCACCTATTTGAGAGACATCAACAAAATTTATTCACTATTTTCTGCACAGAGGTGAACTTGCCTTGAATAGGGGAAAACTTTCCTTGAACAGGGGAAAACTTGACCCAAATAGAGGTGTTTGCAAGGTAAAACAGTGGTTTAAAATTCATTTCCAGATTTTGTTTTCTATTCTTTTGGTTGATACTAACCCCCTAACTCATCCTATTGATGATTATGCTAGATTTTACTAATATTTTGTGTAGTTGTCTCATGCTTGTTGAAGATTGGAGGATAAACTACTAACACTTTTCTTCCAGAATGATCGATCTCAGCGTTGTTTGTTTAGTTTGTTTATCATTTTTGCTTATTAATCTAGGCACATAGTTTTAAGTAGGGGAGTCAAATATATTGTGTTGTGTTTGCAAAAGTAAGCTATTGATGTATCCAATCCCCTTGTGCCATTTGGCGATCCTGGGTGAAGAGATATCATAGCTTACTTATTCCTTTGTGTTGCCCAAGGGGCACTATATCTTTTAAAGCTTTCTCCTTGCACTTCGTGTGAGCCTAGGGAGTAGACGAAAATGGTTAGTGTTCTCTTTTTAGCAGGACTTGCTTGGGGATTTCATCACCCCAAGGGATGACTCCAACCATGCATACCAGTGGGGTATACAAATGGGGGAGAGCCAAATTTGTACCCCAATCTAGTCAGGTCATGTCTAGCAGAGCGTCAAAGCTAGGGTGATACCTAGATAGACGTGAAGAGTTGGTGCAAGCCTTCAGTACCTTGTTGGGGTTCCTAACTCATGCCTGTGATAGACTGGTGTTCACGGTTGTGCTTCATGTACCGAGTGTATATCGATGACTCCCTAGTTGCCTTGTTCAACCTAGTTAGAGGATTGTGTTGGCCATACCCTTCCTACTAATCTTAGGATTGTGCTGTTTGAACTATATTTTTTGTGTGAAACCAGTGAATTTCTATTGAGTCAAGTCAGCCTTACCTTTTGCTTACTGTTTGTTGTGTTTTTGGTCCTTTTCCATAGCCATTTTCACCTAAGTCAAGTTCAAGTTTGTTGATAGAGGCAACCTTGCCCTGAACAGGGGCGACCCTGCCTTATGTCTCAGTCCTTTCTCAACCTGTTTTTGACAAAATTATCTATCTTTTCACCAAACAGGTGAACCTGCCCTTAATAGGGGCGAACTTGCCTTAAGTTGGGTGAACTTGCCCCAAGTTTTGTTACCCTATCCTAATTTGGGCGACCCTACCCTAAGTTGGGCGACCCTACCCCAAGTTGGGAAATTTTGCACCTTGAACAACTAGTTTTTCCTTCCGTTTAGTCATTCTGAGCATCCATTTCCCCGTTCTAAGCATCCGTTTCCCCATTCTGAGCATCTATTTACCCATTCAGAGCATTTGTTTTCCCATTCCGAGCATCCGTTTGCCCGTTTCGAACATCCATTTCCTCGTTCTGAATGTCTATTTTCCTATTCCAAGAATTTGTTTCCCCGTTTCGAACCTCCATTTCACTGTGTTGAGCATCCGTTTTCCTGTTCTAATAATCCATTTGATCCTCTTTTCTAATTTAGACAAGTCTGAAAGTTAAGTTGGGTGACCCAGACCTCAAATTGGGCAACTTTGACCTAAATTTGGGTGAACCTGACCTCTAGTTGGGTGAAACTGACCCCAAGTTGGATGAACCTGACATCTAGATAGGAAAAATTGACCTCTAGATAAGCAAACCTGACTTGAAGTTAGGCGAACTTGACCTCTAGTTGGGCGAACTTGACCACAAGTTGGGCGAACCTGACCTCTAGATAGGTGAACTTGACTTCTAGATAGGCGAACGTAACCTCTAGTTAGGCGAACCTGACCTCCAGTTGGGAAAATTTTCCCCTTAGTTGGGAAATCCTACACCTTGGTTAGACGAGTTTGATCTTTATCCAAGTATTCTACATCTTCTATTCACTATCAATTTGTATCTTCATTCCTCGAAGATCGTTCGTTCATCATCTAAATCATATAGGTACATCATAAAGCATCTCTAGGTTGCTACCCCTCATCGTTTTCACAATCCAAATCCTCTGAACTTCATTTGAAGTCATTATCCAAATTGAACCAGGTGTTTGAAATCGATCGTCATCCTACAACGTCTACTTAGGATTACCATCCATCCTTAGTCAGTCATCATCATTTGGCCCTATCATTAATCCACTTCCATCTCAAGTTAGATTCGGTGCCGCAAGATCATCTACCTATCCTTAATCCGATCAATCAACACCTTAAATCACCAAGGGTGATCTTTGAACCTGGTTTAGAATCCCTTTCATTGTCCAATCTTATCCAATCATCCAAACTTATCAATCGTTTCATCAATCAATCTTATCCAATCTAATCCAATCTAATCCAATCCAATCTCATCCTTATCAAATAATCCCATTATCTAATCCACTATTCAACCAAACCAATCCTTCAATCGTCATTCAGGCATTGCATCCTAGAGTTTAACCACATCTTAGTCACACAGTAGTTTTGCATTTTCATGACCGTTCAAACTCAATCACAAGCCAAGAAACAAATGGCAAAACAACAAGGCCAAGGTTCCCAGCTGAATATCCCTCAAGATCCCAACAACACTACAAACATCCCACAAGATCCCAACAATGGTACAAATATCCCTCAAGATCCCCATAACGGTGCATCGTCACAGTCCAATACTGATATCCAAAACACCTCACCTCCCGGAGATGAAAACATGATCAATTAGCCTGAAGTCACGGTCGATGAATACCTAAGCAATCCCAATAATGTTCACATGACATATCACCTCCTCAACGAGCATGAGGATAAGATTATTGCTACTCTGATCATGAAAGGGGTCAAACCACCACCTAAATTTAATATGTCACAATATACTAATTCCCAAACTCTTCCTGCTCCTCAAGACCCGCAGACTTCACAAAATGTTCCAAGAAATTCACATGTTCCCAAAGGTCCACCTATAGAGAATTGGTATCATCCTGAGTTTGGAAATTCTGTGATACACCAAGTTGCCACTTACCATTGCCTTCCATATGCTGCCTCTATGACACCAGCTGATCCTAATGATCCCTATGCCTATGGCATGCCTCATAACATTTTGTCTACTCCACCACTTCCACCTCAACATCTTGATCAACCACTTGTCAACATTGGGGGCACTCCACTTCTTGCATTGATGCCACCTCTAGGACTTGCACATGCTAGTAATCTACTACCACCACCTAAAGATAATATTCCTACGTTTCAGCAACCTCCCGATAATCCTCATCAATCCACTGTGATGCAAGCACCACAACAACACACTGCTATCCCTTCACAAGCACTGCCACAACATGCCATTGTTGTTACTATTTCATCTCAACCACCCCATCAACAACCTCCATAGTAAAATGTCACAATCCTGCAGCAAAACATCACTATTGCATAGAAAAACATTTCAATTCGTCAACAACACACTACCTTTCCTACACAACCACCACATTAACTTACGCAAACCGCATCACAGCCACCACAACTAACCCATGGTGCTTCTACAATAGTCCCACAACAACATATCACATCTCACCCACTTTATTATTAGCCACGACAACATCAACAAAAACCCCATCATGCACATGTTCCCATGCAAATGCAATGGAATCCTCTCATGCAATATCTTTACCACCCATCTAGTATGTACACCGCTTATGCTGTTGCATCCAATCCTAATCAAAACATTCATGTGATGCTTAGAACCCCCCATGGACGCAACTACCTCCTTAGGTTAATCCTCTACAATCACACACAAATCCATGCCAACAACAGTCTAATCCACAACAACCTCCATACATGACACAACAACCTAATGTTGTGTACAATTACTATTCCAATCCATACTATGCTCAACAGCAGCCTTGATACCAACAAGGTATTTCATCCACGACCTATACACAACAACAACCACCCTATCAACAAGGTGCTCAATCCACTTCCTACTACTAGCAACAACCGTCGCCTTACCAACAAGGGGCTTCCACATCATCGTACTGTTAAGTTGCTACATAATACCAGTAGGGTATTCCATCCACCTCATACTATCAACAACAACCGCCTTACCAATAAGCGGCTTCCACTTCTTACCATCAAAATCTATCATCCTCCTATCCACCTTACGTCAATCCTCAATTTTCTTATGCCAATCAGTACGAACAAACACCTCCATACACACCTCAACCTGCTTATGATCCAATTGCTTCAACACCATCTTCATCATATCAATAGTATCCTCCATACAATCAACCTAGTTCATCCAATCTGACTCCCACAACGCCTATCAATCAAGATCTAGAAGAAGTCAAAGCTGCGTTAAAGGACTTACAAGTTGGGACCAACAAACAATCATTCAAATTTGAGGACTTTTGTCCCTACCCGTTTGATCCTTTTTTTTCATTAGTTCCTTTCCCAAAGCATTTTGAAATGCCAAAATTTGATAAATATAAAGGAACCAAAGACCCTAAGGCTCACCTTCAAGAGTTCTATGCCCACTGTCAAGAAGTCATGCATAATGATAATTACCTCATGAGATTGTTCCCTAGGAGTTTACATGGAATAGCTCTTGATTGGTTTATGGGTCTTAAGAAAGGATTTATCAAGTCCTTTGCTCAACTTTAAGAAGAGTTTGTCTCCCACTTCTCCTTCAATCTGGAGAAGGATATCAATACACTAAACCTCCTAAAGGAAAAATAGCGTGAGGGAGAAACCTTTACGAGCTATCTTCAAAGATGGCGAGCCCTAGCCAGTCACATGAAATCCCCGCTAAGGGAAAATGACATGGTCACCTTGTTCATCAAAAATTTCCATCTGGATATGGCCCACAACTTTAGGCTCCACTGTGTGACGACCTTCGTAGAAATAGTGGAAAAAGGTCCTATTCTTGAGAGATCCCTCATTGCCAAAGGGCTAGTCAAAATATTTAATTATGATAAAGAGAAATTGTCTAGAGACAAGCCTCATTATTGGAACAAAAACAAAAATGTTGTCAATGATGGTATCACTGACACCAAACATGTCCAAGTGGCCAATTCTTCCTAGAAGCAACAATATCCTCCTCCTCGGCAACCAATTCCTAATGCCATATTAGTGCCTCAAGGGGCACCTTTTCCATCCCAATAATCCAATCAAAACAATCAAGGGGGTAAAAAATGTCAATTCACTCCATTAGGAGAACCCCTAAGTGTCATGTTTAATAGGATCCTACAAGCCAATTACCTGATTACATATCTTGTGACTAAACCCTTGGATGAATCCAAACCTAAACCAAACTGGTTTAAGGAAAATGAATATTGTGAGTTCCACAAGATTAAAGGGCATACATTAAATAAGTGTCAAGGTTTGAAAATGTACATCTAGGATCTTATTGATTGGGGTGATATACATGTGGATGCCAACATGACACCATCGTCCAATGCTCAATTATAGATATATCAAAATTCTTTCAAAAAGCATAATCAAGGTCCTAGCACGTCAAACTCAAACCAAGGACTTCACAACAATAATGATTAGAATAACAACACCAATATCATCAGTTACAAAAATGTGCCGCTTAACTATGAAGGATTCATCATGCACATCGAACAAGTGGAACCATGTGTATCTATGATATGCGTAAAAGGCAAGGATCCACAATGTGTTGTCACCACCTGTCGAACCCGCATCACAGTCCCTGGAGCCTTTGCATCCACCCAACCCCAACTTGTGAGTTTTGAATACAAAATTCTTGACCATCTGGGAAAGACTTCGACACATATATCCATTTTGGACTTGCTTAAGTCTTCTCCCGCACACCAAGAAATCCTAAAAAAGGCCTTACAGGACACCCAAGTTCCTAATGAAATAGACCCTATGCAATTTCAAGCATTGTTAGGGCACCTCTCCATCACCTATCAACTAGGTTTTAGCCAAAACGACATGCCCTACATTGACTCCAATCATAATCGTCCCCTTCATCTAGAGGTCCTGGTAAACCGTCACAAAGTAAAAAGGGTCTTGGTAGATAATGGTTCTGCCCTAAACCTTTGTACATTGAAATTCATAAAACAAGTTGGATACAACCATGCTGATTTAAATAATCAAGTCATCACAATCAAGGCATATGATAATGTGGAGCGTGATTCTGAAGGAACAATATGTCTTCTAATCTAGGTTGGTCCAATTGTGCAATACAATACTTGTCATGTCTTTGATCTGGAACTCCCCTATAACCTCCTCCTTGGCTGTCCATGGATTCACGCCATGCAATTTGTTCCATCCACATACCATCAATGTCTAAAATTCCCATTCAATGGGGTAGAAGTTACCATACACGCGAATCCCCAACCATTTGAATATTTTCGCACATTAGAAGCTTCTTGTCCTCATTACCACTATTATCCTGGAGTGTAATTAGGACCACCTCAGACATCATCATCCCAATCATCTACCACTGCATTAGGCACCACTTCATCCACTCCATCATCCACATCTAATTCCACTCTTACTAAAGTACATATCATTGACAAGGGATGTGGTGAATATGAGATGCGCACAACTTTGAACGTGGAAACTATGCCACCCTCACCACACACATATGGTCAACCTTCGCAGTCTACACCAAAACCAGAAGATAAGACTACAACTTTGATCTCCAAGAATTTTAGAACCAGTACTTACCGCTCTCCTTAGTTAAGACAAGATGTGCCAGAAGATGACATAAGCCAATGGGTTTACCATGAGGAACCTGATCCCTCCCCTCCTTTGAAAGAATATATCTAGGAGAACTATCCTTGGCCCTCTAAGTTTGTAGAGAAGTGCAATTATCAGGGGGTTGGGAGGCCTTGGCACCGAAGAGCAAGGAATGAAACACCATATTGAGGCTACAATAAGACCAAGATACTAAGGCTTGGGTCATGACACAAAACAAAAGGGACCTATAACATCATCTAGTTCCTCTAACAATGTCAGTAAGAGCAATAATCTCCTTGAAGACATAATAGAGGAGGAATCCATCATACACACATACAATGATGTAGATCACACTGACCTTTCTTCCATGTTCGACTGTTTATACATCTGCACCATTATCCTATCCATTAAACATCCTGAACTCATAGATTGGGACCTACATGGTAGCACACCTATCGATACCTTTCCCACAATGGACCAATACGTGCATCTTATGGGATTGGGGGAAGATGAACACCCTAACCATAAAAGTAAAAAGAAGCAAAATAAAAAAGGGTCACCTAGTGAAAACCTCCCCGAGGTGCTTCTTGACCTAGAAAAAGTAAAAATTGTAGGAACTCAATTCTTTGAATGATCATCCATCTTGATAGAAGAAACACAGGAAATAAATTTGGGAACTAAAGAGGATCCCAAAATCACATATGTAGCTAAAGCATTGTCAGAGAAAGAACATTCTACCATCATCAAGCTTCTCAAAGAAGGCATCATCAACTTTGCATGGACATATTCAGACATGTTGGGCCTTGATCCTGGTTTAGTGGTACATCACTTGGATGTATGTCTCGATGCCAAGCCTATCAAACAAAAGCTTTGAAAAATGCACCCCAAAGTAGCTCTATTGGTTAAGAAAGAATTGGAGAAGCTATTGGATGTTGGATTCATCAGACCCATTGACTATTCAGAATGGATCTCAAACGTAGTGTCGTAGCCAAACCAAATAGTGCTATTAGAGTATGTATAGACTTTCGTGATCTCAACAAGGCTTGTCCCAAAGATTATTTTACTTTGCCAAACATCGACATGTTGGTTGACCTCATTGTAGGGCACAAAATTATTTCCATTATGGATGGCTTCTCTAGATACAATCAGATTAGAATTGCACCCAAAGACCAACATAAGACATCCTTCACTACACCTTGGGGCATGTTTTTCTATAATGTCATGCCTTTTAGTCTTAAGAATGCGGGGGCAACCTATTAGTGAACAATGACCATAATCTTCCATGATCTCATTCATATAATAATGGCAGATTATGTTGATGATCTATTAGGGAAGTCAAGAACAAGGGAAGAACACCCTGTGGTCCTCAAGAAGATCTTTAAGCATTTAGAGAAGTGTAAGCTAAGGCTAAATATGAAGAAATGTATCTTTGGGGCCACATCAGGAAAACTACTGGGTTTCATTGTTTCTCGAAGAGGTATAGAAGTTGATCCAGTGAAAGTAAAAGCAATCATGGATATGCCTCCAACACATAACCTCAAACAACTAAGAAGCCTTCAGGGTAAACTGCAATCCATCTGGCAGTTCATAACTCAATAGGCCAACAAGTGTCAGTCATTCACCCATCTCCTAAAGAAGGACAACGCTTTTAAGTGGACTCAGTAGTGTCAACTTGGCTTTGAAAAAATCAAAGAATATTTGGCTCACCCACCAATCGTTATGCCACCAATTCCTAGTAAGCCACTCCTGTTGTATATTTTTGCTACTTTAGTGGCACTAGGGGCATTGCTGGCACAACACGATGAGTCATCAAAGGAAAGAGAAATCTACTACATCAGCTAGACCCTCATGGGTTATGAGCTTAATTATTCCCCAACGGAAAAATCCTACCTAGCTGTGGTTTGCAGTTCACAAAAACTTCAACATTACATGCTCAGTCATGCAGTAAAGCTCATCTCCAAGGTCGATCCACTCAAATACTTGTTATCCGGGGAAATTCTAACTGGTCTCATGGCTAAGTGAGTCATGATTCTGATTGAATTTGATACAGAATATGTGGAACAAAAAGCTATTAAAGGAAAAGTGATAACTGATCAGCTGGAAGATGCTCCCCTAGTAGATGCCTACCCCTTAACAACAAAATTTCCTGATGAAGGAGTCTTCACAGTAACAAAAGCGACCACATGGAAATTGTACTTTGATGGGTCATACACACACAATGGATTAGGGGAAGGAATCTTGGTTATCACTCCCCAAGGAGATTATATACCAAACTCATTTAGATTGGCCTTTTCATGCACAAATAACATAGCTGAATATGAAGCTCTTCTTACTGGCCTCAAAATTGCAATCCAGTGGCATATGACCCACCTAAGAGTTTTTGGTGATTCTGAATTAATCATCAAATAGGTCAATGGTGATTTTCTCACAAAAGATGATAAGCTACTACCTTATAAATGCATGGTTGACGACTTCAAGAAGTATTTCAATTCCATCCAGTTTGATTAGATCTCAAGAGTCCAGAACAAAGAAGTAGATGCCATGGCTACCATTGGTTCATTAATTGACATGCCCAAAGACAAAGCATAGTGTAAGTTTCTCGTTGAACAATTGTTAATCCCAACATATGATATTCTGAAGAGTGAGATGGTGTGTGACATTATAGGTCCCACATCACCATGGTACCATGATATCTATACCTACCTTCACGAAAAAATCCTACCTCCTAATCTCACACGAAACCAACGTAAGTATTTCATCCAATGAACATCCCATTACATAATCCTAGGTGATACACTATCGACATGGGTATGATGGAACCCTCCTTCAATGTCTGAACGAGACTAAAGCCCACATTGCGTTAAGAAAAGTACATAATGGTGTATGTGGGGCCCACTCAAATAGCATGGTACTAGATAAGAGAATTCTCCATGTAGGCTATTACTAGCCTACATTAGAACATGATTCTTGTGAATTCATCAAGAAGTGCTTACCTTGTCAACAACACACCAATCTAATACATACTCTAGCACAAGACTTGTAGCCTCTTGTAGCACCATGTCCCTTCTCTCAGTGGGGTTTCAACCTAATCGGAAAGATATACCCCCCATCCTCCAATGGCCATACCTTCATCATTACTACAATTGAGTATTTCACCAGGTGGGTGGAAGCGATGCCACTCTCACAAATCACAGGTACTCAGATTTCCAAATTTATCCTCTTCCATATTCTCTGCAGATACGAAATACCATCAACCATGATTTCTAACAATAGGAAGCCTTTCAAGAACCAAGCTATGAAACACCTTTGTGGCACCTTCCATATACAACATCGTTGGTCTATGCCTTATTAACCCCAAGGTAATGGTCAGGCATAAGCCACCAATAGAACCCTCATCAGGATCCTTAAAAAG
Organism: Sequoia sempervirens; assembly: GCA_007258455.2. NCBI lineage: Eukaryota > Viridiplantae > Streptophyta > Pinopsida > Cupressales > Cupressaceae > Sequoia > Sequoia sempervirens. The sequence continues at coordinate 296,528,297 of VDFB02271358.1, forward strand.
GTAGTCAACAATACTAGTTGAGATTGACACCTTCACATCCATTCCACCCTTTGGGCATACCGCACTTCCATCTGCACCCCCGCCGGTTCCCTCCCCCTTTTATGGTGCTGAAGCCATCTTTCCGATCGAGGTAGAAATCCCATCATTAAGAATCTTCCTGAAAAATCTTATCAGCGATGAAGACACTTGAGTTGCAAGACTCAACCAGCTAGAACTCCTAGATGAAAGATGAATCAAAGCATATGACCACCTTCAAGCCTATCAAAATCATCTAAAAAGAAGCTACAACAAGAAGGTCCATCCTCGCTAGTTCAATGTTGGTGATTTAGTCCTCAAGGAGAATCAACGCACTCAACAAGACTAAGAAAAGAAGGGAAAATTTGAAGCAAATTGGCTTGGTCCTTATGTCATCACTACAAAATATGGATCAGGGGCCTACAGACTTGCTACACTTGAAGGAGAGCCCCTAGAGGAGCCCATTAACATTATGCACTTGAAAAGGTTCTACACTTAAGTCAGCTAGGGTATCTTATCTTGCAAAATCCACAAAAAAACATAAAAAGTAAAAAAATTGTCAAAAATATCAAAAAAATAAAAAATCAGAAAAAATCCAAAAATAGTAAAGAGAAATAATACATCCTATGGTGAAAACCACCCTTGGTGGCACCTTGGATAAGTACGTTTGGTGAAAATATGGTCACAGGCGCCATTCGTGAAGGGATTAATCATTATCTACCTTGCATCCTAGTTTCTTGATGCTTCCATCCATCCCGATCTCATATCCTACCATCTCATCTTCTCCTTCCATCCGCACCCATTATCTGGTTGCTTGGTATATTTTGGTTAAGCATTGAACAATCTTCATCTGCTATCTATCATCCTGAGCTTATGTTGTCAGTCTTGTTGTCTTGTCAATCCTTCATGTCCATATAGGATCCTTCATCGTGTCAGTCTTCATTTAAATTCCATCACGTCCCATCAGTCTTTTTGGTCCTTGTCGAACTACGTTGCCCTTGCGCTTTAAGGTAGGCAAGGCTGATCATTTGATCCGCCCTTGAGGCATTTTTTCCATCTTGTTTTGGTCATCCATTGTCCCTTTTATGCTCTTATCCTTGGTCCATCTTTTGGTCCTTTTCGAACTACGTTGCCCCTGATCTTTCACGTAGGCAAGGTCGACCATTTGATCCACCCCCAGGGATTTTCTTTACTTTTCTTTGATGTTGTTTTCCATTGCTCATCTCCATTTGTCCTCTTTCCACTTTTCTTCATGGTCTTTTCTTGAACTATGAGGGCTCTACATTTTCACGTACGCAAGGCTAATCTTTGATCGGCCCTTGAGCCCCTAGGTTGTTAGGGTGTGTCAATCTTGTGTTTCATGTCTTGTGTCCTGTCATAGGTATGTCCTTATCTAGTTGGTTCTTCACAAATGAGATCCACTCATATCATGAGATTCATTCGGTTTCAAAATTTCTTGCGTCATTTATCGATCTTTTAGTTTAGTATCCATCTTTGGTCTCAACATGATACATCCTTCCTAACAGACCTCATCAACCCCATCCATCCTCTTGATCCTATGACAAAGGAAATTTTGAAATTGATTGTGATCTTTTGATACTTTTGGCTTTTGTTTATAATTTGAGCTCCCTATCATAACCTGTTAAGGCTGCCATGATCTGTCATATTATGGTGTGTTTTGATTGATTAATATAGGGGCATACCTTGATCTTTTTTGCTTTGTTATTGTCTTCCTGGTTGTCCCATGTGGTACCCACCAAGATCCTTGAGGTCTTGTGTTATACTGGGGCATCGTTTTGTGCTTGTGGTTATCCCAATTCCTAGCCTGACCAAGGTCTTCGCGACTTTGGGGTTTGTGTTTGTTTTATACATTAGACGCTAATTCACCCTGGTTCACATACCATGGTACCTGGTGTCTTATGCTATAGAAAAAATTAGTGCTCCGAAAAGGGAAAACTACATTAGGATTGCATTTTATGATCAAATTCATTGCATTGCATCCATACTTGACCTATGACCTATAATTTGGTTGTGCAAACATTCATCCTTCCATCTCTCATTCTTCTCAGGATACCTATGGTTCTTGACAGGTGCAATTTTGTACCCATCCTCCCTTAATTTTATAATTATTACAAGGAAAGTACTTGCCATTAAACCAACACCACACCTACCACCTACCCTCATTACTATGCAAGTCCTTATTAACACTCATGTTCATGATGCATTTCATTTCATGTTAGGCCGTCTCACTCACATATCACACACCTTTATTTTGTATAAGCTAAAGCAAGAATGATCACAAATAAAATTCATCTACCATCCACATTGCATTTCATTCATCCCTTAGTGTTTGTAAGAAATTTAATTGCATCTCATCCCACATTATAGGTTCATTACATTTCATCTCATTATTCTCTCATATTTAATTTAAGTTGTTTAGATTAATTGAATTTGGTTATTCTAAGCATATTAAATTCATCTCATCAATCATTTATTTCCACATTAATCCATATCATTAACATATTGCATACATCACCACCTACATCAAAAAATTGTTAGATCCATATCCATAGCATATCAAGTCATAAATCAATCATCACATCTTGCATCGTACACATTAGTCATCATATAAGCATTAACATACATAATCATAAGCCTATCCATACATCATATGATAATGATCATCCATAATAAAATTGTAAACATACACATATACATAAATAAAATCATCCATCATATATGCATCACATAGTGTCAATAAGGGTAGTCACATATTATATATAAAAATAAAAATATGAATGTCCATCATATAGTCCATTATAATGTCCATCATCTAATCAAACTACATATCCATCACATATATCATCAAATAAAGTACAAATACAAGGCTCCAGATCAACTCTGACCTCTCCTGCTATGTACTGTACATCCATCATGCACCTATCAAAAACTGGTATCCTGTCACTTGTCCTCTCCCCTCTCTACTGTGAGTTGCCTACATCTGATCTCTGGGGTGAGTTTGGCACTCCCCCTCTACGTGGAGGAGTCTCTCTCTAGCTATTGTATCCATGAGTACGTGTCCCTCCTGACTGGGATGGGGCTGACATCTGTGGACTCGCTCGAACGTAGGGAGGTACCCATTGCTCCTCTGGCACTAATGTATAGTAGGCCACCATATAATAGCTGGCATCTCGCATATACTCATCCCGCTCTGCCGCCTGATATCTGACTACATCCCGCTCTCCCTATATTTTTCCTAGGATCCACATATGGATATTCACTCTTACACCCATGCATCCTATTCCAACCTCAGTTGATCTATCTCTAGCCTCATCCATGACACTTGCTCTATGGCCCTATCCTTCTCAACCTCCATAGCCTGTATCTATGCTTGCAATCTATGCACCTCTGCCCCTGTCTCACCACCCTCACCCTGCACTGCCTATGCTTGAGCCTATGTTGTATCTCTTTCTCTCTCTACAACCTATGCCCATGCCACCGTTGCATCCCTCTCCCTTTGCGAGGTTTGCATCTGTATCTGTGTTGCATCCCTCTCACCCTGTAGGGTTTGAACTTGTGTCTGTGTTGCATCCCTCTCTGTCTGCAAGGTCTGTACCTAGACCCTCATAGCATCATCCCTCTCCTACATCAGCCCCATATATCCCACTATCTGATTTGCTACCTTGAATCTATCATGAATCTTTTCTTGCTCCCATCTCATCTTAGTCCTCTCTCTCAGTAGCCCCTCCACCTATATCCTCAAATCATCGAGGTCCTTCTCTACCTCTGCCATGGTCCCTGCGAATACTTGTTTTGTTTATCCTCTAGGTTCTCGCCTGTAGTATGGTCACCATTTCCTCTAGCCTCTCTCGATCCCATCTCACAACCACTACCTCCTCATGCTCTTTGGATACCCCTCCCTCCAGTCGAGTCACCTATGCTCATAGCTATCTCACTTCAGCTCGCAGACTATGCCTCTCTACTCATAACTCCTCCTTATGCTGTGACGCTGAATCAACTACATCTCTAAAAATCGTCTTTCCTTCTACCCACACACTAGCCACCTCTACTCACAACATGCTCACCTCAACCTCTATTCTGCATCTCACAACCTCTGCATCTCTCAGTCTTTTCTTGGTGATTTGTAATCTTGCCATGGCACCTCTCAATAGTATAGTTGGATCCTCTACTATAGGTGGCACCATGGCCAATGGGGGAATATCATGAACATCCATATCCATCGCCTCCACCTTTGCCTCATCTCTCTCATCCATCATCTCCACATCTACTTCATCTATCCCATCCTCTACCTTGATCTCCACCTGGGCTCTCCTCTGTGGTCTCCTCCTCCCCCTCACCCTCTCATGCTGCTCTGTGGTCTCAACCGCCATCTGTCCTCTCTCCTACTGCCCTATTCTTCCAACTATCTCTTGCCCTCTCCCATCCCTCTCCCCCATCCCTACCTCATCTCTCCCCTCCTATTCCTCGATCCTCACTCTAGCTCTCCTCCGCTATATCCTCCTCCTCCTCATCCTCTCCTATTGCTCTGTGGCCCCAACCTTGCCCTGTCCTCTGTCCTGTTGTCCTACGACCCATGCATCCCCCTATTTCCCTGCTGCTCTAGCTACCTCCTGTTCTCTCCTCTGTTGTCCCCTCCCTCTCCTCTGGCCTGCCAATCGAAGCTCATCCTCTAGCCCAAACCCTAGTGCCCCCACAATTGGCTCCTCTGGAGTAATTCGAGGAGGCTTTCGACAGGTATACCACACAACGTATCGAACTGTCACACCTGCATCTACTTCCCCCCGGTCCTACTTGGGTAGAGTACCAACTGCAATATCTCTCAATGATCTCTCGCAAACCTCAGTGAAATCGGCTCTCCCCATGGCCGCTCTCGCATGATCCATCAAAATCTGTTTGGTCCACGCAGAAAATCTTGCATCAGCCTAAACTATCTAGTCACCCTAGCTGTTCTATATGCCTCCACTATACATGGCTCCCTTCTAACTATGAAGCATCTGGTGCAGAAGTAGCCTCTCTACCTCTCCTCATCTCTCCTCCATCCTGAAAAATGTCATGTCATGTATGACCTCCACACTATATCCTCCTCCTGAAGGTTATCCGGTGTCCTCCTCCATCTGTCCAGATCCCCAAAGCCCTCATAGTGCCACACCCAGCCGTATTATGACCTGCACCAATAAGCTACTAGTGCTGCATCATCCTCCAATCTTTTTCTCACCACTGTTGGCCTGACAACACTGATGTGCTCCTAGGCCCATACCTGTAGCAACGTCACCTATGTCACGCTAAGTGCCTCTTGGTAGTACATGATGTGCATGTCTCTATATAGTTGTGCTAGTACACATGTACCCCATGCGAACTACCCCTCTCTCCCCTCGACAATGTGTCGTATCACCTCCATGTAGCTTAGGCTACAGAAACACTCACTCTGGTCTGGTAACAACAATCTACTAATGAGTCTGCATAGGTATAGTGGTAGCGGTGACACCCCCAACACCAGGCATTAGTCCACATCCAACCTTTACCTCTACACATGAAGGTCATCTCGTCCAAATAACACCCACATGGTATAATCCAGCTTCACCCCCTATGATGTCGTCACACTCACTAGGTGGCCTGCTATAGGCAGCCTCAGTATCCGTCACACATCCTCCAACATCACAGTCATCTCCCCTATTGGGAGATGGAAAGTAGAAGTCTCTGAACTCCAGCACTCAATCAGGGCTATCAACATTGCCCGATGAGCTCTCATCATAGGGTATCGTAATAAATACAACAATCCTGCCCATGATAGAGCCTCATGGTTCGCTCTGTTCATGGCCGCTATCATTGCCTCCAACACCTCTGATCTCCTCTTGCATGTCCACAGACTGTCGAAGCTCCTCATTCACACCAAACACCACATGTCATTCATCTTATCTTTTCCCCATCTCCTCCCTCTTGTCTATTTCCCCAGTCCTGGGCTTTATTTTCACTAATTTTTCCCCTTCCCCTTTCTAGCCCACATTTTACCCATTTCTCATAGTCTTGTTTTCTTTTTTATTTTTTTCTATCTTCCTCGTCCTCCCCTTGGGTGAATCTGCCTCAGTGGTGGGTGATCCTGCCCTGGCCATGGGTGATCTTTCCTTGGCCGTGGGTGATCCCACCCCGGCATGGGGCGATCCCACTCGGGTTGTGGGCACACCCGCCCCAAAGGGTGAGAAAACCTGCCCCCGGATGGGAGACTGCACCTGGGTGGGGTCGCCCCTATCTCGGGTGAGGTCACCCCTCTTGGGGCGGGGTCACCCCTCTTATGGGCAAGGTCACCCCTCTGAGGGGTGTAGTCCCCCCTTCCCCTTGGTTTGATCTTTCAGGTGGATTTTCCTGATCCTAGGGAAAATCCGCCCTCCCTTGTTCTCCCTTGGCCCTTTTTGGGCCTCTCTTTTTATTTTTCTAGGTGTATTTACCTTCTAATTTGGAAAATTCACCCCCCTTTCCTTCACCTCTAACAGACAATTCTTCCTACCTGCTCGACGAAATCAAAATTTCTCCCTCGACCCATTTTTCTAAACTACCCCAATCCCAAAACCCATGTTTTCAAAAAGCATTAAAACCTAAAAATACATCATAAAATGATTAAAATCACAAAGAAGGTTTTGAACCTAACTTGGCGTGGAACCGCGCGCTCATGGAAGAACCGTCGTATCTCGTCCCCTCGGTGGATGATGTCAAAATCATAAACCTCTGACATCCTTGTCTCCTCATCTACTTCCTCTTCTCTTCACTCTCTCTCACTCAACTGCCAGGTGTGCACATGAGGAATAGTAATTTCTAAAATTACCTTACATAACTTTTTCCCTCCATTTTAACCTTTTTTAAGTGAAGGGTATTTTTCCCCTTTATTTAAACTTCTTTTTAATTCAACTAATCCTCTAACTTCCCGGGGCTGCCATTTGCAAACCGTGTGTCTGTTTTCCTCCATTCAAAACTCAATCTTCATGGTTTTTTGAGCTCTATTCAACTGTACCTTTTGTTTCTTCATATCGAGAAGTCACTAGAGGCCCTTTTTCTTCCCCAATCACCCTCTCGAGGGGGCATACCCTACCTTTTTACTCAATTCCTCTATCATGGTCATTCCCTTGTGAGATTGAGGCATCTCCTTTCATTTCCCTCCATTTGGGTAGCTCATGTAATTCCTCCCATGTTGGGGCATCATTTTCTAGTTGCTTCCTCTATAGAGTCATCTGCATTTTATTTTTCTTCAAAACACTGTTATTTTAACAATATTTCGAAGAGGGGAAAAATGTAGACATCCAAATTTGACTGCATCCATATGGTCAAGCCCATCTCCTTCATCTGTCTATTTCATCAATATTAATTAAATAAATTATTTATTTAATATTTCCCCTTTCCCTAAGGTTCCTAAAGTATTTAATTTTATAATTAAATACTTTACTTTTCATCCTTTCTCTAAATTAAATAAATACATCAATTTATTTAATTTGGTCATTTAGCCTTTTGGAATTTAAATCAATTTTAAATTCCTCTTTTTCTCTCTCTCTTTGTCACATCCTCTATAACCTTCTTCTAATCTTGATTACTGTACTTAATTAGGATGTGCACACCTTTAATTAGGATTAATCTCACATCCTCCACATCTTCAAACTTGCTTCTAATCTTCCATTAATCTTCTTAATCACCTGTTTGCACAACCTTAATATAATCCACTTGCTAAATTTAGCATACCTTTTTGGTCAACCTTCACAATTTCCACATTTAGCCTAGACCCTCTTCCCCATGTGAATTAAAAATTCACATTTATCCCTCCAAGACTCTCTTCTTCCACGTGCAAGTTGTTAGGAGTTCTAGAACTCCTCACTTGCCACATCACTTACATGAGGACAAGTACTTACCTTTTTGAGAACCTTGTTTTATCCCCAAGGTACTCCCAATCATGTGAATTTAAAATTCACATTTAATTCCCGAACCACTTTTCTCTTCCCCATGGAGATTTTTGAGGAATACTAAAATTCCTCATATGTCATTTTCCTCCCATATGGGAACAAGAAATTCTTTTTTAAGGAAATCTTCTCCCAATCCCAAGGTACTTGTAAGTACCTCTACCTCACAAGTTCTTTTTCCAACTCACTTGTCCTTGTGACATCTCATCCTCCACATGGAAAGATGTGAGGGCTTGTGAGTCCTCAACTCACCACAACCCTTCATCTTGCCCATGTTGGCAAGATCTTGACTATCCATTTCTCTAGAGAGTCTTCCCTTAAAATGGAAGATTTTCTCTCAATTGATTCATTCATCACATTCACATTTTCAAGTTCAAGCTCTCACAACTCACAAGCACTCAACATACTTGTATTTTGCACTCACAACCTCCATTGTTGAATCTCCAAGCTTCCATTTGCATGCATTCTACTCACCGATCAAAATACCCACCTTTATCATTTGAATCCTCATTGCATCCTCTCCATTTTGCATCCACTTTCATCACATTTTCCATCAAGGAGCACATATTTATAGACAATTAAAGGGTCAACCAAGGAGAAACTCATACAAGGTATAAGCTTCTTTTCTTTATCTTTATTTTGTTTGAGTTTAACGTAGCCCAATATTGAGGTTTTGAAGTGTTAATTTGCTTCTTTTGTATTCTATTTTGCATCATTTAGGATAGGAAAATAACATTGCTCACATTTCTGGCACACCCGGTGGGACCCATAGACTGGTCTTTTTACGTTCATGTTTGCTATCTTTTTTATATTTTGTAGGTTCAGGTTACACAGAGGCAACCTAGTCCTAAACATGGATGAACCTGCCTTAGGATAGGTGAACCTTCCCCAAGACAGGTGACCCTGACCTGAACAGAGGTGACCCTGCCTTGCAAGGTCGCCCATCTGAGAGACAACAACAAAATTTACTCACTGTTTTCTGCACAAAGACAAACCTACTCTAAACAAGGGAAAACTTTCCCTGAATAGGGGTGAACCTTCCCTAATAGGGATGAACCTGACCCAAATAGAGGCATCTTCGAAGTAAAACAATTGTTTAAAATCCATTTCCAGATTTTGTTTTCTTTTATTTTGGTTGATATTGACCCCCTAAGTCATCTTGTTAATGATTGTGCTAGATTTTAATAATATTTTATGTAGTTGTCTCATGCTTGTTGAAGATCGTAGGATAAACTACTAACACTTTTCTTGCAGAATGATCGATCTCAACATTGTTTGTTTATTTTATTTATCATTTTTGCTTATTAATCTAAGTACATAGTTTTAAGTAGGGGAGTGAAATATATTGTGTGTTGTGTTTGCAAAGTAAGCTATTGACGTATCCAATCCCCTTGCACCATTTGGTGATCCCAGGTGAAGAGAAATCGTAGCTTACTTAGTCCTTTGTGTTGCCCAAGGGGTACTATATTGTTTAAAGCTTTCCCCTTGCACTTCGTGTGATCTTGGGGAGTAGACAAAAAATAGTTAGTGTTCTCTTTTTAGCGAGACCTGCTTGGGGATTTCATCACCCCAAGGGATGATCCCAACCATGTGTACCAACGTAGTATACAAAGGGGGGAGAGCCAAAGTTGTACCCCAATTGAGTCACGTCATGTCTGGTAGAGCGTCGAAGATAGGGTGATACCTAGATAGACGTGAAGAGTTGGTCTGAGCATTCAGTACCTAGTTGTGGTTCCTGACTCACGCCTATGATAGACTGGTGTTTATGATTGTGCCTCACGTACCAAGTGTATATCGAGGACTCCCTAGTTTCCTCATTCAACCTAGTGAGAGAACTGTGTTGACCATACCCTTTATACTAATCTTTGGATTGTGTTGTTTGAACTATCTTTTATGTGTAAAACCAGTGAATTTTTGTTAAGTGAAGTCAACATTAACTTCTTATTGTTTGTTGTGTTTTTGGTCCTTTGGCATAGCAATTTTCACCTAAGTCAAGTTTAGGTTTGTTGACAGAGGCGACGTTGCCCTGAAAAGGGGCGAACCTGCCTTCTGTCTCAGTCCTTTCTCAGCCTATTTTTGTCAAAATTGTCTATCTTTTCACCAAACAGGCGAACCTACCTTGAGCAAGGGAGAACCTACCTTAAGTTGGGAAAACTTGCCCCAAGTTGGGTGACCTTGCCTTAAGTTGGGCGACCCTACCCCAAGTTGGGCGATTTTGCACCTTGAACAACTAGTTTTGCCTTTCGTTTCCCCTTTCTGAGCATCCATTTCCCCTTTTCGAGCATCCTTTTGCCCATTCTGAGCATTCATTTACCTGTTCCGAGCATTTGTTTCCCTATTCCTAACCTTTATTTCCCTATGTCGAGCATCCGTTTGCCTATTCCGATAGTCCATTTGATCCTCTTTTCTAATTTAGACATGTCTAAAAGTTAAGTTGGGTAACCTTGACCTCAACTTGGGTGACACTGATCTCAACTTGGGTGACCTTGACCTGAAGTTGGGAAAACCTGACCTCTAGTTGGGTGAACCTGACCCTAAGTTGGGTGAACCTGACCTCAAGATAGGAGAACCTCACCTCCAGATAGGTGAACTTGACTTCCAGATAGGAAAGCCTTTCATGAAGTTGGGCGAACCTGACCTCGAGTTGGGTGAACCTAACCATAAGTTGGACGAACCTGACCTCTAGATAGGGGAACTTTACTTCTTGATAGGAAAACCAGACCTCCAGTTAGGCAAACCTGACCTCCAGCTGGGTGACCTTTCCTCCTAGTTGGGCGATCCTACACCTTGGTTAGACAAGTCAGATCTTTATCCATTCATTATGCATCTTTCGTTCACCCGAAATTTGCATCTACATTCCCCTAAGATCGTTCGTTCATCATCTGAATCACATAGGTACATCATAAAGAATCTCTAGGTTGTATACACCTCATCGTTTTCACAATCAAAATCCTTTGAACTTCATTTTAAGTCATTATCCAAATTGACCCAAGTGTTTGAAATCGATCGTCATCCTATAACATTTGCTTAGGATCACCATCCATCCTGAGTCAGTCATCATCTTTCAGCCCTATCAATCCACTTCCATCTCAAGTTGGATTCGGTGCCATGATCATCTACCTATCCTTAATCCGATCAATCGACACCTTTAGTCACCTAGGGTGATCTTTTAACCTTGTTTAGAATCCCTTTCATCATCCAATCTTATCCAATCATCCAAACTTATCAATCATTTCATCAATCAATCTTATCCAATCTAATCCAATCTAATCCTTATCCAATCATCCAATCTATCAATCCAATCCAATCTCATCCTTATCAAATCATCCCATCACCTGATCCACTATCCAACCAAACCAATCCTTCAATCATCATTTAGGCATTGCATCCTAGAGTTTAACCGCATCTTAGTCACATAGTAGTTTTTCATTTTCATGCCCATTCAGACTCGATCACAAGCCAAGAAACAAATGGCAGCACAACAAGGCCAAGGTTCCCAGCTAAATATGCCTCAGGATCCCAACAACATTACAAATATCCCACAAGATCCCAACAATGTACAAATATCCCTCAAGATCCCCATAATGGTGCATTGTCACATTCCAATACTGACGTCCAAAACACCTCACCACTCGGAGATGAAAACATGGTCAATCACCCCAAAGTCATGGTCAATGAATACCTAAGCAATCCCACTAATGTTCAGATGAAAGATTGTCTCCTCAACGAGTGTGGGGATAAGATTCTCGCTACTCTGATCATGAAAGGGGTCAAACCACCACCTGACTTTAATATGTCACAATATACTAGTGCCCAAACTCTTCCTTCACCTCAAAACTTGCAGACTTTGCAAAATGTTCTAGGAAATTCGTATGTTCCTGAAGGTCCACCTATAGAGAATTGGTATCATCCTAAGTTCGGAAATGTCGTGATACACCAAGTTTTTAGTTATCCTCGCCTTCCATCTGTTTCCTCTACGACACCACCTTATCTTAATGATCCCTATGCCTATGACATGCCTCAGAACATTCTGTCTGCTCCACCACTTCCACCTCAACATCCTGGTCAACCACTCATCAACATTGGGGGCACTCCACTTCTTGCATTGATATCACCTCCAGGACCTACACCTGCTAGTAATCTACTACCACCACCTCAAGGTAATATCCCTGTGTTTCACCAGCCTCCCGTTAATCCTCATCAATCCACTGTGATGCAAGCACCACCACAACACACTGCTATCCCTTCACAAGCACCACCACAACAAGTTGTTGCTACTATTTCATCTCAACCACCCCATCAAAAACCTCCTTAGCAAAATGTCACAATCTCGCAACAAAATTTCACTATTCCACAACAAAATGTTTCAATTCCTTAACAACACACTGTGGATTGGTTCCAACGAGTGATCTACAATGGTGACATGCGAATTTGTCACACTGCTTGAATGTTCAATAAATTTTGAGATTTGAAAAAGCAATTGGAAGCCACAATAAAGACATGTCACAGGCTCACTGAGCTATACAGGATCACCTATCCTAAGCTCGAGGCCATTCTAAAGATGCTTGGGAAGACATGGGAAAAGGAATTGGTGCTTGTTAAAGATGATCATTGGTTGGTAGAGACCTTGAAAATGGGTGTGGATCATAGGAGAGAATTCTTGGAAAGGGTGTTGCATGAGGTTGAACTTGACCTCAAATGGGTTGTGAAGCACAAAATGGACAACGAAGACTATCTCAAGATGATGACAGATTATGACATGCCAGACCTAGAGTTGGATCCTGAGAAAATCAAGCCATTCTTCCATAAGAAGATGGAGCAAGGGGCTGTAGATGCGCTAACACCAAATTTCATGGACTTGGCTGTGAGGGAATTCACTCAGTCTGAGCAGGTAATCAAGGCCATGCTCAGATGCACCAAGAATTGGGAGAAGATCATGGAATGGAAATAGCTCTAGGAATTAATTGGAAAATTTGTGGAGTATGCCACCCTTCAGAGGAATGAAGGAAAGCTAGTGATTGATTATGAGTTTCTGGCAGTATAGGTGGAAAAAGAACATAGTCGCTAAAAGACAAAGCTGCTATAGTGTCAGAGCCACTAGAGGACAAAATAGGAATGAGACAAAAATGTTTTTTATAATGTTATGTTTTGGGGGTAGGTGAAACCCTAATGTAAAATGAATCTTGGCCACACAATGAAAGTAAATCCTGGCCATTCATTTCACTTTTGGAAAACTATAAATAAGAGTCTCCTCTCATTTTTAAGGATAGAGTTGAGTTGTTATGTAAAGACATACTACAGAAATTTCAATAGAATTACATTGTTTTGGTGGATGCTTGTGCTTCTCACATGTCCCATGATTCATCTTCTCAAAATTAGTAGATTTAGTTTGTTTTTTTAAGTATTTCAAGTTGCTTTTAGTAGTTTAGTTCATGTTGCACATTAATATGAAGAATGTTATTGTGTTGATGCCTTTCATGTTCATGATTTTTGTTGTTTGTTGATGATGAACAGAAGTGTAAAGCTAGTCTGAACATTAACTTATTGCTGCACTTAAAGTTCATCTATTCTTCATGTTGTAAGGTGAACGGATAGCCTAAAATCTGCAGAACTTAGAAGATAGCACTAGTTTCATGAGACTGTTAACTATTTTGGTTAAGTGGAACTTGGTTTTGGGAAGGCTGTCCATTGTAGCATCCTCCATTGTAACTATTCATCATTAGTTGCAGGTCTAGGAACTCTTCTATCCCTTTTCCCTTTTGAATTTTCTTTGAAACTAGAGTTAAGGAAAAGTTCTAGCATCATTGTAAAGCCAAATCTGATGTTAGACATGGAGTTTTAGACTACTGTTTTGAACTTGCAACAATTGTACTTCATTTCCAGAATTCCACAAACTTTATTTAGAGACTCAATTCCTCCCAAATTAGTAAATTGTCCATGCCCTTTTCAATTACCAACAAATCACATCAATCAATTGAGCTATTTTTGTAAGTCATGAATTGGCACCCGAGAGACCTTGGGAGAATTTTTTGCAACTTGTTTGTAGAGAGTTGTCTTTCAAGAGAGGTAGTGCACTTGTGTGCTTCCTGTGTTGAGAAGGTGCAAAAACAACCATGAAAAAAATTGGTGCCAGAATGATGGCCTCCCTTTTGCTAAGATGGATTGAATTGGTTCCTTCTCCCTTGAGAGGTTCCAAAGAGTGTTAATATCTACACCAAAAATAGGGGAATTTCAAGAGCTACCACCCCCTACCAAGGCTAAGAGAGCCAAAAGAGGGGAAGCATCCACCTTAGCCTCATCCTCTCAACTCACTTCACTTCCATCCTCACCTTATCCTTCCATCCATTCACCCCTCTCTTCTCCTTCACTTTCCGCAACATCTTCCTCTTCCCAGCCGTTCCAACATGCCTTCCACCTCTTCACTTCCTATAGCTAGGGAGTTGCTCATGTCCCAACACTTCATAGCCAAGGAGCTACTCCAACTATCGTTGCTACTTTGTAGCCACAAGTAACTGTAGCAGAACTAGAGCAGCCTACGCCTCTCATCATGGCTTGGTTGAGTAATAACCCATCTCCTCTATCCTTCAATGACTATCATGATATGCCAAAGAATCCAAAAGGCTTTTACACTAAGTTCCACCCTCGTTTTCCACAGAGAATAGTAGAAGAACATATTAAAATATTCCAAATAGCTTTGAAGGACATGCAAATAGATCATGAAGATGTGGCTTGCAAGCTCTTTCCCTACACCTTGGGCGAATAGGCCTTTTATTGGTACATCAATCTGCCGACTAGATCCATCACCACTTGGAATCTATTAAAGAACACCTTCTTGCAGAAATTCAAGATTCTGATCAACCCTTCTGAGTTGTATCAACAATTCATGTCCGTTCAAAGGGAAGTCAACAAACCAATCTACTCCTTCAATGATCGGTTCCATCGCGCTTACATGAGGTTGCAACCACCCTACGTAGTTGGTGATCCCTCTCTTCAATTAGTCTACTATGCTTCCTTGGACAACCTCACGTCTGCACTAGTGAAGATAATGCATTTGCTGCCTTCCAGGTTGGTGGATACGTATGTGAAGGCAGTCATAGCTAGCACTGATCTGAGATAGAACATCATAGGTCAGCTACCGTCATTGGGACCAGCTACCCATATAATGTAGATCCAAGGACTCACCCATGCCTTGGCCCATTAGACCCCAATGATGAATCAAGTTCCACACTTGTTGATAGTTCCCCACCTAGGGCAGCCATTGAATTAGGCACCTCTAGTGCCTCATTACTTACAACCACATAAAAAAAATCTTATTCTCAGTAGCCCCGATTTCCAGCATACTTGTAGAACTCAAAGTTCCCACCTGCTTAGCAGAATCATCTAGCAGTACAACCAGTCTTCCTCCAGAATTAAGCACCGCAGTTGAACAACACAGAAACGGATCAGATTGATGAGCTGCCAAATTTGTTAAAGAAGATGTCTACTGAAATGAAACATTTAAGGCATTAGAATAACCAACTGCAAGCCTCCCAAGGAAGCATCCAAGCTAACCTCAATTGAGATAATCATGAAAACCATGATGTGGGCGCTTCTTCTAGACATAATTATGAGAGAGGTCAAAGTTCTAACCAAGGCTTTGAAAGAATACCTTCACTAAGATAGAACCAAACATGGAACATGAGGCCAAACAAGGGAGGTGTACCCACACCCCTTGACCAACCTGCGAATGTCAACAAAATGACTAGTGGAGTGTACTTGGTAGAGGTAGCCTTATCTGGGTGGTGCTACATTCACAAAACAAATAGGAATTCTGGGTTGGACTGTCTAGAGTTCCAAACAACCACCAAAATTTTCCAAGTGGAAGTTCAGAATGCAGTCAATGGTGCAGGATGTAGAGACATAGTTCCATCTGAACCATATGATTCCTTAGTACTGGTGGTTAATCAAGCTCCTTTCCCATGAAGTGAAAGCAACGTACCTGAGAAGGATACTACTGCCCCAAAGGATGAAGAAGCAAAAGAGGTGAGTAACGAAAACCCAATATCCTAGCTTTTTGATTTAGTAGATAATGGTCCAGTGGATGAGGAAGAGCCCCTTGAAGATAAGGTCCAAATGTTCCATCAAAGGGAAACCCCTTATAACTTGAAGAATAGACAAGCAGACAACCCTTTTATGACCTCTACCCTGCCTAATAACTTCAACACTCTGCCTGACCCAAATGTCAGTAATAACCTGGGTTACCCATACGTACCCACTCAGTACTTAACAAAAAAAGGTAGCATAACCAAACCCAAAACTAGCTTGCTAGGTTCTCTCAAGATAGATCTTTCGAGGTAGAAATTGAGCAAATGGGGGAATATGTGGCTGAGGAATTCAAGAAGGTTAAATTGAACCTGTCATCCTTTGAATTGCTTAGGGTCCCGACAGTTAGAAATTCCCTCTTTAGGGTGATTAATGGGACTGTCTCATCCAAACCAACCCAAGAAGTACCCACTAAAAGGGTCTCCTTTGACAATTCACAAAATGAGCTTGTAATCAGGAAAATCTTAGGAAAGAAAATGGATTAGCCTTTAAGTCAACAAGCAAACAAACAACCCGCCAAATAACAAAATCAAGTACAAACATGGGATAAAGCTAATGATAAGGACAAAGCTCAAGTAGCTCAAGCTGATGTATCTGTGGGCTTATTCCAAGGGAAGCTAGAGACTCCTCCCTTCTTGACTACCATCATAATATTTGGAAAGAATTTGCATAATTATCTACTTGATTTAGGAGCCTCGACTAATGTCATGCCTTTAGGAGTTTGCAAAGCTCTTGGAATAGTTTTGAAAACCTCCCAACGAAAGGTGACCCAGTTGGATAAGACAAAAATGGAAATAATCAAAGAAATCAACAGGATACTCATGCAGATTGCTACTAATCCAAAGGTGCAACAGATGATTGACATCCAGGTGGATGATATCCCTAACACATATGGCATCATACTAGGAAGGGATTTCATTCAGGCATTAAATAGACATGCTACAACATATTTTTCTCACTTGTGGCTACCTTGGAAGGGGTTTACAAACTAGATCTGCATCAATCAAGAGCCTCATATGAAATTCATGATCACAAAATACAACACAAATGAGGTACTATTTGTTGAAACAAAACTAGGAAACTACTGTCCCATGGCATATTGGGATGAACGAGAATTCCAAGAAGAAGAAATGGATGAAGAGGTCCTTATTGTGTTATGTAGCCCTCCTACCAACCTAACCCATGCACCTCAGAGTATAGAGATGTTGATTGAATTAGATGATGAAGAATCCTATGGGAATGGTAACTTGGGATTGCTTGATAGATTCGAAGACTATGGAAAAATGTGGGCAAGATCAACTCAGCTTAGGAACAAGAATGGAATTTTAGGAGCTCCTAATACCTAGTTGGTGTAGGGTACACAATGTTGCCTACTCATAATTTGAATGTTCCTTGTACCAAGTAGCAGTTGAACACATTAAAGGAAAATTCTCCCCAAAAGGGGAACTCCAAACATAGCAGTTAAACAAAAACTGTGTTGAATCCACACAGTCACCCAAAGTTTCTGAAGCAAATATACTGCCAAGGAAGGAAACCAACTCCATGGGCCTCAAAATAAAATATTCCTCTAGGTTTTGGATGCTACGCTTCGATGGGTCCAAATCCAAGCAAGGAATAGGAGTTGGCTTCAAGCTCATTAGCACCACAGGTAAGACATACTTTGTTGCTCACAGGATTCAATTTTATTGTATGAATAATGTAGAGGAGTACAAAGCATTAGTCCATGGGCTTCTGATGGTGCTGAGAAAGAAGGTTAAAATGTCAAAAGTCTTTGGTGACTCAGAGTTGGTAGTGAAACAAGTTAGGAAGTTGTATTCTTTCCATGATAGAAGGATAGAAAATTATAGGCACATGATATGGGATCTCACAGAAGACTTTGATGCATTCAACATTCAATTGATCCCTCAAAGCAAGAATCATATTGTTGATGCCTTAGCCCAGGCAGCTAGTACCCTCCAGCCTCTTTCCCTAGCTAGATTGAAAAGGTTCACTGTTGAGCTTACTTCCACTCTGGTAGTGCCAGATAATGTTACTAACTTCCAAGTGTTCAATGATGATAGACATATATTATATTTCATCACCAACTCTGATGTGTTTGCAACTCAAATCATTGATGAGGTAGAGCCTGAAGAAGCTGAATTAGACATAGAGGGAGTCATTAACCTAAAAAAAAACACAATACTATGATGCATGGTTCAACTCAAATGAATATTTGACTTAGATCAGATAAGAGATCAAGATCAAAAAACTAAGAAGGATTCAATTGACAATCAGTGTGATGCTCATAACCTAGAGACAACCGAAGAAGTCAAGAACACATTCATTGACAAAGTGTGCACATTAGAAGAAAGGAAAGGCATCATTGATGCCCTCTACATGTATCATGATGTGATTTCCTGGAGCCACAAAGACTTGAAGACATCTGACACCTCAATCATCACTCATACCATACCTCTCAAGCAAATGTAAGACCTTTTAGGTAGTGCCAATGCCTAATCAATGCATTGCTAGAACCTATCATTTACAAAGAGGTCTAGAAGTAGCTATCCACAAGGATCATATTCCTAGTTAGACACTCCATGTGGGTGGAAAAATTGGTCCCATTTAGGAAAAAGAATGAAGAAATAAGATTGTGCATAGATTTCCACAACTTGAATAGAGCCTCAAAGAAAGACAACTATCAAGTACCATCTCTTGATGAAGTATTGCAAATAGTTAATGGGTCTTAGATGTACTTTTTGGATGGATATTCAGGATAAAATTAGGTAATGGTATAATATGAGGATAGGCACAAAATGACTTTCACTACAAAATGGGGAACTTTTGCATACAAAAGAATGTCATTTGGACTAATCAACATCGACACAACTGTTTAGCATGCAATGGATATCGCCTTCAAGGATCTGATAAAAACATGCATAATCATATATATGGATGATCTTATTGTGTTTTCAAAGAGAAGAGGTGACCATGTCTCTGATCTATGCAAGGTATTCCAAAAATGTGGGGAATTTGGAATTTCGTTGAATCCAAAGAAGTGCATTTTTGGAGTTACGGAAGGCAAGCTGCTCGGGAATGTGATTTCAGAAAATGGGATCTCAATAGACCCCGAGCGCATCCAAGCTATTTTGAAGATTTAGCTTCCAGAAAACAAGAAAGAGCTGAAATATTTCTTTGGAAAAATTAACTTCGTCAGAAAATTCATAACGGGATTTGTTGAAATCGTCAAACCATTGAATGTTATGCTAAAGCAGGACGCCAAGGTCGAATGGACGCCGAAAGCCAAACAGGATTTCGAGGAAATCAAGAAAGAAATTGCTAATGCACCCGTGTTGGTCAGCCAAAATTAGCTAAAGTCATTTTATATCTACTCATTCACTTCAGATCACTCTTGTGCCAACATATTGACCCAAAAAGATGACGAAGGAAGTGAACACCCGATTGCATTCATGAGTGCTCCACTGAAAGATATAGAGTTAAGGTATCATAATGTTGAAAAGCAAGCATATGCCTTGGTTAGAGGAGTTAAGAAATTCTGACATTATATTTTGAGGAATAAGGTGTTCGCAATCATGCCTAATCCAGTAGTTAAGACTTTGCTAATGCATAATGAGCTGGGAGAAAGAAGAGAAAAATGGGTCACTTTGTTGTAGGAATATGACATGGAGATTCATCCCAAGAAGTTGGTCTGAGGGTAGGCCCTCACTCGAACAATATCTGAAATGATAGCTGAAGTAGGACCCGAGCTCACCATGCAGTAGTACTAGTTGGAAGATGTTTCTCCCGGAGAGTGGTACGATGATATCGTCTACTACTTGTTGAATAATAAGTGCCCATCATGGCTACAAGGAGTCCAAAAGCATGTCCTCAAGTTGAAGAGCAATAGTTACATGCTGCAAGGATCTATACTGTATAAGAGAAATCATGAAGGAATCTACCTTATATGCCTAGGAAAAGATGAAGCAACCAAAGTTCTCTAGGAATTTCATGAAAAATTTGACACTGGCCACAGATCTGACCCTTCAACCACCCACCATATTTTGCAGGTTGGGTATTACTAGCTGATGGTGTTTAAGGATGCGCATAACCATATGCGAACCTATCACATTTTCCAAACTATTGCTACCAGAGAAAGAAATGATGTTGTCCCGCTGCAACCAGTCCTGGAGGTAAGGTTGTTCGCTCAATGGGGACTTGACTTTATTGGTCTGGTAAGCCTGCCATCCTCTGCAAACCATAGGTACATTCTAACTGTTTCCAATTACTGCACTAGATGGACAAAAGCAATAGTGTGTGGGAAATGCACTATTGAAGTTGTTATTAATTTTGTAGAAAGTTTTATCTTGAATCACTTCGGGGTTCCCTTTGCCTTATGTGTGATAATGGCCCTTCCTTCTCATCTCTTAAGTTTTCTAGTTGGGCCTTTGATTATGGGATTGTGCTTAAATTTTCATCCAACTATTATCCTCAAGGAAATGGCTTAGCTAAGTCAACAAACAAGAACTTGATGACTATGATCAAAAAACTGCTTGACAGAAACCCCAAGGATTGGCACACCTAGCTGTGCTTTGCCCTATGGGAAGATCATACACACCATAAGGCTACTCTAGGTTATTCCCCATTTCATCTGGTTTATGGCTTATATCCCATCATCCCCATTCACCTCAATATCCCCACCCCGTAGTTTCTCAACTCATACTATGAGGAGGGAGACCATCAAGAAGCTTGAATAGCTAAGTTGCTGCATTTAGAAGAAGTCTGTGACCGAGCAATTGAAAATTTTGCTAAACACCAGGGTGTAGTCAAAAGATGGTTCAATTGTCGAGCCAAGGTAAATGCCTTTAGGATTGCTGTTTTGGTCCTTTGTTGGGACAAGGCCCATGAAAAGAAAGGGGGACACGAAAAATTTGACAAGCTATGGCTTGGCCCCTTTCAGATCTAAATTTTTTTAGGAGATAATTCCTTTTGCCTCAAAACAATCACTGGAGAGGATGTCTCGATGCCAGTCAATGGGCAACATCTCAAGCATTATTTCCTTTCTTGAGCTTTTCAAGCTTGTCCTTTGTGTGTAGTTGTATATAGGTTAGCTTAGGTTCTTTTGCTTTGCTGCAATGTTTGTGTTTCTTTTTTTGTTCACTTTCCTAGCTGCTCTTATTTTCGTTGAGAGTGTTCCTTTTTTCTTGATCTGGTGGCCATGCTCGGGCTATTAGATGACCTACTTTTTTGTCCACTCCTATTTGTTCTCTAGATAAATATTCATTCATAACTATTGGTTTTTGATCGCTCCCATGAAGAGGGTCTCCATACTTGAACTCTGACTTGACCTAGGACAAAACCCTTGTTTGAATCTTTTCACACTTATATCAGACCACACATGAAACACACTTTGAAAGTTTCTAATGAGCTATACAATGGCTATTATGAGGTCTCAACAAGTGAAAAATCTTTAGTCTACTCTAGTGACCACTTTGATTCCAAACCCATAGTGAGCTTCAATACTTACATAGTTGAGTAAAAGAAAAGAGTACCAAAAAGGAAATATCATACAAAAGAAAGAAAAGAAAGGAAGTGTTAAAACAAGCAACTATGTGGGTGTGCGAGAAAATCTATCGGAGATATGGGCGCCCGACTGGAAATAGAGCAATTTTTTTTAGGTCACAATGACAACTCCATCAGGGCTATGGACACTTGATTGGTAGCAGAGCAATGTGCAAGTTAATTTTGGGGTTAGACAACTTACGTTCCTTGACTAACTAATTGCTATATGTTATGGTTTCTGAAGAGAGGGAACATATTCACTATGCACACACTTCTGAGATATCCTCGTGACTTGATTCAGCTAAGGATCCCATCCTCCTTTGAGTTCCTAGTTCACCCATGGAAACTAGCTTCTAGTCTATGAAACCTGAGATTCTCGGTTTTGAATGAATCTTTACCCTTAAAATGCTCGGGAGAATTCTCCCAGTAGAGTCACTATTTGTTGTGTCTATAGCACACATGCCCCGTTTAGAAAGGGGACCCTCTCTTGTCGCCTTTTCCTTATTTTGTGTGCCCCTACTTATGAGCTTAAAGTGGCCAGGAGCCTTAAATTCATCATCCTTAGTTGACCAAGCTTCACCACCCTAAAAATCTCCGAGTCCTTGGATTTTGTGAGGTTTCCCTAATAGGTTTTTTTTAGTCTTTAACTTTGGCACTCTTCAGCCCCTGCGGGTCCACCATTGCGAGCTTCCCTTTGCGCGAGGCTATTGTCTCTTCACTATTTACACTTTAGCCAACCCAGGACGTCCTCCGCATGGTAGGTCCCACAACCTCCCCTTCCATCCTCTTTCAGTTGCTGATCAATGACAATGCTTGGAGGTCTCTCTTGAGTGTGGGCTTCACTTTTTGCACCACCGATCCATCAAACTTCATGCCCAACTACCCCACCAACTGGCGTACATGCATTCAATGAGGGTCGTTAATGAAATTTTTACTATAAATAGGTCCACCTGACCTGTCATTTTCATCTGCGGCAGTCATAAATTGTCAGAGTAAATAGAGATTTGAAACCCTAGCCACCCGCAGGAACATTTGAAGCACCTGAAACGTGATCTTCGCTCAAATTCTTTGTGCCTCCTAGGTATGTCCGCTGCCATGAATTTAAAACTTGTATTTGAGTAAGGTTTTCTAAAATTAATTAAGAATCTTAAAAGAAATCTCAGAACTCCTATCGGTGGTTGTTTAACCATCAAATTCCATGCAAACCCATTTTGAAAATCCTTCAAAATTCATTCAAACACTGCCCTTTACGGCAATACAAAACCTTTCCCCTCTGTCGCTGTTCTTCACAGGGCCTTGACTCCCCTATAGCTCACAGTCTCCTTTTCATCGTCTCCCAAGTGAAAACCAAAATGGTGAAACCTTAGGCAAAAAAATCCAAGTCTCGACACCCTTGCAGGTTTGCATTTTTGGGCCACCATGTGTAGGTAGCTCGCATCTCATGACCATTCTCAAATGGCCAGCCTTTGCCAACATCCCGCATTGTAGGCCTCACTAGAACCATTTCCTTTAAATGTTGAAAATGATTGTCTTAGTCTGTAGGAAACTCCTTGTGGGTCACAGCTTGTGGCTCACCATCCCACAAAAGCCGTTCAATGTCCAGGCCAAAGCTCCTCCTCACATTTCATATCCTACTACCCCATCGGTTGTTCATTGTCTACGTGAGAAAATCCTAAGCTAAGTCTTCCTTGTGGGCAATTTTGTGCAGACCTCCATCCGCCCTTTGCAAATGCATGACACCGTCCCCTAACGACTAAGTTACTTCCTTCACCCACATCGTGGACCCTGTAGCTCTCTATGTCGTCTCAAGTTTTTAAATCAAGGTGCCAATGTAAAACTCCTTTGTGTGGGCTTATCGAGCTGTGGGTTCCATCTGCGAACTGCTATGCCATTGTCGCCACTCTAAACATCTAAGGAACCCTATTTTCTCGCATTGCAGACTCTTCCCAGACCATTTCCTCTAAAGACTTCAACAAAAGAAATCGAGTTCATATGATTTGCGGGCCTTCCTTTGTGTTCCACCACCTACGGCTCACCGTTATCTGATTGTCGTTTAAGAATGATCATGCCCTCTCTTTTGTCCACGGTGCAGACCCCACACCTCTTCTATCATTTGAACCCATCTAAATAAAATGGTCAAGTCAAGGTTCTCTCTAGATCCATCCATGCAGACTGCCTCTTGTGGATTGTCATCTCGCCTTCACCATTCCAAATGACCATCAAACAATGGAAGTCTGCTAGTTCTTTCCCACACCTTCCAAGTTGATTGCACTTCAAATCATCAATCCAAGATGGTCTGAAGGGAGTTGGCTCATGTCGTCTTGACCTCCTATAGTTCCTGCACTGTGGGACTCCCCTTGCGGTCCGTCCTGTTGTCTTTGTCATTTCTTTATGGCGAAGCCCTAAACATCCATGAAGTCTCCTACTTTCGCACTCCTCAGAGCTACACAAGTAAGACGACCAATCAGATGCTTGCAAAAAATTTAAAATTGATTTCCCCATGTGCCAAATGCCTTATTGAAGACCTCAACTTCCAAATATTCGATGCATAACTTTGAGTGCGGGCGACTGTCTGTGAGCCACTGTGACCCTGGCCCCATCCTGCTCTTGATTGCTTCTGGTGGCTCCAGCCCAGGGAAGCCCATTTCCTTAGGACCACATTCATGTAATTGATCCAAAAGAGCTCTGAATGATGAATGTTGATGAATTTTATGATCTCCTAATAATGAATTGCTGGATCTAACCCTTGTTTTGCAAGATTTAAGCTAACACTTCCCTGATTTCTATGTGAATGAACTTACTACATCTTTGTATGCAAGATTTATATAATCTGTTGCGGGACCATTGGGGAAGTTTTCCAAAAAAGAGAAAGGAAAGAATCCTGCAAAAGCACCGAGGGGGAAAGAGGAGAAGGACCAAATGAAGTACTAGTTCCATGGGGTGGAGTGCACCTCCAAAATCATTTCCAACTGGGATTTAGTGTTAGGCACCAACCTTGGGCACATGGATATAGATGAGTTTCGATGAAGGGTCATGATCAACCCTACAACTAAAAAATGCCTAGAAAATCAAGAAGAGTGGCCTCGCTAAGGTAGCCGGATTCCCACCTGCGCTCATTGCTCCGGAGTTAGCCATGGTATGCAGAGAATGCTATCATAGCAGCAGAAAGATCATTGACCATGACAGTAGAGTGTTGGAATATTTTTTGCCAAATGCATAGGCCAAATGTTTCATCTTCCTACATTTGCTATCATGGAGGAAACAAAGAAGGGATATGCCAAAAATATGTGGAAGGTGGACCTTCTAAGATACAAGAAATTGATCAACCAACATTGGTTCAAGGAGAAAAGGGGTAGTGCTGGTAATGTCCCCCAAGAGCTATTCAGGAGTGACTTCCATGAGGAGTACCATGACTTGGTTACCCTATCGAGCAGAGTAATGGGCCTCCCTACTGCTGCCTTCTTTCAGGAATGGATGTTTTACTTCATCGAGGAGATCATTCGTGGAAAAATAAAGTTCCACTAGGAAAAGATGATCAATGAAAACATGCACAACCAGCTCATGGCTATGAAGAAAATGTCCCAGTTTTACATGACCTCCTTTTTGGTGTATCTACTAGCAGAACCGTTCCCATACAAGGGCCTTTTGTTGCAAATAATCTGAATCGAGGGAGAGGAGAGCTCAAAGTATATGACTACTACCCTCAGCTACAATATAGAAACTTCAAGAAGTAATATTGGAGGATAAATGATGCTTTCATTGGTCATATCATCAGACTCCTTGGACGATGCCCTGAGAGAAGAGTCTCGCACAACACTAGAGCTTTCATCTAGAGGTTTGGGTATCAGTTTATACAATTTCCAAAATTCACATACATTAGAATAGAAGGGTTCTCTAAAAAACCCTACAAGTTACCATGATTTCCCAATGACCAAATGATCATTTTGGAGGTCTCCAAAAAATTGTAGAATGCCCATGCTCTACTGAGTGACAAAAAGAGAGCAAGGATCCCATATCCCCTAAGCTTCAGGCAAGGAATGTATGTCGTTCCCACTGCTCAATGCGTGGAGTATTCAAAGGAGATAGTGGAATACAATTTGGATCTCAATACAACCCGAGCAAGAATGGACCCATTTGGGAAATTAAAGAAATAGGTCAGGAGGCAGTATTCTCATCTACCTCATATAGAATACTTTGGGCCAACTTCTAGGATGATAAGGAAGTGCAAATGAGACACTATATGCAAATGCCAACCTAGTTTGTGAGGTCAATAAATATGTTCTTGGTGCCTAATCAAATTGTCGAAGAGGATGATTCTATTGTTGATGAGAGGTTTGATGTTGTGGAAAACTTGTCAATTTCATTAATAGACTAGGATGAAGAAGAAGTCAATGACCTCGATATAGTAACTTGACCAATTGAGAACCAAACTAGGCAATGGGTAGATGCCAAAATTTCCCAGCTTAAAGTGCAAGGAGCTATATTGATCTATGGTGAGCTCGAAGATGAACTCGAGAGTGAAACTAACAATGAGCAACTACTGGCTCAATAGAAGAGGCACCTAAATCCCCTTCAGAAATAAGATCAAGGAAAAGGAACGATGTGCCCGAGCACCATCCCAAACATAAGGTATATACATGGAAGGCTACAGAGGGAGAATCCTCAAAGAAGGAAAAAATAGGAGGATTCATCAGTGAGATGCCTACAATTGAAGATGATCCTCAACATGAGGGAGAAGAAGAAGTTGAGCGACCACAATCACTACCTACCACCTTTGCTCCTGTCACTACTACTATCGTTGCCACTCCTCCACCTCCTACATCTCAGGCGCTGCTTGTTTCCTCTCCACCCGTTGTGGATATCTCATTCCACCTTGCTTCCACCTCACCGATGGCCCTAATTATGATATTGGATTATGCCTTGGCCACAACATCCCCATTTTTATCTGCCTCACTGCCTCCTCCACTACCCACTCTCTCTACTCCAATGCCTACAATTGCCACTGCTACTATGCCACCACTCACCCTACCAGATGCTTTTGTAAAGTACATGCAAGGAATATCTGCTGAAATATCTAGGGTGATTATGAATCCCATAGTTCAAGCCTTAATGGCCCAAATTACCATTGGCCTACCCATTCCTCCACCACCTACAGAGCCATCGAAGATGGAGGATACCATGCAAATATCTGAAGAAATGGAGAAACGCCAATGGGAGGCTTGTAAAGGAATATTTGAGATTGAGGATCCTTTTAAAGATGATTATTTTGAACACCCAGAGGACAGAGTGAACATAACCCTTGACAAAGTAGTGTCCAATGAGGAAAAATCACACTCTTCTGAAGAGGATATTAAGGCTCTAAACCAGAGATATGTAATAGAAACCTCAAATCAAGAGTTAGAAGAGGAGTTGTCCCACCAAATCGATGAGATAGAAGAAAAGGATAAATTTGATTTGGAAGGGCAGCTCCATGAAGAGAAAGATGGTACTAATTAAAATGTGGAGATACTTGAAGAGCCTCTGCTAATTGGCCAAGATAAAGGCCCTGTCTAAGAAGGAGAAGCTTCTCTCGAAAAGGAGGAAGAAGAGAAAGTAGAAGATAAAGAAGGAGAGGATGTACCACAAAAAAGTCTTGAGTCTGAGCACCATGTTGAGTTTGAGCATCTAGAAGGGGAAGTGCCTTAGAAAGAAGGCATCATTGAATAAAACATAGTCACCATTGAGTCAAACAAGGAAAAGGCCATACATATTAAGGACTCTGATGAAGAAGAAATAATAGATCAAGAAGCCCCGAGCCATGAAGAAAAAAAACCCCAACATGAACAAAGAGAGGAAGGTGATCATGAATCACCAAAAGGGAAAACTCAAGTGCCCAATTGGCTAGAGAGGTAGCTACAAAAGAAAGCCCCTTCTCTTGTTGATCCAAAAGCCAAACTCGAGGCAATATTGGCTAGAGTGCAAACAAAAAAAAAGAAAGAAAAGAAGCCAAGAGTCCACTCCCATATCACAGTGGATGCCTCTGAATCAAGAATAGTGCAAATTGCTACCCTCGTGATAGGAAAAGGTGAAGGAGCTAGCTATAGTATCTTGATGATCAACTTGGGCCTTGCAATAAGAGAACAAAAGATTGATGAGTTCCAGGGGTCAATGGCAATGATCTTAGAACAAATGAACACAGATCAATCCTCTAAGGAGGAACTAAAGGAACTTAAGAGAATGGAGAAAATGAAGAATTGGACTAAGGCCATCACAAAATTATTCCAATGAGTTCTCTACAATGGTGACATGGGAATTTGTCACGCTGCTTGAATGTTCAATAAATTCTTGGATTTGCAAAAGCAATTGGAGGCCACAAAAAAGACATGTCACAGGTTCACTGAGCTATACAAGATCATGTATCCTGAGCTTGAGGCCATTCTCAAGATGCCCAAGAAGACATGGGAAAAGGAACTAGCGCTTGCCAAGGATGATCACTGGTTGGTAGAGACCTAGAAAATGGGCTCAGATAATAGGAAATAAGTCTTGGAAAGGGTGTTGCATGAGGTTAATCTTGACTGCGAATGTTTTTTGGAGCATAAAACGAATAGTGAAGACTATCTCAAGATGATGACGGATTATGACATGCCCACCTTGGAGCTAGATCCTGAGAAAATCAAGCCATTCTTGCGTAAGAAGATGGAGCAAGGGGCTATAGATGCACTAACACCAGATTTCATGGACTTGGCTATGAGGGCATTTACTTAGTTTGAGCAGGTAATCAAGGCCATGCCCAAATGCACCAAGCATTGGGAGCAGATCATAGAGCGATTCAAAAGGTTGACCTTTCAAGTCCTCTAATCTAACATCATGGAATGGAACAAGCTCTAGGCATTAATTGGAAAATTTATGGAGTATGCCACCCTTCAAAAGAATGAAGGAAAGCCAGTTATTGATGATGTGTTTCTAAAAGTATAGCTGGAAAAAGAAGACAATCACTAAAAGACAAAGTTGCTACAGTGTTAGAGCTACTAGAGGACAAAATAGGAATGAGACAAAAATGTATTTTATAATGTTATATTTTAGGGGTAGGTGAAACCCTAATGTAAAATGAATCTTTTCCACACAATGAAAGTAAATCCTAGCCATTCATTTCACTTTTGGAAAACTATATATAGGGGTCTCTTCTCATTTTCAAGGAAAGAGTTGAGTTGTGTAAAAACATGTACAAATTTCAATAGAATTACATTGTTTTGGTGGATTTTTGTGTTTCTCACATGTTGCATGATTAATCTTCTAAAAATTATTAGATTTAGTTTGTTGTTCTAAGTATTTCAAATTGCTTTTAGTATTTTAGTTCATGTTGCACATTGATAGTGAAGAATGCTATTGTGTTGATGCCTTTCATGTTCATGTTTTTTACTGTTTGTTGATGATGAATAATAGTGTAAAGATAGTCTGAACATTAAATTATTGCTTCACTTAAAGTTCATATGTTCTTCATGTTGTAAGGTGAATGGATAGCTGAAAATATGCAAACCTTAGAAGATACCACTAGTTTCATGAAACTGTTAACTATTTTGGTTATGTGGAATTTGGTTTTGGGAAGGTTGTCCATTGTAGCATCCTCCATTATAACTATTCATCATTAGTTTCAGGTCTAGGAAATCTTATATCCATTTTCCCTTTTGAATTTTCTTTGAAACTAGAGTTAAGGCAAAGTTCCAACATCATTGTAAAGCCAAATCTGATGTTAGAGATGGAGTTTTAGACTGTTGTTTTCAACTTGCAGCAATTGTACCTCATTTCCAAAATTCCACAAACTCCATTTAAAGACCCAATTCCTCCCAAATTAGTAAACTATCCATGCCCTTTGTGATTACCAGCAAATCACATCAATCAACTGAGTTGTTTTTGTAAGTCATGACCTGACACCCAAGAGACCTTGGGATAATTTTCTGCAACTTGTTTGTAGGAGGTTTTCTTTCATGAGAGGTAGTGCACTTGTGTGTTTCCTGTTTTGAGAAGGTGTAAAAACACCCATCAACAATTGTGAGTGAATATTGGTGTATAAACCTAGAGGCTCAGTTGCATGTTGATGAGACCCTAAGGAGCATGGAGTTGAAAGTGTGGTTCTCATTTATTCTTGGACCAATCTCATGAGGAATGGAACAAAAATTTCTCACTACTACTAAAGAAGGTAATATATTATAAGGTTTCCTTTTTTATCAAGATTTTTGATCTCTTATGAAGGCTAAGAGTCAAATATTATATTATATCATTTTTTTCTAAGAATACATTGGTTTTAGTGCTTTGTAAATTGAGGTTTTTTAATCAAAGGGTGCTTCAAATAATGTTAGGGTTTAGGAAAATTGGAGCAATAAACATTAATATTAAATAAACCATAAATAATAATGAAGAATAACACAAAAGAGATCAACACATAAATTTAACATGGTTCACCCAATATGGGCTACATCCACAGAAGCCAACCAATGTTTTTATTATCTAATGCAAAATAGATTAAAATCTCACAAATTCCATACCAAAACATACGTCCCAACCTCTTATAACAACCTTTTTGGAAGCTTCTAGAATTAGGTTTTTACAAAGTCAATTTTCCACTTGATGTGTTAGTGGGAAAACCTTGACATGTTAATGGGGAAAAACCTTGATGTTTTAACAAAAAAAAATTTTGGGGGGTTGCACCCCCAAACCCCTACTATTGGGGGTTGTTTCCCCCAAACCCCCACTATCAGGCACTGCCTCCCCCAAACCCTCACTCGGGGCTGAGCCCATCCCTGAATCTAGCAAGGGTACATTATGAGTGTACAATAATTGCATGATCAGTCACCATATACCAACAATCTCCCACTTGGAGATTGATCCTGGATGACACCACTGCACTTGCAGCTCCCATTGGATTATAGGTCTAGCAAGTTTCTTATGTCAACCATTATCAGTTGTGAAGGCCAACATAAATTGATGAGGAAATTAGTTTCTCCTGTGTAAATTCCTTTGTGAACATATCTGCAGGATTCTCACTGGTATGAATTTTCTCTAGCTTCAACTGTCCATCCTCCAAAACTGATTGAATGAAATGGTATATGAGCTATATGTGCTTAGTTTTTGAATGCAGAGCTAAGTTCTTAGCAAGATGAATAACACTCTAGCTATTAGTGTAGAAAGGGCTATCTTCTTGTTGATGTCCCAATTCCTCTAGAAAATGTTGTAACCAAATCATCTCCTTGCTATATTTTGTAGCATCAACATACTAAACTTCAGTGGTTGAAAGCATAGCAACCTTTTGCAGTCATGAAATCCAACTGACTACAGTACCTCCTACAGTAGAAAAAAACCTATAGTACTCCTCCTACTATCAATATCACTCGCCAGATTAGAGTCAACATATCCTTTTAGAGCAGAATTTGTTCCTCCAAAACATAGTTTCTTTGAAGTAGTACCTCTCAAATATCGAAGAATCCATTTTATTGCATTCCAATGTTCCATTCCCGGATTGCTCATATACCTGCTCACAAATCCCACTGCATGTGCAATATCTGGCCTTTTGCATACCATTGCATACATCAAGCTACCAA
The DNA here is from genome assembly GCA_007258455.2 of Sequoia sempervirens. Classification (NCBI taxonomy): domain Eukaryota; kingdom Viridiplantae; phylum Streptophyta; class Pinopsida; order Cupressales; family Cupressaceae; genus Sequoia; species Sequoia sempervirens. The sequence goes on from VDFB02271358.1 coordinate 296,559,465, forward strand.
CTACTAATGCATATGGTATCTTAGAAATTTTGTCTTCCTCCTCTGGTGTCCTTGGAAACATCTATTTAGTCAACTTAAAATGACTAAGAAAAGGTGTACTAATTGCTTTTTCATTCTGCATGTTAAACCTTTTCAACACCTTCTCTACATACTCACTCTGAGACAAAGATAATTTTTTGTTTGTCTTGTCTCGTGTGATCCTCATACCAAGGATTTGTTTTGCTGCACCCAAATCCTTCATAGTAAATGAGTTTTCTAATTTATGCTTAAGTTCATTAATATGTTGCATGTTAGACCCGACAACAAGCATGTCATCAACATAAAGCAAGAAGATAATATAGCTACCATTATCCAATTTCTTAAAATAAACATAATAATTAGAATAACATCTTTTGTAACCTTGTTTAGCCATAAAACTATCAAATTTCAAATACCATTGTAGAGGTGCTTGCTTGCGGCCATAAAAACTCTTCTTTAACTTGCACTCAAATTCCTCCTTACCCTTGACCTCATATCCCTGTGGTTGTTGCATGTATATTTCCTCTTCCAAATCCCCATGGAGAAATGTGTTTTTCCATCTAGCTATTCAAGATGCAAGTCTTCCACAACCAAAAGACTTAGAATAGTTCTAATAGAAGTTATCTTTACAACTAGAGAAAATATTTCATCAAAATCTATACATTTTTTTTGTGAAAAACCTTTTACCACGAGTCTGGCCTTATATCTTTTTTTCCCTCCATATTCTTCCTTCAACCTATAAACCCATGTATTTGGCAGTGCTCTTTTACCTATAGGCAATTGGACTAAGTCCCAAGTCTAATTTTGTAGCAAGGAATCCATTTCCTCTTTCATTCCTAGCTCCCACTACTTTTTGGTATCTACCTACATTGCTTCTTCATAACCTTCAAATTCACCAGAATGAATTAATAATATAGAATATAATGATGGAGAAAATATTTTTGGAGGTATAGTTATCCTTGTAGAATGTCTAACACTTGTAGGAGTCTGTGGGATAACTTTTTGTTGAGCATCAGGTACCAATGGAATTTTATTTTCTAGAATCTCATCCAATACCACATATTCCTTTTTGTCCTATTCATGTTTCTTTTCCTGTAGCTGATCCTTATACATGACCTTCTCATTGAATATAACATCTCTACTTCTAATGATTTTATGATTTTCATAATCCCATAACTGGTAACCAAAGTCATCTACTCCATATCCAATGAAGGTACATTTTTTAGACTTAGCCTCAAGCTTGGTTCTATTTTCAATATCAACAACCAAAGGTTTTCAGAAATGAATATTTTACCTTTTTACCCGTCCATGCCTCCTCTGGAATGCCACCATTCAAAGGATTTGAAGGTCTCCTATTTATTAAATAAACAATAGTATGTATAACATCTACTCAAAACTTTAAGGGTAGTCCAACATGCGATCTCATGCTCCTTGCACACTCTATAATGGTCCTATTCATCCTCTCAGACACACCATTTTATTGTGGTGTTCCAAGAACTGTTTTTTGCCTATGGATTCCATTGTATGAACAATAATTTTTAAATTCTTTGCTGCAATACTTACCTCCATTATCATATATGAGACACTTTAAAAAACTTCCTATCTCATTCTCAACCAAAGCTTTCCACCTTTTAAAGTTTGAAATATTTCTAATTTTTGTTTTAAGAAATACACCCATGTTTTCCTAGTTGCATCATCAATAAAACTAACATAATAACAAGCGCCACCAAGAGAAGATACCTAAATTGATCCGCATACATCTAAATGCACAAGCTCTAATTTCTCACTCTTCTTCTCTTTCCCAACTTTGAGAAATCAAACTCTTTTATGTTTTCCATAAACATAATTTTCGTAGAACTCCAAGTCAATCTGCTTTAGACCTAGTAGCAATTTTCTGGAGTGAAGGATCTTCATCCCTTTCTCACTCATGTGCCCAAGTCTATGGTTCCACAATTCTATTTCTTTCCCTGTAGCAAGTGCTCTAACTGTCTCAGTGGCAATTGTTTCTGTAGCACCTAAGGTAGAATAAATATTACTAGTACACAAATACATTGTGCCTACCTTTTCACCTTTAGCTACTACTAATGCACCTTTAGTGACCTTCCAAAATTTATCTGTAAAGGTAATTATGCATCCTTCACTACCTAGTTGTCCTATAGAGATTAATTTTTTTTTCAAATTTGGAACGTGCCTTACCTCATGTAGAAACCATTCATTTCCATTCTACAGCTTTTTTTTTTCCTTTTCCAACAATCTAGAAGGGTTCATCATCGCCCAAATATACCTATCCAAAATCACCTTGAACATAATCTACAAAATATTTCCTATTGGGTGTGGCATGAAATGAAGCCCCCAAATCTATTACCTAGGAATCATTAACATTATCTAAACATAGAATTAATGCATCCTACAAATTACTACTTGCAACATTAGCTTCCTTACTGTCATCATGTTTTCCATTTCCTTGTTTGCCTTTTTGAGACCAACAATCCTTCTTCAAGTGTCCTGGATTTCCATAGCACCAACAATCCATTTTTCCTTTGGATTTAGATCTGCCTTTCTTCGACTTCTCTTGTGACTATCCACAATTTTTTGGGATTTTTCCTCTCTCGTTTGTTCTTCCCTTGTTCTCTACAATCAAACATTACTTGATGTTGAAGTCTCACCTATGCTTTTCCACCGCATTTCCTCGCTAAGCATAAACCAACAACATCATCAAATTTCAATTTATTTGAACTAGAGGTAGAGTTACAACCATTACCAAGCTATTCCAGCTTTCTAGAAAAGAACATAAAACCAAGAGAGTCATCACCTCTTCATCAAAATTCATTTTTATAGAAGTTAATTGACTTGTAATCATATTCAACTCATTTAAATGATCTATCATAGATCCACCTTCAATCATTTTTAGATTAAACAAATGCTTCATGAGAAATACCTTATTTGAGGCTGAGGGTTTTTCATATAATTTAGCCAAATGTTCCATCAGATCCACTATTTTCCTTGCTTCTATTATATTGAATTCCACAGATGGTGCCAAGCACAATCAAAAGGTTCCTAGTGCCTTTCTATCTAGAATATCCCCAACTTGTTGGCTTGAACCTCTATTAAAGAATTGGTTTTTTTCCCTTTGTTGGCCTTCTTTGTCAGACTATCACCGAAATCCAGAACCTTGAAACCTAAGTTGCAGGGTTCTGAAAGATCATAAGTTGGCAACATTGAGCTTTCCATGGGATCGTTGGATTTCCAAACCTTGGAACCTATGTCATGGGGTTTGTGAGTTTCATAACCTCCTGACATGGTGATCTCCTTGTTGTCACAACTTCCAAGAATTTCATAACCTCCGGTGGAGGTTGTGAAGTGTGGGTTTCTCCCGACTTGGTGACATCATTATAGGCATGCTACAAGTTTCAAGAATTTCCTAACCTCTGATGGACGTGAAGTTTGGGTTTCTCCTGACTTGGAAACATCGTTATAGGCATGTCATGGGTTTCAGGAATTTCCTAACCTCTAATGGAGGTTGTGAAGTTTGGGTTTCTCCCGACTTGGCGACATAGCGACATGACCGATGGATGGTAGGACTGGTCTATGTGGAAGGTGATATCAGTTGTATGACAGTGACATGGATTCTGCATGGATGTTGGGGACTACATGGGTTGATCTGATAAGTTGTAAAGAGGATAACGGTGGGACTTTATTTTATCGGTGGGAGACGAATTGGTGTCCCTTCGATATTGCAATGGTTGAATTGGTGAACCAAAATGGTACAATAGTCAAAAGCGGTGGAAAAGTGATTTGTTGACATGTGGCACAAATTCATTCATTGATTCTACATCGCTGTTGTGAATCAACAATCATTGGACCAAAATTTGTATTTTCTGATAGCGATATATTTGTATTAAATGCATGGTCTCACTCGGGGGTTAACAGATTGAAAATATGGTAATATTCTTTATAATTGAATTAATTATTGGGAAACTTGATGTGTGCTAGATGGTGGTGTGTGTGGCTCAAGAAGAAGGAAGCTTGTTGGTGAAGATAGTGAAATTAATGAAAATCTAACAGTGGTTGAGTAGTTTTACATTGTATGATTTTACGAGCATTGTAACAGTGAGGGAAAAAATGAGGAATTAGTGAAGTGAGGTCGACCAAGGGATTGCTTTGTTGTTGTGAGTTAACATCTGAGAGTGAATTATGTAACTCTGTATGTAATCTATTTACTGTAATACAAAATGGATTTACTTGGTGTGTGGGTTTTTCTCCCGTAAGGGTTTTCCCACATAAATCTGGTGTTATCTCTATGTGTGATGAATTTTTCTATTTCTTTTTTCCTATGAATGTGCATCTCAAATGAATGTAACTTGTTAAATGAATGGTTTTTTCTACACTTCTCTCATGAGGATTTTCCATTAGGAAGGCATTCTTGCACCTCTACTTTCCTTACAAGTGGTATCAGAGCCTAGCCAATTATGTTATCCTTGTGAGTAGGGCTAGTTTTTTATGCTAATCCTGTTTAGTGTGTCTTGAAAGAGAATAAATGATTGTCTTGTTTATAGTTTGAGATGTTGAGTACATCAGGTAGAGTAGAAATTGAAAAGTTCAATGGCAGAAATTTTGAGTTGTGGAAACTCAAAATGGAAGATCTATTGGTGGATACAGACATTTGGATTGTTGTGTCTGGAACTATGCCACAAGATATGAAGCAAGAAGATTGGGACCTCGTAGATAGAAAAGCTAGAGGGTTGATAAGGCTCTGTTTGGAAGATTCTATTCTCCTAAACATCCATGAGGAGAAGATTGGATCTTCATTATGGAAGAAAATTGGTGACATTTATCAAGGAAAGTCTCTAGTGAATAAGTTATTCCTAAGGAAGAAGTTGTACTCCTTGAAGATGGAAGGAGGTGCATCTATAGCAAACCATTTGAATTCATTTAATATGATTATTGCTCAATTGGAATCTATGGATGCGAAGATAGAGGAGGAGGATCACTGTATGCTTCTGTTATGTTCCTTATCCGACACTTGGGATCATTTAGTAATGGTTGTTGGAAGTAAAACAACTACTTTCAAGATGGAAGACGCGGTTTCCTCACTACTATTAGAAGAAATGCGAAGGAAGTCTTCTAAAATGGTCAAGGAGGTGCTTGTTGTTCGAGGTAGATCAAAGGAGAGAGGCAAGAAGAAAGACAAGAAGTCAAAATCCAAATCTGAAGGGAGATCAAAGTCTCCTGGTAAGAATTCCAAGGTGAAATGCTGAAATTGTGGGTAGATTGGTCATATCCAAAAGGATTGTAAGGAGGAGAAAAATAAGAAGAAGAACAACTGTTCATAAAATGACTCTTCCTAGAGTGATGCAAATGCCTTCATTGCAGCCTTGGCGACTCAGGCATCAGATGATGTCTGACTCATTGACTCAGGTGCATCTTTTCACATGACATCTCACAGAGATTGGTTCACTAAGTATGAAAATTATGCTGGTGGAAAGCTGTACCTGGAAAGTGACTCATCTTTTGAAATTGTTGGTTGTGGATTAGTCAAAATCCAATTCCTTGATGGAAGAATCAAAGAAAGTGATGACATACTACACATACCAGGTTTGGATTGTAACTTTCTTTCTATTAGTAAGTTGAATGATGTTGGCGTGCAAGTTTCCTTCTTGAGTGGAGGCTGTAAAATGACTAGAGGCTCAATGGTCCTGGATAAGGGTGCATGCATTGACACTCTTTATAAGCTGGATGCACATCCTATTCAATGTAATAGTGTCTCTGTAAAGTCAAGCAAAGTTGCTCATGTAGAGAAGGAGAATGAAGTTCCTTTGGGTGAAAAATATTTGGAGGTGAAGCTCCCAGTAGAGAAAACCATGCTATGGCATCATAGACTTGGCCACATAGGAGAAAAAGGCTTAAAAGCCTTGAAAAATAAAAATATAGTTGAAGGGATTGATGAATGTAACCTTGAGTTCAATTTTTGGAAACATTGTGTTTATGGAAAGCAACACTGTGTTTCATTTTATCCGAGTCCTCATAAATCTTCTATCATACTGGATTATGTTCATTCTAATGTATTTGGTCTAGTGAATGTTCCTTCATTATCGAAGTCAAGATATTATGTTTCTTTTATTGATGACTATATGGGAAGCGCATTTTTGTATTTTCTAAAGAGTAAATCATAAATGTTTAGTTGGTTTAAAGAGTTTAAAAACTTGGTAGAAAATTAGAATGGAAGAAAAAATAAATGTTTGAGGATGAATAATGGCAGTGAGTTTTGTTCTATAAATTTTGAAAGGTACTGCAAAGAACATGGGATTAAAAGGCATAAAATTACACCTTATACTCCATAGTAGAATGGATTTGTTGAAAGGTTAAACATGATACTAATAGAAAGAGTGAGAAGTATGCTGAGTAGTGCTAGTTTGGAGTAGAAGTTCTAGGCTGAGGTTGTGGCTACAACATGTTACTTGATAAATCGTTCACCTAGTTTGACTCTTGTTGTCAAAACCCCTTTGGAAGTGTGGTTTGGTAAGAAGCCCTCTCTGAGACATATTTGTGTCTTTGGTTGTGAGGAATATGCATATGTGCCGAATGAGAAAAGGTTAAAGTTGGAGAACAAGATGGCCAAATGTATCTTCATTGTCTATGGAATTGGTGTGAAAGGATACAAGTTTTGGAATCCTATTACTGAGAAGGTTGTGTACAAAAAAAGTGTAATATTTCAAGAGCTGAAACCTTCTTTAGCTGATCTACAGTTAGAGACAAAAGAAAGAGAAAAGAAGAATGATGTAGTTGAAATTCCTCGAAATCTAGATAAAGAGGAACTACAAAGTGTACCTGAAACCGAGGAGAGTTCTAGTAGCTATAAGAGTTTTGAAGAAGAAGAACCACAACCTCAGCCTCAGCCTATGAGGAGGTCTACATGTGAAAAGCATCAACCTGATAGGTATGGATTTTCTATGTTGGATTCAAACTGTGCCTATTCTTTGATTACTAGAACTAATGAGCCTAGGACTGTGAAAGAGGCAATTAATATGTGTGACTCAAATTCCTAGTTGGAAGCCATGAATGAGGAAATGGAATCTTTGAAAAAGAATGAAACCTGGGATTTGGTACCCCTACCTAAAGGATGAAATCCTATTGGCTGTAAATGGCTATTTAAGAAAAAGATTAGTCTGGATGGTAGTGTTGAGAAGTATAAAGTTTGGTTGGTCACGAAAGGTTATTCCTAGGTGGAGGAAATTGATTATGGAGAAATATTTTCTCTTGTAGCTAACCTAACATCTATCAGATTTCTTTTGTCACTTGCACCTGCGTATGACTTAGAGATCGAGTAGATGGATGTGAAGACAATGTTTCTTCATGGAAACATGGAATAAGAAAATTATATGTCCCAACCTAATTTTTTGTTGAAAAAGGTAAAGAAAGCCTAGTTTGCGAGTTAAAGAAATATTTGTATGGTTTAAAGAAATTTCCTAGAATGTGGTACCAAAAGTTTCACACATTTGTGTTGTCATTGGGATTCATGAGATCAAAATCAGATCATTGTGTTTATTAAAAACTGAAAATGATCGAGTTCTTATTACTTCCCTGTATGTTGATGACATATTGTTCATAGGAAATAGTAAGACTATGATTTATAATCTAATATCTCATTTGTCAGAAAAGTTTGAAATGAAAGATTTAGGTGCAACAAGGTACATTCTGGATATGGAAATAAAAAGGGATAGAGGAAGTAGAAAGCTTTGGCTCAGCCAGAGTAAGTATATCAACACTCTCCTAGAGATATTTGGTATGATTGATTGCATGTAGCTAGTTGTTCCAGTGTTGTAGGGAACAAAGATATCTATTGAAGATTGTCCAAAATTTTCCTACTGAGATGGAGGACATGACCGGAGTGCCTTATGCAAGTGTTGCTAGCAATTTAATGTATGCAATGGTCTATACCAGGCCAAACATTTTCCAAGCAGTGGAAGTACCTAGTCAGTTTATGGCTAATCCAAGAACACCGCATTGGGATGTTGTGAAGAGAGTCTTAAGATATTTGAAGGGAACTTCAAAGTATGATTTGCATTATCATGGAAACTTAGTTGGATCATGGAGATCTCTTAGCATTCGTGGGTATGTGGCTTTTGATTGGGCAGGGGACATTGATAGTAGAAGATCAACCAGTGGATACATCTTCATGTTATTTGGTGTTGTAGTGAGTTGGATGAGCAAGCAACGGGTTGTGGTCACTTTTTCTACTACTGAGGTAGAGTATATGACAGCATCACACACCTGCAAAGAAGCTATTTGGCTTAGAAATTTGTGTTCTGATGTTGGGTTTAATGCAAGGCAGATTATGATTTGCTATGACAGTCAGAGTGCTATTTTTTTGTAAAAAAATCCCACTTTCCATGCTAGGACGAAGCATATCGATGTTCAGTATCATTTCATTCATGATATGGTGGAGGATGGAAAGGTTAATCTTGAAAAAGTGGATACTTTGGAGAATGTCGTTGATGCATTGAGAATCCTATGAGCATAGACAAGTATAGGTGGTGTGCCAATTCGATGGGTCTTGGAGCCTATGACTTTCAATAAATTCGAGTTTAGAGGAAGCTAGTAAGTCTTCGTCAAGTGGGAGCTTGTTGGAAAATATGCCTCAACTTGCTAGCTTGAACCTCTATTAAAGACTTGGCATTTTCCCCTTTGTTGACCTTTTTCGGACTATCACTGAAATCTAGAACCTTGAAACCTAAGTCGCGGGGTTCTGAAAGATCATAACTTGGCGACATTGACCTTTTTGTGGGATCACTGGATTTCTGAACCTTGGAACCTATGTCGCAAGGTTTTTGAGTTTTATAATCTCTTGACATGGCGATCTCCTTGTTGTTGTGACTTCCAAGAATTTCCTAACCTTCGATGGAGGTTGTGAAGTTTGGGTTTCTCCCGACTTGGTGACATTGTTATAGTCATGTCGTGGGTTTCAGGAATTTTCTAACCTCTGATGGAGGTTGTGAAGTTTGGGTTTCTCCCGAATTGGCGACATTGTTATAGGCATGTCGCAGGTTTCAAGAATTTCCTAACCTTTGATGGAGGTTGTGAAGTTCAGGTTTCTCCCAACTTGGTGACATAGCGACATGACCAATGGATGGCAGGACTGGTTTGTGTGGAAGGTGACGTCAGTTGTATGATAGTGACATGGATGCCATGTGGATGTTGGGGACCACATGGGTCGAGCTGATAAGTTGTAAAGAGGATATCATTGGGACTTTCTTTTATCGGTGGGAGATGAGTTGGTGTCCCTTCGATATGGCGATGGTTGAATTGGTGAACCCGAATGGTACGATATTCAAAAGCGGTGGACGAGTGATGTGTTATCATGTGGAAAAAATTCATTTGTTGATTCTACATCACTATTGTGAATCAACAATCATTGGAACAAAATTTTTATTTCCTAATAGTGATATATTTGCATTAAATGCATGATCTCACTTGGGGATTAACAGAGAAAAAATATGGTAATATTATTTGTAACCAAATTAATTGTTGGGCGGCTTGATGCATGATGGATGACAGTGTGTGTGGCATGAGATGAAGGAAGCTTGTCAGTGAAGATGGTGAAATTAATGAAAATCTAATAGTGGTTGAGTAGTTTTACATTGTATGCTTTTACAAGCATTGTAACAGTGAGGGAAAAAACAAGGAATTGGTGAAGTGAGATCGACCAAGGGATTGCTTTGCTGTTGTGAGTTAACATCTAAGAGTGAAGTCTATAACTCTGTATGTAATCTATTTATTGTAATACAAAGTTGCTTTACTTGGTGTGTGGGTTTTTCTCCCATAAGGGTTTTCCCGCATAAATCTGGTGTTATCTTTGTGTGTGACAAATTTTTCTATTCTTTTGTTCTATGAATGTGCATCTCAAATGAATGTAACTTGTTAAATGAATGGTTTTTTCTGCACTTCTCTCCTGAGGATTTTTCATTAGGAAGGTGTTTCCGTACCTTTGATTTCCTTACACACAGTAGCCTCTTTCTTTGTTTTTCCTTGCAATGGCCACCATAGATCCTTGTGATACAAATAATCTTCCATTTGCATCTTCCATAATTGATAATTCTAGCCATTGAACTCAACCTTGAATTTTCCTTCATTGCTCCCACTCAAATCTAGAGGTTTCCTAGCAATCAACCAAAATACACACAACTTTGATACCAATTTCTAGGGTTCAAGCAGATTGGAGCAATAAACATTAACAATTATATGCAAATTAAATAACCTAGAAATAACAATGAAGAATAACAAAAAAGAGATCAATATAGAAATTTAATGTGGTTCACCCAATATGGGCTACATCCACATAAACTCAACCACCAAATGTTTTTATTATCCAATGCAAAACATACCACAACATACATCCTAATCGCTTATAACAAGATTTTTGGAAGCTTCTACAATTAGGGTTTGACAAAGTCATTTTTCCACTTGATGTGTTACCAGGAAAACCTCGATGTGTTAACAATTTTTTTTTTTCGGGGGCTGCACCCTTGAACCCATGCTATTGGGGGTTGGCACCCTCAAACCCGTGCTCGAGGCCCATCCCAACCTAAAACCCCAATGAGGATACGTTACGAGTGTACAATATTTGCATGATTAGTCACCACATACCAACAAATAAATCTCTCTCTCTCTCTCTCTTGTTTTTGTTATATTCTTTTTAAATTATTTTTCTCAAACTCTTAGTGTTGTTACTATGCCAAGATGTTACTAGGATTTTGTGTAAATTAGATGACTTATGACACCTTTCCTAGTAGAATTAATGTTGGAAATTATTTTATATTTCCTTTTATTTGGTTTTTGATCTAGTGGAAAGCTACAGAAGGGGAAACCTTCATAGTGGATTCAATCCTTATTCAAGTGGAAGTTTATTGTAGTTGGTTGTGTTTAAGATATAATTATGGAAAATTCTTATAGAATTAAGGTGGAGAGATTCAATGGAACAAAATTTTAGAAGAGTGATTTTAACTTGTTTATATTGTGTTTAGTTGACAAAGAGTATGTGTGTTGACAATGGTAAGTCATTAGGGCTGGTGACACAATTAGCTAGTGCATTGGTCTCATAGTTGAATTTACTAATCATGAGGTCAATAGTTTGAATGTCTCTCACCTTAGTTGTATCTTTTCAAGTACTAATTTAATATATAGGGTGTTACTAACTTTCCCATTTTCAATGTGTTGCTTTTGTTCCTTTGGTCAAATTTTATTTTTGTCATGTTCTCCATGATAATAAGTATTAAAAATATTATGAGGTTGTAGGATAGTATTGTGTATGGACATATATTCACTAAACCAAATATTAGAGAACAAGATATGTTCGTAGGAAAACTAGGAACATCATTAAAGTACATAGTAGATATACAAAGATCATGAATAATATAAGAAAGAGACCTAATGAAGAATATATGAAAGAGAAAATGTGTATTGCACTTTGATTAATCAAGGGAAGCATTTGTAACTACAAGAAAAATAATCATAGAATAATGAATTGGAAGCAAAAGTATAGAGAGATAAAACCAAAGAAAATAGATGGATAACATAGGTCAAATAAGTAAATAAAGAATATGACAACAATAATAGGTATGAAAAAATGAATTCAATAGAAATTATTGAGATGTTTTACCATTTTTATTATTGTTTCTCATAAGATTTGATCAACATATCAAAAGTTCTTTGGGCTCGTGGTTGTTACATGGCAAAGAAAAGAACCAATCAACAAAGCATAAAATAAAAGGGAAATGTAAAAGGTTGAGCTATATGCATAGATAAAAAACATTGGAAGGAAATTGTGTTTATAAGGGGCACATTTCTTGAGTTTATTTACCATTTGTGTCCAATAAAATATCAATAATGTTGCTTGAGTCCATTTTTATTGCTGCCATAAAATAACAACAATATTAACTAGATAGATATGACAAAGATAAATGTGTAGAATGCTAGAAATAAAGGAAAGAATCATAAACAACTTAATTAATGTGTTAAATTAAAACTCAATGATTTCAAATAATATTTCAAAATTTAACTTAGTGATTGATCTTAACCACAATACAAAACAAAGAAATTGTAATAAAAATTGACAAACACAAGACTATGCATTTAACTAGATTTAAAATTGAGACAATAGATAGTTTAAATGTTGCTAATATTGCTTACACAATATATAAACATATCTAGAACTTATGATATAACCATGTTTTACCAATCTAAAGAAAAATATATGAAATTTTCTAGGACACTAAGAAATTTCAATAATCAAACCTTGAGCAAATGAAGTTGCATTTTACTTGCAAGAGTTATAACTCAAAAAATATCATATGCAAGATATGATATTATGTACCTTCTACAGGGGAGGGTCCACCACTTTTCCTATTATAGTAAATTTTATTCCATATAATATATAAAATAAAGAGATAAACAAACATAATATTATTAAGCAAATTTTATTCAAAGAAATTTTGAACTTTGAGGTGAAAAACATAAGAATTAAAAAAATTAAACACATATTGTATAATTGTTAAACTTCCCCTAGAATATTTCAAGATGATAAGAGGAAGTTCTTATGATATTTTACTTGAACAAAAACCATTAGAAAAACTCAATTACAACCAAGATAGAAAAGGATTTTGTTGATGAGTGTTTTTGCACTACACAACACAGATAAAACGTTAGTGTTTTATCTCTCTTGAAAGTAACTTTTTGCAAAAAAATATTTAGAGAATGACCCCAAGGTTTTGGATGTCAGGTCTTGACTTGGAAAAAAAAACTCAATGTTTGATGTGATTTTCTAGTATCACAAAGAGCATTTATGGTTTACAAAGATTGAAATCTTATAGACTCAAAAAGGGTTTTATGAAATATGAAAATGTATGCAGACCCTAACTGAACTTTCCAGATGTGAGATCTAAAAATAATGTTATCATCAAATATAGTAGCTTGAATGATGCTTTCTTCCTAAAAATAACCTAGATTAATAAAGAAATTGCAAAAGATGTAGGGTTTAGAAGATTCCCAATTCTGAAAACCTATGGACAACTACAACAATGGCGAATGCTTTAGAAAAAAAAATCCCAATAAACTAATCTTTGCTTAATCAAGGACCAACCTACAATGCTACAAAGATAGTGCAATCTTCAAAGGTACACTTCATATTTTTAGATTGTAAATATTTCATACACATACCCAACAACTTGGCATATCATGTATAAACATTAACAATTGAACTAATGCGATGAAATAGCTCAGAATAATCGTACATTGCAATCTACAATCAGAAAATTACAAATGGCATGAGCTAGAAATTCATCAAAATACCTTAACACTTTGCCATTATTAAAGTTGAACTGAAACTAACAATATTGGAAATAAAACTAGAAGAGAGAATCATGCATGCACTCAGAAATAACAAGGAAAATCACCAACACTTCAATGCCTTCACTTGTATTACTCGAGAATGCTTTGTTACAACAATTCTTTTCAACCCCTTTCAAATGAGAGGAGGTCACCTTTCATAAAAAAAGTCTTATAGAATCAATGGTGGAGATCATCTCAACACAAATGGATAAGATTTAATTTGCACTTAGGGTTTGGGGTGCATTAAATACATTTACAATTATCCCCAATTTTAAAATAGGGTCACATGTGAACGTAGGAGAATGAAAAATATCCTGAAATATTTTATATTAAAAATATCGTACAAAATACCATAAAAGTTGGGTGCACACACTTTGAGGTAACCACTTTACAACTAGCTGGAAATTATAGATATTTATCATCTATTATAGAATTTCCATCCTCTTTTTCTTTTATAGCATATTTAACAAAATTGGATAAAGCTCTTGTTAGCTGCTCATGAGGTGGAGGTTGTGCCATGTGGACTTTGTAGTTGATGACATTGTAATCCTCTAGCAAGTCTCCATGTAAATATGTGCATGCCTTTCTATGCTTGATAATCTCCTCTGATCTAGAGAATGCCCTGGTAGCGTCATCCAAGAAGTCCCCAACCAAATTATCTATGATCCCCATCTGAATTTTCTTTTGCTAGGCTCACTTAATAGCTGCATCATCCAATTTATCACCAGTAATTGTAGCTCCAACCATACTTCCCAAAAATGGTCATAGGTTGACAACAAATCAATTATTCTATCAACAATGACTCTCAACTCCAACAAAATCTGCGAAATGATTTCCATATAGAAATCAATTGCATTACAACTACAATGTTGGCTCCCCTATCTTTTCCTTAGCCAAAAATTTTCTCTTTTTCTAGAATTTCTATAGACAAAACTCTAACAACCTACAACTTTGGGCATGCGAGCTCATGATACTTCAAAAAGGTAATGCAATCCTCGATCTCTCCATTGAATGCCTCCTTCAAAACCAAGTTTTTGTTGTGCATTTCAACTAAAACATTGATTGCTTTGTCTCCTTGAGCAACAACACACCCAATCCAGTCTAAATTTCCCCAAGTCCAATTCTTCATTTTCTCTACCTTGTTGACTTCTTCCTTAGATAGGAGTGCGGGAGAAGAAACATCTATAGGAATATCTTGCCTTGGGGCTACTATTTGTTGGATAAAGGTAGTTAATTCTGCCACTTGTACTTTAAGCTCTTTATTTGTAGCCTAATCCTTGTCCATCCTGTGTAGAATAGTAGTCACTGATCCTTGGAACTCATCAATTTCTTGTGCCTTGTTCGTTGGAACAATGTTCACTGAGGTCACCTTGTACTGTAAAGACTGAATTGAAGTGGCATCCTTGTCCACATTCGAGGTGGCAATGTGAACAGTCTAAGACCTTGAGACATCCTCAGTGATATGAGATCTAATCTTGGCGTTCTTCTTTTATTTTGGTAACTAACCCACATGAGCTAGGATTACCTCAAAGTGCACCCTCAGATCTTGAATCATAGGAGCCTTTACCTTCAATTGATGTTCCAACCAAGAAGGGGTAGTTGTTTGCTCTAAGGAGGAGGTGGCAATAACCTTACACTTCTCTATGTGTGACTCCTCTTCCCTCTTTTCTTGTTGCTACTTTGTCTTTTCAATGTTTTGTTCTTCTTGCATTCTCTATTGTTCAACAACATCAATATCTACTTCCTTTTCCTTATTATTTTCTTCCTTTTCCCTCTCAGATAGCTCTTCCTCACGATCATCTTTTGTCTTATCTTCTTGTAGGGCTTCCTCTTCTTCTTACAATCTCTTCTCATGAATTTCTTCTATTTTTTCCTCCCCTAAGGATTCTTCTTCTTTATCCTTCATTTCTTCACCCTTGGGTTCAACAATCTTGAGGAATTCACTTGATCTTTCAACATATTCATCATTCTTGTGCACCATAGACTCCTCTTCAACTGCAGTTACATCCCTAAGTCTATCTCATTCTTGTTGTTACATTTCCTCCTAGACTCTTTCGACACACTCCATCTTTGGAGGCTCGAGTATCGACAAAGTGGGAGAAGTGGAGAGAGAGGCAACAAGTTGCTCCATAAGGAGTACATTAGTCAAGGAAAAAAACATTCCTAAAATCTCCTTTGGAAAATTCTTTAGGTGAGCAACAAAGTTTTTTGGAAGAGCAATGGAGGAAGTGGAAGGTGCAATGGAAGAAACAATGGGTGGAAGCATTGAGAAGGCGATTTGGGGTACGAGAAGAGTGGAAAAAGAACGAGAAGATGTAGCAGAGGAAGATGACTCAATCAAGATAGTGAAGGTGATGATACTGGAAGATGGAAGGTGGATAGAGATGTCCATGGTAGGCAAGGAAGAAAGAATGGGTGGAGGCAAAGCATAAATGAAAAGAAGAGGAGTGGTAGAATGAGGTGGTGAAGATGAAAGAAGATGAGTGGGAGAGGGTGATACCTGAGAGTCCTCTAGAGGTGAAGACTCCTCCCAAGTTTTTTTCCATAATGACAGTTCCTATCTTCTTTTCCTTCTTCAAAGTGGGTCTGTTGCCCTCTACACTCTTTCTTTTGTACATGCAATGCTTCTCAGTTGGGTGCCTCTTGTGCACTTCCTTTCTCTTGCAAGATCTTGTATTTGGGAGAGACAAGACACCTTTGTTGGAGGAACTTGTTTCATAAGCTTCGCCACCATGCCCATCTTCACGAGTCTTCTCATCATCATCAATTTCTTGTGCTTTTCCTTTGTCCAACTCACAATAAGTGAGTTCTACTCCTTGTTCCTCCAAATGAGCATTTTTTTTCTCAATCCAATTATTTATCCTTCTTATTACAAAACATGCAATTATATCAATTTCCATTTATTCTTCCTCCATACAATCCAATAGTGGGAGAGACAAGTTGGCCACTTTGTTATGATCCTCCTCATCAAAGTCATTATCATCTTTCTTTAGCTAGTTAGGAACTATGTACAATTTGAAAGTTCATATGAACTTGAGAAGTACCCTCATATACATTCTCCTTTTGAATTCATGGTCATCCTCACAATTCACTCAAAAATATTCAATATGCAGCTGATGGGCACGTTGTCTCCCAACTTGCTTCTGCATTTTTCCCAGGGGATTAACGAATCCTCACACACTGTGAAAAAGAAGCTCATATTCCTAGATCTCCTTATCATAATTTTTTGTAGATATAGTCGAAGGGAAAGCATACAATGCTCTTCCCAAAGTCATGGGATACATAACTCCAGCTCTATGTTTTGATTGTAATAATTGGTGTAAAGCACCTAGCTTGCCTTGTCAATTCTAGCAACACTATCTTGTTAGACGGGTATTGGGGCAACTTGTATGGAGCTCTAGAGAATCCCTCAATCCTAAAATATGTAAAATTTGGAAATTGAATGAACCAATACCCAAAGTTTTTTACCATTCCCTTTGCTGAATATGACATTCTCCTCCCAAAGTCTCCTTGTAGTGACCTGATGATATGCATAATAAAAGCATCATTCACCCTTTTGTAGTTGCGCTTGAAGTCCCTATATTGTAATTATGGATAAAATTCATAGACAATATAGTCATTGGGGCCTGTCCCCAAATTTCCCTTGCAAGTAAGACCTAGATACAAGAAATTTGTCCTCAGGAGGTAGACTACATATGAAGTCATGTCGAATTCAAAGGTCTTCTTTAGTTATGTGTATTGTGCATGAATTTTATTAACAATCATCTTGGCCCAATAAAAATTAATCTCCCCTCTTAGTATCTCTTCAATGACGTACATCCACTCTTCAAATGTGTTGGCGATAGGTAGCCTTGTAATTCTGCTTAGCAGAGTGACCAAGTCATTCACTTCTTCAATGAAGTCACTCCTGTACATATTCTTGGGTAGGTTCCTTGCACTTGGATGAGGGGTATTCATCCATTTCTTATTGATAACTCATAGAAAACCACTAGTAACCTCCTCATAGACTTTAGTGGAATAGGCCTTGGTGATTACCTCCATCTGTGAGAATGAAGGAATCCCAAATAATCTTGCAATGGATGGAGCTAAAAAGTTTGCCACTACTCTGCCCTCTGTCGCTATGATCCTTTAAGAATCCTTGTGTTATAAATCTTGGTAGCCATGAATTAGCTTGGGGCTAACCAATGATGGTGGAAAGCTCACTGCTTGTACGATTCCACTTTGTTTGATCTTCTTTGAAAGCTTGATCTTTGGGGTAATGAGGGTCTGCTCCCTAAATTCCTCAATATCAATGTGCCCAAGGTCTATGTTAGAAATATTGTCCCAAGTGGAAAATATTTTGGATGTCACTTCCACACTATGAAACTTGTACTTCATCTTCAATGTCTTCTCTACTTTCTTGACTTTTCTCACTTTTTCTACTTTTTCCATATAATTTGCAAAATGACATGTAATAAGTATTTCTTGACTAAGGAATGAAAAGATGCCAGCTCGAGTACAATTGATGCATAATCATGACCAAATCATCATCAAGAACATTAAGTGCTAGGAATAAATCATCAAATTTAGAAAATTAAGGCAATTTCTGACATTTTGCGGGTTTTTCATCATTGTGGGATTTTCATGTGCGAAAGCCATGCAAATGAGGGAATGTATGATGTAGGTGTCAAAGGATCTAGTGCAATTGGGTAGGAAATCCATAAATGGAAATCTACATTGAGTTTTCCATAGGGATCCAACACTTAGACATTTTAGCTCACAAACTTTGATCACAGGGGAAATGAATCCGCAAGAGCCAATGGAAACTACGCCACATCTTTGACCAAGAATTAGTTGGAGACCTACAAGGGGATCACTGCATGGGGATTCCCACAAGAGAACTTCCACAAGGTAGAATTCCAAAGCTTTTAAAGTTTTTGAAGTCTTCAAAGTTTAACACTTAGCAAATTTGATCATCTTGATAGGTAAATGCAGAAAATGAGGTCGCGGAAGTCGAAGACAACCATGCCATACTGGTTAGAAAATTTTCAGTGGAAACCCACAAGCAAGGTTTTGTAGGCCAAGGCTTTGCGGAACCTTGGCTTTGTAGAGATTAATGTTCTAGATTGCATTTGAGATGGTGGAAGTATAATGGAATTTGACAAGAAAAACCTCCATGATGGAAAAAGTCTCAAACATCGATATCAAAACGTGAATTTTGTAGGGAAAATCCCGCATGACCAAAGTGGGAATTTCAATGTTCATGAAGATTAAAAAAAACTAAGCCGAAACCTCAAAACAAGAAATTACCATTCAATTTCATAGGTAGTCAAGGGTTTTCAAAGTTCATAAAACTCTCAGAATCACAAAAGAGATGGTGGTGAATCCATACCAATAAAGTCGAGAGATGAAAACAAGAATCAAGAGGTTGTTTAAACCCATGCAACTAAGAATAAATTTATACAAAAAAAGACTCCAAATACACGATCTCTTCAATCTCCAATGTGAACAAGGTGCAAATGAACCTAGATGGTAGTCTATTTATAGCTCAAACATAATAAATGACGCAATAAATGCAATGAAACCTCGAAGACAACATAAACCCTAATACAAAATCTTGATCCATTGAGGGATGTGGGAGGCACAAATACAGATGCCATCAATTGTGAGATCAAGACATGCAAGAGTCAAGAGTTAGAAAGCTAGAGGAGTGTGGAAGCCAAGTCAAACAACGCCACCAATGTGAAATTTCACAGATGGAATTCTACAGGTGGTGACCCGCAAGAAATTTTCTGTTAATAGCAAACAAACTGTCGGCATCCGCAATGTGGAATCCCGCAAAGGGAATTCCAGATTGCAAAACCCATAAACACAGTCCATTTTAAGGATTTTGAAAGGGGCTCCAAAATTTTAAAAGCAATCTAAGCAAGGGGAAAAAAGAAAAACCAAGCCAATGCAAACAAAACTGATGCAAGCAAAAGAGGAAAAAGAAAAGGGGGGTTCTCACTTCATGGGGCATGCATGCTGAAATACAAAAAAAATGGTGATTCTATGGGAGAAATGCTCCAGATTGTTTTACAGATAAATGAGGATCTTGGACCCAGAATCTCGGGTTTCACAGACTAGATAAAAAAAAGGCTTGTGAGTACCATGCCTAAGGAGCCAAATTCAAACCAAAAGTAATTCATCATAGGGTGATCCCACAATAGTGGTTTACACTTTCTGGGAGATCCTGATTTTTGCTGAAATCACATATTTTTAGAAAATATAATGGTTTAAGCCTTGAAAATTTTAATTCATCATAAGAGAAACCAATGCGTGTTAGGGATGTTCATTAATACTGTTTGAGAAACATAGTTCATGAGAAGCAACAATCACTAAGCACAAGGCTATGTAAGTGATTTCTACTCCAAAAGAAACCTGGATAAAGCCCCACTACCGGATAGGTGTTTATAGCCCCGATAAGGTTATCGCTGATATCCCCTCAAACATAGCTTCTATTTCCAATGAGTGTCCATATCCCCAATAGAGATATTTGAATCCCCCTTGAGACATTCAACCTCATAATTTTCTAAAATATATTTCCATTTTTCTTTTTTTTTTGTATTCAATGTGTAGGCAATGAATCCTACATCAGGGTTGAGAATATTAGTGGTGCTGAAGCAAAAAATAAGGATTTTTCACCTTGTACTAGGGTATGTGCAGGATCATCATGGAAAAAACAAGCCCTTAAGTGGCAAAAAATTCAGAAAAATTAGAGTTAGGAAACTTGACATAAAAATTTGAATAAGTTATCTATATTATTTAAAAAATGTGTAAGAATAGAATATGTATCAAATTGAATGTAGTTTCTAAACTACTAGGTATGTTTAAAAAAAAAAAACCTATTTGGTGAAAATTTGAAATTTCAATGGAGTGGTACTTAAATTTCAGGGAAAAAAAAAGAAGTAGGTGTCTGTCTGACCACCCTAACCACAATAAAATGATACTATTTTTTTATAAGATTTTAGATATAAGTAGAGGACTCATGCCTCGATGTGATGCATATTTTTTTGTAATTTTTTTCAAGTAAATAATTAATTATGATTTTTTTTTATAACTTTTTCAAAATTATAAAACTCATATGTCTGACCACCTTAACTTGGTCAAGACTTCATGAAATTCAATTTTATTTTTTTAATCCTATATTATGCAAAGCATAGAATGTGACACATGTTTTGGATTAAAAAAATGTGATACTGTTTGAAAGCTATAGATGTTTTTCAATCAGCCTATCAATTAGGATTTTAGTCATAATTTGAATAGAAAATTAATAATAATTACTTATTGAATTCAAAGTAAAGCATAATTTATATCGGTGGAAAGCTGATAATCTCCTTTAAAAACCCTTTTCATTTCATCAATTTTGGGTAAAAAAATAGTCATCAGCCAGATACCCATCATATTGCCACTTTTTGGCCCATCATGATCCTGCACATATCCACTAAGCAACATGCTGTGACCCAAAGATACTGTTGTGCCTATAGTACACATGCCCCATTCAGAATAGGGACGCTCTCTTTTTGCTTCGTCAGGTCACTTTTGTCACTACCTCATTTTGTGTACCCCCCTATTTTTTGGATCTTAAGAGGTCAAGGAGTCTTAGAAGAATCATCTTGAGTCGACCAAGTTTTTCTACCCTCAAATTTTCAAGGTCTTGGGCCTTTGTGGGATTTCCCTGGCTATTTTTCTTTAATCTTCAAAGTTGTCATCCTTTTGGCAGTGCAGGTCTGCCTCTGCAGGCCACCCTATACGAGATTCCCTGTCGCTTTGATCATTCTGAATGGCCTTCCCATGACGTCCTCCCATCTGGTGGGACCCACACCCTCTTGTGCCATTTTCTCTGCCGACCTACTTGACGGCTAGCTCCTGACTATCGTCTGCTCAGCAAACTCTTCCCATTTTCGAAATGCTCATTCACCAGACCTGAACATTGTCATACGAGCATTAATGAGGGGCATTAAGTGCACCAAATTCTATAAATAGCTCAATTTGAGCTATCATTTTCACCTGTTAGAAGTCCAGAAGCGAGTTAGAGCCTCCAGCCATCGCCATCGTCACACCCGCCGAGTTCTTTCGCCGATTCGAGGCCTTTTCCAGTTGTTCGCTTGTCCATATTCATCGGGTCTCACATGTTGGTTTTTTGCCATAAGCCATACTTTATTTTTTCTTCAATTTCTACTAAAGTTGTTAAATATTTGAAAGAGAACTTAGGAATCAGTTACTTAAGAGCCGAGGGAACAAAACCCATATGGAAATTTTTTGATAAACTTAGAAAATATTCTACAGGTGGCTTGCGAGACTTGAACCCCTTGCAACCATTCTTGAACCAAGGTGTTCATGCCTTGCGGGTCTGCAACTTGACCATTGCCTTTGTTTCCTTTCGTCAAACTGCCAAACTTTAAAATGGTGAATACCTTCATCGAGCCCACCCTCGTGGGAGGCCCCCTCAACTTGGTTGTCCTCAACTTACCAAAATTCATGAGCCTAAAATGGGGATCCTTCGATCCACTCGAGTCTGATAGTGTAGGCCTCCACCAGCAGAATGCCCTTTGAGCTTCGTCGTTCCAAATGGCTATTAAGCCCTGCCTTTCTAATGCACGGATCCCACCCCATGGACTACTGATCAAACTCAACCTTGTCAAAATGCTTAAGTCCAGACCCATTGCAAGCTTCTCCTTGTAGACTTTTGTTTGTGGGATTTTGTCCTAGATTCATCATTTCAAATAACCCTCACTACCCATTTGTCTACCTATTAGGCCCCACCGTCTAGTCCAATGTCCAAATCAAAAACAAAGAAATTCATGTGATGTAGATAATCCAATGCGGATCTTCGCTGGTGTTTCGCCACTGCATGAACAATTAACTCAATTGTGAAACCTAGGCATCCTTCCAACCAGTGGGTTCTGACTCCTTTGTTGTTGCTTAATCTCCCTCATGCCAAAATGACTAACTATTGGCTCTATGCAGGCCTCTCCCTATGGATTTTTGTTTGTGGATTACCATGATGAGTTCGTTGTTCTAAACAACCTCGAGTGACCGTCTCCCTGCTGCACGAAGCGCAAAGTTTTCATCTCCATCTGGGCCCAAATACAAAATGATCAAGTGTCAAGCCCTAGGTGTTCCGCCTCCTACGAGTAGCCGTTTGTGAAATTCCATCATGTTCCCATCGTTCCAAGATGGAAAAAGACTCATGTTGTCCCTCTATGCGTGACCTGACCCCACCATTTCCCTTGGACTATCTAGTGGCAAATGAACGATGCCTAACCTTCGTGCGGGCCCGATGGTGTGGGTCGCTCCACACAGACCTTCGTGTCATCACTACCATTCCAAATGGATGACACCCAACATCTCCCCGCACCCTTCGTCCCGCAGTGGCTTGTGCTCCAAATAAACTGTGATGTCGTATGCAAAAGTTGTGGGTCCCGCATGGCAAAAATCTGCTTATGGGGCGTCGCCTTACTAGTGTTGTTTCAATGGTTGGACCTCAAACATCGAAGCTACCTCCTGCTTCCATGACCTTGGGACTTGCATGCTTAAAAGATGAACTTAACATCTCTGAAACTTCAAAGAAATTTTGACCCACATTCCAAAATTTCTCGACCTCGTCAGTGGACCCCATCTAACAATCAAATCTTAATGCAGTTTGATACATGCGGGCTGCCAAGCCTTGAGTGCTTCCTATTCATAATTGCCTCCAGAATGGTTGCCAACCCAGGGAAGTATGCACCCCTGGGCCCACATTATTATAAATCCCTCCAGTGAAAGGCCAATGCTGATCTGAAAGAGATATTATGATCCTTAAATGATGAATCACTTGATCTAGCATCATTTTTTCTTGATTTTGGCTAACATTCCTCAAGTTTTTATGCTTGAATATGCTTATTGATATCTTTCCTATAGGATATATGGAACTAGCTACAGGACCCTTTGAGGCGGTCGTGGAAAAGGAAAAAGGAAATAAGCTAGCTAAAGCACCTTGAGGGAAAGAAGATAAAGACCAAATAAAGTACAAATTCCAAGGGGAACCCCTCAATTTTAGGGTCACTAAAAATTGGAAGGAGATCTCAGATACTAATCTAGGACACATTGATATTGATGAGCTCAAGAAAAAGGTTTGAATCAACCCCACCACAAAAAATTCTAGAAGGATTAAAAGCAATGGGCTGGCTAAGGCTACTGGGTTCCCACATGCCCTTATAGCTCCTGAGCTCATAATGGCCTGCAGGGAGGCATATCAGGAGGAGACAAGGAGAATAGTGGACAAAGATGGAAATATATTGGTTGACCTATCTGCTAAATCAATAGGGAAAACTTTCCATATCCCTACCTTCGATGAAATGGAGGAAACATCTAAAGAATACTTTAAGCAGATGTGGGACATTGATCCCCTCAAGTGCAAGAAGCTTATCAATTAGTACTAGCTAAAGGAGAAGAGAGGAAGTGAAAATAAAATGCCCCAAGAGCTCTTTTGAAGTGATTTCTATGAGGATTACCATGATTTGGTAACCTTATTAAGTAGAGTTATGGACCTTCCAACTGTATCCTTCTTTCAGGAGTGGATGCTATACTTCATGGAAGAAATCCTCTGAGGGGAATCAAAATTCTACTGGGCGGGAATGATTAGCAATTGCTTGCATGGGTAATTTGTGGCAATAAAGAGGACCTCACAGTTCTACATGACATCATACTTGGTCTATCTACTGGCTGACCGGATGCAATACAAAGGCTTGTTTGTGGCTCCAAGTCAGAATCCAAGAAGGGAACTAAAGGTATATGATAAGTATCCCCAGCTCCAGTACAAAAACTTTAAAAGGGAGTATTGCAGAGTCAATGATGCCTTCATTGGGAATATCATAAGGCTACTTGGAGGTGATTTTGAAAGAAGATTCACCCATAGTGCGAATGCCTTCATCTATCATTTTGAATTTTTGTTCATTCAATTTCCAAAATGTATGTATATCTGAGCTGAGGATTTCTCAGAGAAACCATATAAGTTTCCCCGGTACTCAAATGATCGGTTGATACTACTTGAACTCTCTCAATAGCTACATCAAGCACATGGCCTCCTAAGCAAAAAACACCGGCCAGGGATTCCTTATCCCCTTTCATTTGGTCAAGGGATGTATGCACTCCCTACATCCCAGTGTGTGGAATATACTGACAAGGAGTTGGCTAGATATAACTTGGAATTCCACACTGCTAGGCCACAGATAGATCTGTATGGCAAGTTAAAGAAGATGGTTGGGATAGAGTATGCCCATTTACATAATGTTGAGGAATTTTGGGCCAACTACAGAGATGACAAAGAAGTACTTATGAGACACTACATGCGTATGATGACCTATTTTGTCAAAATAGTGAACCCGTGTTCCTATGCTAGATCAAATTGTTGAGGATGAAGGCATGGTGGTTGATCCTTGGTATGATGTAGTTGCCAATCTACCACTGCCCCTAATTGATTGGAATGAGGGAGAGATTAATGACCTCGACATTCTAATGAATCCCATTGAGGTGAGGACCAAAGAATGGATCGACGGGTAGATTTCCCAATTGAAGCTACACGGAGTTACCCTAACATATAGTGAGCTTGAAGACAAGCTAGGAAGCAAGACTGATAGTGAGATAGTTTCTGCCCCATCTGGAGAAACTTTAAAATCTCCTCCAACCACCAGGTCAAGAAAGAGAAAAGAAATGGTTGAACATTAGCCCAAGCCTAGTGTGTAATCAAGGAAGGCCTCAAAAGGTGAACCTTCCAAGAAACCAAATAAATCAGACAGTTTCACGAAGATTCCCACCATCCAGGAGGACCCACTCCATGAAGGAGAGGAACAAGAGGCAGAGCAACCAAAATCCCCACCTACTACCGCCACCCTTGTAGTCACTGTTGTTGCCATCGCCACCACTGTTGCTTCTCCACCTGCCTCTCAGGAAATGGTTGCCTCTTCCCCACCCGCGGTGGAAATTTCAATCCACCTTGCTTCCACCCCACCTATTGCATAGGTAATGGTAATAGATTCTTCCTCTGTCACCACCTCTCCACTTTCTTCTTCATCCATGTCCCCATCATCAGCCCTCCCACTAGCTACTACAATGATGCCAATGCCCACTCTCTTACTCCTGGAGGCTTTCGCTCGACACATGAAAAACATACCAACATAGTTGTCTAGGGTGTTAATGAACTCGACAGTCCAAGCTGCCTTGGCACAGGTTGTTGCTAACCTTCCTATCCCTCCTCCAACTGAAGCACCCACGATGGAGGCAACAATGAAAATATCAGAAGAGTTGGAGAGGCAAGAGAGGGAAGTTTCCAAAGAAATGGAAGAAGAAGCAAATGATTATCACAAGCATCCTGAGTATTAACACCTGGTAATTGATAAAGTGGTGCGTGAAGAAGAGGTGGAATAAACACAATCATCCAAAGAAGACATTGAGGAGTCAGGCACAAAGTATATTGTAGGAAATTTTGACCCAGAGCTCAAGGAAGAGTTGGCTCAACAACTCAAGGATGTCAGAGAAGAAGTAGAGAAACTTCCCTTCAATGAAGAAAATAATATAGATGAAAAAATGGAGGAAGACATTGAACCTCCAACTAGGGAACAAGATGAGAGCCCTGAGGTGACAGTAAGGAGATGCCTCTTTCAGAAGAACAAGAATAAAAGAAAGAAGAGGAAAAGCCATAGGAAGTGGCTGAAACCATAAAGAAAATCCTAGAAGTAGAACATCATGAAGAACATGGGCCTGAACAAGAGGAAGAAGAGAAAAGCTCTGAGGAAGAGGACAGCCCCAAGGAACACACAGCTACTGAATCCCCAGGAAAAGAAATGGTATTCATCAGGATTTTGATGAAGAAGAAGAAGAAAAGATAAGGCATGAGACCCCGACTGGCAAGGAAACATAGATCCAACCTATTCAAGAGGAAGAGCATGATCATGTATCATCGAAAGAGGAATCTCATATGCCTGAATGGTTTGAGAAGCAATTGGAAAAGAAAACCCTGACCCCCATGGATCCAAAGGCAAGGCTTGAAGCCAACTTGGCTCGATCACAAATAAGTACAAAGAAGGAAAAGAAGATGAGGGTCAAATCCCACCTGACGATCGATACATCTGGATCCAAGACAATGTAGATAGCCACCCTAGTGATGGGAGAAGAAGGGGTCAGTTATAATATTTCTACCATTGATTTGGGGACAGCTACAAGAGAGCAGAAAATTGACCATCTCAAGGGATCCATCACCACCATTGTGCACAAAATGCATAAGGACAAGACCTCTATGGAGGAATTAAAATCACAGGTGACAGATCTGATAACTTACATTCAACAATGGTCTTCGGTCAAGGAGCTTACCACCACATCATCAGCGCCACCACAACTGTTGTCTAAGGACCACATTGATAAATTGGAGAGGAGAAAGAATTGGATGAAGGCCACAAAGGATTGGTTCCATCGGGTCCTCTACAATGGAAACATGGGCATTGACCAGGCTGTTAAGATAGCCAACAAGTTCTTAGAGGTGCAGAAACTACTCGAGGGAATAAATAAATTCTCCACCAACTTCCTGGAGTTATACAGAATCACATATCCAAAACTTGAGGCTATCCTCAAGATACCTGAGAGATCCTGGGAGGAATTCTCTTTGGTAGAAGATGACCACTGGCTCGTGGATACATGGAATTTGGGCTTAGACCACATAAAAGAAGTATTGGAATGAGTGCTCCATGAGGTGGAGCTTGATATTGATTGGGTCAAAGAAATCAAGATGGCCTATGAAGAATACCTAAGGCTAATAACAGATTTTGATATGCCCACCGTTGAGCTAGACCCAGAGAAGATAAAGCCATAATTTCATAAGAAGATGGAAAATGGGACCACAGATGCACTAACACTAGATTTCATGGGTTTTGCTACACAATCCTTCACTCAATCCAAGAAGGTGATAAAGAATATGTAGAAATGTGACAAGGACTGGGATGAGATTATGGGAAAATCTAGGAAGTTGAAGTTCCGAGTGCTCCAGATGGATATAATGGAATGGAACAAGCTCTAGGCATTGATTGACAGGTTCGTGGAATATGCCATTGTGAGGAAGCAAGAGGGAAATTTGATTATTGATGATGAATTCTGCACAAAGTAGTTGCAACAAGGCAATCAACTAAAAGACAAAAGAGCTACAGTGTTGCTCACTAGAGGACAAAATTAGCTAAAAGACAAAATGTAATTTTAAATTGTAAAATATTTGGGGGTAGGTGAAACCCTAATTTGTAGTGAATCTTGACCACACAACGAGATTGAATCCTGGCCATTCATTTTTCTTTTTCCACACTATAAATAGGGGGTCTCCTCTCATTTTCAAGAGAGAGTTGAGTTGTTGTAAAGACATGTTGTTGGAATGTTAATAGAAATTCATTGATTTGGTGGATTCTTGAGTTCCAACTTCATGATGCATGATTCATCTTCTCATAGTTAGCAAATTTGGATAGATTTATTTTGTTTTTCTATGTGTTTTAGTTTGCTTTAGTAAGTTAGTTAATGTTGTGCATTGATATTGAACAATTTATTTGTGTGTTGGAAACCTTCCTTGTCCATACTTTTTTCTATTTATTGATGATAAATAGCTATGTAAAGTTAGTCTGGGCATAAATTGAAAGTTTCACTAAATTTCTATATTTTATTCATGCTTATGGTGAATGAATGATTGAAAATCCGCAGTCCTTAGAATATTTCACTAGTTTCATGAGACTATGAAGTGATCTGGTTAAGTGGAACTTAGTTTTAGGAATGTTGTCTATAGTAGGGTCCTCCATTATCACTGTTCATTACTAGTTTCAAGTCTAGGAACTTCCTCTCTTCCCTACCTTTTTTCTTTTTTTTAATAGTGACTTTGAACAAGGTTCATTGCACATTGTAAATCCAAATATGAATCTAAAATAGGAGTTCTAGACTTTTTTTTGAACCTACAACAATTGTGCAATAACTTTCCTATCTCAAGAACTCCATTCAAAGATCTAATTCTCCTCCAACTTAATTTATGCAAGCCTACCTATGATTACCAACAAGATCACATCAACCAACTGAGATATTCCAATCATTTTCATGACCTAACACCCAAGAGATCTTGGGGTAGTGATCTAGAACTTTTTTGTATATTTCTACCTTTCAAGAGAGGTAGCATACTTGTGTGCTTCCTGTGTTGAGAAGGTGAAAAAACACTCATCAACAAAGACCTCCATATTTTTAGATGTGTTCATGAAATCTGCAAGGTTTCGGTCATATGATGAGAAAACTTAAGGTTCAACAAGCACCTGAAATGAAGACACCCAAAAGACTCTACCATCAATACACTCAACCAAACTCTTCTACGAAGAGGATCAAGATTTATTAAAAAAAGGCTACCGAACTCACTTCCTGCATAAATACCAATTATTCAAAATTACGCCCAAACCAAAAGGAAATGAGGATGATGCAATGCAAAAGCAACCTAATCTAACTATGTACAAAGGGGCGTGAGATGAAATAGCTCAAGCCAAGAGATAATGTTACAAATATTTCCCATTGACGAGTAGCGAGACATCTTCACCCGTAAGGTTCTTTAAATGATATGCATTGTCCCTGAGTATCTTAGAAATTTGAAAGGGTCCAAGCTAGAGCTTGTTGAACTTTCCATGTTCCCCTTTCTTCTCGCGTGCTTTACCCCAATACAAGACCAAATCAAAAATTCGAAAGGCTTTAATCCTAGTCTACCAGTCAAACCAATGTGAGTTCACATTAGGTTCACCAATTTGTCAATAGGGGAAATTAGGGGGAAAACATGAATCAATGATAGCAACCACAAAACTATCTAAATTCAATCCATAATGACCCTAATCTAACAATGAAGTACAAATGATAATAAAAATTACCATAATAAAGTAATAAACCTCAATTAATATTCCATAGTTGATTCTCCTTTATTGATCTTCTCCATTTTTCTTTGTTTGCTCTCATATTTGTAGTATGCAAGATATTTGATAAGCTTGATGTGTTGTAGCAAGTCTCAAGATAGTAATAGAAAAATTTCAAAGACTGCGGTTCCTCAAGATGAATGATAGAAAAATATTGAAGATTGTGATTCTTCAATGATGAATGATATGAGTGATAGCAAAATATTGAAGATTGTGGTTAACCTTGAAATGAAGGTGATGACTTTCTTTTATAGAAATCTCAATTCAAATTAAGGGTGAGGATTGAAAGATGAGGTATGATGATCAATGGATGAGATTAATTGAGAAGAAAAGAGATAAGGATGGGAAGGATGGACTAAAACTCAAGAAATTAGTTGAGATTTAGAGATTGGCTAAGAATAGGAAAATTAAATAATTACCACAATTATTTAATTTAGGAAATGATGGATGAATAATTAAATAATTAAAAAATAATTATTTAATTATAGAAGAAAGGTGGGATGTGAAATATTAAATAATTAAAATTAATTATTTAATAAGGGATGGAGAGAAATGGTAAATAATTAAATAATTAAAAATAATTATTTAATTATAGAAACGAAAAAATGAATAATTAAATAAATAAGAAGCTATTTAATTATAGATGGAAACTGATGATTAGTGACTTAATTTAAATAAACTGACATGTATTTAAATTAATCAAAAGAGGAATATAGATAAAATGAATTAATTAAATAATTTAATATTATTTGATTAATAGAAAAATATGACATCAGAAATTAAATAAATAATTAAAATTATTTAATAATGCAGAAAAGACTCAAATTAGTGAGAAAATGTTGCTTGCAAGCTTGGGACATTCTTAGTGTCTACAATGGTATTGTTCATTTTTTCTGGAAAGTGTCATAGCATTAAATAATCATTGGGATATTATCACCTTGATAGCCTAATTTATGATATCTCCATGGGTGTAGTAGATATTATTTTAGGATTATAATGGATTACTACTTTGGAACAATCGAGATGAACTTCCAAGAACTATTCATGATGTTTTAATTAGGAGGAAAGATAGTAGAGCTAAGAGGGTTGAAGGAAAATTCCCCACAAATGGTAAGCTCTCATCAAATGCAGAAGTTGCTTAAGAAAGGAGTTGATGGATTTGTGGCCCAATTATGTTCATTAGAAGTCTCTCAATCTAACGCTCCCACCCATCCAGATTTGCAAGCAATAATTGATCATCACTTATTGGTTTTTGGAGATATTCATAAAGGAATTCCTCCTAAGAGGGATCATGATCATGCCATACAACTAGTTCTAGTGAGCAAACCACCCAACATTAGGCCTTACATGTACCTACATATACAAAAAAGTGAGATAGAAAAGATTGTTGAGATGTTAGAGGTGGGAATTATTAGGCATAGCCAAAGTGCTTACTCCTCACCTGTGGTGATGGTGTGGAAGAAGGATGAAACTTGGCACATGTGCCCGAACTATAGAGTTCTCAACATGTACACCATCAAAGATAAGTTTCCTATTCTAGTCATTGATTATTTGCTAGATGAATTGAATGGAGATGTGTATTTTATAAAGTTGGATCTTATGTCAGGTTATCACCAAATTTGAATTAAGGAAGAAGATATTTGTAAGACAACATTTAAGACTCACGAGGGTCATTATAAATTTTTGGTGATTCCATTTGGTCTTACCAATGAACCATCTATATTTCAAAGTTTGATGAATTCCATCTTTAAGAAATTCTTGAGGATTTGTATTAGTGTTCTTTGGTGATATATTAATTTATAGCAAGACATGGGAAGAACACTTGCAACATGTAGATAAAGTATTACAAGCTCTTGAAGATCATAAACTCCATACTAAGCCATCCAAGTGTGCTTTTGGTCTGAATGAGGTGGATTATTTGATACACATAGTTTCACATGAAGGAGTAAAGGTGGATCCTAACAAAATTAAGACTATCATGGAATGGTCTATTCCCAAAACCATAAATAAATTGAAGGGTTTCATAGAATATTTATGAAGAATTATGGTTGTATATCAACACCTCTCACAAGTTTATTGAAGAAGGATTATTTTCACTGGAATGAATACATTAATGCAATATTTAAAATATTGAAGGAGGCTATGTGTACAACTCCAGTGCTTGACACTCCAAATTTCACCAAGGATTTTATTATGGGATGTGATGCTTCAAGAAATGGCATAGGTGCAGTTCTTAGAAGAGGGTCGTCCCATTACTTTTGAAAGTCATTCGTTAAAGGTAAGAACCAACTCAAACCTATTTATGAGAAGGAAATGCTAGCTACTATTCATGTATTAAAACAATGGAGGCCTTAATCTAATGGTTAGAAAAATCAAGGTTAAGACAAATCATGATAGCATAAAATATATTTTAGAACAAAGATTATCTTCTGAAGAACAACAAAAATGAGTCACTAAGATGTTGGGATATGATTTTGAGATTACATATATAAGAAAGGGAAGGAAAATGTTGTGGAAAATGCACTATCGAGGAAGTATGAGAAGGATGAAGATTTATTGTGTGTCATTTAAATATTACAAGAAGATTGGGTAATAGAAGCTAAAGCACAGTGGTAGAATGATGTCGCTACAAGCAATCTCATTCAACAACTATAGAGTGATCCTAATAGTTTAGATAAGTTTTGTTGGAAGTGACATACTTTGTGGTATAAAGATAGATTGTAACTTTGCAAGAATTTATCTCTCAAACAAAAGATTCCCATAGAGCTTCACGAGTCTCCAGTGGATTGTCATTCAACATTTTTGAAGATATATCATTAGGTCAAGAAATAATTCATTTGGGAAGGGCTACAAAGGGATGTTAAAATTTTTATGGTAAAATGTTTGGTTTTTCAAAGGAATAAAAGGGAGACAATTACTTGACACTTGATCTCTTGCAACCCTTAGTTATTCCTAGCCAACATTGGGAAGAGTTTTCCATGGACTTCATCACAAGGCTTCCAAGATCTAATGGTAAGAATTTCATCATGACAGTAGTGGATCACCTCACTAAATATGCACATTTTATTGCATTATCACATCATTTTACAACAAGTACAGTGAAAATATATTTTTAGGAAATATTCAAAAGCTATAAGGTATACCTAAGGTTATTGTTAGTGATCGTGATCCTATCTTTACTAGTAACTTTTGGAAGTATTTATTGAAATGTTTGGGTACTCAATTGGTTCATAGTTATTCATATCATCCTCAATATGGTGGGAAAACATATGTTGCTAATAAGTGTTTGGGAGGATATCTATGTTGTTTCACTTCAGATAAATAGTCTCAATGGATAGATTAGCTATCACTAGCAGAATGGTGGTATAACACTTCCTTCCATAGTTCATAAAAAATGTCTCCATTTATGGCATTGTATGGATATCATCCTCCTTCCATCACATCATAATTGAAGGTGTCACCAAGAGTTCACATTGTGGAGGAACAAATACTTCATCAACAACAAGTACTTTCAGGACTTAAAGAGAATTTATCCATGACACAAAATCAAATGAAGTTGCAGGCAAACCAACACCATATTGAAAGAAGTTTTGAAGTTGGGGATTGTGTTTTCTTGAGATCGCAACCTTATAAGAAAATGCCAATGAAGTAACAGTCAAAGAATAAAAAGTTGTCTCCAAAATATTATGACCCATATCAAATCATACAGAAGATAGGTAGTATTGCCTACAAGCTTGAATTTCCATCAGCAACAAAGATACATCTAGTTTTTCATGTTTCTTGTTTGAAGAAGGTAATTGGGAATAATATCCCTACTTAGACAATATTACCTGAGCTCAATGAAGAAGGAAAAATTATATTGAAACTAGAGTTTATTCTTTAGAAACACACAAGGAAGCTAGGATTAGAACACTCACTAAGTATCTCATCCAATAGAATAATTTACCAATTGAAGATACCACATGGGAGGACAAGTAGTTCATTCAGAAGCATCCTAAATTGCTTAGCATTGAGGACAATGCTTCTTTGAAGAGGGGGGCATGCTACACCCTTAATATTAGAGTACATCGAGTTATGAATAGTCAGTTTGTGGCTATCTTAACTCTTAATTAAGTCATATTATCATTATTATATTGTTATTTAGTTAATTAGGTCAGCCTAGGGATTATAGAGGATTATCTAAGTTAGCTTGGGTGATATCCTAGAAATAAATAAGGTATACATAAGAGGTTGTGAGTTTTATTTCATCATCATATTGTTAATTGTGTTCTCATTGGAGATATTTGGAGGTTTCCCCCTCGAAGTTCTTGTTATTCTCAATTATTATCAAGTATTTGTAGCATATTTCATATCATATTCTTATATTGTGCAAGTTATTTCATTACATAATGTAAATTCATTTTTGTATAATAATATTATAGCTATACTTATAATTATATTTTATATTTTATAATAGAATTATTATAAATAAATATAATATAGTAATATTTATTATTATTAGAGGGATGAATATATAGAGACATGCACTAACAAAGAGAGATTAAGAGAGAGGGATAAAGGTGAGAAAGAGAAATGAGAGATAAAGAGGGTTGAAGAGAGTGGAAGAGAGATAGAGGGAGAATGTATAGAGAGAGTGATGGGGGGAGGGATATATATATGTAGTGTAGAAAAATGTACTCCTTCACATTTTCACACTTTTTTTGGGCCCTCTTAATTAAAATAGACTTAATTAGGCCTTAATAAGCTCTATTTTACATCTACAAGCCTAATAAATTACATTTTCTGAAAGGGAAACCCTACAATAATTAATGTCGACACATAACACTTTACCTTGAGCAATGTGTATTCCAAGAATAGGGATCTGGGACCCATTCTCCCATGTCCACCCTAAGCCTTTGAATCCATTTTTAGAACATGTTTTTGGCGGTATCTTACAATCCAAAATTCAAATTTCAATGTTAGCTTGTAATGTTTAATTTACAGGAAATTAAGGATAGATATCTATAAAAGCAAGGTTATTTTATCAATTCAAGCAATCTAGCAAGAGGGAAACTTTCATTCGAGTAAATACTATTGTCAAGAGCATTAAAGAGCATATTTATTCATCATTTGTTGCAACATTCAAGATCTTGAGCATCATGTCAAAGTTGTGTTCATTCATCCATGTTTTTGGAGCTAACATTGTGATGTACGTTTCAAGATCAAGTTCAAGCATTCAAGCATCAACTCAAGTCATCAAGATGCACATCTAATTCAACCATTTCATGCAAGTTTTAGTCCTTCAAGGATCTCCATTCAAGGGTTTGGTGAGTTGCAACAAACAAGTGTTCATTCATCATTCCCTCTTTTTATCATTGTTTCAATTCAAGGTTTAATTACCAAAATGAAGTTTGACCAAGACAAAACCCCATCCACCAAAAATAAAAAAATTTCCCCCTCTTGTGTATGTGCAGGTTCATAGGTTTAAGAAAAGATGAAGATCTCAAAAGAGCAATTTTGCAAAGTTAAATTTATTGTCACCTTTTTTGATAAGATACAAAAGCTTATATCCCAAATTTATTTTCAACTATTCGACTATGAAACCTGGAGAATCTAGAAGTGCAGACATGGGAGTAGAGTACCCAAAAATCAATTTTAGAAATCCCTACAAAGACCCATTCACCTATGGGTGAATAAGTCCTAGGACAACTTCTAGAAATAGTGTTTTGTGACAAGTGCACAATATTTTCCCTTCCCAGATTTGCCAAAATTTTTACTATTTTTGTTAGTTTTATGATTAATCTACAAGATCCAAGTTTTAGCTTGCATTTTTTAGTTGATTTTCTATTTTTATTTTTTCTCCCAAAAGTGTTGTTTAGGCTGATACCCTCATCCTCAGTCATAAGGAAATTAGTAGATTCCCTCATTGATTTGACTCACCTAAGGGTTGTAAGTCAATTCTTTGTGAGGATCTCATTTCCTAATGAAAATAGGAAGATAGTTTCATCTTACCCCTATTCCATAATTAACTTTAAACCCTATTTTTTATATTTCATTTTGGTGAACCCGATGTTGTACAATAAAATTTTGATATTTGAAGTCTATTTCAACCCTAGATCTAGGTTTTGCACTAAGTTGGCATTAGATTTACATTAGTTGCATCACATTTAGGGTTCTTTAAACTTGCATTAGTGAAAATTGCATTTAGATTTAATTTTGCATGTTTGCATCACATAAATTCATTAAAAAACAAAAAAATTGCATTTGGTTTGCATTCATTTTGCATTGCACTTGCATCAAGATCATTCTTCAATCATATAGGTTCAGGTTTAGGTTCAAATTGCATTATAAAAATAGTCATTTATTTTATCATTTGACCTTATTGGCACTTGCATTTAGATTGCAAAACCTCTACTTGCAACCAAAAACAAAAATCACACATAGTACCTCAGAATTTGCAAAAACAAATTTCAAAAAACCCTGAGCAAGGACCCATTCGCCCATGAGAGAATGAGTCCCTATACAAGAATTTTAGATAAGTTTCTAGGTGATTTTTAGCCTCTGTTTTTCCTTTTATGTTGCTATTCTTAGATCTGAGCATTGGTTTCCTGAAATAGTCTATTTTTGAATTCAAGTTATTACTTCTTTAGTTAGATCTTGCAACATTTTGGAAAACATTTCTTGCATATTTTAGTTGAGGATAGTATTATATTTTTGTACTTTTCCTTTATTTTTAGCATCATTTCATAGATTATATAGATTACTTTACATTTTTTAATCATTAGGAAGCATTAAAAAGAATAAAAAACATAAAATAAAACAAACAAAAACTAAATGATGAATCTTGGAGAAAGCATATCCTTCAAACCCTTTAGTTGTGATTACTTTGACATGTTATATGAGCCCTTGAGGACTTCATCTCACCTAGATCATCCACTAAAGCTTTTCTACAAGAGGATGCAATCATAGACAATCATGACAATCCTAGTTGTTCTTCTCCCAATACCTCTCCTACTTATGATGAAGGTATCTTGGTGTTAGAAGACCCAATTATTGAGCATCATGAGAATCTTGTTTGTCCCTCTTCCAATGCTACATTTCTCTCAACAAACAATAATATGGATGGCATTGATGAAGATGTTAAGTTTGCATTAGATCCCCTCTCAATCAAAGGTCATCTAGGTAACTCAATTGAGGTTATGAATGCACAAATTGGACCTACTTTAATTAGTGAGCCTCCTAAGTCACCTCCCATCATAAGACCTTGTAAATTATCTCTAGGAGCTATCTTGAACTTTACAAGGAAAATTTGTAGTAACAATGTTTCAAAGCAACCAAGTTCTCATACTATAGCTCACACATATAACATTCCTCAGTGTAGTGGTAAATAGTATGATCTTATTGAGCAAATTTGTTGTACTCCAATAGCTATCTCCCTTTGAGATTTGGTTCAAATATCACCTACATATAATTGGATGCTCCAAGAAGTTTTGTAGAATAATGATATCCAATATTCTATTAAATTGAATGATGTAGCATCCTCCTTTGATTGTATGTAAGTGACAAAGTCGGATATCACACCCCCTCAACAAGAATTACCCTCACTTGAGATCCAAAATAAACATGAAGCCTTAATGATAAAGGTAATCATTAATGAAACTATAGTTAGGCACACTCTCATAGACAATGGAGCAAGTCTTAATGTTTGTAGCATTGATCTCATAGATAAAATTGGCGTGGACAAAAAGCTCATCCAACTCAATGATGTTAATATTCGTGGCTTTAACAATGTTAATAGGAAACCATTAGGAATGATCGCATTCCCCATTGAGGTTGGACTTATAGTTTTTCCTACCCCTATCCATATCATTCCAGGACCTCTTTCATATAACCTTCTCCTAGGGAGACCTTGGATTCATGTTATGAAAGGGGTCCCATCCACTCTTCACTGTGAGATGAAATTTGAATACAACAACAAGATATACATGGTTGAAATTGATGAACAAAGATATAAAACAAGTTCAACATGATCATAACACTTCCAACTCCCCTAATACTTTCATTCCACCCTCAAAGGTAGAACCTATACAAGTTGATGGTGTGATGAGATAGAAATGTCAACTACTATTGATCAAGAGACTATCTTGTCGATTCTTCTCAAAGTCTGCTTGATTACTCTTCCTCCAAAAACACAATAAATTCTACAACAAAAGTTCATTTTGTGCATATCATAGAGTTCATGATCATTCTACTAACAAATGTAAGGCTTTGAGTGATAAAATTGAACATCTTAAGGATTATGGCACTCTTCCTTGTGTGGAAGCACCTATTTCCTCTATTTGATTATGATTTTCATCCTATCATGTTGCTCATCACTATGTGGCATTAGTAACTTTATGTATCTTGCTCATTGCCATTCATGGCGGTACAATGTTAGGTGCAACCATATTTCTCTTGGAAGCAAAATGATAGTTCCTAGTGATTGTCTTTGTCTCTATGATAGGGTGGCAAGGACAACTAGTTCTTTGAGGTGCACATTCTTTTCAAGGATCACCTCTTCCTTTCTTTCTACTTAAAATACTGGAACATAGCAAGTATGTTGACATTTTAAGTGGGGGGCATATTGTCTCCCGTTCATTGTTCCCATGTTCCCTTCTTAGTGATGATAACTTACATCTCCTAGGAATTGTGACCTTTGCATTAGTGTTATTTTATTGACAATGGCATTATTTCATTTTGGCATTAACATTTTGACATTTCTTGTTGAATTTAGTGTAGCATTATTAGAGCATATTGATCATGTTGTGCGATGCCTTATCAAAGTCATCAGGAGGTATAACTTTGGTATGGTTATGGGAGCCTAATAAGATTCTCTCATTGGCCACTTTCTAGGGGCTCACCTAATGGAAAACGGATTTCGCCAGCCCATGTGAGTGCATTGTTGTTTGCATAGTGGACTTCAAGTTTCACTTGTAAATGTTTTTGGACAAATAGCTGAGGCTTGATCCAAATCGACTTGGACAAATAGTCAAGGCTTGATCCACCCCTTTTTTATTTTTATTTTTCTTTCCTTTTAGTCTTCAATATTGTTTGTTTGTGTATCTTGTTTTGTTGTTGCATATCATACATCTTATGTGTGTCCCTCTGTGCTTATGTTGGTTTGCTATGGGATCTTGATCCTAGGGGCTTGCACAACCTCCTTGATCTTTGTCATCTTGTCTCACCAACATTTGTACACATGGACCCCCTCTTGGTGTATATTTGTCTACTTTAGTGTGATTTTGACACAAGGTCATCGTCTCACTAAAGTGGGGGATAAATGTAGTGTAGACAAATGTACTCCTTTACATTTTCACACTTTGTTTGGGCCCTCTTAATTAAAATGGACTTAATTAGGCCTTAGTTGTATAACTAAAAATATATTATACTTCTGTGAATCCTTGCATGCAAGGATACTCAATAATGAGTCCTTGCAAATCAATTCACAGCTCTCTATCCGAGAAGAGTAGGGATTGATATTGTGGCCCTCAGATTAACCCTGTTACCCCTACAAATACAATCTCAGAACGAGAGATTCAAAGAGGAGAAGCAAGAATGCCAATCTCTATGAATCCTGTTCTTGCAATGCAACAATGAAAACTAATCTAAATGGCTGTAAAATGCAATAAACCAAACTAATTTATTGAAATGAAAATTAATCTACATGCAATGCCATAAATGAATTATTTTGCAAATTAATCTACTATGAAGATTAAGCTAAAATGCAATATTAAACTATATGCTCTAAAACTAAGATGCTTATAAAATCAAACTAATGTAATCTCAAATGATAAAATTTAAATTTGTAGCATAAGTCTGATGTAAAAATTCGTGATTCTTTCTCCTTTTTCTGAAATGAGAATGAGAGGGCTCATTTTATAGGCAAAAGTGGAATTGAAGACAAATTCAGAAGCAATGTGGGATAAATAGAAAAATAGAAACAAATCTTGATTGGAATTCTTTTTTTAGTTTATTTCCCTTTTAACTAATTTGTTTCCCTTTTTTTCATCACAGGATATTCTCGAGAGGATATTTCATTTATTTTATTTTATTTAATATGATAATATCTCTTTTAATAAAATAAAATAAGATTATGTAATTTAGAAATGAATATTAATAAAATAAAAATAAAATTATTTAATTAAAAATAGATTTAATTAAATAGCATCATTTTATTTAAGTAATATTAACTTCAATTAAATAACATTATTTTATTTATTAAAAGGGATTTATTTCTTTTGATTAAATAAAATTAATGAAGCATTCAAACCTTAGGGAAAATTGAAATATTTGAAATAGTTATGAATTGATTAAGAAATTTGATTTGAAAATGCGACAATCATTGATTTAGAAAGTTGATGTTGACAAATTAAATAAATGGGGCCCAACGTCTAGGTGACCATTTTAGGTTGCATACATTAGTAAGCCCTATTTTACATCTAAAAGCCTAATAAATTACATTTTCTGAAAGGGAAACCCGACAATAATTAATGCCAACACATAACACTTTACCTTGAGCAATGTGTGTTCCAGGAATACGGATCTGGGACCCATTCACCCATAGACAAATGGGTCCTCCCTAAGCCTTTAAATCCATTTAAAAAAAATGTTTTGGTGCTATTTTTACAATCCAAATTCAAGTTTCAATGTTGGCTTGTAATGTTTAATTTTTTAGAAATTAAGGATAGATATCTATAAAAGAAAGGTCATCTTATCAATTCAAGCAATCTAGCAAGAGGACAACTTTCACGTGAGAAAATATTATTGTCAAGAGCATTCAAGAGCATATTTCTTCATCATTTTTTGCAACATTTAAGATCTCAAGCATCATGTCAAAGTTATGTTCATTCATGCATGTTTTTGGAGCTAACATTGTGACGTAGGTTTCAAGATCAAGCTCAAGCATTCAAGCATCAACTCAAGTCATCAAGATCCACATCTAATTCAACCATTTCATGCAAGTTTTAGTCCTTCAAGGATCTCCATTCAAGGGTTTTATTCAAGGGTTTGGTGAGTTGCAACAAACAATTGTTCATTCATCATTCCTCTTTTTATCATTGTTTTAATTCAAGGTTTAATTACCAAAATAGGGTTTGACCAAGGAAAATCCCCATCCACCAAAAATAAACAATTTTTCCCCTCTTGTGTATGTGAAAATTTATAGGTTGAAGAAAATTTGAAGATATCAAAAGAGCAATTTTACAAAGTTGCATTTGTTGTCACCTTTGTCATCAAGATATCGAAACTTGTATCTCGAATTTATTTTCGACTGTCCAACTGTGAAACCCAGAGAATTTGGAAGTGTAGACACAAGAGCAGAGGACCCAAAAAATAATTTTGGAAAGCCCTACAAAGACCCATTCACCTATGGGAAAATGAGCCCCAGGACAACTTTAGAAATAATGTTTTTTGTGATAGGTGCATAGTATTTTCCCTTCCTAGATATGCCAAAAGTTTTACTGTTTTTGTTAGTTTCATGTTTAATCTATAAGATCCAAGTGTTAGCTTGCATTTTTTAGTTGATTTGTTATTTTCTAGTTTTTCTCCCAAAAGTGTTGTTTAGACTGATACCCCTGTCCTCAATCATAAGGAAATCAGTAGATTCCCTCATTGAGTTGACTCACCTAAGGGTTGTAAGCCAATTCTTTGTGTTGATCTCATTTCCTAATGAAAATAGGAAGATAGGTCCATCCTATCCCCATTCCATAATTAACTAAACCCTATTTTTCAACATTTTAATATTTATAAAGAGAGAGGGGAGGGATACGTCAAATATAAATGACAAAGAGAGCATATATAAATATATATATAGAGAGAGTTTCAATTAATAGTTTTGTGTCAACTATGAGCAAGAGAGCACCAAACATAAAATTAAGACTCAAATGCAAGAATCAAGCCTTTAATTTTCATTTGCCCTCTCTCCCTATCACTCCCTCTTTCTATATCTTTCTACTTCCCCTCTCCTTATTTCTCTCCCTTCCTCTATATTTATATAAATCTATCTCCCTATCTTTGTCTCTCTCTCCATGTCTCTCTCTCTCACTCATACACACACTCCTTGTTTCTCCCTCCCCATCTATATCTCTATATATCTCTCTCACACTCACACTCCCTATTTCTTCATCCCTCTCTCTCTCCCCCCCCTCTCTTCCTCCACTATATCTTTCTCTTTCTCTTTATCCATCTCCCTCTTTCTATCTTTATTTCTCCCTCTCCCTCTTGCTTTTTCCTTCCATCTCTTCCTCTCTATATATTTTTCTCCCTCTATCTCAACCCCTATGTCTTCCCCAAGTTATATCTATCTCTCTCCTTCTATCCCTATCTCTCCCTTTCTATCCCTCTCTCTTCCTCTTTCCCTATACTCCCTCTTTCCTGTCCTCTATCTCTCCTCCATCTCCCCTCTGTCCATTGTCCACTATCTCCCCTCCAATATCATTCTCTCTCTCCATTCCTCCATTTCTCCTACTATCTTTATCTCTCTATCCTCCATCCCTCTTGTCTTTTATCTTTCTATCCATATCTATCTCTTTGTCTACCTGTCAGTTTGCTGCCTCTCAATCTCCCTCTTTCCATCTGTAATCCTCCTCTCCTCTTTGTTTGGTCAGACTCCTCCCTCCTCCATCCTCTCCTTCCATCCTCCATCATTCTCTCTCTCTCTCTTCTATCTCTTTCCATCCACATCTTTCTCTACCTCTATCTCCATATCCTACCCTTGTCTATTTTTCTATACCACCCTCTCTCTCCATCTCTCTTACTCTCTATCTCCCTCTCACTCTTCTCTCTATCTCTTTATATCCATATCTTCCTCTACCTTTATCTCCCTATCTTGCTATCTTTCTATCTCTTTCCATATCCTATCTTATCTCTCTATATTATTGAGAACTTTGTTGCACAAACATCAATAATAAAATAGCCTAGAAATTGGCCTCATACACTACACATAAGCAAAAACATATCAAAATTTTTCCTAATTGATCTTCCACACCTTTTCGGCGTACCCTTTGCACACCAAGGTGCGATTGCTAGTATCTTTTAATTAAAAAACGCAGAGAGCACGAGCTAATCGATTGATCTCTTTTACTTGCCGCAATATTTGTGATAATGACAGCGAGCGTTCATTGATTTGTTGAGGGCAGTATTACAAAATATGGAGATGAGCATGGTGGTCTGGTTGCTCGCGGCGGCTCTCGCTGCAGCCTTTTTCTTCGTAAGAAGAGGTAAGTGCTTCCTCTTCCTATTTCCTTTTCTTCGGTTCTATATTCCTGTCATGACACGGACGACTTATGAATGAGCTTTTCTCTCTCGGATGAATGCAGGGCGTAATGGATCCGCCACAAGAAGCGCCACTGTAAACAATCTCAGTGTATGTCATTCTTTAAGGTGAATTAGATATTTGAACTGTTTACTTTTTTCAGTTGGTTATATGCTCTGGGGTGGATGAAAAGAGTAGGGTCGATTTATCGTCAACCGTAATAAATCACATTTCTGTTGTGATTAATTTTGTTT
Organism: Sequoia sempervirens; assembly: GCA_007258455.2. Classification (NCBI taxonomy): domain Eukaryota; kingdom Viridiplantae; phylum Streptophyta; class Pinopsida; order Cupressales; family Cupressaceae; genus Sequoia; species Sequoia sempervirens. The sequence goes on from VDFB02271358.1 coordinate 296,602,352, forward strand.
TTGGGTTTAACAGTTTTCCTTAAGACAAATTTGAGAGATCTGAGATTTCTCCCTGCAATGTGGAAGTCATACATCGTCCCCCCCATAGCTTTGGTCCATTGTTTTTCCCTAAATTCAGACGAAGTGTTTATTACAATACAATATTTCTGAGCTTTTTAACTAATTAACTCTATACGCCTCCACTGGATTGTTGAATCACCAAATATGAAACTTTGTGCTTTTAACACCAAGCTGCATTAGCATGGGTTATTGTTATGATTAGGTGCTCCGCTTTGTTGCTGTACAACAGTGGACCAATCTTCTTCCTCCTTTACTTTCCATGGATCTTGTAGTTTAAGTCCTTGATGTGAATACCTAACTGAAAACTAGCTTTCCACCAGTCTTATTGGACGAGGAAGAAATAGATGTTTTTAGTATAACATTTAGGATTATGTTTCTCCTGAAGGTTAGAGAAAATTGTACATTCCTTTTTCAAGATATTGATGAGGGCATTTGATGCTTCAAGTTCAATACAAGTATGTTGGATCAAAATGTATATCAATGAAAATAGTAAAATATCCATTGTATATCCCAATACACCTTTCTAATTATGAAATACCACTTTCATTTTTAGATATTCTAAGTACCCTTTTTTGTGTGATATTTTTTATACCCTTTTAATTTCTACCTCTTTATATTGGATTTAATAGTTGATATTTTCACAACATCAAATCATATTCTTGCTGAAAGCTTGTTCAAAGTAATCTCAAAATCCAAAGAAACACAAGCCCTCAACATACCTAATTTGGTGTCTCTCTTCCCTTTCTATTTGCATCTTTCACCCTAATCAGACATTACATCTCCTCTTTCCATCCTCCTTTCCCTCACCGCACATGGCCCGCTCCTCCGGCTTAACCTCTCCAAGCCTCACTTCCCTCACACTCCACTTAATGCAGTACTCTTAAAAATTGTCAACTAGACATTTAATGAATATTCACCTAAGTTATACACAATGGCCACTAAAGTAGTAGATGGACTTTTGTCTCTCGTTCTTCATAAATTTGGTTATCTCTTTTTATTATTTCAAATTCACATTCTTCGCAAAATACTATTTGACGCTTCAAATATTCATTATTTTAAGCTTACAAACTAGCAACTTATATTGCATGGTTGCCAGCCAATAGTTGACTTACTATATGACTTCATCTCCCCCTTTAGGATTTATAGTAGAAAAGGATGTGTAGAACCAACGAAACGTGAGGATGCATCCCTGAGGTTGAGGTGCTATTCAGGACACCTTGGAGATGGAGATGCAATTTCCCTTCTGTCACAAAATTTTAGGAAAATATGATGTAGGACATCCCATAGGGATGTTCGCTTTTTTGTTTTGAAATGTCTGGGAATGGCCTTTCATCCTTGGGACATCTGTAGACATTGCAGGGATGTCTAGATGCCCTGATTTTCACCTAAGATAGATAAAACACATAGCCAAAATTAAAATATAGAGTTAACTTATTATATGCTTTTTTTAATTCACGTTGATACACTAACAAAAAATTCTTTTGTCACGCCTTCTAAATTCAAGTGTGAAAGTATTGTATTCATATTTAATTTCAAGAGAGCTCCCTGTTTCTGATGATTTATTCAAGAGTTATTTTTAATTGATACCTTGCTTAGGAGACCTCATTGCTCCAATATGTGTTTTGGTTGATGGATTATTGGCTCTAATTTCCGATCATGTTACTGTTTACCCATCCTTCCAAGCTCTTGTAGTATTCTTCTTTCGTACAGTGCTACTTATTACTTTTTATAAAATGAGTGAATGCTCTATAACATTATCTTCATCCAATACCGACCTTAAATAATACCATTATGAAACAAAAATAACCCCAAAGAAAGGATTACAGAAGTAAGCATTTCAACAAGAAATGCACTAACCACACATTTGTTTGCTTGTAGAAGATATCATTTACTTGTAGAACATATTAATATATTCTCTATTTCTCTGCAGTTTAATATACATGGTTTTTTCTCTGTTGCATTTTTTATTCATTCAATAACATTTAAATTTATTTACGCAACTCTGCTGGTTCAAAATCTTATTTTACTTCCTGGACAGAGATCATGGGAGAGTGCCAAGTTAAACAAAAGATCCAACCAAAGACCATATAAATTATCTTATTGAATGAAGTGATCTTTTAATTGGCCAATTTCAAATGTGATGTGTTTTTAAATGATGCAACTCATACAAGCCACATAAAGCCTTCTGGACTAGATTTGTAATTGCTTTTAATTCTGATATGCATCAATCCTTTCCCAATCTGATATGTATAATTGAACAAGGTTTACTTGAATGTTATCAATATTCATTTGAGTTATGAATATTTAAGCATTTATTAATCTATAACTGAACCAGTTTTTAAATATCATGTAGCATACTGATTTCACCATGCTCTAACAATAAGTGGTGAAATTATTATAAGGTGAAGAGCAACCAAGATATGAATCCAATTTTAAACTTCACACGCAAGTCAAGATGGAGGTTGAACTCAAGAAAGCTGAGATAAGATAGATGTCCAATTGATGTCCAGTTTACCAAGGTTTCAGGGTTTAAATATAAATATATTGAAGAAAGAAGCTTGCTTTGCCGAATCACTAGAAAGATATTTCTTGATGTATGCCATGATAAGTGATGTAGGATGTAACCTATATTCCCATGGTAATGCATAATTTAGGATATATCTTATAGCCCATTGTAACATTAAAAATTATAATAAGATGGTAAAATGGTAAGATTATAAAAAGCACTGAGGCACTAAGATTATACAATGGCAGCATCTTACTAGTAGTTTTCCAGCCTCAAATGTTGGGGGGGTTCCACATGGTGTTGACTACCTCCTAGGATTGTCCAGCTTACCTCCCTTAGCTTTGGAGTGAAATATCCAAGCCAATAAATGTGCAATTTTTCTGACTTTTGCCACACAAAATGATGCCCTAATTTTCTGATTCTTAAGTTCTGCTCAAACCCTAGTTTTCTGATATAATTTTCTGAGTATATTCATGCATGAACAGCAGTATTCATTCATCCAAATAATAGCCAAACTCATAGCAGATCATAAGCAATATGAAACCACATCATAGATTATCAAACATTCACCAATATGAGCCAAAATTCAGATATTTAAACATCCAGTTTGCTGCTACAATTCAGACTAAACCAATGATGCAATTACACAATGAAATGGGCTTCAAACATACCCAACAACATATATAAGTTTGCTGTTATGAAGAAACCCCAATCTATGCAATGAAAATGGCTTCCTACCCTAACCCTGGCTGGGTGAAATTGCTCCAGCTCACAACAATGCAACAAAATGCAATTATTTGATGAAAAACAACTCCAAAAACCTACCAAAAGGGGTGCGCTGCACTGCTGGTCTGTTGATAGGGTTTGCAACCCTTGAAAATCCGAAGAATACCTTCCAACTTGCCTAATTCGCCCCTTCAACAAGATGCCTAATGCTGATGCAAAAATCTGAGTGTGAATCTAGCAAGAATCACCATTAAAGCCCATTGAACCTCCGTCATGAAGTCCTCCATTGAAGAAGCTAGGGTTTCATTCAGCTTCTCCTATATTCATTGCATATTTTGGCTTGTAAGTAGGGTTTCTTCATATCAGCAAACTACTGTACCTTTCTGGGCATGTTTGGAGCTCATTTCATGGTGAACTTGCATAAATGTTACGTCTGATTTTGTAGCAGCAGAGTTGAACAAACTGTTTAACAGATTTTGCATGTTTTGGATGGTCAAATGGGTGCCTCTTATTGTTGGTTACAGTCATGCTTTATGTTAGATATATTCACCATATTCTTTGAGGCATTTTTGGATGAGTTTATGTAATGCCCCACCCCAAATGGAGTTTGGAATCTATGATTTAGCTTGATAAATTCTCAGTTTGACAAATGAAACATTTTGTCAAACACTTGCATGCACTTGTCTAAACTCAGTGAATAGAGATTTACAACGACATGTAATGGCAATAGCATAAAGAGAGCTTCATTCATAATAGTAAAGAGATTAACTATTACATGAAACTGATTCAGTTCATTCCACAATACTTTCCTGAGTGTATTAATGATAACAGATTACACTTTACAGAGCAATAAAGTTTCAGTCTATTAATGGACCAGTTTAATTTCCAGATAATAGAAATGCAGCAACAATACATATATCAGACTTGCAGATTTAAACAGCAGATAAATACCAATTTGCAGATCTTATAGATGCCATGGCTGGTAGTAAAACCCACGCTGGAACATGAAAGGGACAACTATGTTTGCAGTTATCATTTTTTGAGTTTCTTCCCAGCTATCTTGGACATCTGGTGCACTCACCACAGGTGATAGCAGTTGCTAGAAACCCACAGCTACACCATACAGTAGATAACAAGGAGCTATGCCCTCAGCATTCATGCCTACTGTTATATCAGACTTGTGTCAAGGGTGTTAAGGCAAAGCTGATGCTCCAAAATGCAACACCATCAGCATGAAGACCCTGCAATCTCCCAAATGCTCACGTCCTCCAATGTTTGGCAATCTAACTCTTCTTAAAACCTCACGCTTAGGTAATGTATCTCAGTGTTTCAATCAGCAAAATGAATGCTTTCAGAACCACCACCAACAACAAAGTCCTTTATCAATCTGGGCGCCACAGTCAAGACTAGCAATATACCCTTGCTTTGGTAAGTTAATTAATATATCTCAGATTTCTAGTTTGATCCTTCAAACCCTAAATAATAAATCTTCCTGAATTCGTTGAAGCTCAAATATAACCTTCAGAAATCCTCATGCCAGGTAATCAAGGATTAACCTATACATTAGCAAGTAATCCTTCACATTCAACCACCCTTTCTTCCAGTTTCTTGATAAATCATCAAACCCTGGAAATTGGATTCTTTCTTGTAAATCATTGAAGCACAAGCACAATCTTTGAAATGGAATTGTCTGCAAGCTGGCTTGGGAGATCTCTCACTCCTGTACCGAGCTGTTCTTCTTGAGGGATTTCGTCCTAAAAAAACTATGGCTTTCAACCAGCAAACCCTTGTTGAAGCATCTCAACCAAATTTCTCCAAAACAAGAATGATAATTATGAATGAATAAAATGAGCTTCAAATGCCCTTTTATAATTCTCAACTTCACCTCAAATTCACATTTAAATTTCATTTCATTCAATTTAATTTTAATTTTGGTGCACAACTTTTTAATATAAAGTATACTTTAAAATCACTCATATCCCCTTTATAATAAAGTCCCTTTTTAAAATATTTTAGTAACTCATAAAGTTAAATTATTTAATTTAACTTTATTATTTGACGTTATTAATATTAAATGCATAGGACCAATATTGACCAATGTAACTCTAGGATATAAATATGCCACCATGCCAATGTAGAAACTCTACTAGTGACTTACTATAAATAGTAAGTATGAGCAACACATCGGAGTGACTTACTAAAAATAGTAAGTGTGGGTCAAAGTGTCCAAAATGGTCTCCGGAAGGCACACCACAAATAAATTGGGACACTGAGCTGAAGAGTACTGAATTAAGCACCAAAAAGGCCTACTGAAGAACCAAAGATCACCCTTGAAGGGGTCCCTGAACACCCTGTTAGCCTACGTGGACCAGTTGGTAGGCTAACCACTGTGTTTGACCATTGCCTAGGAAAAGGGGACATTACAGTAACGCCCTCCCCAAGATTGCTTGTCCCCAAGCAATCCTCATCTGGATACCCTGGCAGGTCACCTGAAAACCAGGATCCCAGATAAGCCTATAGAATGGCCAACAACATATCCTTTGCTTCTGCTGGTTAGAGATAAATCCATACTCAACATCACTGTAAACAAATACCCTAATGTAGAGCAATCTTCCAAACATAGGAATCCCTGGATCCCATAACTAGATTGGAAGTCCGCTAGACTCAACACCTGTTGACTTCCATTGCGCTACACTATTATGATCTTCACCAATGCGAGAATGGTGAAGCAACACATCGGAAACCCATCAAACTATCATGACACACCTATCACCACCTAGATCCCAACACACTAGAACCTCACATCCATCGAACATGAGATGGAAGTAACTCGAAGTGCTAGCATCACAACACCTCTTCCCAACCTTTGCAAATCTCCCAAGGATGTGATGAGTACCCCACATAGGTGCCAAAAAATGCGTAACAACTCCTCCTAGGTTGCTGATATAAAACAGATCAGCAGCTTCGAGACTGGAAATCCAACCTATGAGAATGCACACAAAATTTTCAGGGTCATAGGGTGCCAGAGTACCAACCCTCTGCCACTCTCCAATGTTGAGGAGATGATCCAACTCTCCTCCAAACTTCCGAACAACTGCTGTCCTCCAAGGATTACGAAAGAGAACCTTGTCCCAATAAATAGAACAACCATCCCCTACCAACTTATGGAGTATAACTCCATCATTGCGGCTTGGACTAATAATGCCATCATGCTCACTGAAACCACAAATTCCCTGTAGCCACGCCTCCAATTGAAATTTTTGAAACAAGTTGCAAACTCTGCCAAGGACACATCTGCATGATGAAAATCTGATCCCTGACCCTGTAAACAACTATCTAAAAGTAACAGTCAGATACACGCAGTCTTTGGTTCCATCTTCCAGAGATGGAAACACTCCATCCCACAATGGATGATATGAATCCTGAGCCAACCCACACCTACACACCATCAAATCATCTGTGCATGGACAAAAAGAGAAGTGGTGATTAGTCCTTACTATGCAGTGAAGATGGAATGCACCTGCTTGCGCCAATGGTTGACCAACATAGTCATTGGGAACGCATGCCTCGTCACTTTCATCACTTGAATTAGGAGGTGGCTCACGTCTCCAATTTTGAAGGGCAGATTGGGTAGTTGCTCTGCAAGTCCTCTCTGCGAACCCAATAGCAAAGTCCCTATCTGATAGCAAGTGGAGGTATTCTAACTTAATTCCCTCTAGGGCATGCATGATAGTTTGCATATTAGATATGGAAGTCCCAACTACTACCCCTGTCCGCCTTTCCTCCAATTGTGTTGACCACTAGAGGTACTCCACAAACTTGTGTGTGTTGTCAAAACGAGTTAAGGTTTGGACAACCCTATCCTTAGTGACTATTAGCTGTCCCTTGAGTCTTGGTGACTCATTAGGTTCATGCCTACCATCCACCTCAACTAATGCATTACCCAATCTGTTGGTAGATGTAGGAGACATGCTCCCACAAGTAGACGCCCTACAATCCTCATGCAAATAAGATCGGACAGTGTGATGATTCAACACGCTAGTCACACAAGACTTTGCCTCCTCAGCACAAGACTCACTAATAGAAATCTCTACTCCGCCAATGTAGATACTAGTAACCCTGTCACGTGCGGATGCATGCACCTCACTACTAGCTGGTCCACAAGGTGTATGCATCTCTGCCTCTGTTGTGCCTGTATCCTGAGCCCTCAATTGGCTCTCCCATAAAGATTTCTCATGATTCCTGTGATGCAAGCTGTGTATAACCTCAAAAATCTTAGAATTATACTAGTCTGCAATCTCATGCAAGTCTGAAACCTCCTCGTGCTTGACCATCATAGGGGGTTCTCCCCTCAAACCATGAGTACCACTCACATCTGCAGGTGTCATGGCAACCCTGGAAGATTGAATTTCTACTATGGATGATGTTGATTGAGCTAAGCTCAATTCCTCACAGAGCTCGTCTATCTGAATCTTCGATTCTTGAAGGGCCTTCTGAGTGCTCTTCAGAGAATCTTTGGTAACCTCAAGCTCGTAGGAAAGCTTGTCAACCTCCTCCTCTTTCCCTTTCAATGCATCAAAGTAGATCTCGCCAAGCATGAGTAGGTGATCTCTATCTGAGAGTAGCTATAGGTAGTTGGTCTTCGTTACCATCAACGCCTCTCTGAGTGCATGAAACCTACAAGGGAAAGTCCTCCTTCAAGATTGTTCTGTATCCCTGGAATCCTCCAACAATACTTTGCCATCAATTGAAGAGTTTCATCAAAGTGTCTAATGGCTACATCAATCTGATCTTCATTCACCTTTAGTTGTCTTGCCAATTGATTGGACTCTTGAGACCCATCAATCTCATATAAATTTTCTGATTTAGGATTAGCATCATGCAACATAAAATATGATTTGTTTTCAAGACTGATAAACTCCATGAGCGCTGAAAATGCCATCCTGGGGTTTTATCAAACAACTATCATGATGTAAGGCATTCTTGTCATCAACCACTTCAGATTTGAACCCATTTTCTTCCACCTGCTCCTCATCAAACAAGTAGGGCCTCAGCTTACCCTCACATTGTTTGAAAACACTGTGAACCAAGTTATAAGCAGCTGTAGATGTCACTTGTACTTGCTTTAGAATAGCCAACAATAGAGATAAGATAGGTTGGGAAATTTCATCACTTTCATTAATAATTGAAGCCATAATGATCTTCATGTAGTCCTAAATAGATTTATCATGTTCCTCACTGATAGAATCCACAAAACGACGAAACATTTGTAAAATAAGGTCATTACAATCACAGTCAATCATAACAACGCACAATCTCACTTGTGCCATCAACTCTAGGACCTTGACCCTCTTCCCAAAAGGATTTCTGACATCACCTATCCCATCAAAGCTTCCAATAATCAGCTGCAATACCTCCCTCATTTTGCCAACATTATAAGGGACTTGAGGAGCTGTAATCCTTATAATTTCACCGAGGCAATTAGTAACAGTGAGCCTTATTTCCTTGTTTTTCGTGTCTCAATAACTCGTACTCACCCAAAGAAGTCACTGCTGGAGTCATAGCTATCTGCAACAAATCAGCAGACGACTGCTCAACAAGACTCAAATATTCTTCTATTCTTTTCAGTGTGGCCAAAATATCATCCCTAGGTTGTGGTTGACTGTCAAGTGTACTATCTGTTTCGTAGGGTAATCTCACCAACCACTTTCCATCATCTGCTACCAACTCTTTGTCACTGACTGAATCCATAATTTAAATCTGAAACTGAAATCTATGAGTGCTGGTCAATCAACAAAGCAAAGATGTGAACCAACTGAAATTTATGATTTACCCAGCAGGATGGCAAGGATAACTATGCTCTGATACCACTGTACCCACCCCAAATGGAGTTTGGACTCTATGATTTAGTTCGATAAATTCTCAGTTTGACAAATGGAACATTTTGTCAAACACTTGCATGCACTTGTCTAAACTCAGTGAATAGAGATTTACAACGACATGTAATGGCAATAGCATAAAGAGAGATTCATTCATAATAGTAAAGAGATTAACTATTACATGATACTGATTCAGTTCATTCCACAATACTTTCCTGAGTGTATTAATGATAGCAGATTACACTTTACAGAGCAAAATAGTTTCAGTTTATTAATGGACTGGTTTAATTTCCAAATAATAGAAATGCAGCAACAATACATATATCAGACTTGCAGATTTAAACAGCAGATAAATACCAATTTGCAGATCTTATAGATGCCACGGCTGGTAGTAAAACCCACGCTGGAACATGAAAGGGACAACTATGTTTGCAGTTATCATTTTCTGAGTTTCTTCCCAGCTATCTTGGACACCTGGCACACTCACCACAGGTGAGAGCAGTTGCTAGAAACCCACGGCTACACCACACAACAGATAACCAGGAGCTCTGCCCTTAGCATTCACGCCTACTATTATATCAGACTCGTGTCAAGGGTTTTAAGGCACAGCTGATGCTCCAAAATGCAACGCCATCAGCATGAAGACCCTGCAATCTCCCAAATGCTCATGTCCTCCAATGTTTGGCAATCTAACTCTTCTTAAAACCTCACGCTTAGGCAATGTATCTTAGTGTTTCAATCAGCAAAATGAATACTTTCAGAACCACGACCAGCAACAAAGTCCTTTATCAATCTGGGTGCCACAGTCAAGACTAGCAGTGTAATCTTTATTCCAGTCGCCCTTGCTTTGGTAAGTTAATTAATATATCTCAGATTTCTGGTTTGATCCTTCAAACCCTAAATAATAAATCTTCCTAAATTCATTGAAGCTCAGATATAACCTTCAGAAATCCTCATGCCAGGTAATCAAGGATTAACTTATACATCAGCAAGTAATCCTTCACATTCAATCACTCTTTCTTCCAGTTTCTTGATAAATCATCAAACCTTGGAAATTGGATTCTTTCTTGTAAATCGTTGAAGCACAAGCACAATCTTTGAAATGGAATTGTCTGCAAGCTGGGCTTGGGAGATCTGTCACTCCTATACCAAGCTGTTCTTCCTAAGGGATTTCGTTCTCATTCATGTGGCATGTTAAAATCATGAATGGCTCATGAAAACAACAAGTAAACATGCTCAAAACAAACACAAACAGCAATCAGAAAATTCAGAAAAAAATCAGGGGTCTTATATTACAACTGAGCTGAAGAGTATTGAAATAAGCACCAAAAAGGCCTGTTAAAGAACCAAAGATCACTTTCGAAGGGGTCCTCTGAACACCCTGTTAGCCTACGGGGAGCAGTTGGTAGACTAACCACTACGTCTGACCACTGCCTAGGAAAAGGGGACATTATAGTTTATATTGCTGTTTATGCTTATTTCAAATTAGAAATTCTATATTAGAGCTAAGGTTCTTAGCAGAAGTTTGAAATGCAAAAACTAAGGCAGAAATCTGAGTTTTAAAAAATCAGAATTTTGGGTCAATATCATAGTTGGGATATTTCAGTGGTATCAAAGCCTTGATCTTGCCACCCTGTGGTGTTAGCAATTGCATATTAGATTTCAGCAGTTGGTTGATGTGTCTTCTACATTTGAAACTATGGATGCAACTATGTTTCATGGATATATTTGTACTAGATTTAATGAATATCACTCTGTTCCTAAGAAAATTCGAGATGTTCTCACATTCAATCAATTTTTGGGTGGATCAGAAGAAGAAGAAGGAAATTTGAGAAGAAGAAAAGTTGTAAAAAGGAGGGAAAAAGTTCTTGTTTGTGACTTGCAGCCTACAAGTAATTATGAGGAGGACAAAAATCAGTGATCTTGCAACCCTAAAGAAGACATTTCCAAAAGTTCACTTCAGCTCTATGAGGACAAGGACAAAAGTGATTCGCCTATTGAAGCTACAAATGAAGAGCACATGAAGATTGAAGAAGATACTGCCATGGAGGTTGTTTGTAATGTCCCCTTTTTGGCCCCAATCTTTCCAGTGCTCGATAGCCTATTTCTGGAGTCTTGTAGGCTACTCAGAGGTGTTTTTAGGGTTTCCAAGATTCTTGGAGGTTCTCGTCAACATTTTCAGGTGTTTGTTGCAAGAGTTTGCCAGTGTGCTTTCTGGGTCTTTCTGGGTTTTTTGAGAACCTCGGTGGGTAGTCATTGCTATTTTTAGTACTTACTATTTTTAGTAAGTCACAATTGTTTCTCAAAATGTGCTTAATTGAGATTGGAGTCACTTACTATTTTTAGCAGTATGCTATTTTTAGTAAGTGCTATTTTTGGCAGTGGCCTTTGCAGCAGTTCAACAAAGGGTTACTATTTCTGGCATTGGTGGTAGTTGTAGTGGTTGGTGTCTTGGCATTTATAACAATGGCTTCTTCAACATTCTGGGAGTTCAAAAATGGAAGGTTGGCAACTTAAGTTTGTTTTATATTGTCTAAGTTGTTTTTTGACCTCTACGTCTCAGAAGCACAATTTAAGTTGATTTTAAAAGGGGGATACTTAAGTGTTTTAAAAGATAATTTGATGCAAGCTAAAGTGGACCCCCAAACTTCTGGGTCTCAGAGCCTATTTATACGCCCTCCTTGCTCTCATTTAGAGATGCTATTTTGATGTAACGAAGTGCTTCCGAAATGCAGATTGAACTCTTTGGGCTTTGAGGACGAAATCCCTCCAAGGCAACTGCAGTTTTGAGATTAAGAGATATCTCCTAGTCGAATAGGGTTGTAGCTCCATCTCAGGGGTTGTAGTTGAGCGTATATTGGTGATGGCTATTTCATTTCTTTCAATTTTTGTTGGTTTTGATGTCTTCTAGTTGTATTTTGGTGTGTGTGTGTGATGGTTTGTAGTTTGGAGGCATTTTTGGAGTGTTATATTAAACTTTGATGTTGCTGGTTCATACCTAGCTGATCCACCTTTTTGCTCATGCTGGTCGGAGGAGTTGAAGACTTTTTGTGGGTGTTGGTTCTTTATTCTTCACATGCTTGGGTGCCCCTATGCTTGAGTTTTGGTGATTTTAGGTGGAGTACGGGAATTTTAAAAGCTGGTCGACCTACATAGGAGGCCGTACCACTTGGCTGAAGATGCTTTGGGACTCATGCTAGTGTTATTCAGTGCTCTTAGTGGTGGCTGCTATCTTGGTTTGGACGCCTAGCAGTGTGGGTCCATTTGTAAGTGATTTGAGTCAATTCCGATGAGTATTGAAGGAGTTATGATGTTATAAGGGTTGCTGATTTGAGTTTCAAACCTGCTGTTTGTGCGTATCAGACCTCTGTTCTGATTATTAGTGTAACACCCCTCCGTTTTGGCTTTTTGGATCAGCTGTGTTCTTCCTTGTTATGATTGTGTTTGACTATGCTTTGACTTTGGAACTGGGTTTCTTTTGACCGTTACTTGTTAAGCATTGTAAACATTATATTTTGATGTGATGATATTTTATTCTGATGTTATTATTATTTCATGTTATGGATTAAATTAGCATGTATGTGAATTACCGATGCTTTATGCTTTGATTATATCATTGATGATTAGATGCGTCAGTTAGCGATATTATATTGGTGAAGGGGACGGGATCACATCACTCGCATGCGAGCGCCTTGTGATTCCGCGATTTCCTCTTCACGGTGTGTTTTAATATATTATATGCATGTTTCGACACTCGTATTGTGTGCAGGATGCAGGTACAAGACATCGACTCCACTTGGTTTCACAGGTTTGAGCATGTCCATTGACCAACGGTATTGATTGGGAGATAGTAACTAGGTTTTTTGTGTCAAACCATCACCCTAGTCATAGTGTGTCATCGGGTTTGTAGTCGGGTTCAGTTATTTTATGTTGTTAGTTTCCTCCTTGGCCTTGTATTTAAAATTGCAAGTTAAAAGTGATTAAATGGCTTTTGAAATTTATAAATGATGATTGTTTTGTCTTATTGAGATGTTGGAAAATTAGTGATTAATTAATTAATTTAATTTAATTAATAAAATAATCTAATTTTGAATTAGATTTATTTTATTGACTAATTAAATTAATAGGGATAAATTAAATCAATTTAGCCATGTTGGCATCATTAGATATTTGGATTAAATAAAAAAAAATTAGAAATATGTTTTATATTTTACTTTTAGAAATAAAAGTTGAAAAGAATTTTATTTGTGAATTGTTAAATTCATTTGGTTAAAGAAATTTAATTGCCTTTGGGGTGTAAATAGATTTTTATCTTTAAATGGTATTATGCAAATTACATTTGAAATATGAATTGTTTTAAAATAATTAAAAAAAATGGAAAATATCCCCAAAGTTGCAATAAATTTTGGTGGATGGGATATTTTGGGGATATTGACCAAATTTGGGGAAGAAAATAGGGAGGTTTTTGCATTCTTGGAATTGGGCTGTGGATTTTGGAAGGGGGATCAAGATTTGGAATCTGGAAAAGCTTGGAGTTGGAATTTGCAACTCATTTTCTTCTCAAGATCTTCATTCAAACTTCAGATCACAGGTTTTTCTTTATTTATTTGTGTATGGAATTTGTATTTTCAGTTTAAATCTTGTTTGCAAATTCTTTGTTGAAATCTTGATTAGATCTTAAGAATAAATTAGATTACTGTTGTGAAATCAAAACTTGCAATAAAAATCCTCTATTTTAACAATAGGAATTTGAATGAAACAAAGTGGAATCAGAAATCTTTGTGTAGGTATTTGGAAAATTTCATTATGTTTTCTTTTTGAAATTAAATGTGGCTGGGTTTTGTTATTCTGTTGAATATTTGCCCAAATTTGAACTGTGGGATGATATAAATATGTATATATATCTTCATTTTTTTTTTTGTACATATAAAATCTATGCAGGTTGAAAGTTTTGTCTTTTAAAAAAAAAAATTGTTTATTTAAAAATTTTCTGTGTGAATTCATTCTGGGAAGAACCAGAACAGGGGTCGTTTTTTCTTTGTATTGGAAATTTATTTATTAAAAAAATAAATTTTAAATTATTGGTTTGGGGGTGGGCGCTGCCCACAGCCACCCCCCACCATGGGAGGCGCTGGCTGTGAAGGCAGCCAGCGCTTCCACAGCCCCATGTGGGGAGAGATAGCCTAAACATGCATTTTTATTTTATATATGTTATTTAATTATAATATATGTATAATATATGTTATATATATATATATGTATATATATATATTTATTTATGTATATTTGTTTTTTAAAAATAAAAATAAAATAATAATAATAAATAAATAAATAAATTTTTAAAATTTAATATATATATATATATGATTGCAAATATATATATTTATGTGTATATCTCTCAGATATAGTTAATTAGCAAATTGGGTTGTTTTTAATTAAATTGTGAATTTAAATTGATATTTGAAATAAATAATTAATTAATATTTATATATTTAAACGAATATATGTAGTTTATCATATATTCATATTTAAATATATTAATCTTAAGTTGGTTATCCTATTATCATAGATCGAAATAAAATTGGTTTTATAATGAATGTTTCTATTTAAAAAGATGATTTTATGATATATGTTTTTTTCTTGTTTATTATTTAAAGGTCAAGGTTATAATCAAATTATTTTATTTAAAAAGATTATTTTTATCCTTATCTATGATTGAGCAAGTAAAATTAAATTATTGGTTTAAATCCTTTAATGTCGACAATGTGATTTGATGACTTTTAAGTGCATGCAAATAATGTTAATAATCTAATTGACTTCATGCACAATGTAATTGCTTGGATTGGGTTTAGAAAACCCTAACATTAGATATTGAGTTGCCTAGAATGCTTTTTAAATCTTGTTTCGTTCATTCTCGATGTTGTGCAAAATGAGTTAATGCCCTAAAGTCTTCAAGATAGGGTTTCATTCCTTTGTATGGGTTGTCCTTATGATAGTCAACCTTTGGGATTGTCTTGGGATTTGTGCCTCCTTGGAAATAGGAGAGGGTAATGAGATTTGTACCTCCTTTGGAAGGAGTGGGTTTGTACTTGTTTTCCTCCAGTGTTTGGAGAGGGTTTTGACCTTGTTTTCCTCCAGTGTTTGGAGTGAGTTTCCTTGTTTTGTTACCTCCTTGGATTGGAGAGGTTGTGTTATCTAGTTACCTAATGTGGTTGTGATGTCGATAGAAGAGTGGCTCTTTGTGGGGGTCCGGCACACAAAGGGGCGCCAGGGTAACTCACCTAGAGTTTAATTAAGTGATAATTTAAAAGAATTAATGGGGATCTTACACACTAATAAAGATAATGGATGCCTCTCTCGTGAAGCAAGTGAATTGATAAGACTCGATATGAGATGGGACACATAGTTTTGCATGAGGATTCGGCGGCCGGTAGAGGCAAGCCAGGGTAACCCAGGATGGGAGTCCGGTAGCCTAGGAAGGTTGAGCCAGGGTAACTCATGGCAATTTATGCATGACACTCTTCCTATGTCGACAGTTAATCAGTTATTATGCGATGTACATGATCATTGTTCTCTGGAAGCATTGTAACCTCGTGTTAAGTGATGTTGTGATTGTCGTGTTAAGTGATGTTGTAACTGTAGATGTTAAGTGACCTTGTGATTGTAGTTGTATCAGTTCAGCTATGTATTAGCCCGTGTCTAGTGGTAGATGGTCTTGTGTAGGAATCCCTTGTTACTATCTCCTAGCATGGAGGGAGTGAAACCTTTTGGATTCCACGTGGTCGGGTGGCGTGCATCTTATCCGTTGGTTCTTCTTCTTGTTCATGTGGTCGTGATTTCCAATTGGAGAGCTCGTGGGAATCAGTTTCTTCTCATGCCTTGTCCGTTCAGTTGGTTATTGTATTTATTACCCCTCATCGTGATCGAGGTGGAATTTGTAATATGTAAATCTTGATTATTGGATTTATCTCATTCAGGGAATGAGTGTTGTAATTATGTTGTAAACTGTAATATTGGAATCCAGTGGTATTTCATATTCTATGATGTAAATTATCTTGCATGGAATGTATGCGTTCTCATTTCCATAAGTAATTAAATGTTATGATTCATTTCATGTATGTGGTTTTGCGGGTTTATAGTAATCTCAACCTTGTAGCCTTAGGGGATGTTGGCAAAGTATAGTGAACTTGTATGTTAATGTTCTTAGAAAAAAAAATTGTATAGTGAATTGCAACTTCCCCTAGGGTTGCATGGCGGGGCATTACAATTAGACCTATTGCAGCCTCCAGTTTGTCCTACCATTGACCTCTGATGGACCTATTGTGTTGGGGTGCTCACATACTTACACTCTATCATCTTGGGAGGGTGTTTTACTTCACATTTCAGTCATTTTCCTCTCATAACAGCAATATGTAATGATCTGATATGATTATGTTGAGCTCATTGTAACACCATGGTGAATGCCCTTGTATTTGCTTTTGATACTTACCCCATTGAACAAGTAGTTGCTCCTGCTGAATAAGTAGTTGAGTTTTGCTTATGTATTTCTTACTCCTGATGAATAAATGGTCGAGTTTTTATATTTCCTTTCTTGTTTTGGCCCATTGAACAAGCGGAAGTTGGTTGGCTTGCCGCCAAGTGTATTTCCTTTCTTGTAATTCCCGCTGAACAAGTGGATGTTTACTTTCATGCACTTGATTATTACTACTCACCTCACTGAAGAAGTGGTAGCATAGAGAAGTTTCAATATTGTAAGCCAACCACCATATGCTCTCACCTTGCCCACATCGGGATCTGGGTAATCATAAAGTGGAAGGTGTTCATTTCTAGTTAGCTTGTTATTTTAGTAATTGCAAGATCCCCTTTTCACCGTATGCTCTTACCTTGCCCACTCTGGGATCTTGGTGATCAGAAAGTGGAGGGTTGTTTATTCAGTTGCTTATCTTTGCATTTTAGATAATGCTAATGGGTGCAATTTGTGGAAAAAATTGGGGTGGAAGTTACATTGTCAAACCAGCCATGTTAGGTCGGCTACATGAAGGTATGGGTTTTTGTGATGTTTCATTATTTGAGCCTTGCAATGCTTCATCACCTTTACATCATTTTGGCAAGGAATCAAATTGTGGTTTGGGTGTCATTAAATTGGATGTTGCTCATACATATGTGAGCAATTCAGAAATTTCACTGTGTAGTAAAAAAAGTGAATTGGATAAGATTGATTTGACATTGCAAGATTTGAAGGATCCCTTGGTGGTTAAGGAGGTTATAGCTGTACATACACTTTCTAGATCAGCCCTTGAGGAAAAGCATGATGTAGAAGATTCTACTCACTACTTTGATGGTGACCCTTTGATTGAGCATGATAATAACCTAGTTTCCACACATGGATGTAGTGAAGAAGAGGCCATGAAGGAAGCTGATTTGGAGGTGCACATTTATGAAGACCAAACATAAATTTTGCATGGAGGTGTTGGGTCTCATAAGTCACATCACTTGGAAGGGCAATTGAAGGTAAATGAAAGTAAGATTGTGGCAGCCCTAACTCATTTTGATCATGTTCATAAGATGATGGCAAGTTTGTGTTGGAAGGCTCTAGGAAAGCATGAAGGTCTTGAATGAAGTATATCTCTTGATGACTTGCATGAACTCGAGGAGGCTTTGGTGGTAGTAAAGTCAAACTACCTACACTTGTTGACAGAGATAATCTCCGCACACTTGGTGAGATGTACTCGGATGCTTTGAGAAGAAAGGAAGAGGAGGTGGACAAGCTCACCCTTGAGCTTAAGGATGCAGTGGATTCTTTGAGCGGCACTCAAAGGGCTCTCCAAGAATCAAAAGATCATGAGGATAAGCTTTGTTAGAAGATGACAAAGGGTGGAGACATGGAGGAAGGACATAGAGGATCCCATGAGGAAGTCATGAAGATAAAGGAGATCTACACGCATGAAGATTTAACTTGTAGCTATAAGACAAAAATTATGGCACATGACACACTTGATTTTCCATTGAAGACATCCCTCGGACCTGCACTAATGAATGAGCACCCATTCATGGAAGGAGAGATGATTGAGATTGAGGAAGACATTACACTAAAGCATGAGGTATGGACTAATTTTCTGATGTATGACAACAGTCCCTTATCTTCAAATTATCATGTTATGACAGCCAAGAGGATTAGCCTTAAGGCTTATGATTCTCATGGAGAAACTCATATTGGACTGACACTTGTTGGAGAACATGCAACGATGAGGAAGGAGAAGTTTGAGGTGAATGAAGGCACTACAAAGATGTATGATGAAAGTTATGATTTTCTGTTAGAATATTGTTATATCTCTGTATTTTAATGGTCAATTATATTTCATATACTGTTTCTACAGTAGTCAATAGGTAGAGTGGAACACTGCTTATGTTTACTGGTTACAGTGACAATTACAAGGCATCCATGTTAATTGATGTGGAGACAGATCGTCTCATATTCAGTCGCGATGTTGTGATTGATGAGACTACTGGTCCATTTGTTCCTACTACTAGTCCTGCGGATCAGCCTATGAAGGTTTCTGATGAGGGTGTTCGTCTTCCTCTTGGTTCCCCTGATGGGAGGGTTTCAGAGCATTCTAACTCTGAAGATGAGGAGTCTATTGGTCATGATATAGCACCACCTGATTTCCCTCAGGACTCACATCTAGATGACTTTGTTCCAAAAATCCCACGAGATGCTGTTTCTCCTATCCCAGATGTTGGTACTTCTACTCGTCGGCCTAAATGGTGGCTCAAGACTATTGGAGATCTTCATGAACTCATTGAGGGAAGATCCTCTTATGGCCAACATCCATAGCATCTATGAGCCTCATACATATTTCGAGGCTAAAGGAATTCCAGAGTGGGAAAAGGCTATGCAGACAGAATACCATAGTCTTCTAAAGAATCACACTTGGGTTCTTTCTGATCTTCCTCTTGGGAAGAAACCTATCAACTGCAAATGGGTTTATAAGGTCAAGTATCATGCCGATGGTACTCTGGATAAATACAAGGCCAGATTGGTTGCTCGGGGATTCACACAGCGGGAGGGCATTGATTATGAGGAGACCTTTGCTCCTACTGCCAAGATGAGCACAATTCGTCTTCTCGCTATTGCAGCCCAATTTGGATGGATAGTTCATCAGATTACATGTTTGGTATGTAAAACCCTTAGCGTTTATTTCAATTGTGGTTAGCAGATTTCTGGGCATGTTTTGGAGGCATTTTTGCCATACATTTGTATTCATCATTGCATCTTGTGATAGCTGGAGCAATTCACCTAGCTAGGGTTAGGGTAGATCAACATTTCATTGCATATTTTGGCTTGTAAGTAGGGTTTCTTCATATCAGCAAACTATTGTACCTTTCTGGGCATGTTTGGAGCCCATTTCATTGGGAACTTGCATAAATGTTAGGTCTGATTTTGTAGCAGCAGAGTTGAACACACTGTTTATCAGATTTTTCATGTTTTGGATGGTCAAATTGGTGCCTCTTATTGCTGGTTACAGTCATGCTTGATGTTAGATATATTCACCATATTCTTTGAAGCATTTTTGGATGAGTTTATATTGCTGTTCATGCTTATTTCAAATCAGAAATTCTATATCAGAACTAGGGTTCTTAGCAGAAATTCGAAATGCAGAAACTAGGACAGAAATTTGAGTTTTAATAAATCAGAATTTTGGGTCAATATGTTAGCTGGGATATTTCATTCATTATCTTCTGTACAACATATTTTAATGATTAATTGAATCATCAATACTGGCAGAAGAAAAGCCAAACCTTTCTATTCATCTCTCTACACAAGAGGTTTCAAATTGAATGATTGCATGATTGATTTTGGGGCATTTGACAATGTAATGCCGCTCAAATTAATGAATGACTGACGGTTGTCATGCCAAAAAGCATTTGGCAAATGTTACTTACTAGAATCCATGTTGGTGCCAGTAGTAGGGTAGTTAAAAGACACACGTTGCTCTTGCTGCCTATCCTGAAGAAAGGGGCATGATGACAATCCTGGTAGCTGACATTCCAACAAGTTATGAAATGTTGTCAAGTCATAGTTTCTGCAGAGACTGGTGGAGAAATACAGTTGGACTAGTCTTCAACAACAATTCCATTCAAAGGAAAGAAAATCTGATTCGTACCAGAACAAAAGTCAAAATTCAGTTGAAAGTCTTCTGTATTACATGAAGAGACAGCTCTAGAAATCTATATAATGATGTCAGTAAAGGAACTGGAGAATAAAGCGTTGGATGGTTCCTAGGCAGATTTGAAAGGACAAGGCATTTGGACTTTGCAGTTTGATGGTAGTTGTTTGACCATAGATTTAGGAGTAGGAGTACTGCTTATCTCTCCTAAAGGAAAGACACATTATTTTGCTTACCATTCGCAGTTTCAGTGCATGAATAATACAACCAAATATGAAGCATTGCTTCTTGGTCTGAAGAATGCCCAAGACGTGAACATTAACTAATTGTAAAGCAGATTAAGGAATGATTTCAAGCCAAGAAACACTGTCTTCAACATTACAGGAATCAGGTATGGATAACATAGAGATGTTTGATGCTTTTGCAATCAAATACATCCCCAGAGAAGAGAATAGTAGAGCAGATGCCCTAGCTGTATTGACATTCTTATTTGTCTCCATTCAGAATTCAGGCATTGTTCATTTACTAGTGAAATGATTTACTGACCAATGGTATGTTATAATTTAGGCACAAAACTCATTATTAGTACCAAAAAGTGCATTAAATTTGTCTTGTACTTGCTTAGGCGTTGTGCATTCCCCAATATGAAACAAGAAGTTGTCTGAAAAATACAACCCAATAGACCCATGGGCTCATCTAGTTTGTTCTTGAAGGCAAATTTCTCAAATTCCTTAGTAAATTTAGGTTGCTTTTTTCATCCAACATTTGCCATATTCCCTTAGATTGTAGGAGTTGCTTCATTTTTAACTTCCACATGTGATGATTGTGTGGAGTTCGGAGCTCAATGGTTGCCATTGGAGCAACAACACCAAAAGAGCAAAGAATATAATAGACATCAAAAGTGTGCCTTACAACCCCCTAGAATATATCAATGCTGAAATGGCAGCCGCCCCCTGGCCCTCCCCCGCCGCCCACGCCAATGCCCACAACAAAAAAAATGGCTACTTATATACAAGGAGCTTGAAAAAATCTTCTCAATTGCTACAAGAAGTCAAAAATTGAACATTGCAGAACATATGGCCTTTGGAAAATATACCTCCTTGCAAAAAAAAAAAGGTGTTGATTCGGCCCAAAAAAACCCAATGCTACAAAGTTAAGCACTCATCGGTTGGACATGACCAAGGGCTGAAACCCCATATGACCAGGGGCTGATGGGCTTACACTTGATCCATACTGATTCGCACCTTTTGACTCAAACTTGTGCTTTGTTTCACACTTTAGAAAAAATCTCCCAAAAATGAGATGGGGCTTGTAGACTCAAAGCTTTGATATCATGTTGAAGTCACTAAAAGGACTCGTAGGAGCAATAAATCTTTTGCAACACCAAAGAACCTTCCCCACAAGAGAGAGGCAATGAAAAATGCTATATTTGCCAATAATGTTACAATGCATATAAGATATCATAATGCATAGGATAACATAGCATTATCATATGATTTGAGACCAAAAAAAGTAAATGCAAGTAGATGCCCTAAGTAAACATAACTAACTAGGTGTGAATAGGTCCTAAAAAGGAATTGGTTAGGTACTAATCCCGTTCACACCAACATTGTGTCAGCTTATTGCTGAATTAGGGATTGAAAATATAGGAAACAAAAAGGTGGAGTTGAAACATAACAGGCATTGGTACTACTTGAAGGATCAACTAATGAATGGTATGTTGACATTGACTTCCACTTGACTTATGGGAATTGCTCTAGTCATATGGCAAAACAACAAAAAGGAACATTCAATTCGAAAGTGCTTTAGTGTTTTGGAAGATGTTCTCTGTAAGTGTAGTTTGTATGAAATGTTTCTCAGGTTTGTGGGTAAATAATAATCTAGATTATCAGAAGCTTTCCATGACAAGGCATGTGGCAACTGCTTCACTTCAAGGATAAGAACATTCAAGATTCTGAGAGCATAGTATTATTGGCCAACCATGTTTAGAGATGCCTATGACTAGGTTTAAATTGCCAAGTGTGTTAATAATTTGTTGGCAAGCTTAAGATTGAAACAACTATTCTCAAACCAATTATCATTAAAGCTCCCTTTCAACAACAAGAGCTTGATTTAAATGGGTCTCTTAATCCAAATTTGAGTAAGGGTCATGTTTATGTCTTCATCGCCACAGATTATTTCATGAAGTGTGTGGAAGCCATGCCTACTAAAAGGGCTACTTTAGAGTTGGTTTGCAATTTCTTGAAAAAGATTACCCTCTTTTATTTGGAATATCACAAAAGGTTGTCATTGATAATGCTACCAATTTCTTGTTAGAAGAGTTATTGGAGTTTTTTTCTCAATACACAATTACCCTCACTCATACCTTAGATTATCATTCATAGGGAAATGGTCAAGCTGAATCTTCTAACAAGAATATCATCACCATCATTTGCAAGTTAGTAGTTATGAATTAGAGGAATTGATATAAAAAATAATATGACGCTTTATGGGCATTTTGGATTACTATGTAAAGGGCAACTAATACTTATCTATTCATCATGTGTGAAATATAGGCTATATTCCCCATAACTTTAGAACTCTTAGTTGTGCAATTGGCATATTCAATTGAGGATGGAGAGTTCAAGGATCCCATTTAGAAGAGGATCCTTGATTTGATGAAGCTCAAGGAAGAAATATCTAAGGTCTTTGATATGATTACCTCACATTAGGAGAGTCAAAATGATTTTTTGATAGAAAGACTCGACAAAGGGATTTTGGCGTTGGAGTTCTTGCCCTTGTTTGTGAAAAGTGTCACGAGCTGAAAGGATTGCTTAAGTTTGGTTCTCTGTGGTTGGGACCATTCAAGATTTGTTAGTTATATGGCAACAATATGTACTATCTTGCTCATCTAGATGGTACCCATCTTCCATGCCCTATAATGGGAAAATATTTGAAATGCTCTGTTCCTTAGAATTTGTAGGGATTGTACCCCTTGTAAATAGAATTGTATATATTGTGTTGATATTATGTGTGTTTTCTGTTACATTCATTTTGTATAGTGTCTCATGTCTTGTGTATTGCCATTCTTTTCATTAGGTTAGTGTGTGTAAGTGATTTATAAAACGTTTGACTTCATGCCCAATTGATAAGACACAAGTCTACCTTAGGAACCATAGATTTCGGGCATGCTCCTATGCCCCAAGTATGTGTTGTGGTCCCTAGACACAACCAATTATCGTACACATATGAAAAAAATTTCATACTTAGTTGTTTTCCATAGAAAAATGTTCATCCTTGCCCTATCTAGCCCTTCATCATGAAATCTTCATGCCCTATTCTTCTTTTTGTGTATTTTTGAACTCCAACTAGTTTCATCTCATAATAGATGACAAGAGCCTTTTGACACTTCAATTGGGGTAAAAATCAGATTGATCAAGGGAAAAATAGCTAAGAAAAAAATGGCAAGAGAGTTCAAAAGTGTGGTTTCTAATTGAGTGTCAAAAGCGGTGTTGGCAACCTATTTTATATGCCTCAAAATGCAAAAATCCTAAGTTTGTGCCTACCTTGTTGTAGTTGCCTTGTTTTAATCCACCATTTATAACTGATCTGAGAGAGTCTAAGTGGGTCCCCATTTGTCAAAATTTTACCTAAGTGTTGTCCTTCGTCATCCTCCATGTGCCTATCATGTGTTAGAAGTTGCAAAAATTCCAATAAAATCGAAGTGTGGGATGTTTTCTAGTCATTTCTCTAAGTGTGTTGTCAAAGTTTCAGAGTTCCCCTTCCTAGCATCCCTTTTGGAGTTTTCCTTCTTGGTATGCCTTTCCTTCTAACTCCGCCCTTTTCCTTTCTCTCTATTGGGGTATTAGACTTTTCCATCTGGGCATACCTTTCATTTATTCCCCGCCTTCACCTCTTTTTCCTTCTTGAAGTTTTTGGAGTTCTTGTTCTTGGCATCCCCTTTTCCTGAACCCTGCATTTTCCTTGCCTTTGTTGGAGTATATTGAACTTTATCTTATTGCTTTCCCTTTGATCTTTGACATCCAATTGTTTGCACTAAGTTAATTTTCAGAGTCGGAGTTTCGACCACTCCTTTAATTGAGTACCTCTTCCTTGTCATTTCTAATCCTTGACTTTTGATATTTCCTTACACATCTTTTTTAGAGTTGGAGTTTCGCCATCCCTTACTTGTGTACCTTTTCCTTGGTATACTTGATACTTGACTTTCAATGTTTTCTTCTATATAATTTTTCGGAGTCGGAGTTGGGGTAATACTTCTAATATGGCACAAGGTATTAGGTATCCTTGAACCCCAATTCTTGACACTTTTCACCGAGTCATCTCATCAAGATTGCGGATTTGGATGTGTCCTCGTTTGGGTACTTTGTGAGAGGTATCCTTCACTCTTGATCCTTGATCCCCGATAGTGTTATGGGTTATGAAGTATCCTTGACCCTTGATCCTCAAAACTTTGAAACTCCCATGTTTTGCATTGTTTACTCCCACCTACCTCTTTACAGGACCAAGTTAGCCATTAATGACCAAATTTGATGTTGCAATTATTTCAGAAGGGTTTGCCTTGACCAAAAACAGTTATCCATCACAATAGAATAGATTCAAATGTACTTTCAATGGTGGAGGGTGAAGAACACCATGTCATTTTTAATGTGATGGTTGTGTTTATGATGCGAATAGTTTTTACACAAGCTCCATGCCCACCATTTCAGTGAACTCTGTGGGATCTCAGTTCATTTTACATACAACATTGATGATATTCAATTCTAAATTTCTTGCATTAATGATATATGATCTTGACTAAATTTCCCATATGGGTTCAAATGTCTAGATGAAGGGCTATAAATATAGGTTCATTCAACATCAAAAGGGGTGGTATCTGTTCATGCTTTGGGAAAGCTCTGAAGTGTCGAGGCTAATGTGGTCATGTTGTAGACTTGCATTGTATTAGATGTCTAATAATGTAGAATAATTTTACTTGTGTCAAACTTCTGTGGTGGCTTTGTAACTCTTTTCAGTAAATCAATAAAGGCATTACTTTTGTTGTTATTTTACCTGCTGTCTCCACTTTTGTTTGAGTGCTTTATAGGATTCAAGGAATTCTTAGGTTCACATTTGCTATTCCTTTATATCAAGCCTTAATTAGTCTGCATCTAAGGGGTGCAGTAAAATTAGTTTGCTTGAGCATTTATATGCCAAAGTAGGAACTTTTTTAGGATTGATATATGGGGCATTTAAATTTGTTGTGGATTACTAAGAATGGGTGTATTTTTGGGGATAGGAGGGCAGTCGAGGGTCTAAATTCTGAAATATAGGGCAGAGTACATCAAGCTTATTTGAATGTTATGATTTATTCTGTCATTGTGGTTTTCTATCCAGATCTGACTTTGTTGCTACAGGAATTGGCACTGTTCTGGTAGTTGAAGCTGATCTTGCACATTTTTAAAACTAAAAATTGTATTTCTAGTGCTAATAAATTATTTATAGTTTAATGTCCTGCAGTTATGCACAGTCTAGTGTTATAAATCTTTGTAAAACCCCTTGTGAACCTATAGACAATGAAAATCATTATAGGATTTGAGTATAATGTCTTTTCTTGGGTTAATGATGTTGTAAGTGACCACAAATGAATGTACCTACAGGAATTCTTTACCAGTCTTCCATCTTGTGATGCATCATAGAACCCAACTGCCATAAATAGAGGTTTGTGACTTGCAGGTGTGGGAAACCTACATAAAGAAGTATTGTCATGGCTAGTTCCAAGGATGTTTTTATGATTAGATTCAGGTTTTTTTTGTGTAGTGTATTAACTTGTGTTATCTTTCAAAGATCTCAAGGAACACATTCTCAAGCTTGGCAGGGTTCAAACTGCAAAAGAGGCTTATCCACCTCTTGTTCATTGGCCTTTTCTAACCCTTGATTTGAGCATAGGTTCCCTTTGCCTGAGCTAGTTTGGTTCTCTTGTTTAGATATTGTGGTAAGTGCTTTAGAATTGGGGTTATTGCAGAAAATAACACCAACAAGTGGTAGGAGTGGCAGAAAGGTGTGCTTTTGGACTGGATAATGCCTAGTGCTAAAGTGGTGTGAAGGGTGCAAAAGTGCAATCAAGTGACTTCTAATTGCAAGGATCAAATCATTGAAAAATGCCAAAGTGATGTCAATGGCAAGAAGGCATGCCTTGCATGATATGTCATTGAAACACCAAATTTTTAGATAGATGACAAAAGTGTCATGCAGGGTTGGAAAGCACAATCCACATGATTGAAGATCACTTGGCAAAAAATAAAAAAATGTTAAAAAGTGGCAAATTGTCATTCTGACCAACAAAGTGTGACTTACATGATTGAAGACTATAAGGTCCAAAATTGAAAATTGACAAAGTATAAAGTGAGCTTGAAAGGTGTGATTCATGCGATCATGCACCACGAAGCCAAATTTGTTAAAGTGACAAAAGTGGTATTGTGGCCATAGGGGGCTTGAATTGCATGATTAAGTGCCATAATGCCAATTTTAGAAATAAGTTAGTGGCTAGTGGGGTGCAAAAGTGAGAATCACACAATCAAAGATTAACAAGGGGACAAAATTTGCAAAATAATAGTCTCATGATGGATACAAGTGTGATTCACATGACCATGGTCTAAAGGACCAAAAGTTGAGGTGTGTCAAAGGTGACAAAAATGCGCTATTGCAAAGTAACAAGAGCACCATAGATACCACAGAATTGCAAAGTGGCTTGTTGGATGTTGGGATGCAATTTTTGCAGTTCTCACATGAGATTTAAAACACAAAAAGTAGTTTCAAATTTCATCTCCTTGGTGCTTCATTGTTAGGTTTTCAACCATAAGAATAAGTTTAAGGGTGTGTTTTCCTAATTGTGCCATTTAGTTGCAGAGAGCATAGAAAGGGAGTTGGATTTTCATGGTTTCTGCAAGATTATGCAGTATTTTGAAGAGTACCTAAGGTTCTTCAAAATGCTGTTATTTGCAAAAACAATGCCAGTGGATTTAGAGGTCACACATATCATTAGAAATTCAGGGTTTTAGTGCTACGGTTTTTTTGCTGGAGAAATGCTAAACAAAAATGCATGTGGTTTTAGCAAGGGTAACTAGGCTTTTGTTAGTACAAAGCACTGATTAAAAAGGCTGTGTGCCTAGGGTTTTCAGCATGAACTAAGATTTTCAGCAGGCACTAAGACTTCAAATAAAATACTAAAGTCTCCACGAAAGGAAGCGTGCACAAGGAATCAGAGGTGAAGAAGGTAATCTCCAGGTTTCAGAAGTCCCAGAAGTAGGAGCCTGCAGCATCTGATGGCCCTGTCAACATCTCAGACTAGCTATTTTAATCTATTGTTAGTTTGGGAAAGCTGCTATTAATAAATAGGTTTCTAGAAGGTTTTATTTTTAGGCATGTTATTTTTAGCCGGAATCCTCCCTATTCCTGAAACGATTTGCTTCAGGTGGTTTGGTATTTAGAGCTTGGTTATCTTGTGAGCACTTTATATCCAGCAGAAACTTAAGTTATTTTCGTATGTATTTTGCTTAGCTTGCAAGCATTTTATTTCCAGCAGATACTTCAGTTAAGCTATTTTAGTATTTATTTTTCAATAAATTGAATTGTCATATGAGAACTGATTGACGAGCATGCAAATCTTTTGGAACCTATAAATCAGTGCTTATGCACTCAGATTTTAGAATAGTATTTTTTATACAAATTGTTATTGAAATTATTGTTCAAGTTATGTGTGTGTGTGTGTGTGTTATATCTTGTGAAAGATTTGGTGAATTGAATATAGAATTAGATTAGTGATTATTGAAGGCTTTATATTGCAGTTGTCATTAATGCGAGTCCTGTAGTTTTGTGTACAACTTTCAAGTGTTTAATTTACAAATCTTGTCTTAAATTTCCAATGTAGTTTTTGTGTACACTCACTTTCAACGTTTACTTTTTAGCCAAAAGGTGTGCATGTTTGAGCTATCACAAGTTAGGTTGCCAGATGTGATCACAAGATATAAAATCTCTCGTTTGTGTGTGGAAGAGCTGTTGCAGCTTTGTGCTCATAATTGAGAACAAAAAGATAGAGCAGGTTAAGTTTGCTTGCATTACATGATTAAACCCCAGTGAAAACTTGTGCATATTGAAAAGCTGTAGATGTGTCCATAATTTAGTTTTCTAGGGCTTTATATTGAAGATTTTCCTTTACAAAGGAGCTTTCCCTTCTAATTCAATGAAATATTTTAACTTATATGTTCTGTTTTTTGCTGTCCCAGAAGGACAAAATAAAATGTTGATACCATAGTAGAAAAAATTGTTTGGTGAAAAAGTCGGCAAACCAAAAGTATGAGTTTTTGAAAAAATTGGGAAAAATTCTTAGAGAAAAAATCGGATTTAAGAAAAAATGTAAAAAATTGTAAAAAAAGAGAAACTACTTTTTTTTGAAATTTAAGGGCATTTCCATAGCATAGAGATTTAGAGAGCAAATAAATTAGAGAGTTTAACACATGAATTGTAGAAAATAGGATTTTGTTGTTTATATTCAATCATTGATTACATTGCATTGCACAAAGCATACTTCATAGTGCATAAATAATAACTAGATGGTTATAGTTGATAAAATTTCAATTACAATATAGTTTCTACAAAGTTAACCTATAAACTAAGTACAAAGTTCCAAAAAATCAAACATAGCTAATGTCTCTTACTACTACAAATAGAGCTATGCTAGAGGGCTGTAGGTCCTGATGATGAAGCTCCTAATTCAGAGCTTCGTTGAACCTCCTGATAGCCAAATTGACCTCTAGGATCTCAAAATCCTCAGGCTCAAGAAGAACATTAAAAATACAGTTTTCCTTTGCTGAGTAGACATTATAAATAACAGAACGGGAATCAATTGGCTCATATTTGTGATTTAACAGTACCTGCAATTTCTAGAACAATGTCAAAGAGAACTATATGAAGAGTGTGAAAGGGAAATTATATGAAAAAGGAAGCAATTGCAAAGTTCAACTTAATAGGTTTTTAATCAAATAGTTCAAGATAGAGTAATAGAAAATGCTTTTGAAACAAAATTTTAAATCTCAAAAGACCATAAGTGATATTGAAATGTTCTCATTGATAATTATTTTAGCAGATTTGTAAAAGAGTAAAGGGAGTGTTAAATATTTTTCCATTCGATAATAAAGACCTGCTAGTACAAAAGAAGAGAGCAACTATATGAGCCACAATTTTAGCTATTATTATTCAAGTAAATTTTCCTTGATTTTGCATATAAGTGGATGGTTGAGTTAAAAACATTGATGCACTTTGAGTTGAGAATTTGAGAGATTATAGGTACAAGTTTCAAAGGAAAACCGAAGCACAAAGAACTTTCCCTTTCAATGGGATAGTTGCTGCTGAAATCTCATGATCGTTAAAGAGAAAATATATGAGGCCTGCTTTGGGAGGGATTAAGATAAGCCCACAAGAGTAGGGCATGAATTCTCTCAAGGCATGTATTAGTTTGCTTGGCACCTATTTAAAATGCATGGGATGTTACACTATATATGTCAAAAGCATTCTTGCACTGCTATTGTACTCCTTGCAAGCCTTATAAATATGACAATCCTAAATGAAATCTAGTTTCCAAACAAGTGCAGGGCATGATTTAAGCAGCGCGATTCACCAATTAACAAAGCATTAAGCCTGTAGAATATATAGGAAATTTAAATATAACCAAAACAATCCTTCATTTTGATATAAAATACTGTTACAGTTTATTTTTTTCAGCACTACAAGCTGATTTTTATCTTTCTGATGGGAACCATTCAACTTCTAGTTCCAGAATGTCTATATACTATTATGTATATACTTATGCTTCCCACTTGATTATACAATTGTCATGACCCTACCTGCTTGTCATTAAAACTTGATGGCCAGTGCCAAATTGAAGCTCCAAATTATCACACTTTGTTGGCATTTGAAAAGGAAATTTGTCCCAACCTAACCTTGATGATCTAAATAACCACCTTGGTATTATTGTTGACAATTGAAATGCTAAAATTCTATTGAATAGTCATGATCACATGAATTCAAAAAAAACAGACCTTTAGGTTGATATCAATCTAATAGAGTTTCGTTTCAGTTTAGTCTGGCTTTCTATATTTATTTTTGGCAAGTACTTTTATAAGGTTCAGATATGTTAAAAAAAATGAGATAGAAGCCTTCCTTAGTATTTATGATATTGTCTACTATTTCCCACGAAATTGTGTCTTTGGATTTATATACATGGAAAACATTACCACGAGCCTAAGGCAAATGACAACAGTGTGAAATATAGAGAAAAGAAACAACACATCTCTTAACCATTCCATGTTAATGTCCTTAACATCAAACGCAGAAGCATACTAAAGAACATATCTCTATTTTAATTTCCTTAACATCTATTAGAAATATACGTCCATTCAAGGTTGTCTACCTTTGATTTTCCTCAACAACTTGAAGAATTCTAGCGAATTTTTGATGGTCAACCACATCCCAATGGCTAGCGCTCAGTTTTGTGCTAAAAATCAACGAAAAAACCTGATTAAATAGTGATTTTGCACGGTTATTGTTTTGCAACAGGTTGGTTGGGAAATTTTTTCACAATTTTTATGTGATTTTTTTCACGATTTTTACACTTTTTTTTTGCGGAAAAAATCATTGAACATTGTTGAAAATCAGGACTGATTAAATCGGGATTTTTTGAGGAAAAAATCATTTTGATCGAAGATTTTTAAAAAATTGGGATTTTTGCGATTTTTTGAGGATTTATGCTTCTATATCTTGATACTACATTATTTGTTGATAGCTATGAATTAAATGAAAAAGCTTACAAGATTGTCTTGTGCATCTCAAATTCATGCTACAAGTGTCAATGTTTCGCCAAGAATTTAAATCAAATTTTAGTTTAAAAAAATTTCGTGATAGTAGCTTCAACTTTCAATTTTCCAGTATAATAATCTCTACTTGCAGGACACCAAGAAATAATTAGATCCAATAATTTATAGGTGCCATTGCTGCAGGATCTGTACTTTATCTGGTAAAGATGGGCTTGTGTAAATTGTTGTACGTCAGCATAAAATTCAATTTGATATGTGTTTATCTCATCTGAAGTAAATGACTACGCGGAGGATTTATTTGACTGCAGTTGAGGCCTTTCTTTTTAATTTGTAGAACGTCTAAACTGAATAACCATTTAAGGCGAGAGTCAAATTCTGGTTTGGGTTTGTTTCAACTAAAATTTGCAATACTTTTCAGCTTACCTGTAGCTGCTTAATAGGTGAAAATTGAAATAGAGGTTGGTCCTGGTATTGTGAGACACATTGTTCTTCTCACTTTCATTTTTCTCTTGACAGACCGAGAAAGTGTATACAAAATCTGAAGTTGCTTGGCACAACAAAAAGACTGATTGTTGGATCATTATAAAGGGCAAGGTTTGTTGTTTGTCATATTATATATATATATTCTCAAGCTTTGTTCTGGGGTACTTAAGATTTGTACGATGATAATTCTGATGATCAAGTACTTGAGTATTTCAAGTCACAATGATAATCCCGATGGCCAACCATTGCAGATGTTTAAGTTTCTCCAACATCATTGTTGTATGTACATTTCATTGATGGTTCTTGAGCTGAAATATACAAAGTGCAGGTATATGATGTAACTTCCTATGTAGAGGAACATCCAGGTGGAGATTCAATACTAGCACATGCTGGTGATGACTCTACTGAAGGCTTTTATGGGTCAGTATAGCACTAGAGGTTAATTAACACATTTGTAGTCAATGGGCAGTTTTGAACATGACTAGTCTAATCATGCTAGTTTGGATTGATATTATAATTTATTAGATTGTTGCCTTCTACCCTGCAGCCCACAACATGCTTCGAGGGTGTTTGACATGGTGGATGAATTTTATGTTGGGGATTTGAAGCAGTAGGACAAAGCAAAATATTGCTCTACTGTCCGTACCATTTCAATTTTTTTAAAAAGACAAAATCATGCATTGTATGAGATCGACATGCTAATTTTAGTTCTATTGGAGGCAGTAGGACTATATGCATGACTTTAGTTTTAGAATTAGATGACTGAATATCTAATATTAATGTCTGGGATGATGATAATGTTCTTTACCAAATATTTGAGCCCACTTACTTTGGTCCCTTGGGCATATGATGCAATTTTCTTTCTATTTTGAATTCAATTGAAACATGCAGTATCCTTCGAATGAGAAAGTGTAGAGGCAACAAGATAGAAAGAAAAATTAAAAAAGAAAAGACAGATACCAAGAAACAAGGTTGCATGTTCAATTTTCTAATCATTTGTAGACCTTGTCCTGAATTGTTCAAGACTGGCTACAACATGGCTTTGCTCACAGAATAATAAGGTTGAAATTTCAGGGGGTTAGGGTGTGTAAGTTTTTTCAAGTGATAATTTCTGGGGTGCTGGTTAGGCACAGGCTTAAAAAACATATGATCACCCTTTATATCTGTCTTTAATTTTTGTCCAAAAAATGATTATCCTTGATTTATTCTTTACTTGTCCTTACGAGCATTCTCCATAATCCATTGTTTTAAAATTGATGTTCAAAACAACCATAACAAAGTTGATTTGTTGCCACTTTGCTTTATTTATTTACATTTTTCAATTGTAAGTTTCTGTTTCTTATTTTTCGGTGTTCTATTTGAAATCTGTACTTTATAGATTATTTATAATATTACAAAAATTTCTAGTTATGATGTGGATACTTCTATCTAATTAACACGTAAATAACCATTAAAGATATACTTGCAATTGCAGACAATTAGTTAGCACACATTGATTGGATAGCATCGATTAAATATTGTTGAGCTCTTAATAATCTCCCTGAAACTCTTAAAAAGTTCCTACATTATGTCTTCTTTTGAATACTCCTCATAAAGTTACTACCACGATTCATTACTCCTAGACATTCCATTCATATGCTGACAACTGCTAGTTCATTTAGCATACATTTTTATGTGATAATGATTATTGATGTATATTGTTTATCAAGTACTTTTAACTATTTGATGGTCCGAAGGTGCTTTTTTTTGGAGATTGTTTTTCCAAAAATGTAGTAGTCAATCCTTCATTCATACAATTTAAGGGAACTATCATGATTTGTCGTTTCGTTTGTAAATGCGAGGTGATCAGAGTTGCCCAAAATAAGCTGAATAATAACAGGATATACACCTGTACATTTGTTCCTAAACGTGAGTTTATCATAGAAATCATCCAAAATAGTTTGAATAATGGCAGGTTGATTATGTGTTCAGCCGATGATCCCTTCATTTTGAGTCAGGAGACTTCTACAAGGAGGCCACTATCCAGCTTTCTCTTTAATGCCACGGGTCTTTCAAAGATTTATTTGAGGCATGATGAAGATTCCTATCTGAATACAAGATGATATTTTACCTTTTACATGGGCAGGTTAAATAAAGGTACTTTTACTAATATAGGTTATAATGATTGTTTCTCTGGAGGACACTCAGCTGAATGCAACTTATAGTGGTTGTGTTTTCCTATGATTTATTTATTAAATGATATCCTTATGTGATTTGGTTTAGGGTTTGCAAAAGGAATCTTGTTGACATCCTAATCCTATTTAGGGGAGAGGGGCTCATAGTGGGGATAGAAGTAGTCCTTAGTGGCCCCATAGTGGAGCACCTTAATATCCAATTACAAAACACTTTTTATCCATAAAGTACACAAACTGACAAATCATGTGATGCCACATTAGCACACCAATAAAACATTACTTAGTGCACCACTATCAGTCTCACTTGTTTTTGGGCCTTTTTGGATACCTCAACAAAAAAATCATGCTGATGTGACATCATATTTGATGATGTGGCCCTAAAACGAAATATAGAAGCATGTGAGTTGCCAAATAAACTATTGTACAAAATTGGGAGTGATTTGAAATTTCCATATAGGATTTTGAGAAACACGAAGTTAGGGTGCTCCACTATGGGCCCCTCTCCCCTAGTTTACTTGGCCCAATAAAATTTTGTTCCCAAATTGTTTTACTTGCGACTCCACGTAGGAGGATAATCTCTCTAAGGAACGAGTCCCTTTGTTTATATGCAAATCGGAAGTTGAGGCTAGCCTAGGTTGAAGTGGACAAATTCACGAGTCACATTTGTGGCCAAAGAGATGATGCCTACTAGTCAAAATTAGAGTTTTATGGGAGATGTTTATGGCCTAAATTACCCTTGCTGAATATGGTAATTTTGACAGATATTGGATGGGCCATAGGGTCATGGAGTAATTGGGCATTGGAGATACTTGGATACCTTCCATCACTCTTGACATTTTAATTGTTCTCTGTTCAAGTTGTTCTGCATGAGGTATCACATTGACGATGAAAGTTGCTGATATTTGACACCCCTTTTTATTTTCATAAGTTTTAGTTAATGTTGTCAACATAAAATGCAAGATCTTATTACATGAATGGTTTAGTAATGGCATGTATTTCTCTATATAAAGGAAGTCTTTTCACAAGGATAAAATGGATTTTGATTATAATCATGAGATGATAATGCTTATGCTTATGGGCATAGGAGGCCTCAACTCTAATAAATTACTTGTTGGTGGTACCATAAGATACATTCCCTAGAGGCTATTCTTATTATATAAATGTAGTGTTGTAAAATTGCACCCCATGGCAATTTCACACTTGCGCATTTAGCCCTTTGCATTTATGGCACCTCGTCGCATTAATGATTAAATCGAGTCGAAATTTCACGATTTCAACTCCATAAGGGACAATGATGAAGCGTTAGCAATCTGTCCCCTCATTTCTTGTAAAATTTTGAGTTGGATGCTTGTGCGTTGCGCGGACGTCCGCGCAGCGTGCAAGCGTCCCCGAACTTTATGAGTTTCAAATGAGGGAATCTCACGACCTTTGCCTATGACACGCGTCATTGTGGTAGAATCACGAGTGCAACGACTCTTCCTACCCATGCAACCTCACAAAACTATGCTTTTCACTCTCATTCTCATTTATTCTTATTGCCTTGCATTCAATTTTGCTTTATTCTCCCTACATCTCTTCTCCGCAGTGAAGCTTTGTTGGATTCTCGTCTCGTCAACAACCTAGGCTCTCTTGCAAGCAACTATCTCATCTATCAAGCCAAGAGGGAGCCATAAATTGTTGGTAACGCTCTCTTGTCGCTTTGTCTTGTTTGTTTGCAAATACATATTTGTCTTGTCTATTTTATTCGTGATAGAGGTTCTCCATAACGGGGTTTGTTTCTATCACATCTCATCTATTACATTTTATGTCTCATCTATTTCTATGTATCTGACTGTCGATGGAGGTGGAAACACCAAAACGGGGGTTTGATTGAGGCAAGCCCCAAAACAACCCCAACATTTTTCCTCATCCTTTTTGTGTGCAGGTTCTTGAACTTGAAGAATAGGGTATTTGCGGATTTTAGATTTTTAGTTCTTGATTTGACAAGGACGACAACGCGTGGCACAGACATCCCCATGATGTGCTATCGTCCGTTGGCCGCGACTATCCACTTGGGGGTAGAATCTGCATGTCCCGATCTTTCTGTTCTTGTAATCAGTATTTTGTAATTCTTTACTAGATTCTATTAATTTGCAGTTTTATCCTTCTAGCTTAATATTTCATTCAATAAGTTATTGCAATACTCTCTATTTCACACTTTATCACTTAAGCTTGTACTTTGAGGTAATCGAGGGCCATTCGCTCCCTGTAGACTCTTCTCCATCCTAGAGACTCGAGGGTAGCAAATCCCCTCTACATTTTGGTGAACCCAATGTGAACCAAATCATGTCAGATCTTTTTCTTCAAAACTTTGATGATTTTGATAATGCCTTTTCCAAAGAAGATTTTGATATGTTGGATGACGTCGTAGATGATTTCTTAGGGGCATTTCCTTTTATTTGCAGATCTGCTGAACAAACTTCTTCATCACAACTTTCTTCTTGACAAGTCGAAGAGTTTGTGAATGTAGTTGTTGGTTCTGTAACCCCTCAAAGGCCTAAGAGGCCTATCATTTACGTGACTCCAACTAGCCCATCTCTTAAAAGAACTCATTCTATTCGTGGGGTTCTTGTCACTATTGACACACCAAACCTTTACACAAGATTCTTGCAATCTAAGGCTTCTTCCTATAAAATGATAGCCCATACTTACAAAACTAGAAAGAATCAACAAAATTCAAATCAACCAACTTCTTTACTGCCTTCTCAACCAAGCCTTCCTCCAACACCTAACCCTGCAGTTAAAGCACCTATTATCTAGGGATTATATGTGATTTCAGGGCTAGTAAAAAGACAACAAATCTAGACATTATAAATCTAATTTAGGTTTAGGTTTTAGGGTTTAGTTTTTTAGGATTTAGGTCCTAGGATTAAGGGTTTTAGTTTTTAGGTCTATGTTTTTTGAAACCTAGGGTTTAGGGTTTTGATTTCTAAGCTTTGTGTCCAATTTAGGTTAAATTCTAGTTAATTTAGGTATAGATTTTATGGTTTTCAATTTACAATTTAAAGTTTTTGGTTTGGTTTATTTTTTTGGTTTTAAATACAATTTAAAAACTATAAAATATTCAACATAAAAAAAACAAAACAAACAAAAATTAAACGTGACCACCGAAAAGTATGCCTTTTCCTTGCTTGATTTGGGAATAATTAATGACAAATTGGACTTGATATCGCCTTGATCTAGTGTTGTGAGGTGTTTTTACACATCCACATTAGGTCTTGGGTCCTTTTAAAGCTAAATTAACTTAACTCCACCCTAATTTAATGTGGCAAAATGTATTTATTTACATCTTCACATTGAATTTAGGAGGCTTGTAAATCAAGTGGACCTAATATAGTGTTGTAATGTGTTTTACACATTCACATGGGATTTAGGGCCCTTCTAAGCTAAATGGACTCAATTTTGTCTTAATTTAGTGTTGTAAAGTGTTTATTTACACTTTCACATTGGATTTTGGGCCCTATTGCATTTATGACTTTAATATCACCATTAATAGGTCCCTATGACCCCATATTGTGCATCCCAAGGCATATTTTGATAAAAAACTTGACAAAATCAACAAATAAACTTAAATTCTTCACTCCCCGACACTTTAGCATGAAAATAGCCCCTGTGGGACCCATTTGCCACCTTGGGCAAATGAGTCCCATCCAGGTGGAACTCATTCGCCCAGGATGGCGACTGGGCGAATGAGTCCCATTTGGCCTATTTTAAAGGCTTTGAGTAGGAAAAGTGGGTTTTTAATTCAAATTTCTTCAATGTTAGCCTTGGGGATCAAATTAACGATCATGTGAGTGGATTGTCTATATAAACAAGCTTTCAAATCCTCATTTTATTCAAGCAACATCAAGCCTACATGTTATCAAGTCAAGCAAGCAAGAGTTAGGCATTTTAAGACTTCACAAGATTGTCACAAGAGCATTCAAGATCAATTCTAAGACATTCAAGAGCAAGATTCTTCATCAATTGTTCCAACAATTCAAGATCCATCATCATGGCAAGGTTTTAATTGCACTACTTCATATTCATGCTTCATTATCTTATTTCATCATTTTGGTTTAATTACCTAAAAGGGGTTTGACCAAGGCAAACCCCCATTCCCTAACTATCAACATTCTCTCTCTCTCTCTCTCTCTCTCTCTCTCTCTCTCTCTCTCTCTTTGTGTGATTGCAGATCTAGGTGCTTTGAAGGGTTGGAGATCATTAAAGATTAGGTTTCACACTTGTTGGAGTTGTTTACCCCATTTGCTAGGTCACAATCTTCACAAAAAGTCACAGCCTTGAAAATAAGGGTTTCAGATCTGGGAACATGGAGGAACAAAAAGAGCAGACTAAGAGGTGTAGATCAAAACTTTGAATTTCTAGAAAAGCCGAACTAGACTCATTTGCCAAGAGTGGAGAATGAATCCCACTGTGGGTGTTTTTCGAAGATTTTTGCAGATTTGGATACCCATTTGTTTGAAACCCGCTTAAATTGTGCAGAAATCTAGAACTAGCTAGGACTGATTCACCCAGAGTGGCGAATGAGTCCCACCAGGCCTAAAAAGCAGCAATTTCAGGATTTCAGAGCTCCTTTCTATCTCTCTCTAGATTATAGGTGCAAACTTTCAGTTTCATATCTTTCTGTCACATTTTATTCATCTTTCTTAGTCATTTTGCATATCACACTATGTTTTCCAACATTTTCTTTTCCAAGTTTAAACTTGGTGGTGAACCTCTCTTATAATCCAAATTCATATCCTAGGATACCTTATGGTCAGATTTCTCTCTACTCTTCATGGGATTGAGATCTCTAAGGTGTCCTTGAGTGTAGCAAGTGTCAAATAGGATCCCTATCCTTGTGTTTATGCCTCAAAGGTAGGGAGCATCCATTTCCATTGACTACATTAAATAACAATTACAAAACAAAAATACAAGATATAAAGCAAAAAAAAAGCAAAATTCAACCAACTTGGAGGTCATTTAGGTCGGTTGTGTCAACGAGAGGAGGCGACAGTGAAAATTTGGTTGAAATGGGTCCTCAGGAACACGTACGCAAATTATGCTCTCCCTCAAGCTCGTTGACCAAACTGCAGTGAGAAAATGAATTACACAGTCATTTATTTAAAAAATTAGATAGCTTTAAGAAACGTATGCGTTAGTAACACGTATGCGTTTTGTAATGCGTACACATTTTAGGGTGCATACTTGAATCTAAATGCATACATGTTCATATTTAGGCTCGGGTACTTGATCCAAAGCACGTACACATTTTTTAAAAACGCGTATGCATTTCTTGCGATTTTTTTTTGGCTGAAACTTCCCCTCTTCGTGGACCCAACTTCCAACTTTTACCGCAAGACTGATACACCACTTCTGGTATATGAGTCTTAGTATAGTCAAATTTCCAGATTTTAGGTGTTTTAGACTTGTCTTTGCCAGATTTTTGTTCCTGCCTAGAACCCTAATTTGGGATTAAATTGCCCAGACTGGCATATGAGTCCCAATAGACATTAAATTCAACATATTCAACATTTCAGGTCTCTATTCAAACTTTTACAGGTTTCTAGGTGCACATTTCTGGTTTCTCTACTTTCCATTCTATTTTGCATTCATTTCTAGGCCATTTAGTGAAGCTTTGCATATCATTAGATTTTGCATGTTACTAGTCTTTCCAAGCCCTAGCTTGGTGGTGAACCCCTCTTTAGTCTCTAATCAGAACCTAGGACACCCTATTGCAGATCTCCCCCCTCACTTCATCCTTGGATTGAGATCTCTAGGGTTTCCTTGAATGAGAGTGTAGAAAACTTGTTCTATGTCCTAAACCATAAAGCAACTATTTTCTTCCTTTCACTATTTATGAAGGGTAAAAATGCATAAATGCAAGGTCACTAAAATAGGACCAAATTAAGTGTAAAATTGAATTATCACACAGGAGTACAATTTTCTATTGTACAATAGTAAATACAAGGAAAGTAAAATATTAGATGAGAACCTAGAGGATGGTAATATAAGCTAGATGCATGCCAAATGACTAGAATGTAAAAGGAAAAGGGTGTGGAAGCCAAGAAAGTTTGATTGAATGCACAAACACTTTAAATTTTCCAAGAAAACATACCTATGTAGACAATTGGTGGGATGTTGGAGTGGCATGGGGTTATACCACCAACTCACATGTGGGCAATCAATGCTTAACTACTTTGGCATTTTGAAGTTTTGACCATGATTTTCATACATTTATAAATGGAAGTTTGGAGTTCATGGATAGGTGACTCAAGGTTTTGGCTTTCATGGATAATTTACATATATTTCATATGAATTATAATTAAGATCTTGGTAATTTGGGGTTTAGACCACAAATAACATTTTATAACATACAAAAAAATAGGGAAAGTTGAAATTATATTAGGACTATAACACTTGATTCTAAGCATTAATAAAGTTAAACATTGAATCTTAATTGCACATATCCTACTATGCTCGTGAATACTCAAATATTACATTGGACATCTTTGACATTCATATGACTTTGATTTTGAGATGATAAGAACAAGGATATTGAAAAACAACGTAGGCTAAACTATGAAAATTAAAATGAAAAATTAAACAACTATTTGGAAAGGGTTCCTAGTTTAAAAAAATACGGGGTCTGTTGTGGAGGCCAAACACTATCTTTACATCTTCACATAGTGTCTAAATAGAATCACAAATGGCTTCTCCAATCTTTGCTAGGCTCTTGGAAACACATGTTCTAAACTATTTGGTTGTCTATTCGATGTGGATACAATCAAACTGGTTGGGGAGGTCATGATTCTTAACAACATGGTTTCCAATCCCCTCTAAGAAGAACTAGGGACTAGTCAAATTGTGGTTGGTCTCAGCCATCCCATCCACCTTTAGCCTCCTTTCAGCAGTTTGACTAGGGGGTGCTTGGTTGGCTAGATTTTGAGAAATTTCCTTGAATTGCTTTGGCCATCTTGTCTACTTATGACACTTAGTCTATTGAGGAAGAAAATGAAGAGGAAGTGATCATGAGCTAGGAGCTTGTTTCCGATGACCTGGAAACCATTGTTATAAGGGAAAACTAGATGACCATGACCTCCCTCCAGTCTTTAGTGATATAGCTCTTGCTGCTTAGTGACTGTTTTGTCTTTTGATAGTTTAAATTGACCCTTATGAACTTTTGAGTGTGACTTCTTCCACCCATCTTTTTTATTATATATAATATTATATTTTTATACAAATAATATATGACCTCATTCATTGAATTTTTTTTTTTTAAGCATACCTTTAAATAATAAATTGATTGAGAAAAACTGTCTATCGAAACGACTCCGTATAGATACAAAATCGAAAAAACAGTCCATCTAGAAGCTTTTTATTTTTAAAATCTTAAACAGAGTTCCTTAGTTTAGAAGCTTTTTATAGACTGAAAACCTTTTGTTCATGATTTAGATGTTTCTTAACTTGTTGGAAATATATAGAGACATTGTGACATCATCCAAAGGTAAGATGACATGCACTTAACACTGGTTCTGCCGCATGAACATGTTGTGAGACCGTAGAGAAGCTGAAAGTCAAGTTATTCTATATTCAAATCATGATAATTCTGGAATTTTCATGGACAGGCAGACCAATGCTCTTGACCTCTTTACGTCGTTTTCTGTTTGTCAGCTGCATTTATACCTACTCTATCTTATCTGAGTTATGATGGCAATCAACAATGCCGTTGGTGCGAGGGTACCGATTAACCGGATCCTCTTTGATGATTTCTTTGTCAAAAATCTTGCAGTCTTTATACTTGGTCTCCACAATCATCACCTGACAACATAAAACATAAATAGCATAGACTCTCAACACTTTATCCCATTTCCTTTCACACTGTTTCTCATTCTCATCTTCAAACATAAACCATACCGTGCCCCGCACACATATAAATGGCGACAGAATGATATCCACATCATTTTCAGACAAATTTCAGCTTTTACTTTCTTCTCCGTTATAGGATCGGAATATAGTTAATTTAATGCTAAGTAAGCACCAAGTATAACTGGATCACCGTCACCTTAGTAAAGTTAATTCTTAATAGGACCAAGATGCACGTTTCTCTACACTGATTCACAAATCCTTCTTGAAGTAGCTTGAGTGCTCGACATCTTGAAGTAGCATGAGTGTCTTTGTCTTTGGTTGATCATTCCTTCTACTATAAATACCATACTTTCCTTAAAAATTCACAAATCCTTGGTAAGGAAGATAGTTTTTTTTCAAAATAAAACTTTTGGAAGCCATTGATATTGTCGACCACCCCTCTAATCTCAATCGATATCATTTTTTAATATGGATGACTATTAAGGGAGAGGTTAGTACTTAGGGGGTGGTTGTTTCTTTTGGTTGAATCTATAAAAAATGCATTTCAGGGAGTTGTAGCTTTCTGTGGGTTGTAGTCTATAAAATTTGTTATAAATCTTTTTTTTTGTTAGGCTGGATTTGGACAATAGTTCCAAGCACCTTGCTCACCATGGTTTTTCCCTTCTAGAGTTTTCCATGTAAATCTAGTGTTATGGTTGTGCATTGATGCTTTGAATTATATAGTTTGATTCTTTATCTGTTAAGGCAGTAAAAAGTTTTGGTTGGTAAAGTTAAAATTGATTTAGTTTGTGGCATTTATTGATTAATCAATTCCCCCTCTCAGTATATCAGTGTGTTCTAACACCCATTTGGTGAAGTGATTTGTTGCAATAAGGATGTGTATTCCCTACACTCAATGTGAATTGATTAACTTGATGAAATCTAATCTCTATTGTTGAAATGGTTTTTTATCACCATCGGTTTCATAGGAAGGGTTGCCAATTGTGGCCTACCAACAAACTATCTACAAGTTTTTCACATTTTTCTATCCAAGAATATGCATCCTTAAACATACCAAGCCAATAGTAACATTGCCTGAGCAATATTGTAAGAGCAATAAAGTTGATGATAAATAGTCTACACCACAAGCCTCATTATGAAATAGTTCCAATAGTTTCTTTTGTTGTTCTTTGTCTACTCACCTTAAAAACTTCCCATCCAATCCATTCTCGTACAAAGTATCTTCCTAGATCACATATTTAGAGGCCTTGAGTTTTAAGATTCCTTTTCTCCTTGGGTGATATATGAGGTAGACATTCTCCATATGCCAGGAAGTAGGCTACATTAGAAAATTATTCATCTTGTAAGCTCACCAATAATACAAATGGAGTATTTCTTTCTAATTCAAGTTCATTCTCAACTATTAATTTACAAAGTCCCTCACCCTTGACCAATTTTGTTGGTTATATCTCTAGATCATACTCTTGAACCTTTGTGACCCAAGCCCCTCTCTTGTTACAACCCACCTTTATTGTGTTGGCAAACTCTTCACCACAAGATCAAGTACATATACAATGGAATGAGAATGTAAAATATAAAACCCGATGTTTTACAACCTCCACCATAGTCAAACTATGCTTCTTGATCTAGGAATAATTGAGCTCATGTTTCTTAAATGGAATACTCATGAAAGAAATGGGTACTGAAGAGTTTCTTTCTCATTAGCTTGCAATTGG
Organism: Sequoia sempervirens; assembly: GCA_007258455.2. NCBI lineage: Eukaryota > Viridiplantae > Streptophyta > Pinopsida > Cupressales > Cupressaceae > Sequoia > Sequoia sempervirens. Next base: position 296,645,797 of record VDFB02271358.1, read on the forward strand.
ATGAAAAACATAGCATTCTTAGAGTAATAACAATAGATGACCAAATCTTTTGTAAAATCAAGGTGAACCAATACTGGTGTATGGGCAATAACCTTCTTGATATCTTCAGAAGCTTGTTTTCTTGAACTGCTCCACTTGAAACATTGTTTCTTTCTTGTCATCTATGTGATGTGTCTAGTAATATTTGAGAATTTAGGTATAGACTTCCTCAAAAAATTTACTTTCCCATGCCAAGCTCTAGGTCAATAATTCATATTAGAGAACTAGTTTTTATTTACAGTACATTGGATTTATCATCTAGGCATATTTACATGTAACCAACTTCCAACCTTGTATATTGACAACGAGGATTGACTAGTTATGAAATACATTTCAACACTTTCCCTGTAGACACTAATAGTCTCCCTAAGGTGCTTCTATGCTACTAGGAGGAGTAAATTATGGGGAAGACCACATATAGAAACATTTTTTTGAAAATATTTGTAATTGTATAAATAATATTGTTTCAATTCCTTAAATTAGTTATTAATTGTTAACTAAAGTGATCGTCCTCTATTAACTTTCCAATTCAACAACAATCAAGCTAAACTATTCTAATTCTCTCACGTCTACATACCTATATGTTCTTGACTCTATTTAAATCTAATTATTATTTTAACTTTTAATATCAATTTATTAGATCTAAACATGCACAGTTACTCTCTTTCTCTACGAATATTAAGATAGCCCCATTAAATTAAAGCGAAGATAGTGATTGTGAACTAACTTATAACAAATTGTTTAAAATGCGAGTTTTAACATGTGATGTTTCATGGATCGTGATAGAAGTTTAGTTTATGTGTTTACTTCTTCCAGAGAAATTAGAAATACAGATGATCAGAGATTCCATCGTAGATATTAGATAGTGCCACTACATAGACCGTCCATGCTTTCTAAAAAGCTCACATATCTTTCGATAATATATTAATTGAAAAGGACTGTGAGTCTGTGAGTATTGATACAAAAACCTAATGCACGGTCTTTTTCAAAAGGTTTTTTTTTTTTGCTTTTTCAAAAGACTGAAAAACTTTTGTTAATGATTAAGATGTTTCTAAACTTGTTGGAAATACAAAAATATATCCTGATATCGTCCAAAGGTAAGATAACCTGCATTTAACACTGGTTGTACCCCATGAACATGCTATGAGACCGTAGAGAAGCTCGAAATAATTTATTTTATGCAGAAATGACACCTAATTCTGGAATCTTCATTGACAGAGACCAATCCTCTTGAGCAGTTTACGTCGTTTTGTCAGATGCATTTATATCTTCTCCATCTTATTTGAGTTCTGCCGTGGGTGCGAGGTTACACATTAACTCACTTGCAAGACTTGCTATTGATTTCTTGACCAAAACTCTCGCAGTCTTTATAAATGCCGTCCACAATCATCATCTGTACAACATAAACCAAGTGAATATCGCATTGACCATCAAGACCGTCTATCCCATTTCCATTCACACTGTTTCTCATCTTCAAACATAAACTATACTGTGCCGCCCATAAATACAAATAGGGACGGAATGATATCCACATCATTTTTGACGAATTACATCTTTCTACTTTCTTCTCCGTTGTACCTAGTATTGTGATATATAGTTAATTTGATGCCAAGCACCAGCTGTAACTGGATGACCACCCTATACATAAACCAAGGCCAATTGTCTTAAAACTTGAGTTTGACCCATTAAATGCTGATAAATTTTCTTTTAGAGCTAAAAATAATGTATTATAGCTGAAATTCTATAGTGTTTGAAATTTATTAGAATTAAATTCTATTATGTTTGAAAATGTGAATTTGGTATCATAATTTATGTCAAGATTAATATACTTTAAAGGCTTATTGGGATTGAAATATTCTTCTTGACAAAATTTGAATGTTTTCATTATGAAAGGGTAATTGATTAGTGGTGGAAAATCAAAAGCTACAAGCAGCTTCTAAATTTGAATGTCACCCTATCTAATATTGTCATTAATGCACCTATAATTTTTTGTACAAATAAATACAATCATAATCACAAAGTAGTAATAAAATAATTCAAATTAAAATATATGTAAAAGTTCCTTAAATGAATCAAATAACTCTTATATATGGTGGTGCACATACACACCAAGCTCTTGAGAATTAACCTACACCTTTACACTGCTTAGGAATTTGAGCCCCTTTAGTGAATGCCAATTTATTCATTTTTTAGGAAAGAAATGGACTTCATTAATTACCATTTTTTAGTAGGGATGAGGTATAAAATCACAATTGACTATTTGACTATTAAAGAGTGTGATGTTTAAGTAGAGTGTAGAGATTGAACACCTTGTGCATAAAACTACTATAGTCTACTTTTATTGACACAATAACATGAAAGAGATAAATAAATAAACAAATTATCCTACAAAAGAGATTTAATACTGAGATAATAAATTGATAACATAAATTAAAATTTAATCTCATTCAATATTTTTAAGGAATATTAAAGTTGAAAATAAAATTAGTGTAACATCAAATAATATTAAATCTAAGAATGATTAGTATATCATGTCAATCAAATCATTGGTGAGTATTCCATAATCAAAAAATTGTTAGGCTAGGCACAATTATAATTTTAAAAAAAGTGTCTCTCTTTTGTGGTGCAATTATCTTGTCCTTTGTGTGATCCTCACACATGACGAAGGTCAATTCTGCTAGGGAGATCTATTTGAGCATGATAAGAGAATGGGCATCATTAAAGATTGATTGAATATGAGATCAATATAGATTAAAAACATCTCTATCAAGCATTATCCTCTTGTTGTCACATTTGTATTTCACCTACACAAAATCCTATCACCAAAACCAAGAATACACTCTTTCATTGGTAAAATCAAATACTTCATCATAGTAAAGAGGGGTTTTAACCATCCAAATTATCACTAGGATAGCCTTCTAGTCTTTAGTGTATATTGAGAATTTGTAAATGAATGTATGAAAGAATTTGATCAAATAAATAATAGATATGAAAAATAAAATGCATAGATGATGTGTATGCTTTACAACATAGCGTGAGAAGTGGTTTTCCCTAGGTGTCCATGAGAATAAGGTGGTTGGAAGCCAAGGTGTATGTGTCCACTTTTAAGAGGAGATCTCCATTGAAATCAAAGATGGTGAAGCTCTCACCATAATTTATTAAATTTGGTAAAAACAAATAGATAATTTTTCATAATCAAATCAAATTAGAGATACCAATTGCCATGAAATCAAATATAATAAAATTTATTTTTAAAAAAAAATGCATAGAAGGCTTCCTTAAAAGTTATAAGGCTATTAATAGATTCTACCAAGCTTTCCTCAAGATTATAAAAATTGTTTTAATAATTATTTTGAGCAAACACATGATCCTTAAAAATAAAATAATTACCACAAGAAAATGTATGCCATCTCTTTATAATTTCCTTATTGTTTAATGATTGAACGAATAGGCTAATATGATTGCAAGAATTTAATTACTCTTGCATGTATGAAGAACTAATAGTTATAAGATGATTCTATTAGAGGTTCCTACAATGCCTAACATCACAAAATTATGAGGCATAATCTTTACTCCATATCCTTGACTATGCTTGCTCATTTGATTTATCTTTTTCATTAATTTAGAATGGATAAGTCATGTAGCTCATATGAACACCAAACTAGTGGAAAAGATCTTGATAGTTACACATCACCAAACTAGTGGAAAAGATCTTGATAGTTACACATCGGTTTGAGGCCAAAACACCTTGAATTGACCACCAAGGATCTTGTATTGAAAGAAAAGATCTTGTTCTTTAATTCATATTAAATAATTGATTCTCATTTATATTATATTTGATTAAATGAATACAACTTCGAAACTTATTTATTTGCAAAAAAGATTGATTATTTATCAAGAACATTTCCAAACTTTCCTTCTAGATAGTAATAATCTCCCTAAGATACTTCTATACCATCTTAGATACTTCTATACCACTAAGATGACTAAATTATGGGCCTGATCGATGACTTTCTCGAAAGATTTGTAATAGTACAAATATTATTGTCTGAAATCAGATTTTGATTGTTGATTGCATTCTCTGATTGATCATCTTTCGTTAACAATCCAAATCAACAAACAGTAAAACTAAATTATTCTACTTCTCTCACTTCTACATACATATACATTCTCAACTCTTTAAATTTAAATCTGATTATTATTTTAACTCTTTATATCAATTCTAGACATGCGTGGTCAATCTATTTTCTATACATATTAAGAAAACAGATTAGCATTAATTAGCCCCATTAAATTAAAGTGAACATAGTGATTGTGAACTACTTTATAACGACTTCTTTCAAATGTGAGTTTTAAACGTGTAATGTTTCATGGACGGTGATAGAAGTTTCATTTATGCGCTTAGTTCTTCTAGAGAAATTAGATTTACAGATACCCACAGACCACATCACGATAGTGCTACCACATAGACCTTCCATTCTTTCTAAAAGGCTCACATATCCTTTAACCATGAATTTATTGGTTGAAAAGGACTGTGTTGATTGATACAAAAACCTACCACTCTTTTTCAAAAGCATTTTCATTTTTGAAAAGACTGAAAACCTTTTGCTCATGATTAAGATGTGAACTTGTTGAAAATACAAAAAAATATATGGTGACATCTGCCAAAGGTGAGATAACATGCATTTAACACTGGTTCTGTCGTATGAACATGCTGTGAGACCAGAGAAATTCAAAATCAAATTATTCTATACACAAATGATACTAATTCTGGAATTTTCATGGACAGGCAGACCAATGCTCTTGACCTCTTTACGTCGTTTTCTGTTTGTCAGCTGCATTTATATTTGATCGATTTTATTTGAGTTCTGGTGGCCATCAACGTTGCCGTTGGTACGAGGGCACAGTTTACCCACTTGCAAGACTTGATGTTGAATTTTTTGCCTAAAACTCTCGCAGTCTTCATGAATGGCCACAATAAAATCCTGTACAACATAAAACAATTGATTTTATTTCCATTCAGACTGTTCATCTTCGAACATAAACTATGCTGTGCCGCCGATAAATACAAATAGCGACAAAAGGAAATCCATATCATTTTTGGACGAATGAAATCTTTCTACTTTCTTCTCTGGTGTAGTATGGTCATATAGTTAATTTTATGCTCAGCATCAGCTGTAACTGGATGACCACTAGTTCTTCAAGATATCAAATACAAATGGTTCAACAAATAAACCAAGGCCATTTTTCTTAAACCTAGAAATTGGACCCACCCGTTCAATAGACACGCTGCTAATCTTTTTTATCATAAAATTTTAGATACATTTTTTTTATTATCTTTTTAATTATATGAAAAATAATACAGTATATGTAGTTGATTAAATGTATTATTTATAAGATATAAATAGGTGAAACAATTTTTATTGTAATATAATCGAAAATAATTGAATCGAAAAATCATTTTATTCTTATTTGTTGTAAATTCGTTTATTCAAAGATTTATATTTTTTTTAACTAAATCTAAATCTAGTTGCATATTTTTTTCAAGGGAATCAATATTTGTGTGTTATGTTTGTGAAGACATTTTTGCATTTATGTCCTCTCTTGTGTCAAAAAATATTCTTGGAGATCAAAAACATCATTTTCTTTTCTTTTTTCTTACTTTAATTTCAGCGGGGCTCAGGTTGTGTATGCTCTCTTCTTGTGTTACAAAGTGATCTTGGAGATAAAGAGTACTTCGTCTTCTTTGTTCTAGTAAATCTACCTTATATTTAATCACCAAGGGGATGACCTTAACTCTCGTGTTCTAGTGGGGTATTAAAAGTTCGGAGAGAATCAAAAGATTCTCCCATTGGGTGACATTTATTGTTTTTGGGTAACCTTCAAGGATTTTTATTCCTTGTGTTGGGACTCATATTTGTTTACACTTTTTGCTTGAGTCCCTTTTTGTTATGTTCCTTAATTATTTTGTTCAAGTTTAAAATTGCTTTGAGAGATACTTCATGGTTCATGTTTTGTCAAAATTTCTAAGCACTAGTGGATAGACCATGAAAAATCAAGTATAGTTGCTTAAATTTGAATTTTTGAAAATTATGCTAAGGGGGAAATTTTATTGTCTTGCGGGTTTTCCTTTTCCAATCAGATCAAGTCATTTTACACACAAGGTGCAATTCAATTCATTTCTCCTGCTATTGTCTTGTTGTAGTAGGAAAATACTAGAATGAATATAGAGATGGGAGAACACATCCAATAAAGGCTGACATAAAAAAGAAGGATGGTAAGATCAAAAGATTAAAAAGAAAGGAAAAATAAGAAAAGAACTAAAATAATATAGCCAAGACAAAGCAAGAAAAGAAAAGAAAAAAGAAAAAAATAAAAATAAAAGAAAATTAAAATGGAAAAAGATAAAGAGAAATGAATTAATCACATAAGTGAAAAATAAAATTAAAAGATTCATAAATATGGAAATTGAATAGAATGACACATATATAAATAAAACAAGAAGAAAAATAATAAAGGAAAGAAAGTAAAGGAACAAAGCATATGGAAATGAATAAGTAATGAAATAAAGACAATTAAGGAATACAATTTAGAAATGATAAAAAGGGAAGAGAATACAAGTAATATACGTGGAACAAACACCTCAAGGAAAGTATTAAAAAAATAAAAAAAGGAAAGGAAAATAGTAAAGGAAAGAGAAAAATAGAAATAGGTCAATAAAAAACTAAATAAAGGGAAGCTAGTACAATGAGAGGGGAACAGGACAAAACCAAATAAAATAATGTTTGCACACTGAGAGGAAAGTAAAATAGAAACCATCAAAAGAAAGTGGCACAATGAGAGGGGAACAAGACAAAAATAGATAAAAGAAAGATTGAATGACAAGAGGGGAGCAAGACAAAATGAAATAAAAGACACTCACATAGACCTATATCTCTGTGTTGATTTTCTTCACCTCCCCTCCCATAAAATTGGTGTCCTCAAAACTTTGGCCACTAGGGTGATCCACAAATTCAACAATAATTACTTAGATTTACAACTCTCACACCTAATCATAGTTTTAAAACTGAATGGTTACAAGAGAAAACACATTTTAAAAGCATTTAACTAAGCCTAGTTGCACTCCAAACCCATGTCCTCTATTTTTAACCCTCCCTCCTTACCTATTGCCACTCTCTCATATATATGAGGTATCTCCTAGAAAATTTCCAAACTTTTTCTAAAAAAGGTGTTAAATGTACTTTCAAACCTATTTCCCCCTCCACAACCACATCCCTTCTTTAAAAGGCCTGATAGACCCATTTCTCAACTCAAGATTTTATAAAATTGTATGCTCCTATGTAATCCCCTATATTGCTAACACTAGTTATTCTTTTAAAACTAGACTCAAGGAACATAGTACTAACATCAAGCATGATCATGTATTTGTCTTTGGTTGAACATTCCTTCCACTATAAACACCACATTTTCCTTGAAAATTCACAAATCCTTGCTAAAGAAGATAGTTTTATTTCAAAATAAATTTTTTGGAAGCCATTGAAATTTTCAATCACCCAGGCTCTAATCTCAATCAATATCATTTTTTAATATGGATGACTATTGAGGGAGAGGTTAGTACTAAGAAATTTCTATGATACTTCAATTTTTTTTTTTTTGAAAATTGCCTAACAAGTGTATAATATTTATTTATTGTAATAGTGAAGTAATTAATGATAAATACTTTGAATTCTCTCAAAGTTCCATCACATTTGATCCAATTTGGGCTCATTGGTGGCAAAACCTAGGTTATTTCCCATTATCCATCTTCCACTACATTGAATGGAGAGGCTTCATGTTTGTAAGCAATTCCTTTAGGTTGGGTTGTGTCCACAATTCCTCATGGAAAATGGTGGGTCATTCTCCCACTATTCCCTACAGTTGGCAATGATTTTACATTTTCCTTTAGAAGATCATTGGTCTCCCTAGATCATGAGATCTAGTTGTCCATGATATCTCTATAGTTACCTCCAAATGTGCATATGACCTAATGGAGAAGACTCATAGGAAGATGGGTATCCTCTCTTCCAACTACCTATCCTAATTATCACTTGTGAATCATCTACTTTAAGATTTCCAACTTTAGTGCCAAGCTCTTCTTCTCCTTTCCCACCTGCATCTTCTTCCACATCACCAGATCCAAAAAATTTAGTTTGGCATATGGATGCAAATATCTTTTGGTGTTTCTAGTTGTTGTAACTAATTGAGAAGGGATATTTTTTTCATGTGGATCATGCACATGCTTTAATAGTCATTTTTTACAGTATTTCTTCATGTTATTTGTCTTGTAATCTCATATTAATACATGTTATCTATATGTGGACTTATTTTTTTCTTGTTTCCTTATAAGGAATCAATTTATCATTTGTATAAGGTTGGAATAGTGAGGAAAATATTCCTCTAATACTCTCTTCTTAAAAGGAAATAAAGATGATTCAAAGTTGTTATGCCATTTTTGTCATGATTCTTGTTCTTGGTTATGTTGTATGAATGAAAACTAATTTTTATGGTTTTTTCCTAATTTATAGTATTGTTGTTTCTTTCAGATTGATAACTAAGAGTTTTTCATATTCTTCATACACATTTTTTATATTAAGTTATTTATTTAAGTTAGTAGACAATTAGGGAGTATCATAATCTATTCTTGAGTGATAATGGAAATAAAAATATTTTTAATGGATTATTAAGTAGAATCAAACTTAAATGATCCATAGTTAATGGCTTTATCAATGTAATGCAATGAAACATGTTTCAAACCACTAGGAATGTTGTTGCTAAGGAAAAATGACAATAACACATGATGACAGTATTTTTCCTTGAATAAGCAATGGCCAATCCCTAGGATACTTAAAATCCATCAACCCTTAAAATTTACATTTTATATATGTAATCTATTTTGTAATGTACATGGTTCATGCCCGGATGTTAAAGGAACAAATGAGAAATTATACCATACACTATTTTAAACAACTTTTCTCTATTTGCATGAGTTTCCTATTTGCTAATCACTACGGTAAATTTATTGTAATTGAAATAGAACCCAATCTATATTAATAGGGAATAGCCCCCTTGGTTTCATAGAGACAGAAGTGTAGGAGAGTTGTACATCTCTCATTTATTCGCCACCCTATCAACAATTCTGAGCATAGAGATTTGCAACCTCTTAGGAATTGTTGAATGCAAGTTGGAGAACTAATAGTTAAGGGAAGAAAAACTTGTTGATTGTTAGTGAATGGGGGTTTACCTCAGTCAAACCTCTTGTAAATTTGCAATCACACACTCAAGGGTAGAAAAACTTGTTGATTGTTAGTGAATGGGGATTTACCTCAATCAAACCCCTTGTAGGTAATTAAACCAATTGATGAAATGAAGCAAATGAAGCATGAAATATGAAATATGTAAATGATGTCACCTTGGATGATGTCTTGTGAAGAAAATCTGCAAGATAACATGTAGTGGCCATGAAGAATGTAGATCTTGGATCCTTGAATGTGATGTGAACAATAGTTTCAAGTAGATCTTCAATGCTACATGATCCACTTATTAGCTCAACAACATGAACACATGCATAAAACCCTTGAAATGATGATATGACTTTAAATTTCTGAAATAAACACTTGAAATCTACCATGAAATGCCTTATGAATGCTCTTGAAATGCTCTATAATGCTTTATCACATGAATGCTTGAAAGTCTTAGGCTGAAACTAGGTGAATTAACCCCTTATTTATACTAAATTAGGAGATTAACCTTGAAATTCAAAGAATAAGGCCGACACTAGATCTGGGAAGAAAAATTATTAAATTCCCATCATAATGAAATTCAAAAAGGGTAGTATCATTAAGGGAGGACCTATTTTCCACCTTGGGTGAATGGGTCCTAGCTAAGTTTCTAGGACCAAGCTTCAGGGGATTGAAAGAGGGCCAAAAACCCATTCCAAATCAACTGAGAAAGGGGGGTCCTATTTAGGGAGTACCCATTCACCATCAAGGGTGAATGGGTCTTGGCTGAACTTACGAGGACCAAAATTTTCCCAATGAAATATTTTGTTAATTAAATTATTATTGTCGGGATAGATCTTCGGGAGGTGTCAAAATTAAGACCTAAATTTGAATAAAAAAGGAGGTTAATAACTTCAATTAACCACAATGAATTAAGACCAACTAGATAAGTGTGAAAGTGTTTTAAAACACTTTACAACACTTAAAATAGTCAAATAAAGGTCCTAAAATAGTGTGAATGCGTACAACACATTAGATCACCATTCCAAGACATCATTAGTTTAGTTTTACTATCAATTATCAAATAAGCAAGGAAAAAGGACTACTTTTTCCGTTAGTACATTTTCTCCCCAATTTAGTGAGAGGATGACCCCATGTCAAACTCACAATAAATTAGACATTTAAGACAATTAAGTATGCAATAATAACAAAGATACATAATCATACCTTGTCAAAGGCCAAGAAAATTAAACAAAAACAAAGGATCAAGCACAACCATTTCAATGCGATGTGAGACAAGGCTATTTTTCCATAACAGATGCTGCTCACTCTGGGGTAGTGGAACCTCAGTCTACCCACTAGGTGAGTTGTCCCAAAATATATATGCTCACTCTGGGGTAGTGGAACCTTAGTTTGTCCACTAGGTGAGTTATCCCAATGAGGTGGCAAATGAGAGAATCATATTAGCCTCTCATACCATACTGAAGTTATCCTCTTGACAACTTCGATAAGGCACCACAATAATTTTTTTTTGTAAATGATTTTGAATGTTATGTATAAATTTTGTTAAAGGGGGGTTTTTCTTTGTTGGTGTAACAATCTTCCTCTTAGGGAGCATTATGCCTAATGTCTCCAAGAGAGGACAAGTAGAAAGTGTCAGATTGTTGTCCATGGGATGCATCGTTCACATCATGCCATGACAGAAGATCATACACTCTTGGATGACATCAAACCCAATGACACCACCAAGAAGAGGACACATCACAAGAAAAAAGGAAAATCATGCCATGAAATTTTTCCAAAAGATGTCATCGATGTAAGCCCCCACTTTAAAATTGTTGCTACACCATTACTATGAGCAATTGCTTTAAAGTAGCCAATGTTTTTGTCCTAAGACATGGAGCTTTCCTCAGAAAACCCTATGCCAAGTCATATGTTTCTGAAGTAAGCTGCGTCATGAAATAGGAAGGGTCACCCCCACAAATACATAAGGGATCTATGGATTTGGGGTCAGTATGTCTATGGTACAATGTTGTCATAGAGCATGAAACTATCATCCCCCAAATACTCATAGAACTGGAAGAATGACACAAAGAAAGCAAAAAAAAAGAAAAACCTTTCAGGTCAAAATGGAAGAAACATGAATGTCTCGACTCCTTGCATCATTCCCAAAAGGAAAACACAAGACAAACGAAAAAGATAAAAAAAAATATTTTGGGTCAACATGGAAGAGACATAAATGTCTTGACGCCTTGCGTCATCCCCAAAAGGAAAACACAAGACAAATGAAAAATTATTACGACATAGAGAAAAATGAAGGTACATATAGAAGAGTGCACAAAAGAGAGAGGAATATATCAAACAAAATGTTATAGGGGATCACATTATGCACATGCAATTACATAAAGAAAAGTGAAAAAGCAAAAGACTAGTAAGGCACTAGTAAGTCAACCTAAAGTAGGTCATCCACCTCCCAATATCGGTTAGTATAAATGGAAGGTGGGTAACTAGCCAAAGGGACAAGAGCAAGTGTCGAACTAGGACACACACCAAGTTGAACACTCTTTTTAGGAGATTTGTCATTTAAGCTCATGGAAGAAGAAAAAAAATCATTGAACTCATCATGCACTTGTTCATCAATCTTTACAATATCAATGTCATCATCTAAGTTAATCACAACAGGAGGTTGAATAACAATATCCATGCAATGTTCTTGTTTATGTTGCGACAAGGGTTGAGAGTCATCATGCATTGCTTTGGGTAGGTTTGGATTTTGATTTTCTATGTTATTTTTGTTTTCTTGAGTTTACAATCTATGAGCAACAGCACGACGTCTACATCTACGCTCTCTAGCACTTCAGATCCTAACAATGAATTTATTGGTTGAAAAGGACTGTGTTGATTGATACAAAAACCTAACAGTATTTTTCAAAAGAATTTTGCTTTTTGAAATGAATGAAACCTTTAGTTCATAATTAGGATTTAAACTTGATGAAAATAAAATAAAATATATGGTGACATCTTCTAAAGGTGATATAGCATGCATTTGACACTGGTTCTATCGTATGAACATGCTGTGTGATGCAGGAGCATCCAGTGGTGTAAGGGCAATCTTGCATCACCCAAAAATAGTTAAATTTCAAGTTTCTCAATTTTTAGATGTTTTTATATTTTTGGATACCCTTTTTGTTATAATGAAATTCCCAATTTACGATTTTTATTTTCTATTCCTGGGTTGAAAGATATTGCAGTTTTAGTTTCCTAGATTTGCACTTGAAAATCTTCCAAGTTAGATTTGAGGCACTTAGAGTTCTTGGATAGGCCCCAAAACTTGCCAAAATTGGCATAGAAAATTTTGTGAGCACATTATTGACTTCAAGACCTTTCCAATGGTTCAAACAGTTCACGAATTGGAGTCCTAGATCAAAAGTTATGGCCCCGGGAAGTTGGCGCACTTCTAGAAGATACAATTGCAAATGTTCTTTTGAAATTTGAACTTGAAGTTGTAATTTTTCGGTGCCAAACCACCTAAACTCAAATTTGAATATTTTTTGGCTCCAAACTAAAGAGAAGCTCTATTTATGGGTGGGTTTCTAATTTTTGGGTAACTTTTTGGGGACAAGCTCGCATATTGCGAAAGGGTGATTCTGTAGATTTTTGTAACTTGCATGTGTTGTAGAACTTTGGGATTTGAGATCCCCCGCATGTAAGAAGCTCCATTTTCTGAATAATAAAATTATTCTCTTGTTTGTGTGTTATTTTCTAAGTCTTGGGCTGCGCCCTCATCAAGTGGTATCAGAGCGAGGTTTTCTTAAGCATGTGGACAGATTGCCGATCATGAGGCAGTTCGCACCAGGACCGTGGTTGTGGGTCGAGGTCAAGAAAGATGCTTCCAAGAGTGATGCTTGGTAGGAATGGTGGTGCCAGAGGTGGTCAAGGTGGCATAAATACTGGTGGAAGATACCTGTGAGCTAATACTGGTGGAAGAGAGAGCAGCCCTCAAAACGAACTGAGAGGTTAAACCTGAGGGAGGAAAGTGAGGAGGAAGAGAGGAAGAAGGTTCGGAGGTGAAGAAATAGTAGTGATCAAGACCAGAAACTGATAAGACAAATCGGCTAATAGGGATTTCAAAGATGGGGAAAGACCACGAGAAGGTCGATTCGGAAGTCAAGTCGGGAAGGATTGATGGCCCGAGTTCGAACGTGGAAACTGAAAATTTGAAGTATGAGGAAAAGGTAAAGACCGAAAATCCGGGTTAAGTTTACAAAAATAAGTTAAAGGGCCATACCGGTGTTTGGTGGAAAGAAGGCTAGTTGGAAAAAATCGAAGGAAAATCAAATATCACAAGATGAAGATACGCATGGTAGAAAAAGTAGTTCATACCGGACTAATGAAGTTAGATATATTTGAAAAAGTACAAGAGGTTGAAGCAAGGCGGTCTGAAAGAATATACTAAGATTTCACAAGATAATCATCGAATCAGCCAAGAGGTACAAGGAGAAGGTAGCCCGCTAAATGTTCTGCCCGACCATTCAAGAGGAGTTAAGCATGGAATGACCACCGTGAGGATATCGGTTTGCTCTTGAAAGGTGGGAGAAGCTAAACAAAAGATTTGATGGTCGAAGGCAAAGGGTAGTGGAAGAAGGCCAAAATGGGATGAAAAGAGAAAGGTAAAGATGTGGGTACCCAGTTTTAAGAATGATTCCATCATTTGTGATGATCAAAAGGTGGGATAAGGGAGATATGGACAAGGATCTGGAAGAGGTGGTTTGGAGTGTTTGGTGAAGTGGTGAAGAAGAGCCTCAAACCAATGAATGGGCAGAAAGGCGAAGGTGTGGAAGGGTTGCACAATAGAGGCCGTGAACATTGGGATGATGCGAAAGGGGAGAAGGCCCTAGTGATTGGGAGAGCCTGTGAGAGGAAAGGGAACCGAACGGAGGAAGAATATGTTTACACAAGGTGCAAGTGTGAAAGGAAAATGTTGTGATGTCATTATTGCGGTGGAGCACATAATCTGGTGTCAAGAGATGGTCCGCAAAGTTGAAGCTGAAAGAGGGAAAAACACCGCATCCATATTATGGTTGCTGAAAAGACCACAAAGTTTTGGTCAATGAACAATGCCTAGTAAAGTTCAAGATCAGGAGCTACCATGATGAGGTACTCTGTGATATCATCCCCATGGATGCATGTCACATGTTGTTGGGGAGGCCGTGGTAGTTTGATAGGTGAGCTATACATGATAGCCATGCAAACACTTATTCCTTGAAAAAGGATGGGGTTCGTCACAAGTTGAAATGCTGAAAGGAGACCGAAGAAAGGTATCACGGTAGTGCTATAATTTGTTATGTAGATGGAAGAACATTTTTAGAAGGTATGAAGCATGAGCCTGTGTGTTATGCATTGATTCATAGAGTGAGTAAGTAGGATAGTGAGAAGGTTCCAGAAGAAGTTTCTGGGATGTTGGATGAGTTTTAGGATATTGTTTATGATAATGTACCTGAGGTTTTACCACTAATAAGGAAGATCAGTCATCAGATTGACTTGATTCTTGCAGCCAGTTTTCCAAATAAGGCAGCTCATAGAACAAGCTCAACATAAAATGAGAGTTGAACAAACAAGTTCAAGTTGTTGAGAAAGGTTTAATCTGAGAGAGTTTGAAGTCCATATGCGATTACACAACATTACTAGCACCAAAAGGATAAGGAGTGGAGGATGTGTACAGTTCTTGAGCCATAAACAAGATAACTAATCAAGGGTACAAATTTCCCACACTTGGGGATGGATGACTTGATGGACTATTTGAGTGGAGCTGAGTACTTCACAAAGATTGATCTAAAGACTTCTTTCAAGACCAAAGAGGGCCTGTACAAGTGGTTAGTCATGCCTTTTGGGCTAACAATGCACTGAGCACATTCATGCGACTTATGAATGAGGTATTAAGAGAATTTTTGGGAAAATTTGTTATTGTTTATTTGGATGATATTTTGATTTTCAGTAAGACATTGGAGGAGCACCTGATGCATATCCGAAAAGTTTTTGAGAAACTAAGGGAGGAGAAGCTGTTGATTAATCTGAAAAAGTGCTATTTTGTGAAGAGTGAGTTAGTGTACTTGGGGTTTTGTTGTCTCAGCAGAAGGTCTCAAGATGGACCCAAAGAAGGTGAAGGCTATTCAGGAATGGCCTACCCCAAGAACTGCTACCGAGGTGAGATCTTTCCATGGTTTGGATAGTTTTTATAGAAAGTTCATTAGAAACTTCAGTAGCATTTGTGGACCCCTGACTGAAACAATGAGAGGGGATAGAAAAGAATGCAGAAGTGGGCAGGGCAGCAAAGTTTTGGGTTACATTGGCGAGAAGGTAATAGAAAAAAATGTTCACAACCATGATTTAAGGTGTTTGGTGGATTGTGATGCGGTGGTTTGCCATTGGGCGGTGTTGAGCCAGAAGGTAAACCCATTGCCTATTTGGTGAAAAGTTAAATGATGCCAAGAGAAGTATTACGTATATGATGGGAATTTTATGCAATAGTTCAAGCATTAAAGAAATGGAGACATTATTTGTTTAGAAGGAATTTTTTTCTATCCTTGATCATCAGGGCCTTGCGTTACCTAAATAGTGGGAAAATTAAATCAGAGGCATATGAAATGGGTAGAATTTTTGCGAGTTATACTTTTGTTTTGAAACATAGGAGGGAAGTCAAATAGGGTTTGGATGCCTTAAGTAGGAGGCATACATTGATGACAAAGATGCAGATTGAAGTGGTTGGGTTCAATGAACTCAAGACACTGTATGCAGAAGATCCTGATTTTGCAGAGGCTTGGAAAGCTTGCAAGGAACCTGTTACAGTGGACAGGACAAGGTGGCTGGATTTCATAATCCAGGATGGCATGTTATTTAAGGGAAGTCAATTGTGTATCTTGAGGAGTTCCATGAGGGAGAACCTGATAAAGGAGAAGCATAGTGGAGGAATGGCAGGACATTTTGGTCAGGATAAGACCATTGCCATTATCAGTGAGCATTATTATTGGCCTCAGTTGTCACAGGATGTGAAGAAGTTTGTACAAAGCTGCAGGGTATGTCAGATGGCTAAAGGAGTGAGCCAGAATATAGGCTTATATCAGCCCTTACCTGTACCAGAGAGGCCATGGGAGAATATAAGTATGGACTTTGTTCTTGGTTTGCCAAGGACACAACGAGGGAATAATTTAGTCTTTGTGGTGGTTGATAGGTTTTCGAAGATGGCACATTTCATTCCATGTCAGAAGACCCATGATATAGTCCACATTGCTGACTTGTTCTTCAAAGAGGTGGTGAGGCTACATGGTCTGCCAAAGAGTATTGTTTCAGATCGTGACACCAAATTTGTGGGGTACTTTTTGGACCTTGTGGAAGAAGCTGAAGACAGGGTTGAAGTTCAGTTCTGCACACCATCCACAAACAGATGGGCAGACAGAGGTTGTTAACAGGAGTCTGGGTAACCTACTGAGATGTTTGGTAGGAGATAAACCCAAGGGATGGGACTTGATCTTAACCCAGGCAGAATTTTCTTACAACAATTCTATCAACAAAGCACTGGTAGATCACCAGTTCTAGATTGTGTATGGAGGTAGCCCCAGAACAACTCAAGAATTGAGGAAGATGGACCAAGAGAAGAAAATAAGTGTTGAAGCTGAAGATTTTGCAGAGCACATCAAGAATATACATGAGAAGGTAGAGAACACATTAATAAGATGAATATGCAATATAAGGCTAAGGCAGATCAGAAAAGGAGGACTAAGGAGTTTCAAAATGGCGATGAAGTAATGGTCCACTTGAGGAAAGAAAGGTTTCCCATGGGAACCTATAACAAATTGAAGATGAAGAAATTCAGTCCCTGTAAGATTTTGAAGAAGCATGATTCAGGGAATGCATATGAGGTAGAGTTGCCTGATGGAATCAACATTTCCCTTGTGTTCAACATTTCAGATTTGACAGAGTATCATGAAGGTGGAACGGAGGAAGCACCAACAATAGGGCAGTATGGCATTCCAGCACCTACTTCAGAAAGGGAGGAGATTGAAGTAATCTTAGATAGTCGTGTGGGAAGGAGTACCAGAAATAGGTAGTATGAAGAATATCTGGTGAAATGGAGAGGAAGGCCTGTGGAAGATTCATCCTTGCTATCTAAGGTAGCAGTTGACCGGTTGGGTTTTCCTCAACCATCTGAGACGTGATGGGTCACTTCTCAAATTACCCTAGGTGTCTGATGTAGGAGTATCCATTGGTGTAAGGGCAATCTTGCATCACCCAAAAATAGTTAAATTTCAAGTTTCTCGGTTTTTAGATGTTTTTACATTTTTGGATACCCTTTTCATCATAATGAAATTCCTAATTTATGATTTTTTATTTTCTATTCCTAGGTTGAAAGATATTGCAGTTTTAGTTTCCCAGATTTGCACCTGAAAATCTTCTGAGTTAGATTTGAGGCACTTAGAGTTCCAGGATCGGCCCCAAAACTTGCCAAAATTTGCGTAGTATATGTTGAGTGTGTTATTGACTTCGATACCTTTCCAATGATTCAAACGGTTCGCGAATCGGAGTCTCGGATCAAAAGTTATGGCCCCGGGAAGTTGGTGCACTTTTAGAAGATACAATTGCAAATTATGTTCTTTTGAAATTTGAACTTCAAGTTGTAATTTTTCGGTGCCAAACCGCCTAAACTCAAATTTGAATGTTGTTTGGCTCCAAACTAAAGAGGAGCTCTATTTATGGGTGGGTTTCTAATTTTTGGGTAACTTTTTGGGGACAAGCTCACATATTGCGAAAGGGTGATTCTGTAACTTTCTGTAACTTGCATGTGTTGTAGAACTTGGGGATTTGAGATCCTTTGCATGTAAGAAGCTCCATTTTCTAAATAATAAAATTATTCTCTTGTTTGTGGGTTATTTTCTAAGTCTCGAGCTATGCCCTCATCACTGTGAGACTAGAGAAATTCAAAATGAAGTTATTCTATATACAAATGATACTAATTTTGGAATTTTCATTGACAGATAGACAACTGCTCTTGACCATTTTACGTCATTTTCTGTTTGTCAACTACATTTATATCTGATCGATTTTATTTGAGTTCTGGTGGCCATCAACATTGCCGTGGGTGTGAGGTTACAGTTTACCCACTTGCAAGACTTGAAGTTGATTTTTTTGCTTAAAAATCTCGTAGTCTTCATGAATGGCCACAACAATCAATATCTCTACAACATAAAACAATTGAATAATGGATAAGCCATCAAGGCCATTTATTTCATTTCCATTTAGACTATTCATCTTTGAACATAAACTATGTTGTGCCGCCCATAAATACAAATAGCAACAAAATGATGTCCACATTATTTTTGGATGAATTACATCTTTCTACTTTCTTCTCTGTTGTAGTATCGTCATATAGTTATAATTTTATGCTCAGTACCAGTTGTATCTGGATGACCACTAGTTTTTCAAGATGGCTCTAGGAAAATTCATTGTCAGTAATTCACCATGTCGTGAAAATTCATCGTATTTAATTTTTTTTTCATGGCAGTGAATTGCTGGTGGTGAATTTTGCTTGAGGTGAATTTTTCATAACGAAGAATTTTCATGCTGAATTGTTGGTGGTGAGTTTTCCCACGGTAAATTGCTGGTGATGAATTTTCCAATGCCCTTCGAGATATATTAAATACACATGGTTCTACAAATAAACCAAGGCCAATTTTCTTGAACCTAGAAATCAGATCCAGTGGTTCAATGGACACATTGCTAATCTTTTTATCATAAGTTTTTAGATACATATTTTTTAATAATTATATTTTTAATTATATAAAAAATAATACAAAATATATGTAGTTGATTAAATGCATTTTTATAAGATATAAATAGATGAAACAATTTTTATTGTAATATAATTGAAAAATAATTAATTTTATTCTTATTTGTTGTAAGTTCATTTATCAAAGAATTTATATTTTTTTAACTAAATTTAATTACATATTTTTTTAAGGGAATGAATATTTGTGTGCTATGTTTGTGAGGAAATTTTTGTGTTTATGTTCTCTCTTTGCACCAAAATGTATTCTTGAAGATCAAATCAATCTTTTTTTTTTCTTACTTTAATTTCAGGGGGGTTAGGTTGTGTATGCTCTCTCCTTGTGTTGCAAAGTGATCTAGGAGATTAAAAGCACTTGGTATTCTTTCCTTTAGTAATTCTACATTATATTAATCACCAAGGGGATGACCTTAATTCTCGTGTTCTAGTGGGGAATTAAAATTTGGGAGAGAATGAAAAGATTCTCCCATTGGGTGACATTTGTTATTTTTGGCTAATCTTGCAAAGATTTTTATTCCTTGTATCGAGACTTAAATTTGTTTTACCCTTTATGCTCGAGTCCCTTTTTGTTTTATTCCTTAGTCATTTTGGTCTTTAAAATTGATTTAAGAAATACTTCATGGTTCATATTTTGTCAAAATCTCTTAGCACTAGTGGATAGAGCATGAAAAATAAGTATAGTTATCTTTTGAATTTTTTAAAAATATACTAAGGGGAAAAATTTATTGTTTTGTAGATTTTTCCTTTTCATCCATAACAAGTCATTTTTCCCGCAAGGTGCAGTTCAATTCATTTCTCCCTCAAATGTCTTTTTGGGTTGGAAATGTCTACAATAGGTTTTGAATGATAAAATATTTCTATGTATAGGTCTTGTGGGATTTCCATGGATGGCGAACCACCATTGTTCACTTCAAATGTTTGGTTCACTTAATCTTTCCCCCTTTATGGGAAATATGAAACCACCCAATTTGCAAGCACTTGTACTTGTGAAATTCCTCTTCCAAGTGCACTTGTCCCATCTGCATGTTTCTTCTTTCAAATGTCCAATCCTAATCCGTTTTCTCGCTTGTTGCATTTCTAATGGATTTTCTCGCAAAGGTAAAGAATATGGAAATTGACTTAGTGTTGGTTTTGTGGGAGTCTGTCATCCATATGAACTTCACCTTTACCCCTTCACATGTTTGACTCACTTGGAATTTTCCACTTTTCAAGAAAATCCTACTCATCTAAACATTTGTGGGAATTTCCATGTGAACTTGCCCATTCCGATTGCTAACATTTCTTCTGAATTATCCACATGCCAATTGATGAGCACACACTGATACTAAGAGGGGGGTGAATTAGTATAATAAAATATTTTACTTATTAATAAAAAATCAACATCCACAGTAAATAAATCACATAAGATCTAACAACTAGGAAACACAAGATTTATACGTGAAAACCCTTTTTGAAGAAAACCAAAAAGGACTTCTTGGGTCCACTATCCAAATCCAACCACACATAAAAATTCTCTTATTTGAATCTTTGTATGCACCAAACCACTAGAGACATCAATCCCCACTACTAAGCACAAACTTATCAAGAGACACCAATCTATTATATTGAGAGGCACCAACCTCTAAATGAATACAATTTTCTCCTTCTTGAATATTGCTTCTTCAATGGATGATCGTTTGAATCTCCTCCATAAAATAAACTTGAAACTTCTTCACATATATTTTCTATTTCAAAAAAATTGCTTGAATTAGAAAGATATTAATTGATTGTTTTCTTTTCCATCACTCATCTTCCTTTTATATCCTTGTTATTCCTCTTCACCTAAGAGAGGTGATCCTTAAAAAGGGGTCAACCAAATTTTAGAATAATAAATTTATTTAATCCCCCCAAGAGGGGTGACTACACCAAGGAGGCTATTTAAAATAATAATAATTTTAATTTATTTTGATTAACTTGAGAAGTGGGCACAAAAATTAGATGAGGATTGATAAACAATCATGGGTGCCAAAAATAGAATTAATTCATCATGGAGGTCAGCCAAAATTTTCACATAACTTAAATCGTAATCAAGGTGGAATATCTCATGGGTTAGCCAACAAAGTAATGTTCTTTCATTTTTAATAAAATATCTCCTTTGACATCAATGCCAATATTTTCAACAATCTCCCACTTTGTCATTGATGGAAACATTGTAAAGAAATAATATGCAAATACACCAAGAACATAGTTGATGCCAATGGGAAGACTCCATGGAGCTAAAAGATATTGCAGCGATTAGTCCCTTTGATTTCATGCTCCTCCTCAATAATTTAGTGACTAGATGAGAAATATATCACTCCCATTTTTTGCTTAAGATACTCAAAAGTCTCTTTTGTAAGGCCTTCATCAAAATATTTACAATATGTTCTTGTGTTGCAACATATTTCAACTTGACTTGTTGTTTTACTACTTGTTCTCTTAAGAATTTTTATTTGATAGGAATATGCTTTGTCCTAGAGTGCATGGCCAAATTCTTTGAAATATTGATTGTAGTCATGTTGTCACAAAGTATTTAAATTGGATGATCATATTTTACCTTAATGTATTTCAATGTCTATTTCATCCAAATAAATTTTGTGCAACATCATGCTTTTGATATATATTCTACCTCTATTGTGGATAAACAAATTGAAGGTTATTTCTTGCTTAACTAAGACACTAGATTGTTGCCAAGAAAGAATGATTCTCCACTCATACTCTTCTTATCATCAAAATTTCATGTCTAATCCACAATTGTATATGCTACTAGAATAAAATATTCATCTATTAGATACCACAAACCAAAGTCCAAAGTTTACTTTTGATAGTTAAATATTCCCTTGACTGCTTGTACATGAGTTTCTTCTAGTGTTGCTTGACAACATGCTACAAAGCCTATTGCTTGAATAATGTCTAGCCTTGAAGTTGTTACATATAGTAGGCTACTAATCATTGACCTATAAAGTGTTTTATTTGCATCTAGAGATTCATAATCTTTGCTTAATTTACACCATGTGACCATGGGTGTGCTAATTGGTGCATAATCTTCCATTTAAAACCTTTTTAACATATCCTTGATGTACTTGGTTTGTGAGATACATATACCTTTTTCAAATTGAGAAATTTTTAAACCAAGGAAGAATGATAACTCACCAAGAATAGATATATCAAACTCCTAGCACATTTTGTTACTAGTACCTCCAAAAATGATGTCATCTATATAAACCACAACAATCAATTGAGTCTCACCTTCAAACTTGATGTAGAGATTATTATCATCAATTCTTGTTTTGAAGCCTTGTTATTGTAGATACTTGTCAAGTCTTAAATACCAGGCTTTGGGGAGTTTCTTTCCATAGAGTGTTTCCTTCAATCTACACACATAATCCTCATTTTCTAATAATATAAACCCTTCCAAATGCTCAATGTATACTCCCTCCTTTGATTTTCCATTGAGAAATGATGGCTTAACATCCATTTGATAGACAATGACAAGAACATTTTAGATTATAGCTTCTAAGGAGAAAATGTTTCTTCAAAGTATATACATTCAACTTGAGCATAACCTTTACAAACTAACCTTGCCTTATTTCTTACCTCATGACCATCTCCATTCAACTTATTCCTAAAGACCCACTTGGTACCAATCACATTCTTATCTTTTGGTCTTGGAATGAGCTCCCATATCTCATTCTTCTCAATTTGATTCAGCTCTTCTTCCGTAACATCGATTCAATTTTGGTCTTGGAACGAGCTCCCATGTCTCATTCTTCTCAATTTGATTCAACTCTTCTTCCGTAACATCAATCCAATGCTTATCTTCTCTAGCTTCTACAAAATTCTTAGGCTCCATTTTAGATAGTGAAGAGAAATTTGCATGTTTTGATGCACTTGATAATATTCTTCTAGTCTATACTCTAGTATCTTTATCACCAAGTTTTTTTGAATGATTCTTTTAGACAAATTTAATTGGCGTCTTTATATCTTTTCATTCTATTTCTTTTTCATCGTCTTCTCCTTCTTCCTTGTAGTTTGAGTCTTCTAGATGATAATTTTCTTTTACTTTCTTCTTTTGATGTGTTAGTTCATCCACTTTTACATTGGCACTTTCAAAAATATTTTGCAATATTTTAGATCGTAACATCTAAAAGCCTTTCTTAAGGAATAACCAAGGAATATGCCTTCATCAGATCTAAGTCAAATTTTCCCAAATCCTTATCATCTCTTTTCATGTAGCACTTACTCTCAAAAAATTTGAAGTATCTAATTGTCGCTAGTCTACCCTTTCATAATCCATAAGGTGTCTTGGTATTGTTGACTTTGTTTTCCCTAGATGTTTAAAATGCAGACTGCTGTGTTAACCTCTTTTCTCCAAATTTTTTTTGGTAGCTTAGATTCATTCAACATTGTTGTAGCCATTTCTTGTACGGTTCGATTCTTCCTTTCTACAATTCCATTTTTCTATGGATTTCTTGCAACTGAAAAATGTCTCTTTATTCCATGATTCTCATAGAATTCTTCAAATTCATTTGAGGTAAATTCGCTTCCTTGATCTAATATCAAGAACATGATTTTCAAATTAGTTTCATTTTCAAACAAGGCTTTAAAAGGTTTAAATTTTTCAAAAGCTTCTGATTTTTCTTTTAGGAAAGCAACCCATGTCATTTTAGAGTAATCATCAATAAACAACATAAAGTAAATTTTACATTATAAACTTTGTGTTCTTATAGGCTCAAAAGATTTGTATGGACAAGTTTTAGTGGCTTCGTTTTTCTTTTAAGAAAGTAACCCATGTCATTATAGAGTAATCATCAATAAGCAACATAAAGTAAATTTTACATTGTAAGCTTTGTGTTCTTGTAGGCCCACAAAGATTTGTATGGACAAGTTCCAATGGCTTCGTTATTGAGCACTCTTTTGAATTGAAGCTTTCTCTTGTCTATTTCCCATACTGACATTGCTTGCAAAGAGTGTTTGAAGGTTTAGTAATCTTTATTATATATCTTATGACTTGTTTGGTGCTGATTTTCTCTAGACTATCAAAGTTCATAAGGCTCATTCTTCTATGCCATAACCAAATTTTATCTATTTGTCCCATGTAGCATTTTCTCCCTTGATCCACTAAGGATGTATAGATTATTTACTATTATTTACTTAACGCAAGGTATATGAAGAATAAACTCTATTATTGTGATTCGGCTTTGTTTCAAGGAACATGATTAAAAGAAATGATGAAATATTATGGTTTTTTATTTTTATTCATCATTTTAAAATATTTATATAAATTGTAAAATTATTTTTTGATATGCTTATTAATATTTTTACATGTATAAGGGTTGAGTAAGAGTTTAACTATTGTATTACAAATAATTAAGTTTTTATGCAATAGTAAAAAAGTTATTGTGCTAGGATTTTTATCCAAAAGAATTCTCAAGCATGAAATGTTGTACCTATAGTATATGTTTGTTTTCTCTTTCATTCTATTAATTTTTAAAATTTTATATATACTATTTCTATTATATAAATTTATCAAATAAACTAAAAAAAGATAAGAACAAAAAATTGAAAATAAATATTCCTTCTTACCACATAACTTATTAACTTTTAAAATATGATTACATCTCACATAATTTTTTATTAAATTCTGTTTCATAATGATAATGTCTTGGCAAATTCCTCTCATTTCAACATAAATCATCTGAGTGGTACTCCTGGTTGAATGTCTATCCTCTTTACAGAAATGCCAAACGATAATGAATTGAAGAGAAAAAAAGTAAGATAATATCTGAGCAAGGTTCTCCTCCTACCTCTCACGTCATGCTTTGATATTCCTGGCTGAATATGCATTCTCTTTTCTCTTCCTTGTCATAAATGTCAAAACGATGATGAAATAGTGGTGGTTACAGTGTATCAAATAGACACACGTATGATGATTATTATGAAATAAATATTTATCCACATAGTTCAGATTCTTTTCTACCATCTTCTCCTCTGATTTTTATGATAATCTAAAGCCAATCATTATTTTTGAATAATTTGAATTTGGGATTAGTTTAGTTGATTTATTAGGTCCGCCTACTTCTTGGAAAAAAAAAAAAATTACTATAATAAATGGTATAAGTTAAAATATATGTAGGTTTAAATTAAAGTGAGTTGATCAAATAAGATAATATTATTAATGTTATTAAAAGTTAAATTTGAATTTAGGATTATAAAGTTATAATGTAAAAGAAAAAATGTAAGTAGAAGTTTAAGAAATATAAAAGAAAATAAAAATAAAAGATTGTGTATTAAAGAGAGGATATATGAAAATAAAGTATTTATCATTATTTATCACTTTTAATTATTAACAATTATTATTTATCATTTTAATATTTTTGTATATGAACGAATTTGTACCTTTTACGCAAATTTTCTTTTTATGCATCTCCACCTTAGAAAACCAAATCCGAAGGCGAAATTCTACATCAGCAAGCTACCGTCCTTCCACTTGGCATTTGTTTGTTGTGTCGGTGGAAGAATATTTGTTGGGGATGTGCACGCTATTAGTGGATAGATTTTTCCTTTGAAATTAAATATAGAAAACGACTCAAGATGCCCAGGAAGAAGAAAAAAAGTACTAATAGTTGGAGAAATTTCCCTTGAATTAACAACTTTCCTCTAAATTTTAGAGGTACAACTCCCTCTTATGATATGCAATGAATGAAAATACAGGGTATGATTTTCACCCGAAAGTAGAAAAGGAAAACTAATACCTACTCATAACCATGAAAGTAGATGCGAAAACTTGATTTAAAATGCAGTAACTGTGAACAAATAACACAAAGTTCATCTATCCCACAATTACGAATGATATCTCAGAAAGAAAAGAACACGAGACCATTTTCAACAGATAAATTATTCTAAATTCAAAGTTTTAGAAATAATCACACACACACACACACTATTTCCATACAGCGGAATAGACACTAAACAACAATTACAAAGATTCAAAGTTCATTTGTAATCAAAGAAAACATTAACGAATTCAAAGATTAAAGCATCTTCTTTATTTCCTTCGGTATCAAAAATGAGTTCACAGACTTAGTATCCCAGTACAAAATTGTGCAGAGAGCAAGCTCCTTTCTTTTCCTCCTCTTTTCTAATTCTTCTATCTCCCTTTGAATTCATTAGGACCAATATATATATATATATATATATATATATATATATATATATATATATATATATATAATTGTCTGTTTCTGAAAGTAACAGTATTTGAGAGCAACCGGTATCAAGAAAATATTTTGAAATGAAAATGATTTTTTTACTCAAAATTCATGGTTACCATCAACTACAAAAGATTCCATGCAAAATAGGAGAAAATAAAATTTCTTTTGGTGGAGGAGCATTCTCCACCACTAGTCATATTACCATAAAGAGGTTGTGAAGCTCAACGTGTTCTTCTTCCTCCTCTAGAACGAAGATTACCCTACGATATTGGGCGTAGTTGGTCTTCTCCTTCCACATGTTTGTACGCAATTGAGAGATAATATCAACCTATTATTCTTTGGGCCAATCTAAGCCGAGTTGCATGACAGGCATAGGCTCTCTGTCCCAGGTCTCACTAGTTGCAGGAAGCCCCATTTTTGAAATGCCTAAGTTGATGGAAAAACCGAGCTTAGAAATACTGCCACCTTTATCTATAAACATGCTTATTTAATTATGCTAGTAGATGATGATGCCTTTTAACCTGTTGATAGCCTGCTGCCACTTTCATTACACTTGTCAAATTAAGAGGCTAATTAATGCATCATGGATTTTTCACCTTGAGAAAAGAGTCTTAAGATCAAGTTTGTATTTTGAAACACCTGAAAAGACATGCTCATAATATGTCATACAAATAATTAAATAGGCTGGCAGCGTTTCAAAAACTAAGAAATCTGTTGTAGAGTCATGGGGTCGCAAAAAGATAGAACCAATGAACCACATATTGGGACTTTTGAGGTTTTGAAAACTTCTGACATACCGATCACTTAGAATACCCTTGGGTGAGGTTGAGAAGAGAGATGGATCAGGTAGCTGGGTGGTTATAAAACTTTCAAACTTTGTGACATTAGCTAGAAAAATAGAGGGATTGACGACAAATGTTATGAATCTTGTGAGAGCTAGACTTCAAATAATTATTGAAGGCATGGAATATGAGCTGCTTAATTTAAGAAAGAAAAGTTGTATGGTTCAAAATTAGAGGGTAACACATGCGACACACAAAAGACCACGCGACACACTTACATCCCTGATGGATTCCTACATTTGAAGTTGGAAGAGACATTACACTTTTGATTGGGGTTGATTTGTAACGTCCCTCTTTGACCAACTAACCTCGAAAATGGCAGATTGTTCCTTCTTCTTGAAATTCACCCATTCTTCATTCAACTCATCTCTTTTTGCAATGTCTAAGCATTCAATCCATCCTTCTTTCACATTCTCAAGCACTTCTAGCATTCTCAACACTCCGTCAACTTTGCAAAGCAAGTGTGAAAAAAGCCATTGCAATGTGGGCTTGAGGTTTTGTGAGACCTCCCTTCATCGCAGTTGAGGCTGTGGAGCCTTTTTTCTCTTCCATTAGCTAGTGAGCTCTTGGTGGAGGTGGTGAAATGAAGATTTTTGTCACCTCTTACACCTCTAGGGTTTTGCACCTAAAATGAGAGAGACAAAGATCAACACCTCACTCAAAAATAAACCCTTGAGATTTCAATGCAAAGGAGATTGAAATATGTCAAAGGGGATTGTCCTAAATTTTGGAAACCGATGAAAGAGATTCACTACCAAATGTAAACCTAGAAAATGCAGGATGTTTGAAACCACAGTGTGATATGAAAAATACCTAAAAAGATGAATAGAAATGCAAGTACAATAGAATAGGAAAGTAAAATAGAAAGTGTGCACCTGAAAATATGTAAAGACTAGGATGAAGACTGGAAATGCTACTGATTCTACAAATTTTCCCTATTGGGACTCATACGCCATTCTGGGTGAATCAGTCCTAGATCTGAAAAAATGCACCGGAGCCTGTTTTAGCCAAATGGGTATCCAGATCCACAAAAATCTCTAAAAAATAGGTACAATGGGACTCATATGCCACTAATGGAATATGAGTCCACTTTGAATTTTTTGAAAACTAGAAAGTGGAATTTGTAGCTCTTGGTTTATTTAATCTGAACCTCTAGATGTCTGGATGTAAAACCTTGATTTCGAGCACTGTAAGTGACTTTTGGTGGATATTTTGACCTAGCCAATAAGGAAATGGAAATGTCTTCAACGAGTTTGCAACTTATTCTTCAATCATTTCTAAACCTTCAAGGTACTCAGATTTGCAATCACACAAAAAAATAGAACAAAAGTGTTGATTGTTAGGGCATGGGGGTTTGCCTTGGTCAAACCCCTTTTAGGTAATTAAACCAAAATAATGAAATAAGATAATAAAGCATGAAATAATGAAATTAGAGACTTTCCATGATGATAGATCTTGAATTGTTGTAGCAATGGATGAAGAATCTACCCTTGAATTCCTTAGAAAGCTATCTTGATGACTTAAAATGTTAAAACCCTAGCTTGCTTGACTTGAGATGGATTATGAATGATGAATTTGAATAATGAATGAATAATGAAATAAGATTTAGAATCTTGATTATATAGGAAATCCACCTAAAATGTTTGTTAATTTGATCCCCAAAGCCGACATTGAAGAAAATTAAACTTAAAACCCAATTTTTCTTGCTCAAACCTCGAAAATGGCCCAAATGGGACTCATTCGCCAAGCTAGGTGTCCCACCTAGATGGGACTCATTCACCCAAAGTGGCGAATGGGTCCCATAGGGGCTCTTATGCCACCTGGGATGTCAAGGAGTGTAGAAATCAAGTTCATATGTTGATATAGTGGGGTCTTTGATCAAAATAAGGCTTGGGATGCACAATATGGAGTCATAGGGCCTATTAATGATGATTTAAAGGGTGATTAGGGCTAGGGACACAAATTTCAATGTGAAAGTGTGACTAAATACACTTTACAACATTAAAATGAAGTCCACATAGCCTAGAAAGGCACAAGATCCAATGTGAATGTGTAAAACACATTACAACACTAGATTAAAACTAAGTTTAATTTACAAGCCTTCTAGATTAATGTGAGAATGCCATTAAATACATTTTACAATATTGAAAAATAGGTCCATTAGACTTAAATATTTAATAAAAGTCTAGAAAAGTGTGAAAGTCATTTACAACACTTTACAACACCTTTACAAGACATCAATAAATGTATTTTATTTAGTTTGCAAGGGTCCAAGACCTAATCTAGAAGTGTAAAACACCTCACATCACTAAATCAAGGCATCATTAAGTCCAACTTATCATTAATTATTCCCATATCAATCAAGAGATACTTTTTTTTATTCTATAGGTGGTAACATTTCGCTCCTCTCCTTTGTGATTTGGTTGAGTAGCTCTTTACTATTTTGTAATGTTATTTTGATTCCTTCCTTCTTTACTTCTTTATCATATATTTCTCTATCATTTCTATTTGGCTATTCGTGGAGGTGGAAACACCAAAATAGGGGTCTGACTGAGGTAGGCCCCTATGCAACCCCAACAATTTTCCCCTTCCTTCTTGTGTGTAGGAGAACATGCTTTTGGAGCTAGCTGATGAATTGGTGCCTTGGTGAGATTATCTTTGCCATTTTAGCTCTTATCTACTTTCTTTATCACATCCATTTGTACTTTTCATACGTTATAATTATGTTTTGTTCATTTAGAAGCAACTGGCTAGGTCGTCAACTTGTTTTCTGGTGTTTCATACTGTATTCTCTATCCTCTAGCCATACGGACACTAGTGCACTTGATAAATGCTAGTGCACCATGCTGTCATCCTAGAACTGTGCTTTCATCCTTAGGCAGAGAGCTACCTGAGGTACAGTGTTGAATCCAAAAATTGGCTCACTTAGCCCTAGTTTGGATTTTAGGTTTGAAGAGTGATTGAAGTACAAGTTACAATCCTCATCATTCTTGATCCCTATTCCCAAAACACCCCTTTAGAGTGAGGTAAGTTAGGGTAGCCTTCCACTCTTGGCTCTTCATGACTTGGGGCCTTGACATGGTTGGTCCCCCTCTCTTACACTTTTGGTGAACCCGACATGAACCATTTTGGTTCCGTTTTGCGATATTGAAAGTTTCTTTCCTTGTATTCTAAGAGTGTTGTAGGTGTGAGGCCTTCGCCTTACAACCCAACTTGCGACCCCTAGTAGGTGTAGTTGGAAGGTTTTGAAAGTGTTGCACAACAAAACTTTAATTGGGTCACTGTCCTATCTTGCAATCTTTGGAGGGCTTTGTGAGAGTGTCGCTTAGTGCATGCGATGGCCTCTTTCCTTCATCAACCTATCCCCTATGTGTAGCCTATGAGTAGTGGTACTGGAATAACCTTCACTTCGTAGGATCTTCCGATGGGCTTTAATAGGGAACCATCTCCTCCCTACATCCTTGTGCGAATCATTGGAAACACCGTAGCAGGTGTTCTAGTTGATCCAACATCCCAAGTAAATATCATAACTAAGGAGATCATGATAATCAACTTGTTGCATAAAAAATGGGTATGATGCACCTGTGAGCACCATCCACATGCACAACGAAATTTTTGTACCTCCTTTGGGTAGTATTGACTTGTCATTTCTGGTTGGACCTAAATCTGCAAACCTTTTGTTCAATATTGATTAGTAAAAAAATGGATGCTTTATGGTTTTGGACATAGAACATCACTTTTCTCCAACTAACATTCAAGGATGCCTTAGAGATATTAACCCAATGAAGGATAAAGAGATCTGACAATAAGGTATCCTAGGATATGATTGAGATAAGAAAGGGGTTCACCACCAAGTGCAAACTTGGAAAACATAAAATGCTGGAAAACATAGTGTGACATGCAAACAAATGCTAAATGACCTAAAGAATGCCCTATAAATGTAAATAAAGTAGAAAAAAAAGTAAAGATATGAATGTTGTGCACCTAGTAACCTTAAAGAGACTGGAAATAGCTTTAAAATTCTAAAAAATGCTAATTTTTAACCTTGGTGGGACTCATTTGCCATTCTGGATGAATCAGTCCTAGTTCTGGAAAACTATAGCAGAGCAAGTTTCAGCCAAATGGGTGTCCAAATCTGCAAAGATATCCAGAAAACACCTATAGTGGGACTCATTTTCCACTCTTGGAGAATGAGTCTAGTTTGAATTTTTTGGAGATTCAAAGTTTTGATATGTACTTCTTGGTTTGCTCAATCTGTATCTCCTGGTGTCTGGATTCAAAACCCTAATTTTTGAGGTTGTAAGTGAATTTTGTGAAGATTTTGACCTTGCAAATAGGGAGATGACTCCAAAAAGTTTGAAACCTAATCTTCAATGATCTCTAAGCCTTTAAAGCACCTAGATTCACATCACACAAAGAAAGAGAAAATGTTGATTGTTAGGTAATAGGGGTTTTCCTTGGTCAAACCCCTTTTAGGTAGTTAAACCAAAATGATGAAGTAAGATAATGAAGCATGAATATGAAACAATGCATTTAAAACCTTGCCATGATGATAGATCTTGAATTGCTACAACAATTGGTGAAGAATTCTACCCTTGAATGCCTTAGAAATGATCTTGAAAGCTACCTTGATGACCTTGAAATGTTTAACTCTTGCTTGCTTGACTTGATATCATGTAGGCTTATGTTTCTTGTTATGAAATGAGGATTTGAAAGCTTTTTTATATAGGAGATGCACTCAAATGGCCGTTATTTTGATCCCCAAGGTTGACTTTCATCAAAATTCAAGTTAGAATTGCAATTTTCCTACTCAATTTTGAAAAAGTCCCCAAAAGAGACTCATTCTCAATCCTTGGTGAATGGGTACCACTTAAGGGGAGTAATTTTCCCAAGGTGGCGAATGAGTCCCACCTTGAGGTTTTTTGAGGTGGGTTTTCAAGATTTTAGGGTTTTAGAGTGTTTTTGTCAAGATATTAGTCAAAATATGCCTCGGGATGCAAAAATAAGGGGCCTAGGGGCCTATTATGTAATGTCCCCTTTTTCGTGAACATTGGTATTTGGAGGAATTAGCCTATTCCTGATCCTTGTAGGCTAATGGCATGTAATAAGAGGGTTGTTTGACAGATACCCAGTTGATTGGTTGGCTCGTTTCGTGATTCAGTCTACATATGGAGGTGTTCTAATGATTTCTTGATATGTTTCTATTTTTAGAAACCTCATGTTATAAAGTAATGTTATGTTTGCACTTTATGTTATGAATAATTATTTTATTATAAAGTGCAAATGTAAATTATAAAATAAAATAATATTATAATATTCCTTCTAGAAGGTGACTGAGAAAGTTCTAGAAGGAGGCCAACCTCTTGAGGAAAAAGTATAAATAGACATCATGGGGCTTCATTCTCATCATCCAAATTTGTTGTTGTTGATGTTTGATGTTTGATGGTTATGGAGCCTAGGGTTTCTGCAATTGTCTTTGGCCATTGAGAACGAAAACTCTCAATTGGTAAGAAATTTTGAGGATGTGAAATATCACTTGAATTATTGCAGCTGGGAGAAAGTTACTTTAGACTTTCTATTTGTGCTTCATTGTGGAAAACATCTGAGTACAATAGCTGATGTATTATTGTACTTTTTGAAAGAAGGGTTTTAAAAGATAATTAATCCCATATCAAAATTAGTGTTGGCTGCTACAGTACATGTGAATAGTGCCGCGCTATAGTAATGCTACAGTGATCCGCTACAGCACCACATGAACAGTGCCACACTACAGTGGCATGAACAGTGACGCGCTACAGTGTTGGGCATTCATTATTACAGATTCTGAGAATTCGTTGGGGAAAAATTAGTGTGCATATTTATGGAGTTGGAGGTGTTTTGCATTGAGGATTATTATATCATTCATTGGCAGCCATTTCTTTATGTTATCATATCATTTGGAGGGCAGGTTGCAGGTCTGTTATAAATTTTACCAGGAAATTACAGTCATCTAGTAACCCATGATTTTGCTGGTGGAGGCCCATTGAGGCTCGATTCTTGTCAAGAAAGTGGAGCACTTGCAAGGAGAGGTCTAGGTGATCCCTTCAAGGGAGGTTTGAGGCATCAAAAGGTTGAATATTCTTTTATTTGTGCAAATCAGACAAAAACAGGGGCGGCCCAAAGAATAAATCAATCTAGCTTGTGAGAGGACAGTTTGGCATCAAATTTGTTGACTTCATCACCTAGCAGCCGGGCGTCAACATTCTAATCAGGTTCTTTTTCCTTTTGGACTTGATAGCATTGCATAAGATAATAGTTTGTAATCAGCTATTAGTGTTTATTGTATATCAGAATTTGGCATTATAGGAATCATTAGTTTCAACTATAGGTTGCATCTGTGATCAGCCATTGTCATATCTTATATCTATGTATTTTTCCAAGAGTCTTGGCTGTTTGGAAATCATCATTGTAATGGAAAAACAATTGCATTGAAGGAGTAATAAGAGGTTGTTCAGATAATTAGTTTATTTATGCATTGTAATGAGCTAAGTTAGAATTTTACATGCCAAGTGTTTGACAAATTACCAGTTGGTTGTAGGTGATCATTTCTCATGTTTAGGTCACATGTATGCATTGAATATTGCCAAAATAAGTTGCACATTCATGTTAGGTCATTATTTAGACAATTTAGAGTCATTTGCTAGCATCCTTATTGATACTAAGTGAAGAAAAGTGTCCTTATAGCAAACTGAAATGATATATCAGTCATATGACCCTTGTATGCAAAGTGTTTGATGAAATTTCCAAGGCCAAATTTCATAAGCTTTCAATCAGATTTGAGCAGGGTCATTACAGTGGTATCAGAGCGGTTTCCTGCCATCATGTTGGGTGAGTTTCAGCTGCAGTTCAGTGTACAACATGGCTATTCCTTGGAAGTAGTTAAATGCCATGATGGGAAAATTGGAGAAGCTTATACAAAGTCAGAAAAAGAAGGTTGAATGGCTTTCACACCTTGCAACCATAGATAGAATTATGACTTCCATTTCTAAGAAGTCTACAACACAAAATGAAAAGGAGGAAGAACAAGGGGTCTCTACAAGTGAGGTGTCTAGAAACCTCTATAATGAGTTTGTAGTAGTTGATGACCAACATACAACTATTCTTATGGAGAATGAAAATCAGACCAGCATAGAGGAAGAAGATGGGGGCATGACACTTCCGGATGACTTCAAGGTTGAAGAGGAACAAGTAATGTTTGAGGACAGACCATTTGCTTTGGAGCAGCTACATGAAGATAAGGTTGCTTGTGATGTTTCAATAGGTTAGTTTAGCATTGCTTCTTCTTCTCATGATAGTAGTTCAATAAATGTTGTTCATTCATATGGAAGTCTATTGGGGGCACAAGAGGTTAAGGAGGATGTGGAATTTGATCCTCTACTTAGTGGAGCAACCACTAGTGTTTTGTTTCCACATGATGATGGAGGCATTCTACAATGGTATGATGTCATCACAGATTGGTTTGAGGACAGCAACATGGTGCCTTATCATTCTCATAAAAAGGAAGCTTGTGATCACGAGCAAGCAAATAATATGATACCATGTCTTGATGGAAGCCCTACTTTCATTCGTGGACATGAAGATATCAAGAGGACTGATTTTGTGTACTTTGGCATTGAAGAGATTAAAAGGTCTGAAATGTTGAATGAAGAATGGTTGAGAGAAGCCAAGAAGGCTAGATTAGTGGCTGCAAATGCAAGACAACGCCTTCAAGGAGTGAAGGATAAAGTCAATCTCCTCAACATGGAAAAACAAAAAGGAATGGACAACATTAGAAGACTCCTTGCTCAAGGGAAGGATGCACTTTGTGATGAGGCTGATAAACTTGTTCAATCGAAGGACTTGGTACAATTTGAGGTTTCTTCATGTGTTGCAGAGGTTGATCATTCTTTTGTGGAGGATGATGTTGTTGGAGATGACACTCTTAGTGGATCAGCCACTCAAAAGTTGTTCTTGGAGGGTAATGAAGGTATCTACAACTCATCTTTGGATTGGTTACCTATTTCATATGATAGGGTAGCTAACTACTTGTTGGTTGGTGACTTACTTTCGATCTTAGATGGTGATTCCAAGTTTGGCAGGTCTTCTACTTTGTTCTCTCATGATGATTACCATTTGATTCAAGACTTGGGGACTTGCTACATTTTGGAGATGGGAGGTATCAGAGTGGCACAATGGGAAGAAATGGGTGGTGGCTTTCCAACAGTATGGGCGCATCAGATTTATCATCGCAACTTTGGGGTTGAGTTGATTCAGCAAGATGTCCTTGTGCTACAAGAGTTGTTTGGTGCTGTTTGGGACATTATGCAGATCTTCACTTGGGATCCAGGTGGAGAAGAGTTGTACTTGTTACTGAGATTTCTTGGGGACAAACAATTTCAGGGAGGGCGAACTGTAATGTCCCCTTTTTCATGAACATTGGCGTTTGGAGGAATTAGCCTATTCCTGATCCTTGTAGGCTAATGGCGCGTAATAAGAGGGTCGTTTGGCAGATACCCAATTGATTGGTTGGCTTGTTTCGTGATTCAGTCTACATATGGAGGTGTTCTAATGATTTCTTGATATGTTTCTATTTTTAGAAACCTCATGTTATAAAGTAATGTTATGTTTGCACTTTATGTTATGAATAATTATTTTATTATAAAGTGCAAATGTAAATTATAAAATAAAATAATATTATAATATTCCTTCTAGAAGGAGGCCAACCTCTTGAGGAAAAAGTATAAATAGACATCATGGGGCTTCATTCTCATCATCCAGATTTGTTGTTGTTGATGTTTGATGTTTGATGGTTGTGGAGCCTAGGGTTTCTGCAGTTGTCTTTGGCCATTGAGAATGAAAACTCTCAATTGGTAAGCAATTTTGAGGGTGTGAAATATCACTTGAATTATTGCAACTAGGAGAAAGTTACTTCAGACTTTCTATTTGTGCTTCATTGTGAAAAACATCTAAGTACAATAGTTGATGTATTATTGTACTTTTTGAAAGAATGGTTTTAAAAGATAATTAATCCCATATCAAAATTAGTGTTGGCTACTACAGTATGCGTGAATAGTGCCACGCTACAGTAACACTATAGTGATCCGCTACAGTAACGCTACAGTGATCCGCTACAGTAACGCTACAGTGATCCGCTACAACACCACATGAATAGTGCCGTGCTATAGTGGCGTGAACAGTGACGCGCTACAGTGTTGGGCATTCATTATTGTAGATTCTGAGAATTCGTTGGGGAAAAATTAGTGTGCATATTTGTAGAGTTGGAGGTGTTTTGCATTGAGGATTATTATATCATTCATTGGAAGCCATTTCTTTATGTTATCATATCATTTGGAGTGCAGGTTGCAGGTCTATTATAAATTTTACTAGGAAATTACAGTCATCTAGTAACCCATGATTTTGCTGGTGGAGGCCCATTGAGGCTCGATTCTTGTCAAGAAAGTGGAGCACTTGCAAGGAGAGGTCTAGGTGATCCCTTTCAAGGGAGGTTTGAGGCATCAAAAGGGTGAATATTCTTTTATTTGTGCAAATCAGACCAGAACATGGGCGGCCCAAAGAATAAATCAATCTAGCTTGTGAGAGGATAGTTTGGCATCAAATTTGTTGACTTCATCACCTAGTAGCTGGGCGTCAACATTCTAATTAGGTTCTTTTGCATTTTGGACTTGATAGCATTTCATAAGATAATAGTTTGTAATTAGCTATAAGTGTTTATTACATATCAAAATTTGGCATTATAGGAATCATTAGTTTCAGTTGTAGGTTGCATCTATGATCAGCCATTGTCATATCTTATATCTATGTATTTTTCCAAGAGTCTTGGCTGTTTGGAAATCATCATTGTAATGGAAAAACAATTGCATTGAAGGAGTAATAAGAGGTTGTTTAGATTATTAGTTTATTTATGCATTGTAATGAGCTTTAGAATTTTACATGCCAAGTGTTTGACAAATTACCAGTTGGCTGTAGGTGATCATTTCTCATGTTTAGGTCACATGTATGCATTGAATATTGCCAAAATAAGTTGCACATTCATGTTAGGTCATTATTTAGACAATTTAGAGTCATTTTCTAGCATCCTTATTGATACTAAGTGAAGAAAAGTGTCCTTATAGCAAACTGGAATGATATATCAGTCATATGACCCTTGTATGCAAAGTGTTTGATGAAATTTCCAAGGCCAAATTTTAGAAGCTTTCAATTAGATTTGAGTAGGGTCATTACATATTAATGCTGATATAAAGGGTGATTAGGGCTAAGGACACAAAGTTAAATGTGAAAGTGTGATTAAATACACTCTACAACATTAAAATTAGGTCCACTTAGCCTAGAAAGGCACAAGATCCAATGTGAATGTGTAAAACACATTACAACACTAGATTAAGGCCAGGTTTAATTTACAAGCCTTCTAGATTAATGTTAGAATACAATTAAATACATTTTACAACATTGAATTAAGGGAAAATAGGTCCATTAGACTTAAATGCTTAATAAAATTCTAGAAAAGTGTGAAAGTCATTTACAACACTTTATAACACATTTACAAGACATTGATAAATGCATTTTATTTAGTTTGCAAGGGCCCAAGACCTAATGTGGATGTGTAAAACACCTCACAACACTAGATCAAGTCGATGTTAATTCCAATTTGTTATTAATTATTCCCAAATCAAGCAAGAAGGGTCCAAACAAGTGTGAAAATATCCCGACAATGATTTTCAACACTACATTTATCCCCCACTTTAGTGAGAGATGAACTTGTTTCAAACTCACACTAAAGTAGACATTCAAGAGGGGTCTTATTGTACCAATGTAGATGGTATAGGATAACAAGAATGAAGGATGCAGTGAAGTCCCCAAGATCCAAGATCCTAAGTCAAACCAACATAAGCACAAAATGACATGCACAAGGTGAATGATATGTAGCAAAATGAGATACGCGATCATGTAATGGAAATGACTAGAAGGAAGAGTAGTTCAAATGAGCAAAAATAAAAAGGTGGATCAAGATTTGATTGTTTTTCCAACATGATGTGGATCTGATCTAGGTTGTTTGTTTGAAGATGCATACTCACTTTGAGGTGACATAACTCTTGGCTATCCACTGAGTGAGAATTCCTAAAAGGTGAGAAACATACACTCATGGCTGGTATGCACTCACACACACACAAGTGGCTATGGGGAAATTCATGCCTTGAATTGGGATTCTCGCTCAACCATACCAAAGTTATACCTCCTGATAACTTTGATAAGGCACCACACAAAATGATCTTTGAGCTCTATGAGGCAAGCTAAACTTCATATGCTTGAAAATCATAGACATTGTAAATGAAAAATGGTGTAAGGAATGGTCAAAGGGTTTTTTATTAGTTCATGCAAGGTTAGATCTTCTTAGGGAACATTGTGCCTAATGTTTCCAAGAGAGGAAAAGTCAAAGAAATATCATGCTCTTTGAGGAAATCGAGCCCAATGAAACCACCAAGAAAAGGACGCATCACTAGAAGAAAGAAGATCACTCAGTGAAACATGATGAGTGTCAATGTATGCTCCCACTTTAAAGTGGTTGCTAACACCTTTATTGTGAGCAATTTCTTTCAAGTAGAAGAGGATATGAGAGCTTGTTCCGAAAGCCCTATGCTAGGTCATGTTTTTAATGAGCTTGTCATGGAAAAGGTAGTATGTCACATTCAAGTGAACTTTAGGCATGTCATCCACATCCCAAGCTTGCTCCTATATGTTGTATAGGAGAAAATTTGCACCCCTTATGCAAATTCCCCTTTCATACATCCTCACCTTATAAAGCCAAATCTGAAGGTGAAATTCCACATTAGCTGGCTAATTTCCTTCCATTTGGCATTTTTCTATTGAGTTAGTAGAGGAATATTTGTCAGGGACGCTTGTGCGGCGTGCAGATGTCTACACAGAATGCTTACATCCTTGATAGATTTCTGCGTTTGAAGTTGGTAGTGCATTACACTTCCTATTGGGAATGATTTGTAACATCCCTCTTTGAACAACCAACCTAAAAATACCTTATTCTCCTCACCTCACCTTCAAAAACATTAATTCTTCATTCAACTCATCTCTTTTTACATCCTCCTTGCATTCAACTTCATTCTCTTGGCATTCTCCATCCTCAAATAGCAGCTTAGTAGTCCATTGCAACAACACTCCATCAACTCCGTAAAGTAAGTGTGGAACAAGACATTGTAGTAGGGGCTTGAGGTTTTGCAACACCTCCCTTCATCACAGTTGAGGCTATGGTGATTGTTCTAGCTCTCTTTCTCCATCAGTGGCTAGTGAGCTCTTAGTGGAGGTGGTAATGTTTTCACTCCTCTCTTTTATGATTTGGTTGAGTAGATTTATACTATTTTATAGTGTTATTCGTGTGCTTTCTTTCTTTACTTCTTTATCATACTTTTTTCTAACATTGCTATTTGGCTGTCTATGGAGGTGGAAACTCCAAAATGGGGGTCTGATTGAGGTAGTCTCCTATATATCCCCCAACAAATTTCCCCTCTTTCTTGTGTGTAGGTGGATGCGCATTTGGAGCTAGCTGGGAAACAAGCATCTTTGTGAGATTATCTTTGTCACCTTCTTAGCCTTCATATACTTTATCACATTCGTTTGTATCTTTCCTACTTCATAGTTCTATTTTGTTCCCTTAGAAGTGACTAGCTAGGCTGTTAGCTCATTTTCTAGTTCATACTATTTTTTTGGTCCTCTAGTCATACTAATGCCAACACACCTAAGAGATTCCAGCACACTGTGCTGTCATCCCAGAACCACGTTTCCATCCTTAGACAAAGAGCTACTTGAGGTATAGTGTTGAACCTGAAAAATGGCTCGCCTAGCCCCAGTTTAGATTTCAAGTCTGAAGAGTGGTTGTAGGGCCTTATAGTCCTCATCATTATCGTCCCTCATTCGAAATATCCCTTTAGAGTGAGGAAAGTTATGATAGCCTTCCGCTCTTGGCTCTTTGTGACCTGGAGCCTTGACGTGGTCGGTTCCCCTCTCTTAAATTTTTGGTGAACTTGACATGAACCATTTTGGTTTCATTTTGCAATACTGAAAGCGCCTTTCCTCGTAGTCTAGGAGTGTTGTAGGTGTGAGTGTTGTGAGGCCTTTACCTTACAACCCAACCTGCGACCCCTAGTAGGCATAGTTGGAAGGTTTTGAAAGTGTTTTGTAATGAAACCTTAATTGGGTCACTATCCTACTTTGAAACCTTTGGAGGGTCCCGAGAAAGTGTCATTCATTGCATGTGATGGCCTCGTTCCTGCATCAACCTATCCCCTCTACGCAGCTTGTGAGTAGTTGTATTGGTATAACCTTCACCTTGTAGGATCTGCGAATGGGTTTTAATAGGGAACCATCTCCTCTTTACATCCTTGCACGAATCAACGAAAACATCATAGTAGGTGTTCTCATTGATCCAACGTCTCAAGTGAACATTATAACTGAGGATATCATGCTAATAAAATTTTTGCACAAAGATGGGTACGATGCACCTATGAGCACCATCCACACGCATGATGGACTTTCCATACCTCCTTTGGGTAGTATCGTCTTGTCGGTTTTGGTTGGACCTAAATTTATGAAGCTTTTGTTTGACATAATCCCTAGATTTGAACTCTTTAGAGTGAAGTTGGGTATCCCTTGGTTAGTAGCTATGAATGTAGTGCCCTCGGTCATGCATAAATGTTTAAAATATATCCACAAGGGTTTTGTGCATGTAATTCAAGACACCAGTTATAAACCACTAGTTTCCCATGATAGTTACTCCATGGATTACTCTTGGCCTACACTCATTGGTCCTCTCCCACCTAGGAAGGACCTCTTGTACCAAACGTATCAAAATTATAAGAAAGGATGTTTAAGGCCGGAAGTGAGATACCCTCCATTTCCTTATGCTGTTTCACATAGGGTTTTCCTAAAGCTAATAGTGATGCCACTAGGGCATGTAGAAGGGAAGAAGAGAAGTGATCCCATGATTCTCCTTCCTCTTTCACTATTTAGTTTGATGCTCCTCCTCACCTCGCTATGGCACCATTAGATTATGTTCTATTTCTGTGAGAGAATCCTATGGTGCCTGCTTGGAAGAAGCCCAAGCATCACACATTTGAACTTTTTGTTCTTCCCATGGAGCCTAGGCCTATTCAGTATGGCAGGGAGAAAGGTCCCCATAGGGAATCTTCTATGTCTCGACCTTCGTAGCCTCCTACCACTTTTTCTCCCAAAGCAGTAAATGAGAAGAGGCTCGCTGTCAAAGCATTATAGCTGAAATCCCCTGCTACTTCTCAACTTGCTCCTCCTTCTCCCATTCAGGAGCCTTTCCCTCTACTGGAGATAGCTATGGATGACACCCCTATGGTTGAGTAGGAGCTCTCTATCCATTCGCATCCTTTGGTCTCTAGTTTGAAGAGCCATATAAATTTCCTTGCACACAAGCAAAAGCATCGACAAAAGGCTCTCATAGTTAAGTAGGCTACCTTACAGAGGAAGGATGAGGAGATGACCACCCCTATATTAGGGCCTCTTGCTGCATCCTCCTTTCTCCTCCCCTTCGCTTCCATTCAATCTAGCTCCATATTGTTTCAGGCTTCCGCTATGAGTACAAATTTTCTTGACCCTAAAGGGTGCAGGTGTTCATCATTCCTTTGATGGATTCGCCTTTATTGGCGTCCCTTCTGAATGTCCCACCTTTCTTGAAACCCGTAGATATGCCGAACACTTTGGTGGTATCCATTGTAGTTTTCTCTTCCTCCTCTTCCTCTAAACCTCTCGGCTTGTTTGTGGGGAGTTCACGTCCCTTAATGAAATAGAAGGTGGAGGGTGGTCCTTCCAACAATAGATGATGTAAGAGGAGTCCACCTTCCTTGAAAGTGGTCTTGTGTTGAATTGTTCTATCCTAGTGACGAAACTAGTCCCGACTTCTCCTAAGTTCGTCATTGCTCCCAAATCACTCGGTGAGCCTAGTGGTGAATCACATGCATAACTTTATCCATCTATTAAGGTGAAATATGACACTCCTATAAAGTGCATGTTTAACTCTCTGGATGAAGTTCTAGCCTTATTAGTGATTTTCGCAAAATCATTGACCATAGCTACATAAGAGTTGAGTGAAGGAGACCTTGTGGGGTCTTCTTACCTAGCCCTTGTGTCAGGAGGGTCAGAAGCTCCTCCTCTTAACATCCCACCACTGCAATCTCATCCTCCTTCCCTCTATGATGATCTGGAGTGGAAGCAAATGACCTCTTGGTTGATCAGTGTTAGGGGGAGGCCCCTTCTTTATCTTTAAAGTAGATGTGTGTGTGTGTTGTGATGTGTTCCGCCATGATCGTGCTACGTGTGCCTAGATGAACCTTTCCACCCTTGTTGGAGCTTGGATATAGGCATGATTTTTGTGTCGTAAATCTTCTTCTATGTGTATCATCATTCTTCCATGTTTGTGATTGATTTTTGATAAAATTGAGGACAATGCAAAGTGTTGCGGGAATTTAGGCTTCCCTTCCATGTTGACCCAATTTTTTAATTTTTACTTTGTCTTCTCATGCATTCTTCACATGGTCTGATATAGTAGGGGGTTGATGATAGTTCATTTTATATACTATTATTATACTATATATATATTTATGAGTAGCTTTGACCCTGAAATATCAGATCACCCTTGTGCCCTTTGTTCATGATGTTTCTTTTAGCTTTTCTTTTATCTTTCTCTCTTCTTTACTTGGGTTGTCCCTTTCATGTGTGACAACACCTTCTCTATAACATTTCAATTTTTAGAAAATGCATTCATTGCGAATGATTATTTTCTTG
Source organism: Sequoia sempervirens (assembly GCA_007258455.2). Classification (NCBI taxonomy): domain Eukaryota; kingdom Viridiplantae; phylum Streptophyta; class Pinopsida; order Cupressales; family Cupressaceae; genus Sequoia; species Sequoia sempervirens. The sequence continues at coordinate 296,688,860 of VDFB02271358.1, forward strand.
AGAATCTTCACAATTTTTTTCAAAGAATCACATTCCCAACTTGAAACCCTAACATAACATGTTTCCTTCATCATGGGTTCGTAAAGAAAGAACTTGAGAACCTTTTCTTTGAGGTGGGAGCAAATTCAACCTTCCCCTCACATGGGGGAATTTTGTTCCTTTTTAATTCCTTGATGAAGTGAACGTCTTTCGAAAGGATCCCTTGGCAATGAATTGATTTCTCTTCTGCACTTTCAAAAAATGAGTCCCTTGAGTGGACCCATTTTCACACTGGGTTCTCTAGGGACCCCTTTGAAATTTTTCCAACTTGTTGATGGTCTGCATGACTGTCTACTTACTTTCCTATGTGGCCGCTTCCAAACATGTTCTATTTGTAGATAAACATGTTGCTTTGCAGGTGCACCTGTGAGGCCACTTTTTGACTCTGTGGAGTCCCCTTCCTTGGGTTTCCTCCATGTGAGATATCTTGGAGGATACCTCCCTACAAGTATGCAGGCATGTAGGGTGCTTCTTTTGAGCTTCCTCCATGTGTGAGATCTTGGAAGTCACTCCCTTGCAAGTTTGCGGGTTTGTAGGGCACTTTTCTGAGTTTCCTTCATGTGAGAGATCTTGGAGGACACCTTCCCTGCAGGGCTGCGAGCCTATAAGATGCTTTCTTTGGGTTTCCTTCATGTGAGAGATCTTGGAGGAAACCTTCCCTACATGTTTCTAGGTCTGTAGGGAACTTTTTCTAGGTTTCCTTCATGTGAGAGATCTTGGAGGACACCTTCCTTGCAGGTCTGTGGACCTATGAGGCGCTTACCTTCTTTGGGTTTCCTCCATGTGAGAGATATAGTGGGATACCTCCCTATAGGTTTGTGAGCCTATAGGGCACTTCTTTTGAGCTTCCTCCATGCATGAGATCTTGGGGTCTCTCCCTTGTAGGTCTACAAGTTTGTAGGGTGTTTTTCTGGGTTTCCTTCATGTTAGAGATCTTGGAGGAGAACTTCCTTGCAAGTTTGCAGGTTTGTAGGGTGATTTGTTAGGTTTCCTTCATGAGAAATATCTTTGAGGACACCATCCCTATAGGTCTGCAGGCCTGTAGGGAATTTTATTTGGGTTTCCTTCATGTGAGAGATCTTGGAGGACACCTTCTTTGTATGTCTATGGACCTATGAGGTGCTTACCTCTCAGTGCTTCCTTTATGTGAGAGATCTTGGGGGTTGCCTCCTTGCAGGTCTATAGGCCTGTAAGATGCTTTCATTATGCAGCTTCATAGTTCTGCGGGGCTATGGAGTCTTTTTTACTTTCCCTGTGCTTTCAAGTTCGCCAGATCGTGGTCTGCTTCCTTGATGGTTCAGGTATGTATTTCTAACCCTACTACCTTTTCGATCTACTTTACCAAAGAAATCATCAATATTCATGCTCACTAAAGTGGGGGCAACATGTATAGGAGGGAATTCGCATCCCTTACGCAAATTACCCTTTCATACATCCTCACCTTAGAAAACCAAATCTAAAGGTGAAATTCCACATCAGCTAGCTAATTTCCTTCCACTTGGAATATATTTGTTGAGTTGGTAGAGGAATATTTGTCGGGGATGCCTGCGTAGTGCGTAAATGTTCGCGCAACACACTTACATCCCTGATGAATTCCTACTTCTAAAGTTGGCAGAGGCATTACACTTCCTATTGGGAACAATTTGTAATGTCCCTCTTCAACCAACCAACCCGAAAAATGCCTTATTCTCCTCACCTCACCTTCAAAAACATTCATTCTTAATTCAACTCATCTATTTTTGCATCCTCTAAGCATTCAACTTCATTCTCTTAGCATTGTCCATTCTCAAACAACAACTTAGCGTGCTCCATTGTAGCAACAACACTCCATCAACTTCGTAAAGAAAGTGTAGAACAAGCAATTGTAGCAGGGGCTTGAGGTTTTACAACACCTCCCTTCATCATAGTTGAGGCTATGGTGATTATTCAAGTTCTCCATCATTGGCCAGTGAGCGCTTGGTGGAGGTGGTTACGTTTTCACTCCTTTCCTTTATGATTTGGTTGAGTAGCTATATAGTGTTATTCCTGTGCTTTCTTTCTTTACTTCTTTATCATACTTTTCTCTATCATTGCTATCTGGCTATCCGTGGAGATAGAAACACCAAAACATGGGTCTGATTAAGGAAAAACCCTATACATCCCCCAACAAATTTCCCCTCTTTCTTGTGTGTAGGTGGACATGCATTTGGAGGTAGCTGGCAAATGAGCATCTTTATTATCTTTGTTACCTTATCCTTCATATACTTTATCATATTTGTTTGTATCTTTCCTACTTCATAGTTCTATTTTGTTCCCTTAAAAGTGACTAGCTAGGCCGTCAACTTATTTTTTGGCAGTTCATACTGTGTTTTTGGTCCTCTGGTCGTACAGACACCAACACACCTAAGAGATAACAACACGCTATGTTGTCATCCCAGAACCACACTTCTGTCCTTGTGTAGAGAACTACTTGAGGTACAGTGTTGAACCCCAAAATTGGCTAGCCTAGCCCCAGTTTATATTTTGGGTCTAAAGAGTGGTTGTAGGGTCTTATAGTCCTCATCATTCTTGTCCCTCATTCAAAATATCCCTTTAGAGTGAGGTAAGTTATGGTAGCCTTCCACTCTTGGCTCTCTGTGACTTGGGGCCTTAATGTGGTCGGTTCCCCTCTCTTACATTTTTGGTGAACCTGACATGAACCATTTTGATTTCATTTTGTGATACTGAAAGATCCTTTCCTCGTAGTCTACGAGTGTTGTAGGAATGAGTGTTGTGAGGCCTTCACCTTACAACCAAACCTGTGACCCCTAGTAGGCATAGTTGGAAGGTTCTAAAAGTGTTGCATAATGAAACCTTAATTAGGTCACTATCCTATTTTGTAACCTTTGGAGGGTCCTGAGAAAGTGTCATTCATTGCATGTGATGGCCTCTTTCCTACATCAACCTATCCTCTCTACATATATTGTGAGTAGTAGTACTGGTATAAACTTCACCTCGTAGGATCTGCTGATGGGTTTTAATAGGGAACCATTTCCTCTCTACATCCCCACGTGAATCAATGGAAACATCGTATTAGGTGTTCTTATTGATCCGACATCTCAAGTGAACATTATAACCGAGGATATCATGCTAATCAATGTTTTGCACAAAGATGGGTATGATGCACCTATGAGCACCATCCGCATGCATGATAAACTTTTTGTACCTCCTTTGGCTAGTATCCTCTTGTTGGTTTTGGTTGGGCCTAAATCCATGAAGTTTTTGTTTGACATAATCCTTGGATCTAAACTCTTTAGAGTGAAACTAGGTTTCCCTTGATTAGTAGCTATGAATGTAGTGCCCTCGGTTGTGCATAAATGTTTAAAATTTATCCATGAGGGTTCCATGCATGTAATTCATGACACTGATTATAAACCATCGATTTACCATGATAGTTACTCCTTCGATTACTCTTGGCCTGCACCTGTTGGACCTCTCTTGCCTAGGAAGAACGTCTTGCACTGAACATATCAAAATTATAAGAAAGGACGTTTAAGGCTGAAAGTGAGATACCCTCCATTGCCTTATGTTGTTTCACATAGGGGTTGCTTAATAGTTGACAATGATGTTGCCAGGGCACATAGAAGGGAAGAAGAGAAGTGATCTTGAGATCCTCCTTCCTCTTTTGCTATTTAGTTTGATGCTCCTTCTTTCCTCACGGTGGTGCCATTAGATTTTGTTCTGCATCTGTGAGATAATCCTATGGTGCTTGCTTGGTGGAAGCCCAAGCTTGTCACATTTGAACTTCGTATTCTACCCACAGAGCCTAGGTCCATTCAATATGGCAGGAAGAAAGGTCCCCATGGGGAATCTTCTATGTCTCGGCCTCTACGACCTCCTACTGCTTCTGCTCCAAAAGTAGTAAACGAGAAGAGGCCTGTTGTTGAGGCATTAGAGATGATTCCCCGCGCTTCTTCTCAACCCACTCCTCCTGCTCCCATTCAGGAGCCTATCCCTCCACTGGGGATAGTTGTGGAGGAAACCCCTATGGCTGAGTAGGAGCCCTCTGTCCCTTCGTAGCCTTCGATCTTTGATTCAAAGAGCTACAAAATTTTCCTTGTGCGAGCACAAGCACCAATGAAAAGCTCTCGTAGCTGAGCATGCCACCTTATAGAAAAAGGAAGAGGAGATGATCATCCCTATATTAGGACCTCCTATTACATCCTCCTCTCTCCTCCCCTCTGCTTCTATTCAATCTAGCTTTGTAATTCTTTCAGCTTCTGTTGTGAGTACGAATGCAGTTGACCCTAAAAAGGTGCAGGTCTTCATCGCTCCTTTGGTGGAGCCACCTTTATTGATGTACCTTCTAGATGTCACGCCTTCCCCGAAACTCGTATATATGATAAAAAATTCGGTGGTATCCTCTGTGGTTTTCTCTTCCTCCTCTTTTTCTACACCTCTCGCCTCATCTATGGGGAGTTCACGTCCCCCGATGGAACAAAAGGTGGAGGGTGGTCCTTCCAGCAATGAAGGATGTAAGAGGAGTCCACCTCCCCCAAAAGGTGGTCCCACGTTGACTTGTTCTATCCTAGTGACAGAACTAGTCCTAGCTTCTCCTGAGTTCGTCACCACTCTTGAATCACTCGGTGAGCCTAGTGGTGAATTTTGGGCACAACTTTCTTTGTCCATTAAGGTGAAACATGGCACTCCTGTAAAGTGCATGTTTAACTCTCTGGATGAAGTTCTGGCCTTATTAGCGATTTTCACAAAATTGTTGACCATAACTCCACAAGAGCCAAGTGGAGGAGACCTTGTAGGGCCTTCTTCCTTAGCCCTTGTTGCGGGAGGGTCAGAATCTCCTCCTCTTAACATCCCACCACTCTAGGCTCATCCTCCTTCCCCCTATGATGACCTGGAGTGGGAAGCGGATGACCTCTTGGTCGATTAGTGTTAGGGGGAGGCCCCTTCTTTATCTTTAAAGTATATGTGTGTGTTGTGATGTGTTCCCCTATGATTGTGCTACGTGTTCCTGGATGACCCTTGCCACCCTTTTTGGAGGTTGGATATAGGCATTATTTTTTGGTCGTAAACCTTCTTCTATGTGTATCATCATTCTTCCATGTTTGTGATTGATTTTCAATAAAATTGGGGATGATGGAAAGTGTTCGAGGCATTTAGGTTTCCCTTCCATGTTGACCCAATTTTTTTATTTTTACTTTGTCTTCTCATGCATTCTTCACATGGTCTGATATAGTAGGGGGTTGATGATAGTTCATTTTATATACTATTATTATACTATATATATATTTATGAGCAGATCTAACCCCAAAATATCATATCACTACTAAAGTTGGCTTAGAAGAATCTTTTGGGAGAGTGTTGATGTTAAGTTAAGGCTGGCTTATTTCTATCAAAGGACAATAACCAAGACCATGAGTTGTTTCTTGCATGTTAGGCTCTATGGGGACATAGATACCTTGTTCTCTAGCACCACATCCTTTTCCACTATATCCAAGTTGTTTCATCATTTTATAACCTTTTCTATAAAGATTCTTCATCTCTTTTGGATTCAGTGGTTGTTCATGATTAAGTTTATCAAAGTTTGTTGTGTAATTTTATTTTTCTTCTAAAGTGGTTGAGGTGGATGCTTTTGAAGGGTCTTTTGAGTTTTTTGTTGACATTACTGCTTTTTCTTTTTCACACTTCTTTATTATGATATTTGGTTGCCCATCAAATCTAGGTGTGAAATCCAAGGAACTCTAATCATCATCCAATAGCTTCATGACTTCATCGATATGTTTTTCTTTGTATTTTTATTGCATGAACTCCAATTGTGTAGTTGGTGTTAATTTTGCTAAAGGATTTTCTTTGGTTTTCTCAATGTTTAGACAACTATTTGGGTTGGGGTCAACTTCGAGTGTGTACACTTTTTTGTTGTAGATGTATTTCATTTTATGATGAAGAGTAGAAGGCACCCCATTCATTACATGAATCCATGGTTCACCCAAGAGAAGATTATATGATATATCATGTGGCATAACATGGATTGGTGTTTTCAATGTGGCCTTCCCAATTGTAATAGGCAAAGTGATCACACCAAGTGGTTGTTTTCCTACATTGTCAAATCCCTTAATAGATAAAGAGTCTAGTTGAATGATTTTTTTATCCACACCAAGCCCATCCAAAAGAGTTACACTACACACATTAAGGGATGAGCCATTGTCAATGAGGATTTTCTGTATCCATTCTATTTTATATTGAGCTACGATCATGAAAGCATCATTTTGTTTTTGCACTTCCAAAGAGGGGAGTTCACTTTGGTGGAAAACAATGTCAGCGTTTATTCCTTGAATCAATGCTGCTATGTCATCCAGGTTTGCACTAGAAGGAATCACAACTTGTTGCAAGGTTGTTTGAAGCATAGTGTGATAAGTAGCGAATTCTGAATTAAATCCCATATGGATATTTTTGTAAGAGTATTCTTAATTTTTTCAACAATATCATACTCCTTTCCACGAGGAGGACTCAATAAGATATGGTTATATGTATGCCCGATGTTGAGGGTGTTTGTCTTGGTTGCAGATTGTTCCTAGTGTTATATGTATGAGAAATGGTATCATGACTTGGATGCTGCAATACATTATGCTTAGGTGGGTAAAGGATAATTTCGGGTATGTTTTGAGTTTGCGGTTTGTGTGAAGGGGGGTAAAGGATGAGTTGAGGTTGAATAATATTAATGTCCCTTAGTGAAGGAGAGTCTAATGTTACTTCATCATCTTCATCTAAGGGAATAATATCATTATTGTCAATGCTTTCCTTTTGTTGCACCATGATATCTTCCCTAGGAGGAGAGTTTTTAGGAGAACTACAAACCAAATTCTCTCAACATTCAAATATTGGTTCTTTCATAATAACTTCATCACAATTAAGGGATTAATCAATGGTTAGATTGTATTGTTTATCAATAGTGGGGATATTAGGAGAAAACTCTATTTTATTGTCCATTTTCTCTAAAGTCTCATTCTCTTGTGCCATATTATCTACCCTAGTAGGAGAGATTGTAAGATGTTCATCACCTTCCATGTTTAGATTTTGTAAACTAGCTTCATCACAAGTAGGGGAGGCATCAAGACAAGGACAAATATGATTTTCATTCTTACCAAATAGATCTTCCCATGACTCATAATAGGTGCAAGGTGATCCCACAATAGTGGTTTACAATTTTTGGCCATCCTGGACACTGAAATATTTTTTTTAACTAAATCTTCACTTTTGGGAACCTATAGCGGCTAAATTGTGAGGAATTTGAAGATGATGCAAACTAGATTTTCCAAAAATTTTGTCTGTAGATTCTAAATATATATTTTTTTCAAAAATTTTGGAATCAGATTGCACTTCTTTTTTCATCTCCCTTGAAAACTAGTTTTTTTTCTTCATAAAACAACATTTTTAAAAAGTGGCGCTCACTGTATAATACATAATTTTTTTTCCATGAAGGATAAAAATATAATTATTTTGAATTTAGATTTGTAGCTCTAATATCTAGTGCTTCCACTTGGTTAGATAGTTTTTTATTGAATATTTTTCTTTAATCAAGTTTCAAAGTCAAACCAATTACAATTTAGACATAGTGCATCGTATAATGTGTAACTTTTTGTATGTATCAAAATTCAATTTTTATTTTTTTGTTGGATCAAGGACTTCAATATCTAGTGCACTCATATTTTTATTTTTATTTTTGATAATTTTCTATTTTTCCACATGTGCAAAACAAAGAGCTTGATTTTCGTGAAAAACCTACATTCACAAGAAATAAAAAATAAATATAATAATAAAATTAAATTTATTTAAAATTATAATTTTTGGGAAGCTTACAATAAGGAATACATAATTACAAAAAATAAATTTTTAATGAATTCATTTGATCCCCCAAAAGGTAAATCAAAAGTGGTTTTTAATCAACATTTTTATAGGTGTAAAGGAGACTCTATTATAGGTATGGTTTAAAACTAGTGGGGATCTATCAAAGCAGGTTTGATCTAACGTAGTTTTATAAAACCCTCTTAAATTGGAATGCTTTAAATGGAACTTTTTAAGGCTTAAATCATTATATTTTCTAAAAATATGTGATTTCAGCAAAAATTAGAATCTCCCAGAAATTGTAAACTAGCTTTGTGGGATCACCCTGCATCTTCTAACACCAACCTATCCTCTTTGCATTGAAGAGGGATATTAGGAGAAGTAAAATTTGATTTTCATGGCTGTGGAGACTAAGTAAAGTAATTTTTAGAAATGTTTCTATGATCTCTTCTTGTTTTCTAATATCTTCCAAAGGGGGATGAGGAGAGGGACAATCAATACCCTTAATGCTTGTGTCTTCTTTCACCAAGATACCTTCGTCACTTATAGGAGAGGTATCGGGAGAAGAAAAAGTGTGATTGTTATGATTGTCTACATTACCATCCTCACCAATGGGCAATGCAATATTAAGGATTGTGTCAATGGTTTGATCATAACTATGAAAGATAGTAGAAGGGTGACTAACATGTTTCTTAATAACCTCATTGTTGTAATCTAAATTGAAGTCATAAGAGGGGATGTTATACTTATGCAATCCATTTTTAACCATATCAAATCCACATCTCTTAAAATAAAATATGCTATCATGAAAAAGTAAATAAAGTGCAAGGGTATGTGCATGATCATGACGGGCCAAAAAGTGGCAATATGATGGGTATGTGGCTGACGATTTTTTTTTAACCCAAAATTGATGAAATGAAAAGGGTTTTTAAAAGAGATTATCATCTTTCCACCAATATAAATTATTCTTTACTTTGAATTTAATAAATAATTATTATTCATTTTCTATTTGAATTACGATTAAAGTCTTGATTGATAGGCTGATTGAAAAACATCTATAGCTTTCAAATGGTATCACATTTTTTGAAACTGAAACATGTGTCACATTCTATGCTTCGCATACTATAAGATTAAAAAAAATTAATTTCATGAAGTTTTTACCAAGTTAAGGTGGTCAAATATACGAGCTTTTATGTTTTTATAAGTTGTAATAAAAAAATTGTAATTAATTATTTACTTGGAAAAAAATTACAAAAAAATATGCATCACATCGGGACATGAGTCCTCTACTTATATCTAAAATATTATAAAAAAATATTATTTTTTTATTGGTAGACACCTACTTCTTATTTTTTCCACGAAATTTAAGTACTATTGCATTGAAATTTCAAATTTTCACCAAATAGATTTAAAAAAAACCTAGTAGTTTAGAAACTACATTCAATTTGCTACATATTCTATTCTTACATATTTTTAAATAATATAGATAACTTATTCAAATTTTATGTCAAGTTGCCTAACTTTGATTTTTCTAATTTTTTTCGCCACTTAAGGGCCTGTTTTTTTCATGACAATCCTGCACATACCCACAATTCAATGACCTAAAGTGAAATATTTAAATGTAATTTTTAGATGTGAAACAAGGTAATTTGCTGATTACATTATGCAACAACCTGAAAAATGAAATGTTGTAAATTGAAATTTGAAATTAAAAAGTGCATGAAATGGGCTAATTTAAGCTAGATGGGTATGTACAGGATCATCATGGAAAAAACAAGACCTTAAGTGGTGAAAATTTCAGAAAAATTAGAGTTAGGAAACTTGACGTAAAAATTTGAATAAGTTATCTATATTATTTCAAAAATATGTAAGAATAGAATCTATAGCAAATTGAGTGTAGTTTCTAAACTACTAGGTTTACTTAAAAAAAAAAACTATTTGGTAAAAATTTGAAACTTCAATGCAGTAGTACTTAAATTAAGGGAAAAAATAAGAAGTAGGTGTCTGTTTGACCACCCTAACCACAATAAAATAATAATATTTTTTTATAAGATTTTAGTTATAAGTAGAAGACTCATGTCTCGATGTGATGCATATTTTTTGTAATTTTTTTCCAAGTAAATAATTAATTATGAATTTTTTATTACAACTTTTAAAAATATAAAAACTTTTATGTTTGACCACCTTTAACTCATGGTATCAAAATTCAAAAAATGTGATACCATTTGAAAGCTATAGATGTTTTTCAATCAGCCTATCAATTAGGACTTTAGTTGTAATTCAAATAGAAAATGAATAATAATTATTTATTAAATTCAAAGTAAAGCATAATTTATATTGGTGGAAAGCTGAGAATCTACTTAAGAAACCCTTTTCATTTCATCAATTTTGGGTAAAAAAAAGTCGTCAGCCACATACCCTACACATACCCATCATATCGCCACTTTTTGGCCCATCATGATCCTACACATACCTAGATCTAATGAAATACATGTAATAGAAGCTTAGCAAACTGATACAGATAGGTAATGGCAACAAACAAAAGTGCAGAAACAAGGTTTTTAGTGTTGTAAAAGGCAATTTTAGGGGTGCAAAGGGACTGATTCACCCAAGGTAGCGAATGAGTTCCAATGGGGATTTTTTAAAAAAATTTCTAGAATTTTTCAATTGTTTTTGATGCTTTTTTATGTTGTATGACCTGTATACGAAATGAAAATGCAGTTTTTATATGATTTTTGATGATTTGAGATGCAAAAATGCAACCTATATGCACTTTCACTAATGCAAAAATTCAGAAACCCTAGATGCAAATTAACCAATGCGAATCCTAATGTAAAGTTAATGTAAGCTAGATCTAGGATGATGATGGAATCCAAATCAGAAAAGAAGGTATTTGAAATGTAGGCTCACCAAAATGATTAGTCAAAAAATGGATACTTTATGGTTTTAGACATAAAACATCACTTTTCTCCAACTAACATTCAAGGATGCCTTAGAGATCTTAACCCAATGAAGGATATAAGAGATATGAAAATAAGGTATCCTAGGATATGATTGAGATAAGAAAGGGGTTCACCACCAAGTGTAAACTTGGAAAACATAAAATGATGGAAGACACAGTGTGATATGCAAACAAATGCTAAATGACCTAAAGAATGCCATAGAAATGTAAATAAAGTAGAACAAAAAACTAAAGATGTGAATGGTGTGCACCTGGAAAACTTAAAGAGACTGGAAATAGCTCTGAAATTCTAAAAATGCTAATTTTTAAGCCCATTGGGACTCATTTACCATTCTAGGTGAATCAGTCCTAGTTATGGAAAACTGTACCGGAGCAAGTTTTGGCCAAATGGGTGTCCAAATATACAAAGATATCTAGAAAACACCCACAACAGGACTCATTCACCACTCTTGGTGAATGAGTCCAGTTTGACTTTTTTGGAAATTCAAAGTTCTGATCTATACTTCTCAATTTGCTTAATCTATATCTCCAGGTGTCCGGATTTGAAACCTTGATTTTTGGGGCTGTAAGTGAATTTTTGTAAAGATTTTGACCTTTCAAATAGGGAGATGAATCCATCAAGTTTGAAACCCAATCTTCAATGATCTCCAAGCATTCAAAGTACACAGATCTGCAATCACATAAAGAAAGAGAGAAAATGTTAATTGTTAGGGAATAGGGTTTTGCCTTGGTCAGATCCCTTTTAGGTAATTAAACCAAAATGATGAAGTAAGATAATGAAGAATGAATATGAAACAATGCATTTATAACCTTTCCATGATGATAGATCTTGAATTGCTACAACAATTGCTGAAGAATTCTACCCTTGAATGCCTTAGAAATGATCTTGAAAGCTATCTTGACGACCTTGAAATGCTTAACTCTAGCTTGCTTGAATTGATATAATGTAGGCTTATGTTTCTTGTTATGAAATGAGGATTTGAAAGCTTGTTTATATATGCAAGGCACTCAAAGGGATATTATTTTGATCGCCAAGGCCGACTTTCATCAACATTCAGGTTAAAATTGTAATTTTCCCACTTAGTTTTGAAAAAGCCCCCAAAAGGGACTCATTCGCCATCCTTGGAAAATGGGTCCTAGCTAAGGGGACTCATTTGCCCAAGGTGGTGAATGAGTCCCACCTTGAGGTTTTTGAGGTGGGTCTTCAAGATTTCAGGGTTTTAGAGTGTTTTTGTTGTGATATTAGTCAAAATATGCCCCAGGATGCAAAAGTAAGGGGCCTCTTAATGATAATATAAAGGGTGATTAGGGATAGGGACACAAAATTCAATGTGAAAGTGTTATTAAATACACTCTACAACATTAAAATGAGGTCTACTTAGCCTAGAAAGGCACGAGATCCAATGTGAATGTGTAAAACACATTACAACACTAGATAAGGCCAGGTTTAATTTACAAGCCTTCTAGGTTAATGCGAGAGTATAATAAAATATATTTTACAACATTGAATTAAGGGAAAAATAGGTCCATTAGACTTAAATGCTTAATAAAAGTCTAGAAAAGTGTGTCATTTACAACACTTTAAAACACCTTTACAAGACATCGATAAATGCATTTTATTCAGTTTGCAAGGGCCCAAGACCTAATGTTGATGTGTAAAACACCTCACAACACTAGATCAAGGTGATGTTAATTCCAATTTATCATTAATTATTCCCAAATCAAGCAAGGAGTGTCCAAACAAGTGTGAAAATGTCTCGATGACAATTTTTGACAGTACAGGTATAATCTCGGGGTTTGAACTCTTTAGAGTGAAGCTGGGTATCCATTGGCTGGTAGCTATGAACACAATTACCTTAGTTGTGCATAAGTGTTTGAAATTCATGCATGAGGGTTCCTTACATGTGATCCATGACACTTGCTATAGAATACTAGTTGAGCCTAGTAGTTACTCCTTAGATTACTCCCTGCCTACGCCTGTTGGTCCTCTTCCACCTAGGAAGGATTGTATCAGACTTATCAAAATTATAAGAGAGGGTGCTTAATGCCAAGAGTGAGATACCCTCAATCACCTTATGTTGTTTCACATAGGGCTTGCTTAAAAGCTGACAGTGATGTCGCTAAGGAACGTAGAAGGGAAGAAGAGAAGCGGTCCCAAGATCTTCCTTCTTCCTCTTCCATTGTTCAACCTGAAACTCCCTCTTTCCCTGCTATAGTGCAATTAGATTTTGTTCTATGTTTGTAAGAGAATCCTATGGTGCTTGCTTGGCGGAAGCCTACGTGTCCCATATTTGAGCTTCTTGTCTTTCCCACGAAGCCAGAGCCTATTCAGTATGGTAGGAAGAAAGGTTCCTGTGGGGAATCCTTTATGTCTCGGCCTCCGTGGTCACCCACCACTTCTGCTCCCAAAGTAGTAAACAGGAAGAGGCCTGCTATCGAGGAACTAGAGTTGACTCCCCCTGTTGCTGCTCAACTTGCTTGTCCTGGTCCCATTTAGGAGCTTGTCCCTCATTTGTAAAGTGTTGTGGTGGACACTCTCATGGTTGAGCAGGAGCCTTCCATTCCCTCGAAGCCTTTGGTCTCTAGCTCAAAGAGCCACAGAAATTGCCTTGCAAGTGAACGCAAGTGACAGGGAAAGGCTCTCGTGGTTGAGTAGGCCACCTTGCAAAGGAAGGAAGAGGAGTTGACTGCCCCTACTTTAGGGCCTCCTATTGTGTCCTCCTCTCTCCTTCTCTCTTCTTCTGTTCAACCAAGCTCCGTATCACTTCCTACTCCTATTGTGAGTGTGGCTAACTCTAAAAAGGTGCAGGTTTTCATCACTCCTTTGGTTGAGCCGCCCTTATTGATCTCCCTTCCAAACGTCCCACCTTTCCTAAAATCCATCGATATGCTAAACACCTTGGTGGTGTCCATTGCAGTTTTCTCTTCCTCCTCTTCCTATGTGCCTCTTGCCTTGTCTATGGGGAGTTCACATCCCTTGAAAAAGAAAAAGGTGGAGAGTAGTCCTTCCAGCAACGAAGGACGTGAGAGGAGCTCACCTTGTCTGAAAGGTGGTCCTGTGTTGGCTTGTTCCGTCCTAGTAACAGAACTAGCCCCAGCTTCCCTTGAGTTCTTCATCGATCCCAAGTCACTCAGTGAACCTAGTGGAGAATCTCAGGAGTAGCCTTCTCTGTCTATTGAGGTATGACATGGCACTCTAGCAAAGTGCATGTTTAACTCTCTAGATGAAGTTATGGCCTTGTCAGCGATCTTCACAAAATCGCTAACCATAGGTCCACAAGAGCTGAGTGGAGGAGACCTTGCGGGGCCTTCTTCCTTAGCCCTTGTTGCGGGAGGGTCAAAATCTCCTCCCCTTAATATTCCACCACTACAAGCTCATCTTTCTTCCCCCTATGATGATCTGGAGTGGGAAGCATATGACCTCTTAGTTGATGAGTGTTAGGGGGAGACCTCTTCTTTATCTTTAGATTAGATGTGTGTATGTGTTGTGATGTGTTCCTTGATGACCCTTGTCACCTTTGTTGGTGCTTGGATACAGGTGTGGTTTTTGTGTTGTAAACCTTCTTCTATTTTTATAATCATTCTTCCATGTTTGTGATTGATTTTCAGTAAATTGGGGACGATGCAAAGTGTTGGGGGAATTTATGCTTCCCTTCCATGTTGACCCAGTTTTTAATTTTTACTTTGTTTTCTTGTGCATTCTTCACATGGTATGATATAGTAGGGGGCTGATGACAGTTCATTTGTATAATTATACTACTATTATTATATATATTTATGAGCAACTCTGACCCCAAAATATCATATCACCCCTGTGCCCTATGTTTTTGTTTATTTCTCTTTTTTTCTCTTTTCTTATCTTTCTCTCTTGTTTGCTTGAGTTGTTCCTTTCATGTGTGACAACACCATCACTTCAATTTTTAGAAAATGTATTCATTGTTAATGAATCTTTTCTTGAAAATCTTTACAATTTTTTTCAAAGAATCACATTCTTGATTTGGAACTAACAGAACGTGTTTCCTTCATCATAGGTTCACAAAGAGAGAACTTGAGAAATTTTCTTTGAGGAGGAAGCAACTTTTAACTTCCCCTCATGAGGGATCATTTTTCTTCCTTTCAAATTCATTGATGAAGTGAACATCTTTCAAAAGGACTCCTTGGTGTTGAATCGATTTGAGAAAAAACATCTCTTCTATACTTTCAAATAGTGCATCTTGTGAGTGGACCCCTTTCTTCACACCAGGTTCCCAAGGGACCCCCTTTGAAAGTTTTCCAACTTTTTGATGGTATGTGTGACTGTCTTCTTGCTTTCCTGCATGGCCGCTTTCAGACATGTTCTATCTGCAGGTAAACATGTCGCTTTGTAGGTGTTCCTGTAAAACCACTTTTTGACTCTATAGAGTCTCCTTTTTCCGGGTTTCCTTCATGTGAGAGATCTTGGAGGACACCTTCCTTGCAAGTCTACGGGCCTATAAGGAACTTTCTCTGAGCTTCCTCCATGTGAGTGATATTGGGGGTCGCTCCCTTGTAGGTTTGCAATTCTGTAAGGTTCTTTTTTCTAGGGTTTCCTTCATGTGAGAGATCTTGGAGGATGCCTTCCTTGTAGGTCTGCAGGCTTGTAGGGCACTTTTTCTAGGTTTCCTTCATGTGAGAGATCTTGGAGGACACCTTCCCTATAGGTCTGCGGGCTTATAGGGAACTTTTTATAGGTTTCCTTCATGTGTGACAGATCTTGGGGGATACCTTCTTGCAGGTCTGCGGGCCTGTAAGGCACATACTTCTCAGGGTTTCCTTCATGTTAGTGATCTTGGAGGACACGTTCCTTGTAGGTCTATGGGCATGTAGGGCACTTTTTCTGGGTTTCCTTCACGTGAGAGATCTTGGGGGATACCTTCTTGTAGGTTTGTAAGCTTGTGAGGTGCTTACTTCTCGGGGCTTCCTTCATATGAGAGATCTTGTGGGTCACCTCCTTGTGGGTTTGCGGGCCTGTAAGATGCTTTCATTCTATAGCTTCATAGTTCTACAGGGTTATGGAGTCCTTTACCTACCTTCTGCTTTTAGGCTCGCCAAATTATGATCTAATTCCTCGATGTTTTAGGCATACATTTCTAACCCTACCGCTTCTTCGATCTACTTTAAAAAAGCACTCATTAGTATTCATGCTCGCTAAAGTGGGGGAAAATTGTATAGGGGTGAATTTGCACCCCTTACACAAATTCCCCTTTTACGCATCCTCACCTTAGAAAACCAAATCCGAAGGTGAAATTCCACATCAGCAAGCTGCCTTCCTTCCACTTGGCATTTGATTGTTGTGCCGGTGGAAGAATATTTGTCGAGGACATGTGAGTGGCACACAGATGTTTGCGCAGCGTGCTTACATCCCTGACAGATTCCTGGGTCTGATGTTGGCAAAGACATTACACTTTCGATTGGGGTCAATTTATAATGTCCCTCTTTGACCGACCCAAAAAATGACAGATTCTTCCTTCTCCTTCAAATTCATCCATTCTTCATTCAACTTATCTCTTTTTGCAATCTCTAAGCATTCAATCCATCCTTCTTTCACATTCTCAGGCATTTCTAGCATTCTCAACACTCCATTGTAGCAACAACACTCTGTCAACTCACAAAGCAAGTGTGAAGCAAGCCATTGCAACGTGGGCTTGAGGTTTTGTGAGACCTACCTTCATCATAGTTGAGGTTGTGGTGATTGTTCAAGCCTTCTTTCTCCTCCATTAGCTAGTGAGATCTTGGTGGAGGTGGTACTATTTTTCTCCTCTGCTTTGTGATTTGGTTGAGTAGCTCTTTACTCTTTTATAGTGTTATTTCCATTCCTTCCTTCTTTCCTTCTTTATTGTATATTTCTCTATCATTTCTATCTGGTTGTCCATGGCAGTGGAAACACCAAAATGGGGGTTTGATTGAGGCAGGCCCCTATACAACCCCAACAATTTCCCCTTCTTATGTGTAGGAGAATGTGCTTTTGGATCTAGCTGGTGAACTGGCGCCTTGGTGAGATTATCTTCACCATTTTAGCTCTTATCCGCTTGCTTTATCACATTCATTTGTACTTTTCATATACATTATAATTATGTTTTGTTCATTTAGAAGCAACTAGCTAGGTTGTCAGCTTGTTATTTGGTGGTTAGTATTTTATTCTCTATCCTTTAGTTGTACAGATGGTAGCGGACCACGTTGTCAACCTAGAACTACGCTTTCATCCTTGGGCAAAGAGCTACTTGAGGTACAGTGTTGAATCCAAAAACTGCCTTGCCTAGCCCCAATTTGGATTCCGGGTCTGAAGAGTGATTGAGGTACTTTATAGTTCTCATCATTCTCGATCCCTATTCCCAAAACGCCCCTTTAGAGTGAGGTAAATTAGGGCAGCCTTCTGCTCTTGGCTCTCCATGACCTGGGGCCTTGACGTGGTTGGTCCCTCTCTCTTACAATTTTATTCATTTAATTAACTAATATTATATAATTTAATTAAATGAGAGTTAGTAATTCATTCACAATAATAAAATCTTCATTTTCATCTTATTAGTTAATTTCTTCTACAAATTAAAACATTTTCTCCTTTCATAGCACAAACTCTACTTACAAATTGAAAAAAATATTCCCTCAACAATTGACATCATTTTCAAGTGAAAATTCATCATTTAATTTATCCATTTATTAAATTAAATATTTCATCATTATCCCCCTAATATTTTAAAATGGAAAATATCTAATTTCTTGAGTTGACTCCATAGTTTGTCTAATCATTGTTAGAGGTTAGACAACATCTTGTCTAATTGAATGTGCAACCTTTAAGCCTCTAGATGTTACCAAGTTATTTGGTAAACTTCATGTGCTACCTTTTTGAGGTTGAAAGACTTTCCATCTCACGTCAAAGGTCACTCAACACTTGGCATAAGGTTGATGACTTGGTCAAATAGATTGTTGATTTGCACATTCCAAGTGATCCTAAAGTTGACATCTATAGGACACTTGTCTACTCATTTGTGCCACATCATGAGGCACTTTTCAATCCACATGATAGGTAGATTTCCTCTTTCTTGCTTATTTAAGCAAGCTCATATTGTTCTTTTTAAGTAACTCTAATGTGAATTAGGTGGATCATTGTGTGCAAGTTTATTTTAGTGGAAGCAAGGTCTTTTATTTCATGATCTTGGATGAAAATCCTAAAAGTCATCTTCCATTTAATTTCTCAAAAAAATATATAAATTCCCTTATTCCATCTTCATTTTTAAACAATCACTCTCTATGCAAATTCACTCTATTGAAATCCATTATCAATTAAATATAGTGGTATGATGTTGAGTCCTATACACATTCTAACAAAGCAAGGTGACATAATAAGAATGGTTTGAGGTTTGCATTGAAATTGATATATGTTGATCATTAAAGTTGGTACCACTCCGAACATCCTTATGGAAAATTTAGTGAGTGGGGGAACAATTTGCACCTCACTGAATCACCTTTGGGATTTTTAAAGAAATTTGGCCCTTCTTTGTGTTTGGAGAAAAAGGGGTAGAAAGAAATGCAAATAAAACATAAAGATGGTGATGCGCCAATCTTTTACAACATTTCAAACCTTAACTATTCCTTATTACATAATAAAATGAAAACAAAATGCCATAAACCTTTCATTGTTGGGAAGAGAACGAGAAACAAAGGCTAGATAAAGTACAATACAGTCTTTCAAATCTCCTCTTAGGAAGGATTCATTAAGGTTTGATCAAAAATAAGAAAACCCTAAAGATTAACAAGGATATTAAGATTTTATAGAACTCTTCCTCCTTTGCAACATAATATGAAAATGACATACCTTTTATAGAAAATGAAAGAGTATTATGGACATAATCCAAGTTTTGGAAGATAGCATATAACATAGAAGCTAACACTATGTAGATTAGTTATAGGAATATCAATGAAAATTAATATTGGAATGACATCTACAACTCTTATTCTTTTCACACCACTTACTAGACTCTAGACTATTTTTTTCTTGTCAATTAATGTCATATTCTTTGGTGCATTGGCAATCAATTTGGACTTTTCATTGAACTCTCTTCAATGGTTTCTATATAGAAATATGCCTCCACATTATTTTAATTTTGATCATCTTCAAGCTAGAGTAGATTGGTAGACAAATTTTACAATAGTATTTGAGGACTCTATGTTGCTTTGACTGAAATGATCCTAGTCATGTATAGAGCTCATAGAAGGTGTAAGCATAGGCATGAACTAACTAGTTATGTACCTATCAAAAATAATCCATTGCATGTAGTGGTCAATATAAACATCCTCAAGATAATACTTATCCTTGAAGGCTTCTAATAATTTTTCCCAAATTGGTTAAGATTTACATTACTTCTCTTCCTAAAATTCATGAGATTGCTACAACTTCTTGACAATTGAGGAAACCTTTAGGAGATCATTATTAATCTTCTATTCATCAAATATTTCATTCATGGAAAATTATGATTCAATTTAATCTACCTCATTATATATAAAATTAGCATTGATCTTACCCTTAAAAACTAGTACATATAGATTTAGCTAAAACTATGGTACGATAAACCACCAAAATATTTGGTTGATGATGAGGTTTATGAAACCATCCATTTGAAAACATCTAAAAATATAGTTGAACATGAAATTTTTCTAGACTTCCATGATTACTTCTTAAATCTCACTCTTGATCATTGTATCTTCTCTTGCATGGGATTGGAAATCTTGAAATGGGTTAGACAGTAGTCTAATTAATCTTGGGATTTGATACATATTCTTAGGTACTATAACCACATTTAATAGGACACACAACATGTAGATAAAACTACTCTAGTACCACCAATCTAGGGCCCAAGATTATAATCCTAGTAGACAACTCTCTAGATAAGAATATAGATGAGCTATAGAATATTGAAATGCTTATCAATAGATATAAAGAGAAGAGGGAGATAAATATATAAAACTAAACAAATAATTTATTTATTTAGCTATCTATTTCATGCATGGTACACCCTTGAGAAAGGTGTCTTTCATATCCTATCAATAGACTATGTTATAGAGACATGCATACATATTTTAGCAAGATTAATGCCATAAAGGCCAATACTTTGAATGAATTTGAACCATCTCCACAAGAAGTGGATCATTTCCTTTGTTAGACTCCCATCTCTCAATAGTTGCAAATCTAAATTGATTATTGGCATGTCCTTGAAGAGCTAGCATGAGAATTGGTGTACTATAGTCCTTGTAGCTACCAAGTTGGTTCTCAAATTGGTTGTCATATCTAAAGGCTATATAGTCTTACTCTAGATGTTGTAGTAAGAAGATTTGCAAATTATATGCTCTAGCTTTTCCAAAAAAGTACATATAGAATTATATTAGAACTATGGAATGAACTAAATATTGTTTGGTTGATGCATCTTTGTTGAAAAAGTGTTTAATCTCTTTGAAAAGTACAAGCTACCTTATTATTGGACTATGCGCAACATTTTCTTGAGATTGGATGAGTACTTGTGTTCTCTTTAGAATGTAGGAAGTACTCTAATATACCACAAATTTGAAAACTATCTCTACAATTAGCATAAATTATAAGAGAATGACCTAAATATTACCACAAATAATTTCTTTGATGAATCCTCCTAAACCATTAATAATATTAACATTATGCTTACTAAGCTCTGACATTCAAAAAAATAAAACAACAATGCTTATGCTTACTTATGACTAGTCTAGATTCTTTTTTAAATTATGGATTATGAACATCAAAATCAATTCCCTAGCCACTAAGCATGCAACTTACTCTTACAAAGTTAAAGGGCTATTTGGTCTATTTTTATATATTTTTGACAAGATATGCAACTACATAGAATGCTCACATTCGAGTTCCATACATGATTTTTTGTAATACTAGTGTGTGTATTTGTTGGCATTAAGCTACCATTTGACGCAAGTTATAGGAGGAACAAACTATTTTATTGTGATTGACCATTGTTACTTTTAAGAGGACGGAAGAATAATACTATGGGTTTTTGTTTTATTCATTATTTTAAAGTATATATGTAAATAACAATACACAAGGACTGATATGGGATAGGATAATATCTTGGCAAGGTCCCTCTCGTCATCTGCCACTCATCATATATAAAATCTCACGTCATACTGTGATATTTCTGAGTGGTATTGCTGGCTGTATGTCTATCATCTCTTCTATTCCTTGTAGAAGAATGCCAAACGATAATGGATTTGAAGAGAAAACAACGGTGTAGTGGGTAAGATAATATCTTAGAAAGGCTCCGCTTGTTTCAACACAAATCATCTACCTGTCATCGTATATAAATCTCACGTCATACTTTGATATTTCTGAGTAGTATTCCCGGGTAAATGTGTATTCTCTTTTCTTTTCCTTGGTCAAAACGATAATAAAATACTGGTAGTTATAGTGTATCAAATAGACACGTATGATAATTATTGAGATATTGTTATAGAACAAATATTTATCCACATAGTTCAGATTCTTTTCTACAATCTTTTCGTCTGACTTTTATGATAAACTATAAGAGGTTTAAATTAAAGTGAGTTGTTGAAATAAGATAATGATATTAATATTTATAAAAAAAAGATAAATAGGGCCATCAAAGATAAGATCTATATATAGGCCCCCTAGTGTAAAGTCATTTAAATCTTATCTATGAATATTTTACAGGGGCATCCTCTTTTGCTAGATATTTTGGTGTTCTATAATTCATTTATGCTTCTATTCATTTATCGATGCCCCTGTAAAGTCATTTAAATCTTATCTATAGTCTTGTTTGTTTGGTTGGGCTTCATTTGTGCTTTCATGGTAGGCTTGGTTGTCATGTTCCGGAGCTCTTGTGTTCTTAGGAGTGTGTAGACCATTTATCTCCTTTTGATCATGTGGTCCACACATCTCTTCATATTTTTAATGCTCACCACTTCCTTCATATTGCACTATTGGTTGAAAGGATCAACATCATTTATAGTGGACCTGCACCTCCTTTCTTGGATGTTTAGAATCAAGTGAACAATGTTTTTATTGGTTTAGGGACTTCTTATGACCCCAATAGATATGTCTTCATATGTGTTTGTGTGGTGATCATTGATCTTACTAATGACATGGAGGATCACGTGGTTTCCAAACCTTGGGTTTTATTAAAGCTCATTTTTTCTTACTTTATTTAAGCTGTCAAATAAAAACTGTGATCTAGAGTCCATGCAATCCATTTGAGTTCAATGACCAATTTTTACCAAGCCCAAATTGCACCAGTGTTAGTGGTGTCTCTTGTCTATTGATGTAATGACAATGGTATCATTTACGTTGGTGGATGTTTATGGTGGTCCTAGGAGCTCAATGAGAAAACATAATATTTGTGGATATTCTATGGAAACATAGATTTTTCATTACATGGATAATCAAGTGGTTTCCACAAGTTTTATGATCATATCTCATTTATGATAAGGTCGAGCCTAACCAACCCTTATATTGATGTGTACCAATAATTTGTTTCACGTCTTAGAGATTTTGTGGACTCATTGCTATTGGTTGTGGGATGTTTTTGTTGGTGATCTTGAGGGGCCATGGGGTATGTGTGCCTAATTCTTTTATGGTACAAAGTAGTGTGATGATATTTGTGGTGTGCTTAGTGTAATTATATTGTTTTTTATTGGTCTAAACGATCAATTAGCAATGGCATCATTAATAAATTTCATGCATATGAAAATGGTGAGAGGGTGTCAAATGGTGATGATGGGCACATGGCTTCTACACCAAAAATTCTAATATTTAACTTGAACGGGGGATCTCACATAAGTTCAATATGATGGTGAGAGGGTATCATGTGATGTGAGGGTAGCTTAGATTCATAAATGTGGTATGGTTGGTCATCCTTAAATTGCATAAAATATCATTTTTAGTTATTTCTAATGTTTTCAAATCTTTGGTTAATTTGGCTAGTGGGCTGGTATTGTATATTATTCATTGAAAATTTAGAAATTGCTAAACACCATGCTATGAGTAATTACTTTAAAGTAGCACATGATAAATGCTAACAATAAAAGTACATGAGAGCATACTTGGAAAGCCCTATACCAAGTTATATGTTTCCAAATAAAGCTACGTCATGAAAATGAAAAGAGGGATTGCCCCCAAAATGAAACTCCAAACACACGAGGGATCCATGGATTTGGGGTAAGTATGTTCTTGTTACAATATTTTTATAGAGAGCTCTAAATTTTTTCCATTTCCCAAATGCTCATAGAACTAGAAGAATGACACAAAGAGAGTGAAAACAAAGAAAAGACTTTTGGGTCAGCATGGAAGAGACATGAATGTCTCGACGCCTTGCGTCATCCCCAAAAGGAAAACACAAGACAAACAAGAGATAAATCAAAAGATTTTGGTCGACATGGAAGAGACATGAATTTCTCGATGCCTTGCATCATCCCCAAAAGGAAAACACAAGACAAAGAAAATATAAAAGGAAATGGTAAAAGATTTATGACATAGAGAAGAATGTAGGTACAAATAGAGGAATGCCACAAAGAGAGAGATGCATCAAATAGAACGGTACAAGGGATACCACATTATGCACATGTAATCACACACATAAAATGGAAAAGAAAACAAAGAAAAGATTAGTAAGGCACATGCGCATGAACCTATAGAAATTCATCCGCATCCCAATCTTTTCATCATATACGAAAAGGTGAATGACTAACCTAAGGGACAACAAAAAATACATTACTAGGACAAGGCTATCTACCTCTTGCCCCCACTAAGTGGAAGACAAGAATGAGTTGAGGTAAGTGATGGGATAGAGCTCCTTGCATTTTGAAATGATTTGCAATAAGTGTATATAACATGTAATAGTGAGAATAGGAATACCCTACAACTATAACATGGAAAGGAGTGGAAGGGTCCCACTTTAAGGTACTATTTCTATGATATCTAACTTTTTAAATATTTTCTTTAAGTCACGACACTCATCAATACTATGTCCAAGAACTCTATGATATCGATAATACAATGTTTTTGTATTCTTAGGATTTGGAGATTGATCTTGTCTTATGGGTAGTAATGTAATAAGTCCTCAGTTTAGAAGTATCTATAAATTACTTTCAATGTCAGTTGGAGGGTAAGGGAATTGTAGTTTCTTTAGTTTATAAGGTCTTTTTTGCTTGCTAGATTCACCAATTTCTCAAGTTGAATGTTGAGGAGGAGGACCTAAGACAATCATGTCATCCCTATCATCGTTACAAATCATTGGTTGTTCTTTAGGAAGGAGGAAACTCATATCAGGAGGAGGATCATGATATCCTAACCCTTTTGTATTTTCACTTGGAATTTTTTCTAATAGTTAATGAATTTCATGTTCATTTTTTGTATCACATCCTTGTTTACTCAAGATCGTGAATCCTTTTCCATATGTCTCTACTAAATTGATGGGAGTGTTGGTTAATTTGTTAGCGTAGAATGGTTGAATGTTTGTTGGACTGGAGAAACTAGGTTCACCTATTGTAGGGAATTTAGGCTCAACTTGCATCTTAGTTTTAGGATCTAAATAACCAAACATCTCAAGTGGTGGTATTATAGGGGGTGTTGGTTGTTTCATGGATGGATAAAATGATGCATTGTATTTAAGGTTGTTAAGGCAATCATTTGGGAATTTATTCATGTTGTCATCATCTTCTCCAATGATGTCAACATCATGAGGAGGACACACATTAGGAGTTGAGTGAGCATGAGTAAGTTCAATTTCATTAGGGCCATTTCCAAAAGTAAAACTTGACACATCCACTAAAGACTTAAAGGAAATCCACAACTTACCAAATCACTTATCCATGATTAAATGCAATGTAAGAACTTAGAATAAAAGGTCTATATGCAAATTTGAGATTATGCAATTTATGTAATGAACCAAATGAATATGTATGCAATGAAATGGATGAAATAGAAACATTTCAAACTGAAACAACAAATGAACAATAACAAACTAAAACCCAAAAATAGAGAATTTAATGTTGAAAAATGTTATAGTTAAAAATATGAAATGGGACTAAATCGCCCAGAGGGGTGTATGAGTTGCAATCAATATTTTTCAAAGGTTTTAATGTTGAATGAAAATCACCACAGAATACCCAAAAATTAGGAAAAATCACATGTACTGGGACTAAATCGCCTAGAGGGACGTATGAGTCCCAGTTTATGGTTTTTGCAAAGATTTTGAAAATTTTGAGTGAAAGTTATGCTTTCTAGCTTGTATAATGTCTAAACTAAGTGAAAATGCATATTTTAGATGAATTCCAGTGAAACATGATGCAAAAATGCAACATATATGCAAGTTTTCACTAATGCAAGAATTAGAAACCATAGAATGCCAATTATCTAATGCAAACCCCTAATGCAATGTTGATGCAAGCTAGATCTAATAGGATGATGCAATCCAAATCAGAATTACGATGTTCTAAATGCGAGTTCACCAAAATGAAACATTATAAAAAGGGGGAGAGGGTTTTTATCCTTGAAGAGATAGGGCTCCTCCTATTTCACTGTCGTGTTTCACTCAAGGAAACCCTAGAGATCTCAATCCAAGGATGGAATGAAGGAAAGAGATTTGTTAAAGGTTGTCCTAGGATCTGATTAATTACTAAAGAGGGGTTCAACACCAAGCTAGGGCTTGGAAAGAATAATGAAATGCATCAACTAATGTTTAAACTTAATGATATGCAAGACTTCACTAAATGGCCTAGTAATGGATATAAAAAAATAGAAACTAGAGAGATCAGAGTGTGCACCTAAAAACTTGTGAGAGATTGAACGAAGACTTGAAATGTTGAAAATATTGAAATTAATTTTTGTTGGGACTCATATGCCGATCTAGGTGATTTAGTCCTAGATTAGGGTTTCTAGGAAAGAACAAAAATCTGGAAGAGATATGTTTGAAATACTTGAAATTTGTAAACTTCACTATATTGGGACTCATACACCAGAAGTGGCGTATCAATCCAGTTTGGATTTTTTAGAAAATCAAGATCTAAATTTTCTCTTTAATATTTTCTTAACCTTCTCAACTTGATCTTCGGGTCTGAATTGTTGAATTCTATCCTATAGATGTCCTTCAATGATGATAGAGATGATGTGATCACTTTGAAAACTTTGAACACTTTGACAACTTTCTCCAAACTTTCTCGTCAATATGTCTTCAACCTAGATCTGCAAATCACACACTAAAGAGAGGAAAAAATGTTGTTTTGTTAGTGGAAAGGGGTTTGCCTTGGTCAAACCCCATTTTGGTAATCAAACCTTGTAATGAAATGAAGGAATAATGAATGAACAACTTGCAATGTTATAACTCACCAAACCCTAGCAATAAAGTGTTGCAAACATGTATGAAGTGGTTCCAATGGATTTAGATCCTGATTCTTGCTTGAATGTGATAGCTCTTGAATTGAATTCTTGCTTGAATCATGAAATTGTACATCATAAATGTTAGCTCAAAAACAAACATGATGCATGATGAATTTGACATGATGCTTGATACTTGAATCTTGAATGATCTAAAATACATGATAATCATCCCTTGAATTCTCTTGTAAACTCCAATTTTATATAAGGATGTGATAGGAATATAGGGTGGCAAACAATTAAGTTTCAAAATTCAAAGGGATCCCAACCACTATTCTTCCCTCAAAACTCAATCTAGGCTTGTTTTCAACTTTTCATCTAGTCACTCCTGTAGGTCTACAGACCCATTTTTCCCACCTTAACTCTCAGAATCCCTTAACAACCTATTCAAAAAACCACCATTTTAGGCACTCATTTAAGCCTTCTTCAACATACATCAAACCCTCATAAGACTCTTTTGGATCAACTTCCACAAAACAAGCAAACTATGCTATCCATAAGGCTAGTTAGGCCAAATTAACAAAGCAAACCCCCTTTATTCTTCCTTTCACATGCAAAAAAACATT
Organism: Sequoia sempervirens; assembly: GCA_007258455.2. Lineage (NCBI taxonomy): Eukaryota > Viridiplantae > Streptophyta > Pinopsida > Cupressales > Cupressaceae > Sequoia > Sequoia sempervirens. Next base: position 296,715,684 of record VDFB02271358.1, read on the forward strand.
GGGAAGGATTAGCCAGTCTACCAAACCACCAATTCCACCACTTTTAGGGAATGATAAGCCATCTAACATCAAAAACCCCAAAACCCTCTCTTTTCACAAGTTAAGCAAGAGTTTATTGAAAACCCATTCTCCAAACCTTCCCACAACCAACCAAAGCCTGAATAACCTTTAAAATGGTATGAAAAAGCTTAAGAGTAAAAGAAATATTGCTGCCCCCTAATATTTCTTCAAACTCTAGCACTTAACCATCTTTTTCCACTAAAAAATGCACCATTTGACATCTAGGGCATCACTTAAAAACCATCTATTCTCCTCTCTTACTCATGAAAAATTGCACATGTATGTTTTATAACTCTATTTAATCCTTTCCATCGAGTTATAGAAGCATGTACAGTGGGTGGAAGGCTTAAAATGACATTATAAATGCACTCAAAACCCTTAGATAGGGTATACAGACTGACCTTCAGTAATTGGCTTCTAAAATGCACAAAATCACTTGAAATCCAACCAAATCAGAACTAAAATGGAGTCAATTCTGCTGCCCATGAAATTCCATCCAAAAGAGAGCACAATCACCCTATACAGAATCATATGTAGTTCAAGAAAACATTAGCATTTATGGTAAAAACATAGAAAATTGCAAGAAAACAATGGATTTTATTGATCTTCTTCTAAGTACAACATCTCCAACTTGAACCTCGAACCATGTGAGGAATTTTTAAACACAAAGAAACCCAACTACCTTGTCCCAACTGACTTCAACCACCAAAGAAACAACTTTTCAAAAATCTAACCGTTGTCATTCAAATTTGTTGCAATTTTGCAACTTACAAATTTGACAACTTTTCACTTTTTAACTCTTTATTGCACTATGAACTCTCTAATCCCATGAATGACACAAAATTAATCCTACAACACAAAAATGGCCTTGACATGGCCTTATTACATTGAAATGATCCAATCTCACAAAACTCAAACTTGAACCTTTCTAACTTAATGACTAGAACCTGGTGCACTTGTACCATACACCCCCTCTAAAAGAAAACCTCATGTCCCATGATTACTAAACTCCCTTAAACCTAGTCCTCTCACAACATCTCTTTGTGCTACAAATGCTTCTTGATTTGGAAATCTCCTCCATGGGACCAAATACTCAGTTCTTGCTTCATATCTTGCATTGTTGAGCTTGTATCCTCCTTGCCATTGCCTCATCTATGCAAACAAACCTACCTCAAGACTTCCACCATCATTCTCAACTAAAATAAATGCCATACCTGCAAAAAAACATTTGCCTCTCGTTTCTTGGACTCTACCCTTCATCATCCTTGCATGCTTGAACTCATTCCTATGCCTTGGGCAAGCACCCTTTATCACTTCACTCTTTGTCTTCACATCTCTTCTCAGGATCTCAGACCCAAATACTTCTATTTTATCGAAACTTCTAACCTTTTTACTGGTAGAATACACCTACCCATCAACCTTTCTTCCAACAAGTGGACAAAGCATTGCCCCAACCATTATATTATCACACTTCTCCAAACTGTTTGGAGTCTTTACAAGAAAACCATCTGTGGTCTTCTCTAAATCAGTCCCTAACATCTTCTTCTCATCATTTCTCCTTTCTAACTATGCACCACCCTACAATACCTTTGTCCTAATGTATGAAACATTTTTCATGGCTTCCAACTGATCATTCTTGACTTCCCCCATCTTCACATACTCTTTATTACCCATCATGATTACCTTTACTGCCTTTGTTTTCTCCTTAACCTCCTCTTGCAATGGAAGCAAAGTAAATTTGTTCCCTTCATGCTCAATCTGGTATGTATTAGCCCATCCATCATACATAGCATGTTTATCAAATTTCCATGGCCTTCCAAGCAACAAATGGCAACATTGCATTGGTAGAACATCACAAAGTACCCTATCTTTGTACCCTTTAATATGAAATTCAACTAAATCCTTCTCATTGAATAAAAGTGATTGATCATCATTTAACCATGACACCTTATAGGGTGTATCATGAGGAAATTTTACCAAACTCAACTTATCTACCATTTTTCTTGATACTATATTATCAGTGGAGCCTGAATCTATTACTAACTTGCATACTTTACCTTTGCTCTTGCATGTGGTCTTGAATAGATTTCTCATCTGCATTGGTTCCTTTCTTCTTGGAGGCCTTAAAAAGTTATCTTTGTAGCATAAAAGCTTCACCAACTTCAAGTGCAGCAACAAAACTTGATGAATTGACACTTTCCACTTCATCTTCTTGCACAATTTGGACTCTCTTTTCACCTTTTCTCTCACTTCCACTAGAAGAGCACCAAAATTTTCAAGACACTTAAAAGATGGATGACCAAACTCACCATAGTTTTAACACCTTCCTTCAAAAACACATTATAACCTCTTCCTTGATCTACATACCCACCCTAAAACTTGTTCTTCCACCTCTCCATCCACCTCTAGATTCAACCACTTGTTCTTTACCTTTACCAACATTTTCTTGATCTTCATTAGACTATTTTGAAGAAGAAAATGTACCTCTTCCCCTAGAATTACTACCTCTACCTCTTGTTGTTTTTTCTTATCTCCTCTTCACTTTTTCCTTTACCCTTATAGCCATTTGAAAACATTCTTCTACTATTTTTTGTGTCATCAAACTTATCTCATCCTGAATGTTATATCTTGGTCCATTAAGATGTCTTGCTACTCTTTCTTCTTAGCCCTCCTCATTTTTTTTCCTTATATTTAACCTATAGAACTCCTTGGTGTATGCTTGCACATCTAGATCCTTTTGCCTAAGATTTTGAAGTTTTTTAAGCAATTGAACATTGTAATCATTAGGAAGCAATTTACCTTTGAGTTTTGTCTTCATTCTCTCCCAAGAAGTGATCTTGGTCTTCCCCTTTTTCTGCCTTTCATCTTGCACAAAGTTCCACCACAACAAAGCATGTCCTTTCAACTTGGTCTTAGCCTTCTTCACCTTGTGTTCTTCATCTACCTCTTTAGTTTCAAAGTAATTCTCCATGGCTCCTATCCAATCCAAGAGCTCTTCACCATGCAGTTTACCTCCATATATAGGCAAATCCATTTTTCTATGTCCATCACCTTTCACAACCTTCAAAAGCTTCAACATCCTCACATCCTCTGGATCCAACTCTTCCTTTTCAAAATCACTTTCATCCATGTCAACCCCAGCTTTAGGCTTCAATGCATCCATCTCCTTCTTCAAGGCTTCTAATTCTCTAGCCTGTTGATCAATCTTCCTAACAACAGTGATTCCTTTAGGAGGCATCTTGACTCCTCCAATTTCCCTTCTTTACCTTACTTAATCTTTCAACCTTCTTCTTTGCAAATTTCAACCTATCACCTTCAAAGATCTACTAACTGAGCTCTAATACAATTTGATAGCAATACAGGGTGGAAAAAAAATCACTTTCACAATTCAAAGGGATCCCAACCACTATTCTACCCTCAAAACTCAATCTAGGCTTGTTTTCAACTTTTCATCTAGTCACTCTTATAGGTCTATAGACCCATTTTTCCCACCTCAAATCCCATAATCCCTTAACAACCTCTAAAAAAACCACCATTTTAGGCACCCATTTAAGCCTTCTTCAACGTACATCAAACCCTCATAAGACTCTTTTGGATCAACTTCCACAAAACAAGCAAACTACGCTATCCACAAGGCCAATTAGGCCAAATTAACAAAGCAACCCCCCTTTATTATTCAGGTTTCACATGCAAAACAACATTGGTCAACATTAGCTAGTTTTCCAAACCACCAATTCCACCACTTTTAGGGCATGATAAGCCCTCTAACATCACAAACCCCAAAACCCTCTCTTTTCACAAGTTAAGCAAGGGTTTATTGAAAACCCATTCTCCAAACCTTCCCACAGCCAAACAAAGAATGAATCACCTTTAAAATGGTCTGCTCAAGCTTAAGAGTTCAAGAAATATAGCTTCCCCCTAATATTTCTTCATACCCTAGCACTAAGCCACCCTTTTCCACTAAAAAATGCACCATTTGACATCTAGGGCATCACCCAAAAAACCATCTATTCACCTCCCTTACTCATGAAAAATTGCACACATTTTTTCTAACTCTATTTAAGCCTTTCCACTAGGTTACAAAATCATACAGTGGGTGGAAGGCTTAAAATAACATTTTAAATGCACTCAAAACCCTTAAACAGGGTATACAGATCGAACTTCAATAATTGGCTTCTAAAATGCACAAAATCACTTGAAATCAAACCAAACTAGAACTAAAATGGAGTCAAGTATGTTTCCCACCAAATTCCATCCAAAAGAGAGCACAATCACCCTATACAGAACCATACAGTTCAAGAAAACATTAAAATTTTTGGTAAAACATAGAAAATTGCAAGAAAACAATGGATTTTATTGATCTTCTTCTAAGTACAACATATCCAACCTCAACCTCAAACCATATGAGGAATTTTTAAACATAAATACACCCAACTACCTTGTACCAACTGGCTTCAACCACCAAAGAAACAAATTTTCAAAAATCTGACCATTGTCATTCAAATTTGTTACAATTTTGCAACTTACAAATTTGACAACTTTTCACTTTTTAACTCTTTATTGCACTATGAACTCTCTAATCCCATGAATGATACAAAATGACTCCTACAACACTAAAATGGCCTTGACATGGCCTTATTACATTGAAATGACCCAATCTCACAAAACTCAAACTTGAACCTTTCTAACTTAATGACTAGAACTTGGTGCATCTGCACCAAGATGCTTATTCAACTTGTTAGGTCACTTGATTGCTTGTTAGGATGAAAATTAATTAAATAACCTTATATTTATACTTGTGTTACCCAAATTTTCTAAAATGACAAGTTGACATCTGATCTAGGAGAATAAAATCCTACCAAGAATTTGAATTAAATTTAATTTTGGGCCACATGGGACTCATATGCTATAAGTGGCATATGAGTCCCATTAGGATTAACTATGGGACACATTTTTCATAAATGCTTAGAATGATGTAAAATCCAAATCAAGGCCCTAAAACCTAGATGGGACTCATACGCCCAAGGTGGCATATGAGTCCTAGATCACTAAATCTAGGCCACACAACCTAAAAAGACATGAATTATGATTGGATGCTAGTTTATGTCAAGATTATCCTTAGAAAGATGCATTAATTAAGGTTTGTGGATGCAAAATAAGGCCAATTAAAGCATAAAGAAGCCCAATTAATAATGAACACACTAGATTAGTGTGAGAATGTGGTACAACACTTTACAACACCGTAATTAGGTTTAATTAAGTCCATTTAGCTTACAGGGGCCCAAGACCTAATGTGAATGTGTTAAACACATTACAACACTAAATCAAGGCAACATTAAGCTTAATTTAACAAGGAGGTCCCGAATGAGCATGGAAATGGAAAGGGATACATTTTATGTTGCCACACAGATTAAAAATAGAGAGAAACATAAAAGTACCAGAAGAAGTGAAGATTTCAAAACAAGATCTAAAAAATTTAAAAAATTTTTATTTCATATTGTACTAAGATTGATACGCTAGGTGGGGTGATTTAGTCCCACTTTAGGTTTTTTGGGTAGATTTTGAAATCTTATAGTGATTGATCAAGATCTACATAAAACTAGCGAAAGGGCTATATTGGGAATCATATGCATAGCAGGGTAATTTAGTCCTATTACTAGGGTTTGAATGATATTTCTATAGCCTCTAGTGATCTTCTATAGCTTTTGTCTTATCCAATCTTCAAGTCTGAAAAGTTTGAATTCTGATCTATAGGCGAGTTTTCGTGAAGATGGCAACTTCTTGAAAACTTTGACAACTTTTGCAACTTTATCTTCAAAGGATCTTCATGTTCCAATTCACCTAGATTTGCAAAAACACATCAAGGGAGAAAAATGTTGTTTTGTTAGGGAATGGGGGTTTGTCTTGGTCAAACCCCAATTTGGTAATTAAACCTTGAAATGAAATAGAAAAGCATGAAGGAATGATGAATGAACAAATACAATGTTGCAACTCACCAAACCCTTGAAATGAAGGCTGCAAACATGTATGAAAGGGCTGCAATGGATGTGGATTTTGACTCTTGATTGAATGCTTGAAACTTTATCTTGAATGCTTGCTTAAATTGTGAAACCTACATCACAAATGTTAGCTCACAATCACACATGATGCATGATGACTTTGACGTGATGCTTGAATCTTGAATATAGATCCAAATGCTTGATGATGCTCTTGAATGCTCTTGATCTCATGAACATGCTATAGGTATTCTTTCTCAAAATTGCTAGCATGTTGTTAGGAGAAACTTAATGAAATGACCTTTTATTTATACTTGTTTATACCTAATTTCTTGAAATTACAACACTACAAGTTGACACAAAATCTAGGATAATAAAATCCCACCAAGAATTTGAATTAAAATAGGTCCAAGTTAAAGTGGGACTCATACACAAGTTTAGGCATATGAGTCCTAGTGGCTTAAATCCAGGACATAGATTTCTAGAAGTGTTGTGTTCAATGTAACATTTAAAATTAGGCCCCGAGACCTAGGTGGGACCCATGCGCCCAAAGGGGCGTATAAGTCCTAGATCACTAGATCTGGAACACAACCAAAAACATTAAATAATAATGTCATTTGTCAAATGTCGGGATTATCCATCAGAAAATGCATTTAATTAGGCTTGTGGATGCAAAATAGGACCAAATAAGATATAAACAAGCCATGTTTTAATAGGGAGGACACAAACAAGTGTGAAAATGTAAAGGGATACATTTTTCTAAACTACACATCCATAGAGCATAAATACTGAATCCCAAGTTGCAAGTCTAAATCTTTAAAGGTGGAGGAATGCAAAGTATTGTCCCCAACAGTCTTCAAAGTAACTTCTTGTGATAAAACCTTTCACTAACATTTGGAGACCAGAAACATCCTTGTAGAAACACATACTTCCTTAGGAATAATATGAGAGAGAATACAACATACTAGATACCATCAACAACATCTCTCCAACTTCAACATTACTTTTAATTCTCATCTTAATGCTTCTAGTCCTCATCTTAATATATCATCATGATATCAACTCTGTTGTTAGTAACCATACATAGTAAAACTCTAATTGCCATTAAACAAGGCATGACATCCAACCATGAACATCAACAACTCATCCAAACAAGGCATGGCTACATCCAACCATATCCAAACAAGTACATCCAACCATATCCAAACAAGGCATGACTACATCCAACCACGAACATCAAAAACTCCACTATTAGCACAACATCAATGACAACCCTAACTGAGTGTTGATATCAATGACAACCAATGCCAACAATCTCACAAACATATGCAAAATTCTCCCCAAATGTTGACATCAATGACAACCAATTCGAACAAAGATGATATGGATTTTAATGTATTTATTTTTTAAACATTAATTTTTATTAGGTAGAGGAAGGAAGTGTGTAGTGTAAGTTGTAACAATAATTTTTTTAAACATGACATATATAATCAAATATGATGTCCACCATTTTACCAAAATTTGAGCACTAATTTATGGAATTTAGTTTACCTCCAATTAGAAACTACAAAATTACCCCTAATTGATTTTTAAGAGCTTTCCAAAAATTTAATTTAAAAAATATCTAAAAAATGTGCCTTAAAAAGAAATTTAATAAAAACTCATAAAATCATAATAAATTGCTCAAAACCATTCATAGATTGCTAAGATTTTTATTGTAGCTTCCTTAGATATACTACTCAAAACCTTAAAAAAAACATATTCAAATTCACAATAGTTTGCAAGTTGTGGTGAAGAGAAATTCTTGATCCAAATAATTGCTTTGATAACACTTGTTAGGATATTTCGTAGAAATAAATGCAAATATTAATGAAATAATAGACCATTTCAAGGAGATGAGCTCAAAACATTAGAATATGAAATTAATCTTACAACTTATGATGGTTTCGAAGAGCCTTCCTTTTATTTACTTATAATTGTAATTAGTTAAGGATGTACCCCTTCATCCTAATTAGGTTAGCCTAAGGAATTAATTACAATTAATAAATGATAATATTAAGGTTAAGCATGTCACAAGTGCTCAACTTTAGTACACTTAGAAAGATAATTAGGAGCATAACAACATTGTGTGTGATGATGGTCATGTATTCATGTTAAATTTACATACTTCTGATTGATAAGACAAAAATTCAACACATAAATCCAAGTAATTTCACCAACAAAGAAGCATTGTTCCTAGATCTAACAATAGACATATTCTAAAATCTTATCCATTTGACATCACTTTTTGATTATCAAGTTGAGTGTCATCCTCCATCTTATTCAAATTTTAAAATATATTTTTCTAATTAGAAAAACTATATTTCTATAATGCAATGTCAATGTACTGAAATGCTTTTGAAAAAAATGTGTAATTTTTTTTTCACATTTCAAATCACACTTTTCTTTATTTTTTTAAAAAGTATTCTCTTCGCAAATAATTGTACTTATTCCATTATATTAATTGGAAGCATTGTTTTCCTTTTCAAAAGCATGTGAGGCACTGGTTACCTCGAGTTAAAACATTTAAATTCGATTTTAATATCAATCATACGAATTCATTATTGCTAAAATACAAAGAGTTGTGGCCAAAATTCTCTATGCCACCAAACCTTGAGTAGACAAATTAACTGCACAAGATACACAAACTCGGCAAATGTTGAAAACAATGTGCGGGTTCTCCAGTTTTGCATCGAGTGGAGTCCTCATACAAGATTCTAATAATTCCAAAAGCAGAATTTAACCTAACTCAATCGAGATATTATCCAAGCAAAATTGAAAAGACGTTGTTGTCAGGAATTTATGCACAGACCAAAAGAAAAGAAAAAATAGTACAGAAGTGTTGCGTGGGGGGGAGGGAGTCGTCTAGGAAAAGGTACGGTTCTGGTGGCTACCTACTGTCTCTCGCTGGAAGACAGATATTCCTGTAAATACACCATCGTGGAAGGCTGAATCGGGGCCCATTATTTCAATTGCTCTTCATTGGCCTTTTTTGACCAAACTACTCGACCATCGAGCTCTTTAATTCAGTGTGAAGGCGTGGCATTATGGGTCTGAGATATTTAAAACAAGCCCATGTCCAAATCAATTGACAAATCATTAGCGGACACGCTACTCCACGTTATAAGCATAATGGTGGACAATCTTGCAATGACCGTCCTGCATAAACGTGGAGCCCTTGCAGAGGTTAATGTTGTGCAAGGATAAGTTATATAAATCTGCTTCACTCCCTCACAATTCACATTTCAAATCTATTGATCAACTGCAAGATCTAATTGTGAAGGAAAGACGGTCGCAATGTTTGATGTGCATTTCTTATTCGGCATTTTTGGTTTGTATACTCTCTTCTCTTCATCTCCATTCACCTGCTCTGCAACCGATCGCCGGCCATTTGGATTCTGATTTGTTTGTGTGCTACTTGTGTAGGAAATATCACTGCACTTATTCTGTTTTTGGTGCCCCTGTAAGTTATGCCAAAGATTTAGCTGTTAAGGTTATTATTTTTTTTTAACCCCTTTTCAGCGCATCAATGCAGACCACTCATCCTTTTTGCTGCTTTTGGCTGCAGGATTACGTTCTGGAAGATTTTAAAGACTAAATCAACGGATCAGTTTTCTGGGATTCCGTACATTTCTACACTTCTGAATTGCTTGCTGTCTGCATGGTATGGCCTGCCATTTGTATCGCCTAACAACATCCTTGTGAGTACAATCAATGGAACCGGATCTGTCATCGAATTGTGCTACGTTATTGTTTTTCTGTTCTATATCCGAGACAAGAAATACAGGGTAAGTTTTCGTTAAGCCACAATTTTATCCCTCTTCATGAATTTTTGAAGTTTGTCGGCGTCGGTTGTTGAGATATTGAGATTATTTTGATGAAATAGGCGAAGATATTCGGGCTTCTGGTGATTGTGTTGACGGTGTTTGGAATAATCGCTGCGGTTTCCTATTTTGCACTGCACGGGAACACAAGAAAATTGTTATGTGGTTTCGCTGCCGCCTTCTTCTCTATCTGTATGTATGCATCTCCGCTCTCCATTATGGTAAGAACTCCCATTTCCTGTCAAAAATACCGTATTTAGTAGCATCGCTCTCCATGCAATAAAGTTGATTGATACATATAACTGTATACTACAAATTATAGATTCATTAGTACATTCTGTACATAGTGCATTATTTTGAAATCAACCGAATTTGAACCTGCAAATATCTGACATGTGTAAAGCATTGGTTGGGGATATCGCTCATGTCTCTGTCATATGTTTGGAGCGTTCTACAGAGATTTAATTTGTCTCTAATGGTGTTTTTGCAGAGGATGGTGATTAAGACGAAGAGCGTGAAGTATATGCCTTTCTTTCTGTCATTATTTGTATTTTTGTGCGGGACATCGTGGTTTGTGTTTGGGCTTACCGGTGGCGATCTATTCGTAGCAGTAAGTGATATAATTTTATGTGTGGCTTGAGTAGGTATTAGGAATCGGTTTGGTATTAAATTGTTGGGTGTTTGACAGGTGCCGAATGGAGTTGGAAGTGTACTGGGAGCGATGCAGCTGATTTTGTACGCCATTTATAAAGACTGGAAGAGTATTGGCAAGAAATCAACATCAAGTCCTGCAGAGGGAAAGCAAATCGGTGAAAGTGAAATGGAAATGGAAATGGGTTACCCTCGCCCCAACGGCATTGCTGCCAAAGGAAATGTCATTCAAAGTGCAAATAAGATGAACGGTCTTTGAATGCAGCTGACAAACGGAAAGCGACCTAAAGTGGCCGCACTGTGTCACTGTGTTCCCTCTCTCTCTCTACAGATGTATTTTCTCGATTATCGTTTGGATATAAAATAACCGAATTTTGATCTTATTTGGCAGGCTCTTTAACTGTATTAAATTGCATATTTCGAGCAAGTTTTAAAACAAACACATGAGATAAGCAGCATACAAAGCGAATTGACAAGAAAATAAAAAAGCAATGAGTAAAATTTAAAAAGTAGAGAAACAAAAGACAAACTGAATTAGTTTAGTTTATGGGATGAGTAAAAGAGTAACAAGTTAAATATAATCACAAGTTATAAGGGCCATCTGAAAATTTGCATTAGATCTTTGACTAAAAAGTTTTTTTTTTGGTTTCGTTTTTTTTTTTTTTTTCAGATAAGGTGGTTAAATTGTCTATTCTCAAGTTGTTTTAAAATTTGATAAGAATGTCAATGTAGACTATAATGTCATTAAGTTTTTACCACACCCGTGTTTATCAATCACTTTTTAAATATTATCCATCTATCAATATCAATCTAAAATGATGGATCGTTGTTGTTTCATTTAGAACTCTTAATCATGAAACATACCATCATAGTAATATTAATTGTCTAAATACTTAATTATCAACTAGGTTTTTTCTTGTAATCGTCTAAATCCAATCAATATTAAAAAGTTCTTTTGTATTGGAAAATATCTGGAAAGTGATATTGCATCTCCAAGAAAAGAGGGGAAGCCACAACTGAATGACATTATTTATGGACAATTTGGGCACTTCTAATGGAGTTGGAAATGTAGTGTTTGTGAAACCTTATTAGTCAATAGATTTTTTTCGATGAGTTTTAAGTCTAAAAAAAATCTTATGATAAAAGTTCAAAATTGTGGACCACACTTCTATAAAGAAATTGACCAACAAAAAATATAAATTTTCAATTTAGAGCATGATGCGATATTTATCTTTTAAATTTTATAATGATATAGAACTCTTAATGTAGTTTATGTTTATAGTTTTTTTAAAACTTTTAAAATAAGTTGGATATATTTTTTTATAATTTTTTAAAAATTAACATAATTATTTTAATTTCTACAAAAATTGAAAAAAGTGAGTTTGATGGAATGTAACAAAAAATAAAGTACTTTAAAAAAAATCACTTAAATAACTTAAAATCTTGTACATAGAAAATTTTAACTTTTAATGAATATTTATTTTTTAATATTTAAAAAAAGTCAAATTAACTGAAACTATCATAGTTTTGACATGACATCAAATTTTGTCTAATTTTTTTATAATTAAAAAGAAAAAATAATATCATCATAGAGATGATTCTCTCCTCTATGCATAACATTTTTTTTATTGAAATATTTTTGAATAATTTTCCAATTTTTGATCAGTCTCATGTTTAATTATAATAACCTTGGAATAAATTTTAAAAAATTATAATAAAACAAATCAATATATATAGAAATGTAGATTCTATATTTCAAGCTCTACAAAAGGATAATTTCATATTTTCATGAAAGTATCCTTGGTTGGAGACATTTGCAGTTGAATTTTTTTTTTTGAACTTGTCACAAAAGAGGGGTTAGGCTATTGCATAGATAATTTTAGGAGAAATTTTTTGAATGGAAGTCTTTCAACCAAAAATAATTTAATTGAAACATTGCACATAAATTCAACTTAGTTTAATTTTTAAATTAAATTACATCAATTTAATAGTTTACATTGAAATAATTTTCCAAAAACTAATTGTGCTATGTAGGTGCCAAGTAGTTTCTTGCACCTAGTGTAAGTGCTAGATACGTATACTTGACTTTTTATTAATGTTAATACACATTTTATTGATATAGATAATAAGTGCTCATCGACATGCTATCTATTTTAAAATTAAATTGAGGACTTTTTATGATTGATGATGAGATGTACCTAACTTTTTAATATCCATTTTAATTTGTAAGGGAGAAAAGATAGTATTTCACGCTTTCTTCATATATTTTTTTTGTAGTTCCTTTGGGCCTTATCCTATATATGATATTTTGATGTTCAACTTGGTTTATTTTGAGCATAAGTTGATGAAAATTTGAAATGTACCAATCCTTAGCCTACCCCAACTCCAAGTGGTCCAAACCAATTCATTTTGTAATCAATATTTTACCCTAGAGTAGACTTTGTGCATGAAAATACTATTAGACATGACCCTTTGCATGACCTTTTCCTCCTAATACAAATTAAAGTATACCCTTTTTCCTAATTCAACCACTAACTATCAATAGTTTGCATGTTATTTGTGTACATGTAATTGTGCTATGAAGTAGACCACTTGAATTACCAAATTGACCAACACAATAACAAGAAAAAATTTAGATTAGGTGTTAGAAAATATAACGCATATGGGAGATTAATTCAGTGGATCACATTTTGAGATTCTAGTACTCCTAATCACAGTACTATCTATATTATTGACTTCACAAAGTTTGATTAACTTTGTGTACATTTGTTGAGTAGTGATCATATGTTCACTCATGCAGTGTTTTGTATCTCACACCTTGATCTACATTTATTGGAGATTCATTGATTCTAATAAACACCAGTACATCTTCGACAAAGTTTACAAATTTGAAATGCTTTAGGAGTACTTCATCATCATGTTTCGATCATTATGGGACATATTTTCATAAGGTCTTAAATCCTTCTCTTTCTCTTTTTCGAGAGGGGTTTTTATTTCCCATTGGGTTTTTCTCCTTTAATCCACTTTATGAGAATGCATTGTACATGGGTACATAACATTGCCTCTAGCTGAGACCCATTTCTATCTAATTGAACTTTTGTGATCTCCCCAAGTATGGCTTAAGGGGGGGTGTTAGTGTGAATAATTAATCTATTCACTATACTTAAGTGTACTTAGGTTGATGAGGTTAGACAACATCTTGTCTAACTGAATGTGCAACCTTTAAGCCTCTAGAGGTTACCAAGTTGTTTGGTAAACCTCATGCACACACCTTTTGAGTTTGGAAGAATTTTCATCCCACCTAAAATGTCACTCAATACTTGGTGTAAGAATTGGCTATGAAGGTAGCCACCCAAGATCTAGAGGCCTAATAGAAAGCACAAATGAGAGAGAAAATAATGTGACAAGAATAAACTGTATTCAATGTCAATAATATGATATGCAATACAATGCTCAATACAATGCATAGGAGACCCCTTGGATATATAGCCAAGGTGAGAACATAGGAGGGCATAAGATTATGACAAGTGTCGTAATCTTATGACATGTGACAACAATGAAGAGTTATCACTCCATCTAAAGTGGAAAAAGATAATGTGATAATCTCCACAAAAGGTGGATCACCCACAAAAGGTGGAGAGATGATCACATGATGTGTCCACAAAAGGTGGAAGTGATGAGGTATGAGATGTCAACTCCACCAAAGGTGGAAAATCTCCAACAACCTCCTATGTGGTCCCTAAGTAAACTTAAGTAAGGTGTAATATGACCTAGGACAAGGTACAAGACATTTAATTACACCAACACCCCCCCTTAAGTGCAACTTAGGGAGAATGTACACAAATGCAAACAATGCAAGATGGGTCCCGGCTACTAGGCCATGTTAGGTACCCATGTACAAATGCAATGAAATCTCTCATAAGTGGAGTAAAGATAGAAAAACCCAGTGGGAAAAAACTACCCCCCAAAAGAGAGATGAAATACAAAAGACTATGAACATAGCATGAGAAGGATAAAACCCCATGTGAGGAAAAGGTCCCCCCCATACAAGAGAAGAAGAAGAGAGACAAAGTATCCCCCCTTCAATGTACAATGATCACCAATGGAAGATGCTCGAGAAGGAATGAAGAAACTGCTCCAAAACTGTCGAACAACGTTCCTCCCCTTGGGAAGAAACAATACCAAAGGTGGATGAATGAAGTCTCCCCAATCAACAAGTGAAGAAGGAAGAACCCTCAAGATGTAAGAAGTCTCTGAAATCTGCTCTAGTGTCCCTATGTTGATGCCGAAAGATGCCTTTCCCAAACCATGTGAAGCTGCAATGTAGTCACCTCCTGGAATCTGTGAGAAACCCTTTGCAACAACACTCTGATCCGCTGAAAAAGACAAATCAGGATCTAGCAAGGATGAAGATAGAACATATTCCAAAGACAGTGTCTCCTCAAAAGAGAAAGTGGCCTCCTCCAACTGTTGTAAAGATGCATCCACAATCACATCAACCTCGAAAGACTGATCATGTAGAGGAGGGTCAGAGTGTTCCCTTGCAACAACTGAAGAAGAATCACCTTCATCAAAGAGAAGATGTAAGGAATCATATGTGTCTCCCAAGTCTGCAATGTAGGACTCCACAAACAAATTGCCAATGTCTGTCAAGTAGTCATCCCATGAAGCTGCTGCTGGAAGACAAGGTATGCACTGTTGCACTGAATCACAAGGTACTGAAACTGTCAGAACACAAGTATCATCAGGTACAACAGTCAATGTAGGAGATGGAATATCAGCAATAGGTTCAAGAACCTCAGGAGTAGAAAGCACTCCAAGATTCAAGTAACCATACTTAGTCTCCTCAAGTTTGTCCACACTGGGGTGAACTGAATCATCAATAGGAGCAAAATATGAGAAGGTGTAGAACCGAGAACGATCATCAACCTCCCCAACTGCAACAATAGCCTTGCTATGCAAATCCCGAACAATGACAGAATCTGGTGTGAACTCTACACTCTTTCCTGAACCACTATGTGTAATCTGATAAATGGAAAGAATGTTCCTTGACAAGGTAGGCACACATAGAACATCATTGAATGCTCCACCTTCAACGTCAATAGAACCCTTCCCACAAACTTCCAAAGAAGTGTTGTTTGCCATCAAAATGGGTGGTGATGAACAAGAATCAAATGAAGAGTACATATCCTTGGACGAAGTCATATGATGCGAAGCTCCTGAATCAAGGATCCACCTATCTGAATTGGAATCTGCAAAAGCAAGAAATGCTTGCCCCTTATGTTTATCATGTTGAGATGATGTAGAAGGAGATGAGCTTGATGTTGTTGCCATGAGAGTTGTCCCTTTTCCCTTAGATGAAGAATTGGAAGGGGATGAATCCTTCTCTTGATATGCAATTGGAAAGTTGATATTGTTCTTCTTAAGGATGTGTTTCAACTCATCAATTTGCTTAACATGACAACGATGCTCTTCATGACCAATCTTTTTGCAATATGCACATGTTGGTTGATCCCTCTTGCTTGAATTATTGTACTTCTTTGAAGAAGATGATGTTGAGCTTTGTTGTGGAGGAGTGGATTGTTTGTTCTCTCCTTGTGGCTTTGGCGAAGATTGCTTTTGGTCCTTTCCTTTGCTTTGCTTATTGTTTCCATGATTGACCAACAATGCTCTTGAAGTTGAAGACTTGAGAATACCCATTTTCATCAACTTATTTTGCTCAAGAATCAAAAGATCTGTGAGAGCCTCAAAAGATGGTGTTTTGAAATTACTTATTGTCAATCTTTGAGTTTGAAAACTTGAAACAAAGGCTGCATACTCAACTGGAAGTTTATCTAACAAGTTGAAGACCAATTGATCATCCTCTTTTTCAATACCACAATCTTTTAGTTGTACTCTTAGTTCAGTTGCCTTAGTGACATAATCCTGAATTGTATCAAAATCTTTGGGATCAAGGCTTAAGAGATCATGTTCAAGTTTGTATCCCTTAACCTTATCAATCTTACCATACAAAGCAACAAGTTTATCCCAAGCTTCCTTAGCTGTAGTACATTTATCAACATGGAAAATGAGATCATCTGAAATGAACTTTCTTAATGTACCCAATGCCATAGAAGTTTTAGTGAGCCAATCCATATATGCAATTGGATCTGCCTTAGGATCTGAAGGTGTAGTTATGGTTCCATCAATGTAGTATATTAAACCTTTTTCCATTAGTTTACTCCATGCACGTACTTTCCAAGTACCATAATTATGTGCAGTTAAGAGTGGAACTTTAGATGAACCCATGATGGAATGAAAGAGCACAAGAGAGAAAATAGGAACAATCACACAATATACACCCCCCCAAATTCACTCAATCAAAGTACCCCCCCACAAATAGATGATTTTGGCACTTTATAATGTAGTGCGTGTACAATAGGCCACTTGCAACTTGGCTAAGTGGGCTTATGATTTCTAATTTACAACTTGCCAATAAAGAGACTGATAATAGACTAGAACAAATAAGCAAAGACCTAAATCCAGATCTATGCAATACAAGTGCCAAATAGGCCAAAAAGGACCATATGCTGAAAGCACAAAATCCACTCAAGATCGCTTCAAAATAATTGCAGATTCAAGAAGTAGATGAAAAATCATGCACTTTAAAAAAAATGGCACATGAAAAGGAGTTCGTATGAGCCTGAACGAAGCCTCTGAAGTTGCAAAAATGGTGACAAGACAGGTACGGTCATGAGAAACTGAAAATTCTGGAAAATCTGTCAACAATAATCAGAAACTGAGTACACCACTGTGAAGTACACGAAAAATTAGCCCAAATCAAAAAAAATTGCTCGAAAAAAGGAGCAAAAATGAGCGAAATATGAAGCTTTGAAGTCGGACTGCAAAACTGAAAAGCTCAATGGTGAGGAGGGCAAATTTTTCAAAAGATGATGACGTCACCCTGCGCAGTGCTGACGGCATCAATCGGGAGCTTAAATATGACGGTCATTTGGCCGTCGAATGTCTGCATTGGCTTAAAATTGACGGCTTGATGCCCGTCACTATCGCAGTTAGTGCTTTGCCGGAATATTCTTTTGACTGAATGGAATATGCCCTTTTTGCCGGAATATTTGACGGGAAACTGAAGCCGGATTTCTTAAAATCGCCGCCGATTTTTTAGTCGGAATTTTCGCAGGAAATATGGAGCCTTCGCCGCCGGTGGTTGGAGAGGGGCCCGCCGGGGGCACTGGTCGCCGGAGAATTTCTGAAGCCGACGCCGGAAATTCTGCTCGCCGGAATTGAAGCCGGCCATTGGAGAATGCTGTCGGCCGCCGGTAGTATGGCCGCGGGGGGACCGCGGGGGCCACGGCCGAGAGGCCACGTGGCCTCTGCGGTACCTGCGGTACTCGACGGTACCCTGCGACGCAGGGTCGGCAGTACCCTGCGTACGCAGGGTATATATTTTTGAATTTTTTACAATATTTTTTTTTTTTTTTGAAATTTTGACTTACAAAAATCAAATTCAATAGAATTTTTTTTGATTTTTCAATTTTTTTGATTTTCTGATTTTTAAAAATTAGAAATACAATTTTTTATTTTTCAACAAGATATATATATATATATATATATATATATATATATATATATATATATATATATTTTCTGGAAAATATTTTTAGAAAATTAAATACAATAGAAGTTTTGAAAAAATTCTGCTGATATTTTGCAGAAATATTGAAAAAATAATTGGAAATTTTCTGACAAAATAATTTTTTCAGAACTATTGAAAAATTCAGAAAATTAAAAAAATACTCAAATTGGCGATTTTTTCAGATCTGGAGCTCCCGATGTCCGATTTAGATGAAACGAAAGGTGATCTCAACTGGAAACAGCCTCCCGAACGCAATGGTGGACTTAGATTTGGTGTAGGATGCTCCAAAATGCTACAACAACATGGATCTGATAATAGACCAATCTTCCAATGCATCAAGATCTCTCCAAAATGGCAATCCAAAGACGCTTCAATCGCTCTGATACCATGTAAGAATTGGCTATGAAGGTAGCCACCCAAGATCTAGAGGCCTAATAGAAAGCACAAATGAGAGAGAAAATAATGTGACAAGAATAAACTGTATTCAATGTCAATAATATGATATGCAATACAATGCTCAATACAATGCATAGGAGACCCCTTGGATATATAGCCAAGGTGAGAACATAGGAGGGCATAAGATTATGACAAGTGTTGTAATCTTATGACATGTGACAACAATGAAGAGTTATCACTCCATCTAAAGTGGAAAAAGATAATGTGATAATCTCCACAAAAGGTGGATCACCCACAAAAGGTGGAGAGATGATCACATGATCTGTCCACAAAAGGTGGAAGTGATGAGGTATGAGATGTCAACTCCACCAAAGGTGGAAAATCTCCAACAACCTCCTATGTGGTCCCTAAGTAAACTTAACTAAGGTGTAATTATGACCTAGGACAAGGTATAAGACATTTAATTACACCAACACTTGGCACACAAGGTTGATGACCTAGTCATAAAGGTTGTTGGTTTGGAAACTCAAAGTGTTCCTAAGGTTGACACCTATAAGACACTTGTCTACTCACTTGTCCCACTTCATGAGGCACTTGCCAATCCACCTCATAGGTGGCTTGCCTCATCTTTTCCTATATATACTCATTATCATTTAGGTAGACTAAATACAATATTGCACATTATTCATTTGTGCTTGTCTTTTATCTCCTAGATTGATTCAAGAGCATCTAGGGCTACTAGAAATATTGCATCACAAAAAATATCGCTAATTTATTTTTGTTGTTTTCAATAATGGCTAATGTGTGTGGAAAATAAATATTTTAATTTGCAATAATGTGATTTTCCCTTGTGGTGATATGTAAATACAATTTTTGGAGGAAATATGTTGAGGTAAATGTTTCTAAGGTATAATTGGGAAAATACTACTTTTGGACATCCAATTCTTGGTGGAGACCACTTGGGGTGCATGTTCTTGCATGTTAAAATGTATTCCTTGCATGCAATTGAATGTTTGTGCCACAAGATTTGCATGTTGTTGCATGTCTGTATTTAGAGTCGTCGGATCCACTAGGAATCAAAGAAGGTGTCATAATTGACCAAATTTCATTGGCCATGGTTTAGGTTTCCATGTGAAGGCCATGTGAGCATTGAGTAATTTTATTATTTTTATGATTATTTCTCCAAATGGGATGTGGGTTTTCCAAGGAGGTGTTTTTCTTGTGGTTTTGGAAAACTATAGTGGTTTTCTCATTCTAAAACTTCTATATTATGATGCCTTGTCATTTGGTGAGATGAATTTGGGAGTTTTTGTAGGTGATATGAGAAGATGTTGCTAGATTGAAGAGAGGATTTGAAGAATCCATTGTTTTAGATTTCTATTTGCATAGAAGCCCATGTTTTTGGGAGCTAGTGAGCTCCACATTTTTGAAGATAGTCGCCTAGTGAAATCCATGTGAAGGGAGCTTGAGATCTTCAGTTGGAAGAAGGTTGAAAGAGACCAAGAAGATATTTTTGTTGCAAGTTTGAAGGTGTACTTAGCAGAAAGAATATTGATTATTTCATGGTTTGTTTGTAGTAATGATTTCTAATGATGAATACAGGTTGAAGGAGCTAGAATCTTGTTAAGGAAGTTGGATCAAGAAGGAGATCAATTTGGGATTGATCCTTATTGTTTTGTATCAGTCATATTTCAAAATTGTAATGGTTTTTCATTAGCCTATGTTGCTGTAAAATAATGTACTTCAATTTTGCTTTGTTGTTGTATCAATTCAAGATTTATTGAATAAGAAATATGAGACCTTACTTTCAAATTTTTGGTTTTGATTTAAACAATTTATAAGTTTCATTTTTAGATTGTTGTGAGTATGTGAATGAGGGTTGGTTTTTGTTGGTGTTATCCACCTCCCAAGAACACCATTTGCAGCAGAAAATCCTTCACAATGTATGAGAGAAGCACAACTATTTCATCAAAACAAGTGAATAGATTGAGCTGATTAAAAATACATATTTTTAAGGCTTTTAAAGGAAAGAAAAAAGAAACGGGTATAAAACTTCCCGATACGAGAAAGAAAACTACCCGAGAGATTAACCTAAGTTAAAATTAACACACTAACAACCCCCCTTAAGTGCAAACTTAGGGAGAATGAAGATGCAAAAAATGAAAAAAACAATATGGGTCCCAACTACACAACCATGTTAGGTACCCATTTACAATGCAATCTCTCACATCCAGAGAAAAGGAGAAAAAACATATGGGAAAAAACCCCTCTCCAAAAGAGAAAATAAAACAAAAATGATGCATGGATGAAGGACTCAATCACACCCCCCCAAGGATTACACAAATCATGTATATACAATCAATGATCCCCCCACAAGAGGGAAAGAGAGAGATTATGTAGCCCCCCCACAATGTGTAATCATTTGCAAAAATGGTAAGTGCCTGAAGTCAAAACATGATCCAATGTCGATAAACAATTTGTCTCCCTTTTGGAAGAAACAAAACCAAGTAAAAATGTAGGTATTCTTCCCATTTTGGATAGGAATTGAAAGAAGGAAGCATGAATATGCATATGATTATGTCTCTACAATTTGCTCATGTGTCACCAAGACCCTGGAAGATGATGCCAAAAATCAATCAGAAATATGCCCAATCATAATAAGAGGTGACAAATAAGGTACCATTGGAGACTGATTATGAACAGTGTCCAAAGACAGAGATGGTTTGAAAACATTTGTACCATAACAATCATCAAATAGGAGAGATAACCCCTCAAATTTTTCCTCCAAATCTCAAATGAGAGACTCCACAAATAAGAAACCAATGTCTGACAAATTATAGGAATCCCAATCAAGAAGACAATCATAATCCTGTTGCTCAAGAATGATGGAAGTACTCAATGAAGGTGGATCAACTATCTCTGGCAAAGAATCAGGAACCTATGAAGCAAGCACAACCTCATTTGAAGTCTCAACAACCTCTAAAGGATCACAATCATGGTCTATCTTCTCTGAAGAACTAAGAGACACACAGGTATTGGAAGGAGGGTCATCGAGAGATGGCAGAGTATCAAGAACTCCATATGATTCTTGAAGTCAAGTCCAAAGAGAATAAGGGCTCTCAAAATGATAAAGTGAATGAAAAAGGTCTTCGTGATTTATATGCTCAAAAATCTAACTCCATAGACTCTAGCCCTAAATCCTTTCCAAATCATATACCTACTACGTGTGTTTGGAAAGGAACTTCATTATAGAAATATGGCAATAGATTCTCCTCGCTAAGATGGGTGAGAACAACATCACTCCATTGCCTAAAATTCCCTTTCTCCAAAGAAACCATTATAACTAAATTCTTCAAAATTTCAAAGATAGTGCTTTCACAAAAATTCCAAAAAAGAATTAAACTTGATTTGCAACAAAATTTGAGGTAGCCCATTTTGTGATCTCCATGCTGACAACAAGAAAACTCCATCAAGAAAAAAAATAGCTTCTTATGAGACTTTCTCCAACAACCAACTTCACTACAACACTATTTAAAAGGAAAAGACCCACCCACATTGCCAATGTGGGATTAATGTTCTAGTAATGGTAAAAAAAAATAGTGAATTCTTCTCACACCCAACAAAGAATAGCCATGAGAAAAATGGAAACCCTAATATGAAATATTTAGGGGAAACTTTATGAATTATAAAGTTTAATGAATATTTTTCCTCCCAACAAGAAAATCACATGCCTCTTATAGAAGGTGATTTCGAGCTTTCTACCTAGTTTCCAAACACCTCCAAACAACAAATGCTTTAATTTATTCAAACCTCATACACCAACCGCCTATCCAGGTAGAGACACCAGTAATAGGGAAAAATGAAACACAATATAGTCATCCAGCCAAACACTTGAGCCTCCAAATGCAATAGGGAGAAACATGAGCCCTCTTCCAGGAAAATAATTGCCTCCAACAAAAGAAAAAATGTGGCCCTTCCAATGGAGAAAATAACGCCTCAAATAACAAAAAATCACAATGACTGCAAAAATGATGAATCACACCTCTTCAAACAAATGCCACGACTGAGAAAATTGGAAAAAAGACGCCTCTTGAGCCCTCAAAAATCATGCCTCTACAAATTCAATAATGGCTATTGTGATTCAAAATTCCCCTTCCATCTTCACACGGCTGGAAGATGAAATGAAATGTTGGCAAAGAAATGCCAATCACAACCTTTTTGAGAGTGAAATTTGGCCTTCTTCAACACAAACGTTGTCTCTAACATAGAAATATGTGGCCTCCAAATTGAAATTGAGCCAGGGGAAAAATCGTGGCCTCTCAAGAGGAGAATCATACTCTCGTGGCCTTAGAATTCATGACAAGGAAAATGAAGTAATTGAAAATAAAGTGAATAAGAAAATTTTGAAATTTTAAAAATCTCAAATGTCGAGCAAATAAATGATCTCAAAAACTTTGATGAAAACTCTTAGGAAGGAGAGAAAAATGGTTGGCTCTGATACCATGTTGGTGTTATCCACCTCCCAGGAGCACCATCTGCAACAGAAAATCCTTCACAATGTACAAGAGAAGCACAACTATTTCACCAAAATGAGTGAATAGATTGAGATGATTAAAAATACATGTACTGTATAGGATTTTAAAGGAAATCTAAAAAAGGTGACGGGTAAAAAACTACCCAATACGGGAAATAAAAACACTACAGTAATTATCCCTAAATTAAACCTAATACACTAATAGTTTCTTACTTCATTAGTGATATCAAAGTGAGAGTTCTTGAGTGTATAGGAAGAAGCGTCGATGTGAGAAAGTTTGCACCAGGACCTATGATTGTGTGTGTGATTTTCATGTAGATAGATCATTGGACATGAGGTAGTCTATACTAGAGAGGATGGGATGGGTTATGAGGAGACCCATAAGAATTTTATCCTGGGAACAATATTGGGAAGAAGTGGAAAAATAA
The DNA here is from genome assembly GCA_007258455.2 of Sequoia sempervirens. Taxonomy (NCBI): domain Eukaryota; kingdom Viridiplantae; phylum Streptophyta; class Pinopsida; order Cupressales; family Cupressaceae; genus Sequoia; species Sequoia sempervirens. The sequence continues at coordinate 296,739,245 of VDFB02271358.1, forward strand.
GAAGTACCGTGAAGAATTTGAAAAGCTCTAAACTGAAGTAAATGTATTGGAAAGGAAGATTAAAGAGGAAGTGAGAGTGTGAGATGAGAGACATGGGGAGAAGAAAATTTTCATGAAAGAGGACAGTGAAGAGAAGAATAGAAATAAAAGGTATTGCAACCCTTTGGTAGGGGTTGAATGTAACGAAGAATATGTGGGGGTATCCCACACAAATGGAGAAGATAATGAGGTGCAAGTTTCAATGATTGCATGTGAATGGAGTGCATTATGTAAAGTGGATGAAGAAGGTTTGCAATAAAAAATTGTGAACATTGATGGTCCTAAGTTTGATGAGTAGGTTTGTGAGGAAGAGGAAGATCTCATGTTGAAAGAAGAGATGGAAAGAATCAACAAGTTGATAGAAGGAGAATTGATGGAAAAATGTGAAGAGGAGTTTTCAAAACTTGTCGTTGAAGGTGAGAAGATGGATGTCGCAACAAAGAATGAGGAAAAAGATGTTAGGACAATGAACAACAATGAGGTAAATTTTAATTTTGTATTAGTTGTGATGATTCTATACCTTCTTTGCTAAAAATAGATGAGGATGTTGAGCAACAAGAGAGTATACAGATGGAAATTTTTAATTTCCATGGAGTAGTAATTGCATATTTGTATAAGGATATAGTATATTTTGATTGTTTTTTGGGTAATACATATTTGGACATAAAATTTGTAGAGGATGTTGCAAGTGAAACTTGGTGGAGGTGGTCGGTTTGTGGTGGGTTGAATTCCACAAGAGCAAAGGGGAGAATGTATGGTATTAGGAGGAGGAAGATGGTACATTGTGGATACAAGTCCACGATAGGAAAGATGAATGGAGTGTAGAGTTGTTAGATGAGGAGGTTGCTTGTTCCAACTAAGTGTTGGAAGAGGAGAAAGAAGACTCAATTGTAGGTACCAAATTCAGTGATGGATTTTTTTGAGGATTGCTTACAATATGAAAGAGTAGTACTACCACTCAACTCTATTTTGTGAATCCATATTCACAAAAAATTTCCTACATTGGGTGTCTGATGCAAGAGCATCTAGGGGTACTAGCAATCTTGCATCACCAAAAATATTGCTAATTTATTTTTTGTTATTTTCAATAAGGGCTAATTTGTATGGAAAATAAATATTTTAATTTGCAATAATGTGATTTTCCCTTGTGGTGATATGTAAATGCAATTTTTGAAGGAAATATGTTGAAGTAAATTTTTCTAAGGCATAATTGGGAAAATACTCCTTTTGGGCATCCCATTCCTGGTGGGGACCACTTGGGGTGCATGTTCTTGCATGTTAAATTGTATGCCTTGCATGAAATTGCATGTTTGTGCCACAAGCTTTGCATGTTTCTACATGCTTGTGCCACAAGCTTTGCATGTTGCTGCATGTTCATATTTGGAGTTGTTGGAGCCATTGAGAATCAAAGGTGTCATAATTGACCAAATTTGATTGGCCATGGTTTAGGTACCCATGTGAAGGCCATGTGAGCATTGATTAATTTAATTAAATTTTTATGATTATTTCTCCAAATGGGATGTGGGTTTTCCAAGGAGGTTTTTTTTTGTGGTTTTAGAAAACAATAGTGGTTTTCTCATTCTAAAACTTCTATATTATGATGCCTTGTCATTGGGGAGTGATTTGTAAAAAACGCTCTATGTTTAGGAAATAGATCAACACTTTTCTCCAAATATCATTCAAGGAAACCCTAGAGATCTCAATCCAAGGATGTAAAGGGGAAAGAGATATGCAATAGGGATGTCCTAGGGTCTGATTAATGACTAAAAGGGGGTTCACCACTAAGATAGGGCTTGGAAAGACTAGTAATATGCAAGATCTAATGATGAAACTTAATTACATGCAAGACTATAATAAATGACCTAGAAATAAATGCAAAATAGAACATGAAACTGAGAAATCAGAGAGGTGCACCTAGAAACCTCTAGCAGCTTGAAACAAGATCTGAAATGTTGAAAATATTAAATTTAAGGCACACTAGGACTCATACGCTAGGCTGGGCGTATCAATTCCAAACTAGGGTTTCTAGGCTAGAATAGGAATTTGGCAGTGGTTGATCTAAATCTTCATAAATATGGAAAATTCATTGTATTGGGACTCATACACCACAAGTGGCATATAAGTCCCATTTTGTCGTGAAGTGTCCCAGGAGCAGAATTATGAAGTGAAACTTTGTGAGCCTCTAAAGATAGATCAAATAAGCACTTTCCCACTATTTTCATGCAAATAGGTTGGATATCTTGCTCTAGATCCGAGTTTCCATGAGCCTTGACAATTTTTCATGTCAACTTTTGCAACTTTTACAACTTTGCAATCTTGATACTTTTGAAGGCTTCAAATCCACTTTTTCTTTAACCTATAAACCTGCACTTACACAAAGAGAGAAAAAGTGTTGTTTTGTTAGGGAATAGGATTTTTCCTTGGTCAAACCCCATTTAGGTAATTAAACCAAATGATGAAACAATGAAATAAGGACATGAAACATGAACAATGATACTGTTGATGCCAAAAATTGGAAAGGTAACAACCTTTATGGGAAGCTTAGTTAATGGGGGGACCAATTATGCTAAACTGAGTGACCTTCAGATTTTTAAAGAAGCCAACTTCTTCTATAATTGGGGTTTTGGAATGGGAAAAGGAAGGAGATATAAAAAATAAATTCGAACTAAGGCAAAGCGCCAAGACTTAGATGTAAGGCATGATAAATTTATCTTTTAGATTTGATTTAAGGGTTCGTTCAGTAATTTGCTATGTCTCAAAATAACATAAATCAAAGATGAAAACCTGAATAATTTATTCAATGTCATAAAATAATTCTCATATGCATTTTTACTAAAAAGAAGAGTCAAAAGATATGGTATAAATCAGCAAGCTTATATTGAAATCATAGAAGTTCTGCAAATAAACAATTCAAGACAATAATGACACAATATAATGTTTTATAAAATAGCCTAAGAAAACAAAAAGGCCAAACAATGGCACAATCTAAAAGCAATACAAAAGGCCTGGTGTCTTTTCCCTAATTTTTTTCTATCTTCCAAACTCATTTTTGGGAGGAAGAAGTAGTATATATAGATAAAAAATCCCACCACCTGGTGGGAAATAATAGAAAAGATTTTGTATCATGAGTAATGATGCTTGTAGCAATGATTTCCTTCGGCCATTGCAATAGAAAACATTCGATCGATGAACATAGTCGCACTCAAGCTAGATGAATCCTTTGTGAATGATGGCAGTGGTCTTAGAAAAACCCTATGTAGACATGTGCCATTCACCCATGAAGGAAATTAGAACACATGGAAATATGGTGGGGCACATTGCTCGCTCTCTCTTTCCCTTCAATGAAGTCCCTGCAAAAGAGACATGTGGAAACAGGTCAGAGTCCATTTGTTGCTTCCTCTTCCTTGTGATGGAAAACTATGCGATGAAGACACATGGAGGCATTCTTTACTACCAGCGTTGACTGTGGGGTCCACCCAAAAAGTGAATATAGATAGAAATTATGTGGTATGTGGACTGGGTTCGATTGAAAAGTGAAGGGAAGCAGCCTTGAAGTGCCCATGATGATGGCATGTGGAAGCATGGAGAAAGCCAGTAGGAGAGTGAAGGGAGGATTCCTAGTGAGGAGCACCTAGTAGACACGTCGAGGTAGCTTGGATGAAGTTCTAGAAAAAGGGGCCTGATGATTGTTTAAAAAGATGAGGCATGGTATGGTACTTAGCAAAAACAAAAACCACCCAGAGGGAGCTCGAGGAATTTAATATGCATAGCTTTTAGCAACTATCAGGGGCGTTATGCCTGTAGAACGAGGAACCCAAAAAAAATTGGCTTGTAGACCAGAGTCCTATCCATTGGGTGACAAAATAAAAGCTTAGAGAGAGTGGCCTATAGAGGTAGCCAGTCAGCCTCAGATGGAGTCGATATGTCACACAAATTCTCTTGTGCTCTGCTTAGATAAATCATTTCTTTGTAAGGAAGCGTCGCGAATATATCGACACCGGACTCGAGTTGGAAGAGCAGTCACACTATCTGATGATTGACACCTTCAATATCTATTGCAGTAGGAGGTTGACTGAAGCTCTGGAAAATGGATGTGTCCTACTATTTTTCTTCTATCTTTTCTATAATCTACTCTGTAGTAGCCATTGAGTCGTTAGAAAGAAATGGGGAGGGTAAAACCATCTTAGCTAGGAGAACCTAGCTTGCATGCTATGCATGGTTCAGTCTAGTGTGACAACACACTCGCTAGCATGAAGGATGGTTGCGTGGAAGTGGATGAACTTGTGTATTTTTTTTGTAGCGACCTTCCTATCCCTAATCCCTGCATTTGCTAAGTTCTCATCCGAGACCATGTATAGTTTATCCAAGAATTTTTTTTGCCTCAAGAACCTTCTTCATGATGATTTGCGGGAACCACTCAATCGCTCCACGAACTTCCCTACCTAAGCTTGTCACCTCCCCCATAAATTAGAGCATCAAATGGAGAGTCAAGTAGAAGGCCTTGACCTTTTCCCAGTATGAAATGTATAATTGTCGAGCCACTGGAAGGAGGTCCAACTGGGTAGCAGGGGTTTTGGGAAGACTCTTCAAAGACTTGATCTCTGCATATTTTGAACTAACATTCTATGCCAGTTCTACAATATTTTTGTTTACACCTGAAAGTTTCTCTGACAAAGTCTTCCATTCGGCAAGCCATTTTTCTTCAGCCTAGTTTTTGTTCACTAATTCTGTTTCGAGGGAATACTTCATCTCCTAGAGATCATTCTCCAATTGAGTCTTTTGGTCCTCAAAGTCTGCACCCTTTTGCTAAATTTTTTGCTCTAATTAAATGCACTGATGTTCAAACTCCTGATCTTTTCGTTGCATATCTTGCTCCACCTAACCCAACCGGTCTTGAAATTCTTCATTTTTCTACTCCAACTCGATGACCAAGTTGGAATCATCAGATTGAAACTTTGCAAGCTCCTCCCAGAGCTTATCTCGCTTTGTTTATGCTTTATCTGATAAGCGCGTGAATTTTTCTTCTCTCACATTTTCCTTCGCTAGTAGGTCCTCAATCCTCTTCTTTACAAGTTTCATCTCCTCTTCTTTCTTCTTCAGTTGGTGACCGAATTTGAGGAAGTCGGTGGTCACCACCCGTTGTGTTTCTTCCATGAGCTCAACTTTGTCTTGTGGCCAAGCTATGTTCAGATCGAGTCACATGGAAAATATGTTGTAATCATCAAGTTGTATTTCCCCTTGTGGTTTGATGATGGTTGGGTACATGGTTGCGAAATGTAGCGATTAATGAGCCTCATTGAAAATAGTCAGCACCTTTGATTCGGCTGGCTTCTTGGCTTCCTTGGCCTTTTACTTCTGTATCTTGATAGGTTGTGCTTATTTTATTCTATTTCCCTCTGCTAGAAATTGGGCTGGCAATCTAACTATCCCACTTGCAAAAGGTGCACTGGGAGGTAGGGCGAAAGGGAATGAAAGAGTAGTGGTTTCAAATTTTTTCTTCAGAAGATTGACTGTAAGTGGGGAGAATGGAGGAATATTCCAAAGCCTAGTTTGTGAACCAGTGGGAGGGCTCATTAGGTGTTGTGGCAATAGTGGAGTCATGGTGGACTTTATTGGGTGGAATGAGCTAGGCTTGATATAGTAGTAGCAAGAGGGTTATCAATGGCGACCGTGGAGGAAAAATGTGAAGTGATAGTAAACATGGATAGGGTTGAGGAAAAAGTTGGAAAGGTCCATGGAGTAAAGGGAAATGGTTTCACATGGGAGAACTATGAGAAACCTCTTGTGACCATTGTAGCAGAAGCAAAGAAAGAAGGGCCGACACTTGAAGTGAGGGGGGCCACAGACACAATAGGAGAAACTAAAGATTATGAAACAATAGAATAGGGAGAAAAAGTTACTTGTTGTTCAGATGGTTGTGGTCCTTGGCTCACTACGGGCTCCTAGCTTGATGCGAGCTCTTTTCTTGCTGCGGGCTCTTGGCTTGTTGCGGGCTCCTGGCTTGCTACAGGCTCTTGCAAACTCTCTCTAGAAACTGCTTATGTGCGTTGCCATTTGACAGGTGGGGAATCATTGACCTCTATAGCCTTTGATTATTGCTATGAATTCCTAGTTCTTTGTACAATCCAGGTGTGAATCATTGAGGCCCTTGTACATGATATGTTCACCCGCACATTTGAAGAGACCTTGATAGGTTGATTCATCGTCCTGTCTTTTAGTTGCATTGGGGATATCTATGCTTCTACTTCCTTCTCCTTTTCCTTCTTCGTATCTATTTCAGCCTCCTCCAAATTGACATCTTCATCATCGCTTGTGTCAGAAATAATATGCACTTCATTCCATAATTTATCAAATATATCATTCATCTGCACACTTTGATAAGGGGCATCAAGGCATTGGATTTCTTGTCGGTAGATCCAAAAATCCTTAAAAAAAAATTTGTTCCAATTTTATTTTTTTGACAACTCATTGCGAAGAGTGGCTCTAATGTGAAGCTTCTCATTATACTTTGCTAAAGGGAAGAAGCACTTAATCCATGGTGGTCTACTATCCTTGATTGGAATATGACCTAGGTCAACCAATAGCTCATCCTAATCCTTCTTGGGACTCTGCTGCTTCTCCCAATATGGTCGAGGGTTATGGGTTACCTTGAAATGCTCATTTGGTAAGTCATTATTGGGGTTGTAATGCCATTTGTTGCAAATCCACACTAGCCCCAAATGAGCCAACTTTTCCTCTAGCAGCTTATGCATCTTCTTCTTGGCCATAACCACCATTTTAAAGCTCAGCGGGCAGACAAAAAAATCCCTTCTTCTTGGATTTTCCCTTGCAAAAAGTATAGTCAATAATTGATACCTGTCGAAACATTTCGCGGGCCAACACTCAATTTTTGAGACATGCTAGAAGTCAGAATGGTTCCTTGGTAAAACTGTGGATCCAGATGAATGCAAAATCTTCTCTGAGAAACTAGTAGCATTTCAGAGTGAAATTCGGCATGTATTCTATCTAGTCCATGGTGAGTCGGTAAAGAATGCCATCTTCACTCAAATCTTGTAGAATCAGAGTCAAGAAATAATCCAAAAATGCATAATAATCATAAGTTGAGGAGAGGAGAGGAGTCCATATAGAAAATGGCCTTCTTCTTCCCTTTTCATCAAATATCGCCAATTTCACATGTTTTTTGAAGAATTTGGGGTTATGATGCAAAAAAATGTGGGCAAGGAAGGAAGGAAACTTGAACTTTTGTTGCATTTTGTAGTCCCTTATCTGCCTCAACATCTCCTCAACAATGAATTTTGCAAAGTTGTACCAAAAACAGGAATGTTTCCTATGCAACTAAAACCCCAGACCCAATTGGAACTCTTGAACATACCTGTTAGTGTCCATTCCAAAAACAAAGGCCATCATTGAAAATGCCTCCTGTAGGTCCATGGGGAAAGCATTGTGCACCATTGTAATTTTTGGTGGCTTTTTTTTATCATGGCTGGACCTTTTGGTTTCTTTGTTATAAAAATATGGAGCCAAATTTTTGGTTCTCCATATTTCCTTCCCCTTTGCTGGAGTGAATGACTCTATATTTTCCACTATGGAGCTTTGGTCAGGGATGCATAGCATGTTCCAAATAGCTTCTAGGCAGATATTAACTTTCAGCTTCTGACCCTCGATGGTGTTGGTATTCAGTTGAAATGATTAATTTGGCTTCATCAACTAGTCCTGGGTAGTAGTGCACAAACGAGACCATATATTGTGGAAGCCCGCTGAACCATAGCTTTTGTGCCAAAGAATCTAGGTCGTTGATTTTCTTCATCCTTTCGCAGGCATCCTACCTCAAAGTCTTAGGGTTCTTTGCGAGGATGGGATCATGAATGTTATCCCATTCCTCCTTTATTTTTCTCTGGTCTTTGTGGGTTTTTTTCTTTTCTTAGGTCCATGTGTTTACCCACTCTAGCTTCTCTGGTATCCTAGGTGAAGTGTAACAGATGTTTTCAAAGACATAGGTGGTTGGTACTGCACAGATGACATCAAAAAAGATTTTTGTTTCCTCTCCTTGCGCCTCTATTTGAGAATTTTCTACCACTTTCCTTTTGCTATAGATCTCTACTATGCTCATTTTTTTTGCAATTCGCTTCAGCTTTGTCTACAATCAACACTCTTGCTCTAGGTAGCATGCTAAAAAATATTTCATAATGTGAGCTGCTTGCATGCAATACTTAGTTATTTCTTTTTTGGGGTAGCCAACAACGCTTGCCTTTTAGCATTAAATTTGGCATATACCGCCAGTTCTTTGCATGTGTGAAATGGATTCCTTGCCATTTTGAAATGACAAAAATTCATAATGATATTTGATAATGATGTCCTACAACACAATTTTCTTGGAAATTGAGTCAATGATTGAAGGAAGCCTAAGCTTTTGCATGCTTTAGAAATTAATATCCCAAAAAGAATGATTAAGCCCAAATATGCAATAAGTACTTGAAAAGATTTGCATTCTACCTTGGAGTTTGGAAAATTCTTGAAACATGACACCTCAACATTTGGCCGTGTAGACTACTACTAAGGACTGCCACCAGTTTATGCTAATTAATTAGCTCTTATTAACCTTGCACGCAACAAAATATACCTAGCAGATGCAACTAGGCGGGAAATTCAAGCAAGCTCTGGTGGGATTTTTGAGTTGGTTCTCAATTAGCATCATTCTTATGGCACACAAATTACCTTGCATATCTTGAAACTTTCTATAGATAGGCGTCTAGGTAATAGCAAAATCACACTTAGTAATTTGGGAAGAATCGATAATAGGTAGTTAGGTAGAATTTGGAATTAGCAGTTTCGTAGAGCTAGACTTAGGCAATATTATAGAGATTAGTATCAGACAGTTGCATAGAGCTTGCTACCATGAAAACACCTATTAGGCTAGTTTGTAAAAAGTCCTAGACAAAATTCCTTGGTGAAATCTTGAATAGGCGATTGAAAAGAATGACCAAGAATAAGAATTCACTAGCTATCATAGCCATGAAGTGGGTTCTGGGGAGGGATTGTATTGAGTTTGAGGATAAATACTGGGTTAATACTGACACATGTTCTCACTTTGTTGCATCTTTACTTGATATTCAGGTTCGCAAGCCACTGATTCTTTGCCTCGTACTAAAAATCTTCCCAAAGAAGTACCTTGGAGGCCTAGGCGAGGTGGTGGCGAATGTTGCGTTTTGTCTGGGCCTTCCAACGATGAGTGACCTTCAAAAATATATTGAAGAAGATGCAATAGTACCATGGGTACCGTTCCTAATTGGGTTTCACATCCAGTCACATGAAGAGCATCATCAAAGGGTAACCCATGCCTGCCACTTCTTGTTTCACTGTTATAATGTGGTGCCCTTCTATGATGTTGACAAGTACACTGACTTTAGGAATTTGGTGTTCCCTCCGCCACTCGCCATTACTCCTGCGGATGCTACTCCTACTCCTGATGCTCCTATTTCCATTCTTGTTGATGAAGTAATTCCAGACGCTACTATTGATGCTTGCATTGCTCCTACTCGAGACTAAAAATATTTTATGTTTTAAGAAATCATCACTTTGTTAATCCATTATATATATATATATATGCTTGAAAAAAGGCCTTACTGGATATATATGAAGAAATCGCAAAATATAAAGATATACTCTAGAAGTATGGCCTCAGAGCCATTTTGAAATGTATTATCGAAGTATATATTTCCGTATTTAATGAATATACAACTTATATTAAGATTTTGGCTCCTTTTCCTTTTGATTTTGCAATGTGGGTTCTCTTTTCCATTTTTGCACATATGTGTTCATTCCAATTCTACATATGGGTGTCACTTTTCTCTTCTTCATGAGTTGCAAGTTAGTTCTCTCTACTTTTTTTAATAATGGGTTCCATTTTTTTTCCTGCTTCCTTGCACTGTGGAATTAATTGAAAGACCGACCGAAAAAAACATGAAAGAAAAATAATTACACTACTCACATATTTACACTGGCAGAATAGTACTGAAGCTTAATTAAAATTTTTTAGGTGAATTTTGTTAATCAGAATACCCAATGCTTCTTGCTTCATATTTTCCAATTCAAATGCATTGTGTTGTTTGCATTGAATTATTCTGAAAGGACCTTCCCATAAACTATTGAACTTTCTATGTTGGCTTGGCTTTGTAGCCCTTTCATTGAATTTTAACACTAGTTCCTCACACTTTAGACCTTGGTCTAAAGCTTTCTTGTCAAACCATCTCTTAAACACTTGCTGGCGGTTGGACATGGCTATCAGGGCCTTTCCCCTATTTTCTTACACTTCCAGCTACTCGGCCAATCGAATCTCCATGACACCGTTTTGTTCTACCTCAAGAGATTTGAGCAGTTGTAGCACATGAATCTCCATAGAGATAGGCAATAATGCTTCTTTCCCATACACTATCTCATATGGAGAAGTCTTGAGGATTTGATTGAGAGTTATGCAGTCTACCCAGAGTGTTGCCCAAAGGTTTTTATGTGATTCTCTTTGGTGTTCTGACTTGATTCTTTTAATGAGTCAGACTGAATTTTTGTTAGTCGACTCAGCTAGGTTTTTCCCCTATGGGTAGTAATTTGATGATGTTTTCAAGAATATGCCATGCGTTAGTACGAATTGACATACCTTAGAGCCTAGGAAATCCTTGGCATTTTCAGAGATGATGGTCTTTGGCAGGCCAAATCTTGTCACCAGTTCTTCAAGGAAGTCCACTATCTCCACCTCCATCGCATTCTTGAGGGCCATGGCCTCGGTCCATTTGGTGGAGTAATCAATGGCCATGAGGATCCATTTGTGTCCAGCGTTGGAGGTAGGATTAATCATCCCGATAAAATCAAGGCCCCATTATGTGAAGGACTCATCAACTACTATCGAATAAGAGACGAACTACAACTTTGTTGAGAGGACCCTAAAGGAATAATATATTTTGTAAGTAAATTTATTTATGATTTAGCAGCAAGTCAAGCATTTATATTGTGTGAGGTAGGATTTATATTTTGTGTTGGTCCTCTTCTTTGACCTAGATGTGGTTGTAACTAGAGAATCTGTCTAGTAAAGAAAACATTTATGACCCTGCCACTGTTTGCAAGATTGACTCCATAGAAGGTAGTGGGTAGTGGTCCTTTAGGCATGCTCTGTTCAGGTCCCAAAAGTCAACACATAGGTGAATATCTTCGTTCTTTCTTCGGACTGGAACCAGGTTGGATACCCATGTGTTGTGCTTGATTGAGAAGATGATTTGAGACTGAATTATCTTTGTCAGCTCTTGTACCATTAGTGCCTTAATCTTCGGATTCACTAGCCTCTATTTTTGGTGGACTAGTTTTGTACGTTCTGTCAACTCTATTGTATGTTGGATGATGTCGGGATCGTATCCTTTAAGGTCATCATATGACTAGGTCATTACTCCTTCATACTTCTCACAGAAGTTGATGAGTCTTTCTTTATCATGATGTGGGACATCTTTCCCAACTTTGAGCTTTCTTCCATCTCTGACCTGAAGGTCTACATAGTCATTTTTCTCTGCTACAAACTTCCTTTTGTCATTCCTCGCATTGTCACAATTGAACAGGTTTTTGAGAGTGACTAATCCCTTTGAAAGATTTTTGGATCTTAGCTGAATGATTTTTCTGTTGTAGGCCTTGACAATCTTCAGTTGGAGTTGGTTGGTCAGACTATCACTCATACAAAGTGTTTTTTATGAATTAGGTCAGAGGCAAGATCAAATTGAGATCCGATTGTGGCCATGTGGTCCGCCTCACCATTTTTTCTCTGGGCACTTTCTGGATGTTGAAGGCTTTGAAACCCTCAATCAGGTCCTAGACTCTATGTCTATAGGATATCATGTGAACATTCTTGGCTGTGGAGAGCCCTCAGACTTGATTAACCACTAGTTCAGAATCTATGAACACCATTAGTTGCTTGATTCCCATCCACTCCACAAGGCTTACACCTTGCGCTAGGCCCTCATATTTAGCTTCATTGTTTGAACAAGTGAATTGGAAGCGGAAGGACCTCAATATCTTTTCATTTAATGGGGATATCAAACATATCCCAACTCCTATGCCAACTTTACATCTTGCTCCATCAAAGTGCAATGTCCATAGCTTTGAGGCTTGATCACTTTTGGATTCCTTCATGATCTTCAAAATCTCTTGATCTTCATCATAAATGACATAGGTGCCTAACCTAGTGGCATGATAGTTGTCAAAAGGATCAACGTCTATAAATTCGCTCAAGAGAACTTCCTCTAAATCAGTCCGATCTCCGGTGACTTCTTCTTGCTCTAGTAACTCGGTGTAATAAATTTCCTCCTTGGTGAAAGAGGCATGGGAAACCTGAAAATTGATCATGGCTTCATCGACCACATGTTTTGAATGTAGAGCTTCAGACACTATTTTTATTTTAGCTTCATGCTTGGTCCTTAGGATTAAGTGTGACTAGTTTAAAGACATATATCTGTGTCATAGAAAAATTGCCCCTTGTAATTTTCATGGTCTTTTAGGTCTTGTTTCATGTTGTGGGAACTATGTTGCTCTAATTTTATGTTGTGGCATGGCTTGAACATGCTTATTTAGGTACTAAAATTCAAAGAACGATGTCTTATGAAGGTGTTGTGAAGTGTTGTAAGACATTTCTACATTCTTCTAGTCTCTATTAATTATAATTTATCTAAAAATCACCTTTTTACACATCATCAAGTCCTATTTTGAAGTGTTGTAAAGTCTTGTAACAAGATTTCATGCTTTTCTAGGCACATCTTCACTATTTATCATTTTCTTATGCTTTATTTGACCTCTTTATGCCCTCATATGTCTTAATTAAGTGTATTTTTTAATATTATCCTGACAAACAACATTAAATACAACATATTTCCCGACACTTATTTTTAGGTCTTGTTGATGCCAAAAGTTGGCAAGGTAACAACCCTTTATGGGAAACTTAGTTTATGGGGAACTTATTGTGCTAAACTGAGTGACCTCTGAATTTTACAGTAGTTGACTTCTTCTGTAACTAGGGTTTTGGAATGGGAAATGGAAGCAGATATAAAATAATGAATCTAACTATGGCGATATGCCATAATTTAGATAAAAGGAATGATAAACATATCTTTTGGATATGATCTAAGGGCCTACTTAGAAATTTACCATATCCTAGAATAACAAAGATTAAAGATTGTAGCATGAACAATTCATTTAATGAAAAAATAATGATCCCACTCATTTACTGAAAAGAAGAGTCAACACACATGATTTGAACTAGTAAATTTGCATTCAAATTATAGAAGTGTGATAGACAAACCATTCAAACAAAATGACATAGCATAAAGTTTATCAATAGCATAAGAAACAAAGAGGTCGAACAATGGCACAATCTATGAATTTTTCAATAAATTAAACAATACAAAGCCCTGGTCTCTCCAACAATCCTATAACTCTAAGAACTGGTGAAAAAAATATAATCACCAAACTGTAACCTAAAATATTGGAACCTCTGGATCTATGAAAATCACTAAACTAGGAACCTTAGAACTGAAGCAAAGAGTTGTATTTATAGTGAGCCCTCCACCGCTTGGTGAGAAACAACCTAAAATATTTGAAATCTTAGTAATGATGTAAAGGAAATGATCACCCTTGGTCGTTGTAATAGAAAATATTTGAGACACAACATTTGGCCGCCCTCCATTCAGGTGCATCCCTTGCTAATGATGGCAGTGGTCCAACAGAGCCTCATGTAGACAAGTGTTGCCCTTTAAGATAAACCAGTTAGAACACATGGTAGAAGCCACAACTTGTAGTTCACCTCATCCTCTACATTGAAGTAGTGTATGATGAAGAGATGCGTGGCAACATTTTGCTGCCCACGGTTGATATTTCATTCCTTCACTGAAAGCTTGCGCAAAGAAGACACGTAGCAAAACGTTTACTATAGATGCCATTATGGGGCCTGCCAAATCCTTATAAGAATGGGAGCTACGTGCAATGCGAGCAGGGTCCAATTAGGAAGCAAAAGGAAATGATTAAAATAGCTTGTGGTGACGACATGTGGGAGCCTTTTTGGGGGCCAATGGAAAAGCAAAGAGGAAATGCATTTGGAGTGTAGTGAGCAGACATGTGGCAAAAGCCACAATGACAACCAAAAAGGGGGACGATGGCAATTGTTGAAGGCATGGGCCGACACTTAGCCAAAAATAAAACTTGAAGGGAGCATGATGAATTTTGAATTCACAGCTTCTGGTGACTAACACGGACGTTTTGCTTGAGGAATGTGGAACCCAAAATTTTTCTCTGGCTCGCAAACTAGAGTGCAATCCATTGGCAAAAAAAATAGAGCTTGTAAAGCACTGCCTGCAGAGACAACCAGTTGTCTTTGGATGGCCTCTCTAGTCTGCACAAATTCTCTTGCGCTTCACCTAGGTCAATCATTTCTTTATGAGGCAGTGCATTAGGTGAAACAACCCCTACTTCATAATGGAACAAAAACTATGCAAGAGGATGGATGACCCCTTCAATGTCTGTTGCAGTAGGAGGATAACTGAAACTCTAGAAAAAATTTGGGTTTCACTCCTTCTCTTCAATTCTTTCTACAATCTATTTAGCTATGGGTATAGACTGCTTTAGTCCGCTACAAGGTCGAGTGGCAATAGATGAACCTGTTTTCTATTTGAGCAACAACATCCCGATCCTCGATTCCTACCTTAGCTAAGTCTTCATCAAAGACCAAATATAGATTGGTGAGAAAAATATTTGCTTCTGGAACCCTCTCTGAGATGAATCGCGGGAATTGCTCAATTGTTCCATGGACCTCCTAGCTCAATTTGGTTTCGTTTGAGATGAATCAGAGTGTTGGCTGTAGTGTTAGGGAGAAGGTTTTAACCTTTTCCCAATAAGAAATATATATCTGCCGAGCCAATGGGATGAGGTCTAGTTGCACGGAGGAGGCTTGGAGAGAGCTCTTCAGAGAGGATATTTCTGCATTCTTTTAGTTAATAACTTTTTCTAATTCTACACTTCTTCCTCTCGCGGCTGACAATTACTCCCCAAAGCTACTTATTTCTTTAAGCCATTTTTCCTCGGCCCGGGTGTGGTTTTCCAATGTTGTGTTAAGATGTGACTTTGTCTCTTGAAGATCTTTCTCCAATTGGGCCTTTTGGCCCTCAAAATTTGCATGATTATTTTCTAATTCTTGCTCATATAGAGCACTTTGAGCTACCAACTCTTCCTTCTTTTGCTGCAAATTTTGCTTTGTTGAGGGAAATTGACTTTGATACTTTTGGTTCCTTTCCTGCAGCTCGTTGAGCAATATGGGGTCAACAGACTGGGACTTACTGAGCTTCTCCTAGAGCTTGATCCACTCCAACTCCTCCGTTCGCACCTTCTCATGCAGGTGCGCAACCTTAGTTTCTAGTGATTTCTCTTTTGTTTCTAGGAAACTGACTCATTCCCTCATCAAATTTAGCTGCTCCTCCTTTTTCTTCAATTGATGACCATACTTTAGGAAGTCGGTTGTCACTAGCCGCTGCATTTCCTCCATGAGTTCCACCTCATCCTGCGGCCAGGCTGCAGTCAGATCAGGCCCCATGGCATACATGTCATAGTTGCCCGAAAGCATCTCCCCCTACGGTTTGACAACATTTGGGTACATGGTAGTGAAATTTAGCACCTTTTTCTCTTCATTGTAAACTGTATATACTTTGGACTTCACCTCCTTCTTATCATCTTTTTCTTTTCACTTCTAGATCCTAAAGGCTCGCATTTTCTTTGTGGCTTCTCCCTGAGATATGAATTTAGATGGCAACCAAACTAGTCTGCCAACAATAGGTGCACCGTGAGGAAGGGAAAAAGGAAATACCCGTGTAGCGTCCCCTTTCATTTTCTTTGGTGGAAGATTGACAGTTTTTGGGGAGAAAAAGGGGACCTGCCATAGTTTGGTTTGTGAACTAGCGGAAGGTATCATCAGTTGCGGCGATGGGGTGGTCATAATTGACTCCATTTGTTGGGAAATTTGGGTCAGACTTGAGGTAGTAGAGGCAATAGTGGTGCTAATAGTGATTGAGATTTTAGCAAGAGAGGCGAGGAGATATTGAGCAGTGGCAGCCGGTGTGAAATTTTGTGGAGGTGTCAAGATAGATCAAGCCCAGTTTGGGAAAATTGGGAGAAACCTCTCAGAAACAATGTGGTAGGGGCAAAAAAACAAGGGTTGATAATTGTAGTAATAAGTGTTGCGAGAATGGAAAAGGACACCAAAGACTGAGAAGTAAGAAAAGAAGAAGCAAAAATTACCTATTGACTTGACATTGGTGGTGCTTCACTTGTTGCTGACTCCTTACTTCAGGCTCTTAGATTGCTGCAAGCACTTGACTTGCAGTGACTCCTTTTGATCCTTCGCTCGAAATAGCTTCATTTCATTACCACTTAGTGGGTGGGGAATCTTCGATCACCACAGTTTCTATAGTTTCTAGTTGCTGCTGTTGGGGAACTCTTGCCATTTTTGAGGCCCAGGTGAGTGTCCACGAGGTTCACAATACATTTAGTTGCACATTTGAAGTGAAATAGGTAGATTTCCCTATAGACTTTCTCTTTTGCTAGGAAAAGGACGCTAATGTCTCGGCTTCCTCCTTCATCTACTCTTCTTCTTCATCGGGGTCGTTGCCACCACCATCGCTTGAGTTGGGAGCAGGGTGCTCCTCATCCCACAGCCTCTCAAACACTTTATCTTCCGCTATGTCATCATAAGGTACATCAACCAATTTTATCTCCTAGTGATATATGCAGAAGGCTTTGATCTTTTCATTAGTCCATTCTTCCTCATTCTTTAGCTCATTGTGCATAGCCTTCCCCATTTTATAGTTCTCATCATTATCTGCCACCAGGAAATAAAACCTGTGCCATGGTTGCTTGTTGTCTTCCATGGGGATTTGAACCAGGTTGACCAAGAATTAATCTTTATCTACTAGCGGGTTGTGTCTTCACTCCCAGTAAGGCCAAGGGTTGTGAGTTACCTTGAGGTGATCATATGGAAAATCATTGAATGGGTTGTAATCCCATTTGTCTTAGATCATTACTAACTCCAAATGAGCTAGTTTATCCTATAGAAGTAGGTGTGTTTTCTTCTTTTCATGGTCACCATTTTGAAATTCTATGGACAGGTGAAGAATCCCTTTCTCTTGACCTTTTTTCTATTGTAGAAGGTAATATTGATAATGCACTCCTGCCAGAACAATTCTAGAGCCAACACTCAATTAGTCACACATATCGGAAGGCAGAAGGGTTCCTTAGTGAAGCCTCACATTTGGATGAATGTAAAATCTGCTCTAAAAAACCAATCACATTTAGGAATGAAATTCTACATAAACTCAATCCAAGTCAAGGTGAGTCAATTAGCACACTCCTCCCCTAATAAATCTTGTAAAATCGGAGTAAAAAATTGATCTGAAAATGTGTAATAATCAAAAGTAGAAGAGAGGAGAGGGGTCCAAATAGAAACTGCCTTTTTCCTCCTCTTTTCATCAAATATTGAAAAATCCATACACTCAACAAAGAAATAAGGGTTTTTATATAAAAAAATATAAGCAAGAAAAGAGACAAATTGGAACTTTCATTCAATTGGGTATTTGCTAATTTGCTCCAACATCTTCTTTGACAAGAATTCTCCAAAATCATACCAGAAATAGGATTTTTGGTAGTGGAATTGGAAAGCTGAGCCCAATTGAAAAGCCTGCACCTCTTTGTTAGTGTCTATACCGAAAACAAACACCATCATTGAAAAGGCATCTTGTAGGTCTTCCTTGAAAGTGTCATGTAGAGCAGGAATTATTGGTGGATTCCCACATTCTGCCTCAATTCTTCTAGTTTCTTCGTTGAAAAACTCTAGAGCTTCATCCTTGGTGCTCCATATCTCATTTCCTCATTTGGGACTGAATGTCTCCACTTTCATCCCTCTTTGCATAGGGTCTAGAATGCATAGCATGTTCCAGATGGTAGCCAAACTGATGTTAAATGAAAGAGTCTAGCCCTCAATAGTGTTGGTACTTGGATTTAAATGCTTAATGGCTTCATATACCAACTTTGGGTAGTAGTGCATAAATGAGAACATATATTGAGGAAATTCGCTAAACCATATCTTTTACGCAGTCAACATTGGCCTTCTAGACACTTCATGCGTGCGTAGGAAGATTCCCTCAATCCTTTGGGGTTTCTTGCAATTAAGGGATCATGGACATTATCCCAATCTTCATGGACTAAGCTCTAGTCTTTGTAGATTTTGGCCTTGTCCAGCCGCCTTGTGTTTTCCCATTCTGGCTTATTGAGAATACCTGGCATAGCATATGAAATATCTTCAAATTCATTAACCGTTGGTGCTCTTCGCAGAGCTTTAGCTAATTCTTGTGTTGCTACTGGCCTAACTCCTTGGCTTGAACTTTCTGCCATTGTTAATCTGTAGGGAGCTTTTTGGTTAGAATTCTTCTGCAACTTTACTTCAGCTCTTGGCTTAACTCTAGAACTTTTTTCTTTCTACTTTCAATAGCATTCCTAAAAGAAAAATTTTAAGTGCTTTAAAAATTTTACATACAATATTTAGCGATCTTTTTCTCAAGGTGGTAGACGAGAACCACCTTTTTGAATTTAATGTGGCATGTACCGCCGACCCTTTGGCTTGTGTGAGATGAATTACTTGCCATTTTGATTTGACAAGAATTCATAAATATAATTAGCAACTACCTATACAACATGATTTTCTTGGAACTTGAGTCGATGCCTTGCAAGAAGCTTAAGCCTTCATATGCATTGGCAATTAATATCTGAAAAAGAATGATTAGGCCGAAGATGCACTTAGTATTTGAAAAGATATGAGTTTCGCTTCAGGAAATGTAACATACCTATAGGATGAAACCTCAGTCCTTGGCCATGCATAACACCACCGATTGCTACCAACAGCTTAGGCTAATTAAATAGCCTTCATCAGTTTTGTACATAGCAAATTGTACTTAGCAGACACAACTGGGTGGGAAATTTGAGCAAGCCTGGGCTCAACTTTCAAGTTGGTACTTGATTAACATCACCTTTATGGCAAGAAAATTACCATACCTTTTCTTTATTTTTCTATAAATGGGCCTCTCCATAGTAGTGAAATCACACTTAGCGATTTGAGCAGAATTGGTGTTAGGCAATTGGCATAGCAGTTTAGCATTTGCAGTGCATAGCATTCTCAAAGGCTAGACTTAGGTGTTTTGCAGGGTTAGTTCTAAAGTATTTGCAGAAGGTCTGACAAGATGAATACCCAATTAGGCTAGTGTCACACAAGTCTCAGAATTCCTTCCTAGGAGAGATTTCTACTAGACGGTTAAAGAGAATGACAAAGAACAAGCATTCACTGTCCATTATAGGCATAAAGTGGGTCTTGGGATGAGACTGCCTTGAGTACGAGGACAAGTATCGAGTCAACAATGATGTGTGCTCACACTTTATTGCCTCCATGCTAGATATAGGAATTCCCAAGCCATTAATTCTTCTCCTGGTGAAGGAAATTTTCCCCAAGAAATACCTGAACGGCCTCGGTGAGGTCATTGCAAATGCTGCATATGGTGGGGGAATCCTAACTGCAACTGACCTCTGGAGGTTCATAGAAGAGGATTTTGTCGTGCCATGGCTGCCATTTTTGATTTTCTTCCACCTCCATATGTGAGATGAGCACCATCAGAGGGTCACTCAAGCTTTCCACTTCCTGTTCCGCATTTACAATGTGGTGCCATTCTACGACATCAACTAGTACATGGACTTCAGGAACTTGGAGCTCCCTCTTCCTGCCTTTGCCCCATTGGATGATGTTGCTACTACTCCTGTGGATGAGGATACTATGGACGCTGCCATTGATGCATCTTTTGTTGTTGCTCATGCTGTGAATTAAAGACCTACGTTTTTCTTTTCTTTCTTTTAGAAAACTCATAGTAATTAGTTTCTTTTTGTATACATTCTTGGAAAAGGCTTTTTTGTAATATATAACACAAGCATAATACATATACTTTTGGAAGCATGGCCTTATGAGCCATTTTGGAAATGTAAATATCAAAGTATATATAATGAAAATATGTCATTATAATTATCTTGTTGTCTTCTCCTAGTTTTGCAACTGGGTTATTTTTATTTTCCAGCATGTATGTATGAATCTTAGCTATGCATGTGGGTGTTTAATTTTTGCTCTGTTCAGCTATGAGTTTATTTCTCTTTCTTTTTGCAATAATAGGTCACTGTTTCTTTTCGCCATGAACTATAGGATAAAATAAAAAGACCGGCCAACCAAAACAAAAGGGGAAAGAAGGGAAGAGGATATTTAAATATTTACATGGGTATGGAAAGCAAGCTTAATTGAATAATTTCAAATGAATTTCATTGACCGGAATCCCTAGTGCTTCTTCTTCCATAGTCTCTAACACGTATGAGTTGCGCTCCTTGCATTGAATTATCCTGAATGGTCCTTCCCAAAGGTTATCAAACTTTCCATGTTGACCCAACTTTCTGGCCTTTTCATTATATTTTAGCACCAAGTCTCCTCACTTTAGGCCTTGGTCGGACATTTTCTTGTGAAACCACCTTTTAACCACTTGTTGGCATTTAGTCATGGCAGTTAGGGAATTTTACCTTTTCTCTTGTACTTCTAGCAACTCAGCTAACCATACCTCCATTGCACCGTTATCTTCTACTTTGAGGGATTTTAGCAATTGCAGCACCAAAATCTCCATAGAGATAGGAAATAACATTTTTTTTCCATAAATTAGCTCATACAGTGAAGTCTTGAGGACTTTCTTTGGAGTTATGTGGTCCACCGAGAGTGTTGTTCAAAGTTTTTGTGCCAATCTCTTTGATATTTTGATCCAATTCTTTTGAGGAGTCAAACTAGATTCTTGTTTGTTGATTCAGCTAGGCCATTCCCCTACGGGTAGTAATTTGACAATGTCTTAAGGAATATTCCATGTGTAGCTGCAAATTGACTTGCCTTGGAGCCTAGGAAAGCTTTAGTGTTGTCAGAGATGATAGTTTTGGGTGGTCCAAATCTTGTCACCAGTTCCTCTAGGAAATCCACAATCTCAACCTCTATCACATTCTTGAGTGGCATAGCCTCGGTCCATCTTGTGAAGTAATTTGTGGCCGTTAAGATCCATTTATGTCCTACACTGGAAGCCGGGTTAATCATTCTGATGAAGTCTAAACCCTACTGCATGAATGGCTCATCAACTACTATTGGATTGAGGGGAATTATGGAATTTTTTCTTCTTTCAGCAAAGAATTGACACTCTTTGCAAGTTCTCACTAGGGAGTGGGAATCATGGAGTAGCGTTAGCCAAAATTAACCCATGCACATGATCTTGATGGAAGTAGTCTTTGCAAAATAATGTCCACCTGCGGGACTATTGTGGTAAGTGTCGAGGATCCTCTTCAAGCTTACTCTATGTTAATACATTGTAATAGAACACCATTGAAATTTATTTTGAACATGACTCCTTCAATGAGTGCGAATCCGTTGTTTTGCAGCCGATAGAATCTCCTCTTCTAAGAAGGAAGGCTCAGTGGGTACTTTCCTATATGCATAAACCTTACTCTGTTTGCCAACCAACAACCTTCAGATTCTGATCCGTTTGTCAGGACTAGTTCCAGTTGTTGTTCTTCGGGGGCCATTTCTTCCTCATGCGCAAGATATTCACACAATCCTCTTCCTCAAATAGTCTTGGTAGGCTTGACCTCAATGTCATACTCGAGGATCTTGGTGATCCAATTGTCTCTTTTCTCGGTGATTTCTCCTTCCATGATGTATTCGCACACACTAGAATGTGCAACATAGACAATCACCTTATTGCAAGAGATTAGGTGTCAGAACTTCTTGAGCCCCTTAACTATGGAAAATTCCTATCTCTCTACAAATTTTTAGTTTTTTTCATATTCCTTAAGGGTCCGGGAGTGAAATGCTATCAAATTCTCTCCTTTTCCCTCGTTATCTTTCTGAGTTAAGACAATAACAATGCTTGATTTGCTACTGAATACATACATTATAAAATCCTTTGATAGGTCTAGATTAACCCGAACAAGAGTGGAAGAGATAGCATACTTGACCCTCTCAAAGGCTTCTTTGGCTTCTTTTGTCCACTTGAATATTTGATCCTTTTTCAGCATCAGGGTAATTGGCTTGATTATTCCTGCAAAATCAGAAATAACTTTGCTAATGAAATTTACCTTCCCCAAGAAGGATTGAATTCCCTTCTTTTTTATTAGAAGATGAAGCTCTTTGATTTCATTCACCCGCCCTAGATCAATTGAAATTCCTTCTTTGGACACTACGTGCCCCAATAGTTTGCCTTGCAGTACTCCAAAAACACATTTTTTGGGGGTTTAGGGATATCCCAAACTCTTGGCATTACTTGAACACCATCTCAAGGTGTTCAAAATGATCATCCTTGGATTTGGATAATACTGTCAGATCATCTAAATAGATTAAGATAATCTTATTGATTAATTTGTTGAAAGCAATATCCATTGCCCACTGGAAGGTAGCTCCTACATTGGAGAGGCCAAACAAAATTTTGGCATATGCAAACATTCCTCACTTGGTAGTGAATGTTGTCTTATGTTGATCCTCCTCTTTGACCTGGATATGATTGTAAGCAAAGAAACCATCCAATAGGGAGAACATCTCTGATCTTGCCATTGTTTACAAGATTGACTCCATTGAGGGTAGCGAGTAATGATCCTTTAGGGATGCTTTGTTTAAGTCTTGAAAGTCCACACATAGGAAAAATATCCATTTTTCTTTTATATTGCAACCAAATTGGATACCCACATGCTATGCTTGATTGAGACGACAATCCACGACTGAATAATTTTTTCTTAATTCTTGCGCCATTAGTGCTTCAATCTTGGGATTGACTAGTCTTTTGTTTTGGAAGACAAGCTTTGCACCTTTTGCTAACTCGATTGTGTGTTGAATGACATCAGGATCATATCCCCTAAGGTCTTTGTATGACTAGGCCAACACTCCTTCATATTTATCATAGAAGTTGATAAGCCTTTCTTTATCGATGCAGGATGTCCTTCTCGACTTTGAGCTTTCTTCCATCTTCCATCTTCGACCTGCAGGTCTGCATAGTCACTTTTGTCTACTACAAACTTCCATTTTTCTTTTCTCGCATAATCACAATCAAAAAGGTTTTCGAGCGTGACTAACCATTTTGGAAGCTTGTTGGATTTTACCTGGATGATTTTCCCTTCATAGGCTTCAACGATTTTTGGTTGAAATTGGTCAGCAAATTGGCCTGATTGTTGGATGAACAAGGCAATGTGTTCATCACTATCAAACACTTTCAAGCTTTGATCATTATCTGGTATCGCTTGTCAGACTATTGCTCATATAGAGTGTTCGTTATGAATGAGATCAGAGGCATGATTAAATTGAGATCTAATTCATGCCATGTGATCGACTTCTATATTTTGTTCTTGGGGCACTGTTTGAATGTTGAAGGCTTCAAAACCCTTAATCAGGTCCCAAACTCAGTGTTTGTAAGATCACATGTGAACATTCTTGGATGCATAAATTTCTCAGAATTGATTGACTACTAGTTCAAAATCTCCGAACACCATCAATTGCTTAATGCCCATTAATTTCACAAGGCTAACACCTTGTACTAGTCCTTAGTATTCAACTTCATTGTTTGAGTAAGTGAATTGGAAGCAAAAAGACCTTAGTGTCTTTTCATTTTGTGGGGACATTAAACATATCCCGACTCCTATGCCATTCTTGCATCTTGCTCGGTTGAAGTGCAACATCCATAGCTCAAAGGCTTGACTGCCTTCAGATTCTTTGATAACCTTAGGGAGCACTTGACCTTCATTATAGATGATATAGGTGCCCATCTTGGTATCATGGTAGTTGTCGAAAGGTTCGATGTCTATATGTTTTCCCAAGAGAGAATCTTCTTGATCATCCCGATCTTAGGTCACTTTTTCATCTTCTAGTAGCTCAACACAATACATTTCTTACTTGGTGATAGAGGTATGGGCGACTTCAAAATTGATCATGGCTTCATCGGCTACATGTTCTAAATGTAAAGCTTTAGATTCTATCTTCATTTTTACATCATGCTTAGTTCTGAGGATCAAATGCGACCAATCCAAGGACAGGTATCTACCTACCTTTGAAGTAAATTCTCAGGATAGAAAGAGGTCGAACATGGGGGGAACATATATGATCATAGTGTCTTATGGCATTGTGATACTAGGGAAAGAAAATAGAGTCAAGGGGAGTGCTTTGATGACACCTATGGTTTTGAATCTATTTCCATCAAGATGCATCACTCCTCTCTTTAAGGGTTCATAGCTGAGTCCTAAAGCTTCAGTTATTTGTTTAGGCATAACTGTGGTGCTAGCACTCGAATCAATCATGGCATTGTGCAATAATTTCTCCCCTATAATGAGAGTTAAGAAGAAGGGTTGAGGCTTTGGCTTATCTCTGAATCCAGCAGGGGCTTCTGATGTGTTGTTCATAAGAACTTTGGAAGGAGATGGTTGATCAACAACCTTTGCTTTGGGCAATTTCTCCATCGGCGCCATGCTTATGTCTTCTCAGAGAGCCTTTTGTAGTAGCATCTTCTATTTTGGGATGGCTAGAATATCCAACAGAGACACATTAGCAGATGATTTATTCAATTGTTCCACCACATTGAAAGGTGGAAGATTCAGAGGTTTTTTCTCCTTTTCTCTTGTTATAATAATTTCCTTCCATGGCTAATATTGTGGCAGCACCATGGAGGTACTAGGAACCTGGTCAGAAGCACTTTTAGGTTGCAAACTGACTAGTTGCAGGACAACTATTTTTCCCATGAATCTCCTATTTGAGCGAGTGTTGTAGTCGAATTGTACTTGTAGTGTTTTAGATGTGGATGTATCATTTTCAAACACCGCTTCTTCTTCTTCCATCCATGAGAAGAGTGAGTGGTCGGGAGTGATGTCTACTTGTTGCTCTAGTGACATCCCTTGTATCTATGCAATGAGCACTATGTTGTCCATTTGCAAAGAAGTATACACATAGCTTATGGGGTCTGACGTTGTGGCTTGGCTGCGTTGCTCTACCACCTTTTGTTGTAAGTTGCCTCACAGGAAATTTTGGGGCATATGTGAATCACTGCAAAGGGAAGCACTAGGGGTTGGTGTCTTCCACTAAATTGTTTTGTCATGTAGTTAGTTCCTTGTTCAAACTTAGATTAGCACTTTGTAGCGGAGTGGGTACTGGTACCATTTGATTCATTTTTTGTGCCTGTGGATTCATGTGAGTGCCTCCTTGGAACTGGTTTTGCTGGTAAAAGGAACTTCCACCTTGATAATTTGGGTAGGAAGGCTTCGGGGGTACGACCTGATTGTGCTTGATGATCATTATCTCATTAAAAATGTTTCGCAACATTTCTTTGAACTCACTCATTTCCTCCTTTGAAGAGCCGGATGTAGAGGCAAGTTTTTACAACACACTCAGGTACGTGTATATGGATTGGGGAGGAGCCAGTGCACCGGTAGAAGCCATCTCCTAAGTAGAAACTAATATTTCAGGGAATAAAGGAAGGATGGGCTGAGGTGACAACTTCCCGACATCTATCAAATTATTTTCTTCTTTAACAACGATGCTATATGTCCCTGGTAGGGTGGTTCCGCCGAGAGACTGGATCATCATTGAAATGTTAGGATTGATAGAATTCAAATAGAACATGAAATCCAAATCAGGCGGTGGGCAAATATCAACTTGAATCCTCTACCAGCTTGTATGGAACCGAGCATTGAAGTCAGCCATGGCTTCGTGCGGGGCCACTTTATAACTGACAACTAATAATATAGTGATGATCGGTCTCCTTCATTTGAAAATATTTGATAGAAAGGATCTCCGAGCTCATCCCAGGTACTCATGATAGTATTTTCTTGCAATGTGTGGTACCAATCTAGTGCCTTGCCTCTGAAAGAGGTGGCAAATAACTTTAACGCCACATTTTGGGTTGTAACCCCATGTACTAAGCATACATCTGCAACATCTTGCAAATGTTCAGATGGTGTTCTTGAGCCATCTCTGGTGAATTTAGGTATATATTTTAGGGTAGAAACCAGGATAGCAACCCAAACAACAAGTGCTACTAGTGCAACAAGAGGGCTTCTGACGTCCTATGCCACATAATTTTTTTCTAGAAATAGACAACATGGCTAGCAGAAAGGGAGGAGGAAGTGAAACGTTTACTAATTGGGTTGCAGACTATATTGTCCCTAATGGTGGTACTAATAAACTAGGATTATTTGCTATTTGGGACCTAGTAATGGGTTGATGGCTCATACACCCTTATGAAAATTTGATTCATTAAGCTCAGTCCCACCGAGCATGCCAGGAAAAAGAAAAACTGTTGATGCCAAAAGTTGGCAAGGTAAGTGTTGAACTTACCTTGATAGTACTACTGGTGCTAAACTTGAGGTGAGTGCTATGAAACATTACTTTTCCTTGATTATTGAAACTCTTCATTTATTAATGACTGTTATGATCCCAAATAGTGAACAAGCTTATAGAATAGTGAATAGATAACTAAAACATTGAATGTAACCCGTAGAACAATCAGTGTACCTACTTTGTCACTTTTCAGTGGGGATTGTTGGCACTTCAATACTTTATGATGCTTGACTATATTTTAGGCCATTGTAATTGACCTTTTCAACATCTTGAACTTAGTGTGATGCTTCTTTCATTGGATTCTACCTGTTGTTCTTTCCTTCACGGATCTATTGTTAACTCTTCATTATGGCTATTGTTATTAAAAAGGAGTTTTTTTTTATATTCTTGCCACTTTCTCTTAATGTCTTCTTGCTATTTAGTAATGATATTTGCTGCTCGATCCATTAAACTCGTTGTTACAACCATAAAACTCACTGCCCTTGCACTAAACTCACTACTACAACCATGAAACTCACTACTACTACTACTTGTTCATTGGACATCATTCCTGACTTCTTTTTGCATACTCTTACATTATTTTCTAACAGTGAAAGGCTTTTTCTCTATTATTTATGTGACCTCTACATCCAACCTTATTTGTTACTCCTTTACTACTGCTATGAAAGCCACAGAGAAAGACTGCATTGTTTCCTCAATGAATGCTCTTAATGGTTGTCACATGTTGCCTTGATACATTTTGTTCTTTGTTCTTTTATATGTCATCATTGACAAGGTTATGTTGACTGCATGGGGTTATGTTTCAGAGCTTTAATGCCACTATTTTTGTACATCCCAATGTATTTCACCTTCACCTTGTAGTAGCACTAGTAGTTCTCTCATATTGTATTCTTTGTTTTTGTGCATTAGCTACCTTGTTTATGTGTAATAGTGTTGTCATAACCTTATGTGCCTGGTATGCATGCATGGTAATGTAGTGTTTATATTTGTGGCCTTTGTATCTAATTAGCATGAAGCTAATAGTAACATTGTAAGCACTGCTATGAGTGTTGGTTTTTTAGTAAATTAGATTATTGCAATTATTTTTGAAAATTTCCTTTTGCAATTATTTTAAAACACACATGCAAGTACTATTTAAGTAAGTAATGGTTGTTTTATTATGCAAACAAGGGTAATCATTACCTATCTAATATAATGTGTGTTTTTTTCTTTTTCTTTTTGCAGAAATGTATTAATGATAAACTCAAAGAAGGGGATAAAGTTAGGGTGTTGGATCCATTTGATGGTGATGTTGCGTGTATTGGGAAGATTCACTCCCTATCTATTGTACATGGAGTCAACTTGAAAGAAATAGGAAATGAAGAATGTAAACATTTTAAAGGTCACAAGTAACATACCCCTTGTTTATGAAGACAAAATAGATGGAGTTGTTCATCTGAAACAGAAAGAGGGAACCATCACATGGTGGCCACTAAAATATTTGCAAAAAATGACATAGTTGAACATGTTTATCATGTACTAGTTAATGTTAGACATCTTGGCTCACTGCTTTATGCAGTATTTTGAATGTGTTGTTCAGAGATCTTAATTATCATGGTGTATTTGAAAGAGTTGGAAACTCTTAGACAATTTTGACATTTCTCATTATATTTACATATATACTCTTAGACAACTTTGAAATCTTGTAATTTGATATATATATATATATATTTGCATTAAATTTTTAATTGCATATTACCTATATTTATCATGATGTTGAATCAATCTTTTAATTCTAGCATGTTGTAGCTTGTTCGTATATGTAATATTTTTATTTGTTTTTATGTTTTAGTTCAAGTTTAATATTATGTTAGTTTTGCATTATAAAGTTTATGGTATTTAATAAATTATTCATTTCATGACTATATTTACTACTAATTAATGGAAACCAATAAATAAAAATGACTAAATATATGACGAAAGTAATGACAAAATTAATGACTAAATTAATGACTAAAGCAATGACTAAATTAATTACTAAATATATTCAACTAAATATATGATTAAATTAATGACTAAATATATGACTGAAGTAATGACTAAATATGACTAAATTAATGACTAAATATATGACTAAATTAATGACCAAATATATGACTAAATTAATGACTAAATATATGACTAAATATATGACTACCATGACTAAATAAATCACTACCATGACTAAATTAATGACTAAAAATTGCATATAAATGACTAGATCAATGACTAAATCAATGACTAAAATTGTTTAGTCATAAATTTGGTGGTGTTATAAATGACTATAAATAAACCACTAATAGTCACGTGACTAAAGTTAGTCATTTATATACAATTTTTAGTAGTTTATTTAGTCATATATTGTTGTTTGTGTACTAGTGAACCCATCACATGATGCAAACAACACCTCCATGGGAGCTATAACACAAAGTGTCAACAACACCATTAATGCTACTTCTATTGGTGTTACCACTACCCAAACTACAACCAATACATCCAATGTGGTTAACACAACGCATATTGGGGGAACATGAACCCTAACAAACACCACATTACAGTCAATCCCTTAACAAACATCCATAGTTTCCTCACAAAATATTGGATCAACATTTGGGACTTCATCCAATACAATGGGAACCAACACATCAAACCTCTTTGGAGCTTCATCTAGCTCTATGGGGACATCAACAAACCTTTTATTGGGTTCCTTTACTAATACAATGGCAACAAACTCATAAAACCCCTTTGGGAAGAACAAACGAAGAGTTGTCATTCAAGGATCTCAACCCAATGTCCCTAATTCATCACAAATCAACACCAATGTTCCCTTAAGACAAAATACCAACATTTCACATGGTCACACCTATCAATTTATACAAAGAACCCAACATATGACTCCATTTGGTCACCAAGATGTTCCCCAAATTCAATCTAACATGATTGGAACCCACATTCCCACATATGCATCTCAAGTACATACACATCAACAAATCCCTAATCAAAACATTCATTTCCAACAAATTCCAAGTTGAAACACCCATTTCATTCATAAAAAACACATTCCAAATCAGAAAACATCATCACAACAAATGGGAAATCAATCCATACCTCTCACCAGCCTATGTGATGCTACAAACAATCCTATTGTGGAGGCACTCACACTCAAACTTGCTTCTCTTCAAACACAAGTGGAAACCTTGAAAATGGCCAACAAAAAGTCTTACATGACACATGACTTATGTCCATATCCATTTGACACAACCTTGTACATTCCACCATTCCCTCCAGGATATGTGGTGTCCAACTTCCCTAAATACAAAAAAATAAAATTAATCCCACTGAACACATTAGAGAATTCACAACCAGTTGCATGGATATTGCCTATGAACATACTTACCTAATGAGACTCTTCTTTAGGAGTCTCATAGGTCATGCACTGGAGTGGTTCACACAATTGCCTAAAGGAATAAAATCATGGGAAGAATTGGCCAATAGGTTTGTTGAAAATTATGCCTATAACATTGATACGGACATTGACATTGTCTCCTTATGCAAACTCACTCAAGAGGACACTGGTGAGAAATTTATCCCATAATTCAAAAGATGGAGAACCCTAGCAAGCTGATGTCCTATGGAGATACCTGAAAAGGAAAAGGTCACCATGTTTGTAAAGAATCTCCTTGGACCACTAAGATATGGCCTTCAAGTCCATTGTTGCACCACCTTTCTTGACCTTGTTGAAAAAGGAGTCCAGCTTGAAAAAGCCTCTAATAGCCAAAGGTAAACTCAAGTTTGGTGGAAAAACCATTAACACTTCCACAAACAACAACCCAGGTGCTTTCAACGATAAAAAAAAATATTGGGTTAAAAATAAACAAATCACCAATGACAAAGTGGTCAATGCAAAAACAGTCAATGCAATAGGTCCTATGCTCACTCTTAAAGGAGTCCAAACTCAAATTGCACTTGTTACTACACCAACACCAACTACTAATGCCATTTAAAACAATCCTTCTCAATCCAATCAAAGACAACCATGTCAACCACAACAATTTAAAAAATGAACATACACCCCCTTGGGCGAACCAATTGAAGGGGTCCTTAAGAAACTTATTCAAAATGGTGTCATCACATTGGAAGACCCTAAACCATATGACCTTGGTCAGTTCAATCCATGATGGTGGGATGATAGTGCTTTCTATGATTATCACCATGTCAAAGGGCATAAAACTTCCTCTTGTTGTCAATTAAGAAACCTTGTACATGATCTTTTTGAAACCACACTATTGAGCTTGGTGGTCAACCATTTGCATCTAATTCAGATAATACAATTCACAAGAACCCACTACAGGATAATGGTTCTATTAACCCCTCATCATCTGGCACAAAGAATAATAACAATCAAGCCAATTATACTCGTTCCTTTTTCAACTATTCAATTGGTCCTATCATTAATAATCTTTAGGCTACAGATGAAGACAAATGTGTCAATACCATTACTATTAAGAAGACCCCAGAATGCAATGTCACCACATGCAAAGGAAGGGTCACCATCCCAGGACCTTCTGCTCATCAACCCAAGAGTACCATACCTGGCTCATCTGTCAAGCAGCCAAAACCCAATCCAAAATTCAACCTTATCGAGCAATTGAAAAAAATGCCTGCCCAAATTTCCATCCTTGAGTTGCTCCACATTTCACCCGCACATAAGGCTATATTGGATAAGGTCTTGCAAGAGTCTTTCATCCCAACTGATATTGATGTCAACCATTTTGAAACCATGGTTGGATATTTGAATTCCCATTATCACATTACCTTTTCAGACCTTGACTATGCCTCACCCAAACCATCTCACAATGATGCCCTTCACATCGAAGTTTTCATCCATAAGCATAAGGTTAGACAAATCCTAGTAGATGGAAGAGCAGGATTGAACGTCTTCTCTCTAAAATTGGTCAAAGCTCTTGGATTCTTTGATGCTTGTGTAGAAGCTACAAATATTATTGTGATAAAAGCATACAATGATGAAGAATGCTCTTCTAAAGGTATCATCACACTTCCAATTCATGTGGGATTGGTTATTATAGATACAACATGTCAAGTCCTAGATCGTTATCTACCTTAGAATGTCTTACTTGGTCATCCATGGATTCATGCCTTAAAGACCATTCCCTCAACCTACCACTAATGTTTGAAGTTCCCCTTCGATGGCATTGAAATCACTATACTAGGAGATCCTGATCCTTTTCAATATTGCAGCAATTTAAGAGCTACTTTCAAACACCAAGTGCCTATCAATCAAGAGGCTTCAACATCCACTTCATCTAAATACATTGACCCATCCAAACTCACCAAGTCATCCATATCTACTCCATCAACTTCCACCATACCATCCTCCTTGACTACCATACCAAGTACTAACATTAAGATCCAGGTCATTGGCTGTGGAGAATTCCAATTGAATACAACTTACTGTATCACAACAATACCCAAACCACCTAAAGTCTATGGTCGACCTTGTTTCACAATAGAGCCTAAGAAGACTTTCAAGATTCCTCCAAAGATGATATTCACACTATGTGGAGACATGAATGATGAGGACATTTCAGACTTATCTATTTGGATCTATAAGGACCCAGAGGAATCACCCCTGCTACCGGTACATATCTATGGCAAAGGATACAATATATGAAAAGCACATGGTTTTGATGGAACTAGTGACCTTGGACAAGACAACATCAGAAGGAGAGAACCTATCATTCCTTATAAGTGACCAAAGTATCTAGGGCTATGGTTTGAGCAACTCGGAACTAACAATCAATGTACCAATGTGATTTTGTGCAAGGATGTAACGACTCTTGAAGGTGTCAAGACAAGCGAAGATTCCCATACTGAAACTGAATCTCATGAATGGGAATGGGAATTTGATAGAACTCTAAGTGACTATGACATTGATGAATTATTCCTAGAACTTGAACATCCCCCTTTTGAGAAACAATTGAGTCAAATGTATAACATTGATCCTTTGGATAGCCATTCTAAGCATAAACAATGGGTAAGAATTTCATAGGACCCAAATGAAAATAAATCTAAATCCTTGTGGGCAATGCCTGACTTGCCCCACCCCATTCTCGAACCCACCCATAAGCTTGAAATTCATGAGTCTACTATCTATGCATTAGAACTAACATCTGTTGATCATGATCCTAATCCTTTTGTCCCATACTATGACCATGAATATAACTCATCTAAGTCTGAAGATGGTCCTTGGATCGAATCTGACTACAAAATTGATGATGACATTTTTGTCTTCACACTTGAGGCCTCCATTTGCATGCTTTTCACATCTTCTTTGCCATTTACCAATACTGATGATGGTATGTCCCTTGTCTACCCACAACTCATTGACTGGGATCAACAAGGACCGCCCATATGGACATCTTTCAGAATGATGGGGCCGTTGTAGAATTCATGGGACTCCGTGAGGACATACCAAGTGGTGATCACAAGGCAGGATTTTCTATTGATCTAGATTGTACAATATACTTTGGGGAGACTGTGCAATCCTCTAGTCACAAAAATATAAGAAATAAAACAAAAAAAGACATGTCTTTAGGTGAAAACCGCAAGGCACCTTCTGACAATTCAATAGTAAAAAATAAAGGACATATCCAAAGGTGAAAACCTCCTTGAGGAACCTAAGGATGGAAGATTGGACTTTCTTCCCGTGACATAGGAAAAATAAAAAATGCTTATTGAAGACACCATAGAAGTTAACATTGCTACACTAGAGGACCCCAAAATGGTTCTCCTTGCCATATCATTAATACAAGAAGAAAAACCTAACTTCCAACAATTCTTCTCAGAAAGGAAAGTTAACTTTGTATGGTCATATGCTGACATGCCAGGTTTGGATTTAGAATTAGTATTGCACCATCTTCCTTTAATTCCAGGTATCAAACCATTTAAACAAAAATTGTGAAAGATGCATCCACAAATTGCATTACTTGTGAAGGTTGAGCTTAAGAAGTTATTGAATGTCAGATTTATAAGATCAATAGATTATGCTAACTAGATTTCCAACCTTGTACCCATCAACAAGCCAAATGGACAAATCCACATTTGTACAGATTTTTGTGATTTAAACAAGGCATGTACAAAAGATGACTTTCCATTGCCGAACATAGACATCATTGTTGATCTCACAACATGGTACAAGATGTTGTCCCTTATGGATGGTTTCTTAGGCTACAATCAAATCTAGATCACCCCTAAATATTGGCACAAAACAAATTTCACCTATCCTTGGGGAACATACTGTTGGAACCTCATGCCTTTTGCTCTAAAGAATGCAGGTGCCACATACCAGTGAGCCATGACAACAATATTCCATGATCTCATGCACATGATAATGGAAGATTATGTGGATGACATTTTGGAAAAATCTCTGACATCTAGAAAGATCATCTCAGAGTCCTAGACAAAATCTTTAGTTGGCTGGAAGAATACAAGGTTCGTTTGAACCCAAAGAAATGTGTTTTTGGAGTTACTTTAGGAAAACTGTTGGGTTACATAGTTTCTCGCCGAGGCATAGAAGTTGATCCGGCAAAAGTGAAATCAATATTAGACATGCCTTCATCAAAAGGAATCAATGAGCTAAGGACACCATAGGGAAGATTACAGTCCATCCAATGGTTCATTACACAACTAGTAGACAAATGTCAACCATTTCAGTACCTATTGTGCAAAATTATCCCCTTTGTGTGGACAGATAAATTTTAATCGACCTTCCAAAAAATTAAAGAATATTTATTGACACCACCTATCTTAATGCCTCCAATTGAAGGAAAACCTTTGATTTTGTATGTCTTTGCAACTACCAATGCACTGGGGGCATTGTTGGCACAAAATGACCATGAAGAAAAAGAGGGGGCTATATACTACATCAGTCACACATTGGTTAGATATGAGCTTAACTACACATCCATTGAACATGCATGTCTTGTAGTTGTCTTTATGGCACAAAAGTTAGGAAATTACATGTTGAACCACCAAACACACTTGGTAGCAAAGATTGATCCTTTGAAGTATCTTCTTAGTCAGGTAGCATTGATAGGTCAGTTAGCAAAATGGGTAATGATCTTGAGTGAATATGACATTCAATATGTTGAACACAAGGCAATAAAAGGACAAGTAATAATTGATCAACTTGAAGATGCACCAATATAAGGCACTCATCCGTTGACGGCTGATTTTCCTCACGAGTCTATCTTTCATGCAGAACCTTCATCACCTTGGAGGTTGTATTTCGACGGGTCTCATACTGGTCATGGCTCAAGAGAAAGGATCCTATTCATCACACTGCAAGGGGACTCCATTCTTAAGGAATTATGAATTTCCTTCCCTTGTACCAATAGCATTGTGGAATACGAGGCACTTGTCATAGGAATCTGAAAGGCTATAAAATGGAAAATCAAGACACTTTTAGTTTTTGGAGATTCTCAGTTGGTCATCAACCAAGTTACTGATGAGTATGACACAAAGGATGAAAAGTTAATGCTTTATAAACACATGGTTCATAGCTTTCACTCATAATTCCACTGGCTTGCATTTGAACATATCCCTAGAGCACAAAATAGGGTAGCTAACACAATGGCAACTATTGGATCTCTTTTAGACATCCCCAATAATGTGTCACAACTAGAATTTTTAGTGGAGCAACTGTTGGTCCCAACATATTGATGTTCAGAGTCAGAAATGGTCTATGAGCTTGTTGGTCCCAGTTTTCCTTGGTATTAGGACATCTATGATTATCTTAAGTCACAAACCCTTCCACCCAACCTATCCAATAATCAGAGAAAATCCTTCATCTGAAAGGCTGCTCGATATACCATCGTCAGTGACACCTTATACCACCATATCTTTGACAACACCCTTCTTCGTTGTCTCAACACTAATGAAGCCCAAACAACTTTATGTGATGTACATGAGAATATATATGTGGATCTCATTTGAGTGGCCTGACCTTAGCTAGGAAACTCACAAGACTAAGGTATTACTGACCAACAATAGAAAAAGATTCTCTTTAGTTTTTCAGAACATGTTAGAAATGTCAAGTGCACAGTGATATAATCCATGCACCCACACAAGAGTTGATACCAATCACTTCTTCGTGGCCCTTCGCACAATAGGGACTTGACCTCATCAGAAAAATCCATCCCTCTTCTTCCAATGGCCATAAATTCATTATCACCACCACTAAATATTTCACTAAGTGGATTGAAGTCGTTCCCCTCACCTACATCACCGGTAAGAAAATTTCCAAGTTTATCCCTAATTACATCATCTGTTGGTATGGTGTCCCACAACCCATCATCATAGACAATGGTCATCCATTCAAAAACCAAGACATTTCGTGAGCTTTGTGAGCGCTTCCACATTCAACACCATTTTTCCACACCATACTATATGCAAGGAAATGGTCAAGCCAAGGCATCCAATAAAACAATCCTTCAAATTCTTAAGAAGACCATCAATGATGCTGACCTCATGATTGGTATCTACAACTCAATCCTACCTTGTGGGCCTACTATACCAGCATTGACACACCCACTGGAGTTACCCCATTTTCCTTGGTCTATGGATCTGAAGCCATATTTCTCATCGAAGTTGAAATTAATTCTCTCTAAGTCTCCTTAAAGGGATTGATTGATGATGAAGAATACAAACAGTCTCACCTGCATGAGCTAGAAATGTTGGGGTATGTGCAGGATCATGATGGGCGAAAAAGTGGCGATATAATGGGTATGTGGCTAATGATTTATTTTTTACCTAAAATTGATGAAACGAAAAGGGTTTTTGAAGGAGATTCTTAGCTTTCCACCAATATAAATTATGCTTTACTTTGAATTTAATAAATAATTATTATTCATTTTCTATTTGAATTACGACTAAAGCCCTGATTGATAGGCTAATTGAAAAACAACTATAGCTTTCAAATGGTATCACATTTTTTGAATCCAAAAAATGTGTCACATTCTATGTTTTACATACTATAGGATTAAAAAAAAATGAATTTCATGAAGTTTTGACCAAGTTAAAGTGGTCAGACATACGATTTTTATATTTTTTAAAAGTTGTAATAAAAAATTATCATTAATTATTTACTTAGAAAAAAATTACAAAAAAAAATGCACCACATCCAAACATGAGTCCTCTACTTATATCTAAAATCTTATAAAAAAATATTATCATTTTATTGTGGTTAGGGTGGTTAGATAGAAACCTACTTATTTTTTTCCTGAAATTTAAGTACTACTGCATTGAAATTTTAAATTTTCACCAAATAGATTTAAAAAAAAAAAACCTACTAGTTTAGAAACTAGATTCAATTTGCTACAGATTCTATTCTTACATATTTTTGAAATAATATATATAACTTATTCAAATTTTTATGTCAAGTTGCCCAACTCTGATTTTTCTAAATTTTTCGCCACTTAAGGGTCTACTTTTTCCATGATGATCCTGCACATACTTGTTGCAAGAAAGAAGAAAAAATGCCTTGAACCACTTACAGGAATATCAAAACTATCTCTATAGAAGCTATAATAAAAGAGTAATGGTTAGAAAGTTTAAAATTGGTGATTTGGTCCTCATGTAGAATCTAAGAAATTAGGCTGATCGAGAAAAACTTGGCAAGTTTGAGCCCAATTGGCTAGGTCCTTACGTCATCATGTCCTCTTTCAATTTAGAGGGTTATCAATTGGCTACACCTAAAAGAGAACAATTGATAGAGCCTATAAATATCCTGCATCTACGCAAGTTCTATACATAGCATCAAAGAGCTTGGCTGAAAACTATTAAAAATACAAAAAAATTGAAAACTATAAAAAATTGTCACCTTGATGAAAACCTAGCAAATAGGCATCTTGGTGACACCAAAAAAATGAAAAAATAACAAAAATAGTAAAGAGAAATAATTTTTTTCAATAGTGAAAACTTGGTAAACAAATGCTTTGGATAAGTACCATGGTGAAAACTTGGCAAACAGGCACCATGCATAGTTAGTATTTGCTTCACCATCTACTATCATTCCATCTACCTTCACTCCTGACAACATACCAGTGACATCCTAACACATTCACTACATTTTTCATAAGCCCTATCATTTTCGTCTATGGCTAGAATTGGTTGACATCATGCCTTGTATATCCTTGCCTTTTGTCCCACGTATGTCCCCCTCCATATCATTCTACTCAAATAATCCATGACCTATCTAGGGGCATGAATTTTATCATTTGACTATAGTGCATATCACATATGGTCCTGACATTCATAAAAAATCTTGAAAAAAGACCTAAAAATCATTAAAAGTCTTGAAAAAAAAAGACCTACAAATCAAAAAACGTTTTGAAAAAATCCAAAACAATCAAAACATGTCAAAAACACAAAACATCCAAATAACATGTCAAAAATCCCAAAAACAAGAGTCATAACTTATCAACTCGGTCATGTCAGTCAGTCTTTGTCATTGTCAAACATCGTCTCTATGCATTTTCCACTTAGGCAAGGTTCGTCTTCGAGTCCCCGAGACATTCTATCAAGTATTTTCATGTCTTTCCAAAATAAAAAATCATGACTCAATCTTTTTTCATTGCAACAAGGTCGTTGGTCATGTCGAACTATGAGGTCTTTGAGTGTATGATGTAGGCAAGGCCATTTGTCGATGATCCCCCAAGGTTGCACTAGGTCAGTCCATTAGGGTTCATAACACTGCACTGGCACACATGTCAAAAGACTTCAAATCAGAAAAAATCATCCCAAAATAGGAAAACTCTTACAACAAACTAATGGCAATCATTTAATCAACATGTCAATCATATCAGCATGTCACTATCAACATATCATCAAACTCAATCCACTTCAGTCAAACTGTCAAAACAAATCAAATTGTCACAACCGGTCAAACTGTCAACTCTTGGTTATTATTCAGATGGGTCCTTCTGAAGAATATCCTATGTCATTTATGCCTTAAGATGTGTCCTTCCTAGGAATCATCACCATCATCTAGCATTTTGAGGGATCCTCTTAACATTTGAGGATTGATCCTCTCGACATCGACATTATTTAGGATCTGTCCTTGAATTTGAAAAACCTTATCATTCGTCATCTTGGCATCGTCAAAATTTGGCACCCAACATCTTGACATTTAAAGCACTTGACATTCAGACATGTTGGTGCACTTGGAAAACACTTGAAAAACATTATCTTGGCATTTTGTTCTTTGATTTTTCATCATGTTATTAGTTTCTCCGTGATGTCCTGACAACAGGATTTAGAGAAGCAACGACATTTCATGATGATTGACTTATATCTTTTTAGACTATCTTGTTACTAGTTTCTCAGCAATATCTAGACAATAGGATTTAGAGAAGCAGGGACGTATCATGATGGTTGGCTTGATTTTTCATCATGCTACTAGTTTTTTGATGATTTCCTGACAATAGGATTTAGAGAAGTAGTGACATATCATGATGATTGGCTTGTCTTGTCTTTTTCAAGAAATCATGTTGCTAGTTCCTCAAGGATGTCCTGGAAATAGGATTTAGAGGAGCAATGATGTTTTATGACTTGTCTTTCTTTGTCTTTCTATGCTTGTGGTTGGTTGTGACAAAAATACTGGGGAAATCACACTCTTAGTATGAGTCATTATCATCCTTGTCTGTGACTGCTTGTTTTAGGTGATGGTACGACCTTGCACACCTTGATCTATGTCATATCATGGTGTTTGTTGGCCATTACAATAATTCACCCAATGATGATTAAGAGAAATAATTGTTAAGACCTATGATAATATGTTGAAGGATTTGGTCTAGGCAGTAACATTCATCTCCTCTCTTGTTGTCTCCTCCCGCCCATCTAATGATGATATCTTGTGACAAAAAAAAAATTCCATACATGATCATATAGACATTGCATTAGTTCATGACATATAGTTATTTCAATCATTTCCATTTACATCATTAGCATATATCATTTGCATTCACATAACATGTGGGTGCATACATCATCCATATCATTAAAACACATATATCACATCATAAGATTGCATTTTAATGGCATCCATCATAATCATACATTATGCATCCATATCATCATCAGTAGAACATAACATTGTCATAACATATAAATAGAAATAACCATCACACCATCATAGCATCTCATCATAAGTAGCTATCATAAATGCATACATGGCATAGCATATAGAAGACATCAACATAGGCATCATAACTACATCATCATAATCACAATAAGATAGGCATATATCATAAAATAGCATCATCACAAAATGCATCATCACATAACATAAATCATATAGGCCATATCCAAACTACATCGCATGCATAATCTCAAAAAAATATAATGTCACAAGATAGAATCATGAGAAATCTCAAAAATAGAGCTCACAGGCTCCATAGTCACAATATAAAGTGTCATAACATGAATGTTTGAAATATGATAACAATGTGGAATGCCCTATGTGGTGCTCTCCTCACCCTCTTGAGGAGAAGATCTAGGTCATTGATGCTCGGTAGGTGGATCTGATGCCATCATGGTCACTATGGCCTGTGCCTGGGAAGCTGAAGGATCTATCACTGTAGGCTGACTATGCACTGACCTATGACTTGAACCTATGGAACCATGACTGTGACTCAACCTATTCCCTAAGGAGTGCCTCTATGCCTTGATGAAGTGGAACCACCCATACTACTATGGCTACGACTACTATGGGACCTACTCCTGCCCCTTGATCCTAACCCTGTCCTGCTATAGGATCGAGACAATCTAGAATCCTGTCTCTTAAGTGACACCACCTACTCATATAATAACCTATAACATCCTCTACTCTCACTGAATCTGGTCAGCTTCTCACCAAGTCTTCTGATAGTCCTAACCATAACTCTGCAAACTTTGTGCACCACCAAGCTGACTCCTACTAACGGATCACTGCCTGATCCCACTCTACTCTAGCCACCTCTAGCTCTGCTTGTAGGGCCCTGGCCTATGTTGTGCTCTCATCGATCCTTCTTTATAAGTCTACCACTCAATAATATACAATCACATCATGTGGTAGTAGTGGTCCTATGGGCACATCATCCTCCCCCTCTACCATCTGCCACCTCAGCAACTGCTCCACCTCATCTATCACATCCTCATCATCCCCAATCTCCTCCTCCTCTCCCACATCATCCTCTCCTCTGACAACCCCCTCCTCCCTCAACATCTCTACCTCCATATCTGGCAACCCCTCCTCCTAGCCACCCCCGACATTAGGCACAACATCTAGCTCTCTCTCTCTCTCTCTCTCCCTCCTATCACTTGGCCACCACCTCTCTCTCCTCCTGCACTGCCTCAAGAATCGGTACCAAAGGTACTCCCCTCACGTATTGTCTGACCCTCCTAGCCTGCCTCCCACCTCCTCCTCCTCTCCTCCTCTCGCCATCTCCACCATCATCTCTGTCATCTCCATCCCTCTCTCCACCTCTATCTCCATCCCTCCCTCGGCCTCTGCCTCTGTCCCTGCCTTCATCTCTGCCTCCCCTACCACCTCACCGCACCTGTGGTATCACTGATCTCCTATCCACTCATGTTGGTCCATCAAGATATATCAAGGGGAATTGTCTATGAGTCTTCCACCACAGATCAAAATCCATTGTAGTCCCTAGATCTGCAAGCCCTCCTCTCCATACCCACTGTTGAGCCACTAAACTGTCAATCTTCTGCTCTATGAATGGAACTAATATCACACAACCCCGCGTAGGCTCCTATGATGATCTAGCATACTCTACAGTTCCCATGGATACACCCTGCTGCTCTCCAAACTATCGAAGCATCCGATGGGCAAGTACATCTCAATAATAAGTTGACTCTGTATGGTGCACCCAATCAAGTATCTGATCGGCCCCATCAAATGATCGGCCCCATCATCCCACTAACCACAATCCCTGTATGGTCTCCAGATGAATGACACCATCTTGTCTATCCAGTGGCACTAGAAACCTATCTCTCCAACCCTGGTTTGTGGTAACATGACGACATAGTAATATACCTATGGCATACCATCCCCCAACTATGGTCTCTAGATCAATGGATGGAAGATAGCAACGTGCTCCCACACCTATATCATAAGTAGTGTCATCCCACAACTAATATTGCTCCCACCCCTATAGGAAACCTCATGCAACTGATGGTATATCATCCCTAGCAAGCAAGGTCCCTAGGAATTTAAAGTCCTATCTCGTCTCATCCCCACTAGCACATCACCCCAGCCAATGGGAAATCCGTGTCCTCGACAGTCGGGTATTAGTACTCCTACAATCAAAATCATAAGCATCATGTCCCATCGAGGGTAGTGCTTTGCCATGAACTCCCAATGAATCTCATACCCCTCAATCACTAGTCCTACACCAGTCTCATCCTCGTAAAAGCTTATGAATGTCTGGTACCCCTAGTGCGGATTGTACATGACCCACTCTCCTCAGATTGGTAGGAAAAAAATTTGGCATACATACTCAAGTGTCACCATAGCCACCCCCATCAACAAATGGAAGGAACATGTCTCAGAGTGCCATTTCTCACAAAGCGCAGTCAAAAGTACCCTATTTTCCTGAACAATGGGCATATAAGCAACATAATATAGACCAAGTTGCATCTGTCACCATTGCTCCCTGTCTCAAAGTTGGTCTCAGAATTCATAGGTGGATAGTCTTCTCTCTTGTGTATAAATAGGCGCTAATTGTCTCTGCACATATCGAAACACACATTAGCACCTTATTAAAAATCATCATTACCATTTGTCTAACTCAAAAGTATTTAAAAATATGAACTTAAACAAAGTCATCCTTGGTCAAAGTCAACGTCAAATGCATTGCAATTAGGTGTTTGCGTCGTTCCATACCTCAATTGAGTCTCAATATGGAGTTTGGGTTGTTCCAGCTCGCGCTTGTGTCTCAACATGGCATATGCATCACAATTCTTGTCACATATGCCACTCTATTCAAATGTGACACCTAAGTTCGCAAATTTGTCACAATCTTTCGAATGCAGCATTACACCTCCTATTTGTGGTGCAACTTGGCAAATGCATCTCAGTTTTCCACAAATGTGTCATATCTAATGGACCTACCTTGCAGACCCTTTGCGATTGTGTCGCGACGCATCAAATGCGTCGAATGTGAATGCAAATGCGGCTTACATGCATGCATATGTGTCGCAGCCCATTCGTTCATTACCCTAAAACCCTACAAATGACACGCAAAATGATAAAATGATAAAGTGGGTTAGATGCACTCATCGCTAGCTCTGAGTTCTCTGGCCATCTATATGTCCAAAAAAAATCCCAATGGTGCTCGGTCACTGGAATCACCATCCTCGCATCTGCTCTCCTTGCTCTGAGCTCTCGAACTTTGCAAATGTGAATGTGAAAATGAAATGGATTTTCACCCCAGTTTCAACCTATTTATAGGGTCAAAAGGGGATTTTTCAAACTTTTTATTACTGGAGGGTCTTTTGACCAACTTTGACCACCTTGTTGACCACCTTAAACACGTCGAAATCCAAAACTGTTTGAGCCATTTCTTTTCTTGTCATCAAATTAACCTGTCGGGACACTTTCCAATTTTTTCTGTCACCAGGCCAAAATTCGTAAAATTTCTCGAGGGGGCATATGCAATTTGTACCTTCATTGGGGCATGTTTCTGACTTGTTTTCATTTTCACAATGCGACAAGCTGCATTATGACAACGAGGGGAAAATGTAGACACCTAAAATTGACCTAGGCCTGTGAACTCAAATTTTCTCCATAATTCTTCTAAAACATAATTAAAATATTTGATTATGTCCTATCCAAATTTAGCTATTAATTAAATAATCCATAATTATTTAATTAATTCATGGGTTTTATTCTTCTTGACTATTTAAATAAATGAATCACATTATTTTATTTAAATACGCCACTAATGTCTAATCTCCTCTTTAATTAAATAAATCTTTAAATTTATTTAATTAATCCATTATTCCCTCTTGATTATTTAAATAAATAAACTTTACTTATTTATTTATTTATTTAAATAGGTCTCTACTATTAAATATCCTCTCATAATTAAATAAATCCTCCATAATTTATTTAATTATTGATCCACTTCCTCCATAATTAAATCATTAAAATTAATTATTTAATTATCTCATTTATTTCCTCCAAATTTAAATAAAATGATTTATTTAAATTTCCCTCTTTCCAAATAAGTAATTTTAAAATACTATTTGTTCTCACATAATCCCACCTTTTTGAATTAAATTAATTTTAATTCAAAATAGCAATTTTCCTCCATAAATCAAGTAATTTCTTAAATTATTTGATTTTCTAACTCCCTTTTTTGTCACATGCATTCTTATCCCTTGATTTGATTTTATTAAATCAAATCTTGTCCACTAATTTTGAATTCACCCTAATGTTGCCCTAACCCTAACTATGAGTTGTCTTATTGAATCTTGTCCATTGATTCTAGGGCACTTGTCCATCCTCAATCTTGGTCGTCCATCCAAAATGGCATTTTCTATAAAATTCCTAATTTTCTCTCATTCTTACACACTTCATTTTCTTAGACACTTCATTTCTTAGAGATCTCATTTTATTGCATACTTCATCTTAGCATACTTCATTTGTCTTAGCATCCTTTAGTTTAGATTTGCTCACTAATTGCACAAGTGCATAGTTTAGCATTTCACTCAAATCCTTCAACACTTGGTTGGTCTTAGCATTGTCAAAATATTGCTCACATAGAATCTAAGGGCACAATCATATTGCAGCAAGTTGAGAAGGTATAATGGAGGTCAGCAATGGAGAATGGAGACTTTTGGGTGAGATCATTCCTTTTGTTTTCATGTTATTTCATTTGCTCTTCATTATTACTTTAGGTTTTGATGTTTATTGCATTAATCTGCTAACCCTAGGAAACTACCCTTAGTTACAATCACCAATAATGTCTCAGGGATGACACAAGATGAAAT
This sequence comes from Sequoia sempervirens, assembly GCA_007258455.2. NCBI lineage: Eukaryota > Viridiplantae > Streptophyta > Pinopsida > Cupressales > Cupressaceae > Sequoia > Sequoia sempervirens. The sequence continues at coordinate 296,783,856 of VDFB02271358.1, forward strand.
CATTGAGATGGTCCAAAATCCTGAAACTCATAGAATTGTCAATAGCATGATGAGGCTCAATGCCTCCCAATATATGCTTGAATTGGCAAAAGAAGGGGATAAACTTCGTTCGGACTATGATTTAAGCACTCTTGTGGAGAAACCTCTTGAGATTATACCACCAGTTTCATTCGCACCATCCTCATTCCAAAGCATCACTCAATCCATCCCCCAAATCACATCATCCATTGCTCCAACTCAACCAATTGTCAACAAGGGGAGCTCATTGCTTCATGCACTACAAACACATCCCCTTGTGAACAACCAAGATTTGGATATGAATACTATCTTGGGTCAATCCGTTCCTCAAAATCCGTTACACCCATATGTTTTGCTCATCTTTCGTGACCCCAATGATACATCCTCTGTCAGTGCTACACCAGCATATCCTCTCAACACACAAACCACTCTCCCCATGACCTCACAAGGATAAGGTGGATTATTTGGACAAGGGGGAATATTTGACCCTTCATCATCATCAATTTCCCAAGGGAATACACCACCCATTTTTCCACCACTTCTACTATTACAAAAAGCCTTTTGATTCTCAAGATTGTTGTGAGGTGTGAGAGAAGCAAATATGTCTTTTAGATGATATTACTTTGGATAAGAGATTACAAAACATAAAGGAGTTCATGTTCATTTTAATCCTTCAAAGCAAGAATTGGATTATTTTTAAGCACCAAAAGGAAATGTGAGATTTGTTTGTTCAATTGTTAAGTCCAAAATAAAATATAGTAAGTTTTCCTAAGATTCTTTTTATCGCCTTTGTTTTGTTCTTTTTAAGCCCAAACAAAAATTAGTGAGTCCTAAAAATCATGAAGAAGATAAATTCCTTAGAAAAGGGATTATAATTTCTCCCCAAAGTGTTTAAAAACAATTGATACAATGAAATGATGATGCCATATAGAAGCCTTCATCTTGGTTTCCTCCTTTCACTCTTGTTCAAGCCAACTGACAAAACTGGTTAAAACTTCAAAAATACAGGCCAAAAACCAATTAGTAGCCAAAAGCAACCAAAATGAAAAAGCATGTGTTGAAATCAATTTGAAAACTGCCTTTTACCAAACTCTAGTGGCACTGTCTGCAAAGGTGGCATAGTTTAGAGAAGTCAACAACACTGTATGGCAATGTTGGGACTAACAACGACAGACTGCAATAAAACTAGTGTGTGTGGTTACAGTGCTATTTTGACCAGTGACACACTTTGGAGTTTGGGTGGTTGAATGACTAAAGCGTTGTTGTTTGAAATTCAAATTTCTAGGTGGGAAGAAGCCAGTGTCATGGTTTGGAGTTTGATAGTGGCACTATATGGCATTGATAGACTGCTAGCGACACAATTTCTCTATCAGTGGCGTTTTCCTATAGACATAAAAACTTCAAAAAACCATAGAATTTTTTAGAAAAATGTGTTAGAATCTTCATCTTTGCCCTCCTAGTGCCAAAATGTGAATGGTGATCCTAGACCGGCACAAAAACAAGAAAATAGCACACAATTAGTCTCAAATGCAAGTTAGAAACATCATTCCCCATGAAATCCATTTGAAATGCACAAAACAAGGAATAGAATGAACACAAATGAAAACTTTCAAATCTTATTTAATGCAAAAAACTCTCAATCCCATGGGGGAACTAGTGCCATTTTGATGTGGAAAATGACCCTTTCACAATCCCTTGTAAGCTTGAATGATGGTTTGATGCTCCTTCATGAAATTCTTGCATAACCTAGCCATGAAACTCTAAAAATTGATGAAAATGGATGAGCAATGGATGAGCAAATTCAAAATCTCAAGATAATGACTTTGCATAAAGTTTTGGATCCAAAATCCAAATGAGAGCCTCTTATTTATAGATGAGAAAGATGGAGGATGAGGAAAAAGGATGAATGTGGGACAAAAGACCAACTAATAACATTAACCCACTTGTCAACATTTGAGTGGACAAAGGTTGAGCACATTTTGATGAAAGTGCACATAAATGCTATTAGGTGGAAATTCAAATTTGATGAAATGACATGTTGGAGGGAGAGAAGAAGTGAAGTTAATGCCACTTAGCTCAAAGAAAAAGGACATGTAAGAGGTTTAAATGCCTTGATGGATGTACAATCCCTTTTGGAGGGATTTTTCAAACTTGGAGAATATTCCATTTTTGATGCCATGTTGAGAGAAAATAGGAGATTTAATAAATCAAATAAAATGATTTACTTGTGCAAAAAGCTAGAGGATTTGATGGATAAAGATTAAGATTAATTCAAAGTGAGATTAGTTGATGTGACAATTTGATTTATATTTTTGGATTGATTTAAATCAAAGTTGAGAGGAATATGAATTTAGACTTAATTAAATAAAGATTTGATTTATTTAATCAAAGGGGGTGATTTTAGATTAAATCAAAAAAAGATTAGTTTATTATTTAATTTAACATAAAGACTTTAGAGGTTAATTAAATAAAATTGATTTATTTAATTACATAGAAGAATATGATGATTTAATTAAATAAAGATAATTATTTAATTAAAAGAGGATATTAGAATTAATTAAACAAAAATGATTTATTTAACTAATAGGAGGTAATGACTTAATCAAATAAATTTGGTTTATTTAATTAAGAGATGAAATGTGATGAATTTAATTAAATACAAATTACTTGATTAAATGATTAACAAAGGTGATGATTTGGGATGAAGTGGTGTTAGTAAAATTAGGATTAGGTGTATAGGATCAATCAGTACATTTTATGTGTCTACACTTACACATTAGAATAGGGTTGCATTGCATTTATGATTTCCCAATCTTAGGCACACTTAAGGTTATGGTTTATGTTCACATTTGAATCCAAGTTTCATTGTTCCTATCAAGGTTTAACTACCAAACTAGGGGTTTGACTGAGACAAACCCCCATAAGAAAATTGAGTACATATTTTTATTTGTAGGTTTTTTTTACGAGTTCAGATCTATAAAATCAATTTGGGAGAGAAGAGCAGGTGTTGAAGTGTAGATATGAACTTTGAATTCCCAAAAAAGTGGAATGAGATTGATACACCAGAAGTGGCATATGAGTCCCACTACAAGTAGTTTTTCTAGATTTTTGTAGTTCTAGATACCCTTGGAGATAGCATAGTTATTTGACTATGTCAAATCTCTTTTTCCAAGTTAACATAACCCTCAAGCCTTTTAGTAGTGATAAATTTGACATGTTAGATGAATCCCTTGAGGAGTTCATCTCATAAGGTTCGTCCACTAAGGCTTGTTATGATAAACTAAAACTAAGAGAACTTAACGCGATTCAACCTCAACTTATCCTTTATCCACCTTCACACAAACCTCAACCTAAAAAAAAGCTTGAATTTACTCTTTACCCACCTAAGAACAATGTTTTGCAGCAATCAAGTAATAATACCATTGCTCATACATACAACACTCGAAACAATCCACAACCAACTCTGACAACCTTACCTTTGCCTATTCCCATTTTTCCTAGTGCTCCTTGTTTAACTTTTCATAGTGGGAAGGAGTATGATCTTGTTGAACAACTTGAAAATACTCCTACAAAGATATCCCTGTGGGACCTAATTCAGAATTCACCTAATTATCACACTATGCTTCAAATTTCCTCGCAACAAGTAGTGGTTCCCCCTGGTACAAATGCAAACGATGTGGTAGCTCTAATAAAACGAATGAATACAGTTAATGTAGACATTACCTTTCATCAACATGAGCTACATCCTTTGGAAATGAGAAAGAAAAATGATGCCTTCATGATAATAGCATCTACAATAGATTAGGAATAAGAGGAACCCTTGTTGATAATGGTTCTGCTCTTAATGTGTGTAGTGTGACACTTTTGGATAAACTCAATGTGGATAAGTCAAAAATTCAACCTAATTCATTGTCGATTCATGGATTTGATAACATAGGAAAACAACCATTGGGTTTGATTACTTTACCTATTACAGTTGGAAAGGCTACCTTGCAAACCCCTATTCATGTAATACCCAATAATATTTCATATAACCTTCTTTTAGGGCAATCTGGGATTCATGAAATGCATGCAGTTCCTTCAACTCTTCACTGTATAATGAAGTATGTACACAACAATAAGGTGTACCAAATTTAAATAGACCCTGAGCCTGAAAGTTGTTTCCAAGTTGAAAAAGGAATGACAAGTCCTCTAAACACATTTATTCCAAAATAGAACCTATGTAATAAATCAACAAGAAATTGAAACAGTGTTGAAGTTATTGGAAGATGATTGCCCGGGTTCCTTGGAGTTCACACCTTCGTTTATGGGAGAATACATAATTACAAGAAAAGAAGATGAAAAAAAACAACCAATTGTTATGTCAACACAGAACTCAGAAGAAAACTCACAAGCATCTACCTCATCTACCCTTGAAAATGACAGAAGCTATACAACTAATTTTGATGAGATAGATTACCAACAACAACCAAACCTGAAAGAAATGGAAAGACTTTATGGGAGAGGATATGAACTTATGAAACAATTGGGTTATAGTGGAAAAGGATGTGGAAAGAAAGAACAAGGCATCTATGTTCTTGTGGAACCTAACACGCAAGAAGAAAAAGTGGTTTGGGATATGTTCCTTCTACAATAACACAAGAAAAAAAAAGACCCTCACTAAAAATCAACACCATTATGTGTAAACATAAAATCAATATCACCTTGAAGCATCCTGAATTGCTTGATATGACTTGTGAACCATCATGGGAATACTTCGAAGATGATGAATCCTTGAAATTAATGCTAGGAGTTTATGATAAACCATCTACTCCTCCTCAAAAGAAATAGGTTACATGTGCTATGATTAGCACAAAACAAAACGATGGAGAAAAGGAAAGTAGTGAGATGGACATGAGTAAAGAAGAATACAACCCTGAATTTCAAAAACCAAGTGCACTTCCTCTAGGAGATACAATTGACATACCAATGGACATTAATGATAAGGAGAAAGTAATCAAGATAGGAAAGTTCCTTGATGATGAAGAAGAAGAATATCACACAATTTTACTCCATGAATTTCCTGAGCTTTTTGCTTGGAATTATTCATATATGCCAAGAATAGATGCTAAGATAGTGATACACAACATATTCCTTATTGAAAATGCTAAACTGGTTAGAAAAAAGATACAAAAAATAAATCCTAAGATAGCCTTGCTAATTAAGGAAGAAATTGAAAAACTCCTTGAGGCTAGTTTCATAAGACCTATAGATTGTTCTCATTGGATCTCAAACATTGTTGTTGTCATGAAACACAATAATCATATTAGGATGTGTATGGATTTTGCATGATTTGAATAAGGTGTCTTTAAAATATGACTTTCCCCTTTCTAATATTGACATGATAGTAGATATGACTGTGGGACATGCCTTGTTGTCATTCATGGATGAATTTTTTGGGTACAATTAGATCTTTATCAACCCTTAATATCAATACAAAACAATATTTACAACTATTTGGGGAACATTTTGTTGGGTCATGATGCCTTTTGGATTAAAAGATGTGATATCAACATATCAATGAGCTACAACATTAATATTTCACGGTTACATACACAATATTTTGAAAGACTATGTTGATGACATTCTAACCAAATCTTTAACCAGACAAGACAATGTGAATATCCTTCAGAAGATCTTTGAGCGAATGCAAAAATACATGATATTGAATGCAAAAAAGTGTGTCTTTGGTGTAGATAGTGGAATTTTTTAAGGTTTTATTGTATCTCATAGAGGAATCAAGGTGGACACAAAGAAAATTGAGGCTATAGTTAACATGCCACCTCTTAGAAACATCTCTCAATTGCATACTTGTATCATAGAAAAATGGACCTCTTGCTTGACATGGGAATAATTCATGATAAATTGGACTTAATGAGGTCTTGATTCAGGTGTTGTGAGGCATTTTATGCATCCACACTAGGTCTTGGACCCTTGTAAACTAAATAACATGTGTTTATTGATGCCTTGTAAAGTTGTTGTAAAGGACTTTCACACTTTTCTATACTTAATGAACCTATTTCTCCCTAATTCTACATTATAAAATGTATTTAATTGCATTATCACATCAATCTAGAAGGCTTGTAAAATAAGCTTAATGTTAAAATAGTGTTGTAAAGTGTATTTAATCACACTTTCATATTGAATTTTGTGTCCCAAGCTTTAATTAACCTTCACATCATCATTAATATGCCCCTATTAACCCATATTATGCATCTTGAAGCAATATTTGATAAAATACCTGACAAAGTTGCAATTTTAACCTTATTTCCTTATCTCCTAGAATCTTAGCTATCAAAATGGCCCATGTGGGACCCATTCACCATCCTTGGAAAATTAGTTCCATCCAGGTGGGACCCATTCTCCATGGGTGGTGAATGAATCCCATTTAGCCCATTTTTGACCTTTGAGTAGGAAAAATTGAAATTTAAGTTTTATTTTTCTTCATGTCGACCTTAGGGATCCAATTTATAGATAAATTAGGTGAATTTACTATAAAATCAAGTCTCTAAACCCTAAATCATAACCATTCTTCATTATTCATCCATCATTCTTCCATCTCAAGTCAAGCAAGTTAGGGTTTCATCATTTCAAGTCATTAAGATAACAATTTTCAGACATCCAAGGGATGAATCTCCCTCCATTGATGTAGAAATTCAAGATAAATCATCATGGAAAGGTATTGAATCCATTATTTCATGCTTCATTACATTCTTTTCTCATTTTTTTTATTACCTTTAAAGGGTTTTGACCAAGGCAAACCCCCATGCCCTAACATCCAACATTTCTCTTTCTCTTCTTGCGTGCTTGCAAATTTAGACATCTTGAAGGCTTAGAAATAATTGAAGATTACATTACAATTTTTTTTAAGTCTTCTCTTGATTGACCAATTCTAAATATCCACCAAAAGTCACTTTCAGACCAAAAAATCAAAGTTTTGGAGGCAAACACCTGTCAAGAACCGAAGAGAAAATCGGGGACTTCAGTTTCCACTTTTGAATATTTAGAAATTCAAAAGTGGACTCATTCACCATGGGTGGTGAATGAGTCCCACTTCCATGCCTATTTTTGGTTTTTTGCATTTTTGGATACCCATTTGTTCGAAACGGGTTCTAGAACAGTTTCACAAAACTGGGACTAATTCACCCAGAATGGTGAATGAGTTCCACTAGGCCTAAAAATCAGCATCAGTAGCATTCTAGAAGCCATTTTCTAGTTTCCATCCATAATCCAGCTGTACACTTTTAGTTTTGTCAAGTTCTGTTGCAAATTGTATTTGTTTCTAGGTGTTTTAACATTACACAATGTGTTCTCAAACAAGTTGTTTTCTTTTAGTTTCCATTGATTAATCAATCAATCTTATTAGTTTCTTGCACTAAAATATTGCATCTAGGTACATTACATCCATATTCCATCCATATTGCATTGATTTGAAGTGTAACATTGCCCATTTTGGCCCTTCTTTCTCCTTTTAGGTGAAAAACCCTAGAAGTGCTAGAAAGAATTTGGGTGCCAAAAATCTATGTTACATTTTAGTGAACCTTCTTTCCAAATACTTCTCTTTTCTTATTTGGAGTCCTTCATCATAGATTTTTCCTTGCATTGAATTTGCATTAGGGTTTGCATTGGTTACTTTGCATGCTAGGTTTCAAATTTTGCATTCATAAAAAGTGCATTTAGGTTGAATTGTTGGCATTTAAGTCCATTTAAATTTTATGAAATTCTACATTCTTAACTTAGGTCTACATCATAGCACTCAAAAAACATAAAAATCATAATTTTTTTTTTTTTTTTTTAAAGTCCATACTAGGACTTATTCGCCACCTTGGGCGAATCAGTCCCTTTTCACCCCTGAAACTACCCATTACATAATTGAAAACCCTATTTTTAAGATTTTGTTTGGTGCCGTTATCTATTTGTATCAATTGTATGAGTTTCTAGAACATGCATTTCATTAGATTTAGCTTAAATTATCTCATTTCATGCATTGCTTAATTACACTTTTGCATTCACAACATTTCATTTTCAGATTGTTGCATTGTGTAAACAGAAAATTAGCTTACTTCAAAACTGGAAATTGCATTTTGTTTTAAGTCATTGTGATAGAACCCTCAAAATTCTTGACATTTTGAGACTTTTTGTGCTGGATATTCACATGTCACATGATCCCCATCAATAGGGTTCAAGGGTTTTACCTAGCTAGTCTTATCTTTATTTAATCCATGTTTGATCCTTAAATGTTTTAATCCCATGTTGACTGGTTTTCCCAGTTTCCAGTCTTGTTAGTTGTCTTTCGAGCCATCGACATACATTCATTACTAGACCCATTGTCTAGGCTTGTTATTCATTTTAATCTATCCCCATGTTGGGTCTTTAAATTTTGATTTATGAGTGACTTAAGTCTAAGTCATCGGTTCCTAAGGGTATTTCCTTGTCGGCCTAGTCAGGGCCCTCTTTTATGAATAACTTTGTTTCATGTGCATATTAAGAAACCACCAAACCACAAGATTTCATCTAGACCATTCCTCCTTGGCCCGTCCATCTGAAGTAACTGCAGTTTAATCACTGCGAGGTTAGTGAAATGTCGCCACGTGTAAGTGGGCCTAGCCACTATGTCCCATCTCAATGCCCAGAACTTTGAGATCGACTGTGCTAATCAAGTGAAGAAACATGTTCACAACTATTCCCCACTAGCTCATAGAGGAAATATGTAAGTTCTTTAGAAATGGCGAGATCAACGAGAAATTTCCATGTACACTATATGACTACTATTGGGTGCGGCCCACACATACACAAAGAACGTCCAAATAGCAGATTTATATTGTTCATTCATCTGATTTGGAGCGTTGTTGTGAATTCAAACAAGGTTGACTCAATTTGAGTCATTCAAGATGCCCAACTAAGCTATCAATCAATGACACATATTCAAAACTGAAAAGTAAACCTGTTGCAATTGTTTTTCTTTGCGCGAATCAGCATTAATGGTAGAGGTGACATGTAAACCTATTCAATTCCCTTCAAAAAATATGTATGTAGTTGATGCTTTCTTATTTGAGATTTGAAGATGTGCCCAAGGAAATACGAAGAGTTGAGGAAACAAATTGCAGAGGTCACCCTGGCTGGCATTAGGGTTTTTCACAACTGAAAGTAGTAAGTACACAAATGCAAATTTTATGCTTTTTGAATTAGGGCTTGTTTTAATGTGCTTTAAGATGAGTGCATTTCATCAATTTTATTTCATTGCTTTAAATTGGGGTTAATGTTTGCTTTTAAAAAGCCATAGCCCTGTAAGTTATCCTGAATTAACATTCGTCCCTTGTCATAAACTGCAATTAGGAAGTTGAGTAGTTAAAATTCCTCCATAAGAAATTTTGTATATTCAAGCCCATGGATCCCAAAATACAAGGTGCTTCTTCCTCTGCCCAGTCTAGAACCCTTTCTCAGGATGTGATTGATTTACTACCCTAGTCTACAAATAAGAAACTAGAGGGAAGGGTTTTTTTTGTGGCCCTACTATGAAAGAAGGGTTGATAGATAAAGCTTGCTTGATCAAGGATGTCGAATTACATTACATAGGATGGTAGATGTTTCAACACTAGTTTGGAAATAGGAACCTTGGGGATCCTTTCAGTAATCCATGGAAGTTGGATATGGGGAAGCTGATTGTTCCCAATGTGTACATTGATATAAATCTCTTGAAAGATATCGCCTCAAAATATGACTCAGTTTCTAGGATAGTCAGAACATTTGATGGGGTGGTTATTGCAAAAATAACTAGGGAAGAAATTGAAGAAGTATTTGACTTGCATGAATGGAGTCAAAACCTAGTCCCTCTAAATATGGATACTATTAGAACAAAGCACAACAATACTAAGGTGTTCATTAGAACAAGGATGTTGCCTCTACATATTGCAGTGACTGGTGATGGGAAACACAAGAGAAAAATTAAGATTGATGATAGAGAGCTCGAACCTTTCCCAATGAACTATTTCGCCAACTATTTTAGAAAGACTATGTACTCTCTATACCAAATTATCAGTGTTTATCCAGGTTTGGCACATTGCAGAAGGAGTATAGTTATCTAGCCACACATCTGCAACACCCACCTTATAGCATTGTCTATGATTATGGAACTTATTTGGATGAACATATCCATAAAGGATTGGTGGAATTAAAGGAAGGAAAATAGTGGGTAAGGTTCTGGTGTTACTCATTGTCAATGCATATGTTCTTGTATAAGGGACAAAGAGTTTTTGATAAGGAGACCACCTTAGAAAGGAAGGAGGATGTTGAATTTCCTGTCCAATGTTGGACCTGAGTCCTGGATAAAGATGATAAAAGGTATAACTTTGTAATGTTTAGAAATTATTTTGCATCGGGGATAAGGATGGCATTGATATATAAGACACTTATAATTCCTTGAGAAATTCATGAATTCTTGAGACCTAGAGAGCTAAGGCCAGATTTGAATTTGAGCCATAATTGGGGAGATTTGATTTGGTATCCTAATAAGATAATTTTTAGAGTATATGGTAGCAGTCTAGGCCCATATATCTTTCCTAGAGATGTTCCTCTGAGAATAGGGTTCCTTGAGATTATGAGGCAATTAGGATCTTTGCAAGCAACACATTTACCTGAATCAGCAAGGAAGGGGTCATTCTTTCCAGAATGGACAACATTTGTAGATTACATTGTGACAAAAGGGACATGGAATGAGTTAGACCATTAGTTGGCTCCTTATAAATTGATGACTATGAGCCCAAAAAATGATGATGGTTTTGAGCAACCAATTTCCTTTTTTTTTACAAATCCTTACAGACAGCTGAACTTAAATACGACTATACTGAAAATCAAGTTTATGCCTTAGTTAAGGCTGTAAAAAATTTCAAAACTTATTTAACTGGTGCATCAGTAGTTGCTTATGTTCCAAGTGTAGTGGTCAAGGACATTTTTACTCAATAAGAAACTACAGGTTAGAGATGTAGATGGATTAACAAAATCCAAGAGTTCAACATAGATATTCAGATCACTAAATTGGTAAGGGGTCAAGGTTTAGCCAAGCTCATGGCTGAAACAATTTGGAGGCTAACCAAATCAATGAGGTTGAACAAGAGAACATTGCTCCCATCTATGATATGCAAACATGTGGTTGGTATAGAAGGATAGTTGAGTATTTACATACTATGAAATGTCTCAATGGCATGCCAAACAATGAGAAGAGAAATTTAAAACTAAATGCAATCAAATGTGTTGTTATTGATGGAAAACTTTGGTGGAGAATCCCAAAGGGTGTGCTTCTTTGGTGTGTGGATGGTGAACAAGAAAATGACTTTCTCTTTGAAATGCACAAGGGAGTGTGTGTAGGCCACTATATGGATAAAACTACTGAAAAAAGATATTAAGGGCTAGTTTCTGGTGGCCCATAGTCTTCAATGAAGCCCATAGATATGTGAAAAAGTGTGATGCTTGTCAGAGATTTACTGGTAAAATAAAATTTTCAGACAATTTACCACTCAAAGCAGTCTTAGGACCAACCCCTTTCCAGCAACGGGGCATTGACTTTATTGGAGAAATGACAATTAAGTTTAGTGGAGCAAATGTTTGGATTCTAATGGCAACTGAATATTTCACTAAATGGGTTGAGGCTATTCCTACCTGGAAGGAAACTAGCAAGGTTGTTATTGATTTCTTAATGAATAACATATTGAGTAGGTTTGGTGTGCCTGAGAGGATTGTATCTAATAATTCCATGTGCTTTAGGTCTGAAGAATTTATGGATTTCTCTCTCCATACCACCCCCAAGGGAATGGACAAGCTAAGTCCAGCAACAAGAGCCTTATGAAGATCATCAAATGGGTCCTTGAGAAGAATAAGAAAGCTTGGCATTCAAAGTTGCAATTGGCACTTTAGGCAGATAAGACCACAGTCAAGAAAGCTATTGTGCACTCTCCTTTAAACTTGGTTTATGGAGTGGAGGCTATTATCCCACACAATAATTTGATGAAAATGTATAAGTTTGTATAGGTATATGATACTAACATATGTGATGAGATGAAAAATAGGATGAATGAATTGGTCCAGCTTGATGAGATGAGAGAAGCTCACAAGAAGAATAAAAAAATGTAGCTTCAAGTTAAATATCTTCATGAAAAAAGAACCACCCTGAGAAAATTTGAAGTAGGATGTATGGTGTTGATGTGGAATGCCAGACTGGAGGATAAAGGAAAGCATGGGAAATTTGACCCTTGTGGCTTGGACCTTATTTAATCACAGACACTCATGGGGAAGATACTTACTTCCTACAATCACTCTCAGGTGAATTTCAGGAACTGCCAGTACATGCAAAGTTCCTGAAACCCTATTTCTCTATAAATAGATTATATCTCCATGTACATTGTATAGTCTTGTAAATTTTGTATATAGGGTTTGGTGTGTTTTCTTTTTGTTGTGTCTACTTGTCTTGTTTGGGTAAGCTCCTAGTTTCTTTTGGGTCCCTCTATGTTTGGTCTGCTTCACCATTAGATTTGTTCCTCACCATACCCACCACGAGTATGCGTCCTCGAGCATGAGCCATTGATAGAGCCCTCAAAATTCTTGACATTTTGAGACTTTTTGTTTTGGATATTCACATGTCACATGATCCCCATCAATAGGGTTCAGGAGTCTTACCTAGCTAGACTTATCTTTATTTAATCCATGTTTGATTCTTGAATGTTTTAATCTCATGTTGACTGTTTTTCCCAGTTGTCGGTCTTGTTAGTTGTATTTTGAGCCATCAACATACATTCCTTACCAGCTCCATTACTCGAGTGTGTTAGTCATTTTAATCTATCCCCATGTCAGGTCTTTAAATTTTGATTTATGAGTGACTTAAGTCTAAGTCATCTGTTCCTAAGGGTATTTCCTTGTCGACCTAGTCAGGGCCCTCTTTTATGAATAACTCTGTTTCATGTGCAGATTAAGAAACCATCAGATCATAGGATTTCATTTGGATGGTTCCCCACTAGCCTGTCTGTTTGAAGTGAATGCAGTTTAATCACTATGAGGTTAGCAAAATGTTGCCACATGTAAGTGGACCCAACCACTATGTCCCATGTCAATGCCCATAAATTTGAGATTGATTGTGCTAATCGAGTGAAGAAAGATGATCACAACCATTCCCTGCCAGCTCATAGAGGAAAGATGCAAGTTCTTTAGAAATGGAAAGATCAACGAAAAACTACTATGTACACTCTACGACTACTATTGAGTGGGGCCCACACGTACACAAAGAACATCCAGATAGCAGATTTCTATTGGTCATTCATCTAAGTTGGAGCGGTGTTGTGAATTCAAATGAGGTTGACTCAATCCAAGTCATTCGAGATGCCCAACTCAGCTATCAATTAATGACACATTCAAAACTGCAAAGTATGCCTGTTATAATTTTTTTCTTCACATGAATGGGAATTAATGGTGGCGGTGACATGTAAACCTATTCAATTCTCTTCAAAAAATATGAATGTAGTTGATGCTTTCTTATTTGAGATTCGAAGATGTGTCCAAGGAAATACGAAGAGTTGAGAAGTGAATTGTAGAGGTCATCTCGGCTGGCATTAGGGTTTGTCACGACTAAAAGCAGTAAGTACACAAAAGCAAATTTTATGCTTTTTGAATTAGGGCTTGTTTTAATTTGCTTTAAGATGAGTGTGTTCCATCGATTTGTTTTCATTGCTTTAAATTAGGGTTAATCTGTGCTTTTAAAAAGCCATAGCCTTGTAAGTTATCCTGAATTAGTACTTGTCCCATGTCATAAACTGCAATTAGGAAGTTGAGTAGTTAAGATTTCTCCATAAGAACTTCTATATATTCAAGCCCATTGATCCCAAAATACAAGGTACTTATTCCTCCACCGTGTCTAGAACCCTTTCTCAGGATTTGATTGATTTGCTACCCCATTCTACAAATAAGAAACTAGATGGAAGGTTTTTGTTTCATTGCCCTACTATGAAAGAAGGGTTGATAGATAAAGCTTGCTTGATCAAGGATGTCGAGTTACCTTACACAGGATGGCAGATGTTTGAACACTGGTTTGGAAATAGGAACCTTGGGGCTTCTTTCAATAATCCATGGAAGTTGGATATGGGGAAGCTAATTGTTCCCAATGTGTACATTGACATAGATCTCTTGAAAGATATCACCTCAAAATATGATCCAGTTTCTAGGGCAGTCAAAAAATTTGATGGGATGGTTATGGTAAAAATAACTAGGGAAGAAATTGAAGAAGTCTTCAAATTGCATGAATGGAGTCAAAACCTGGTCCCTCTGAGTATGGATTCTATTAAAGCAAAGCACAATAATACTAAGGTGTTCATCAAAACAAGGATGTTGTCTCTGCATATTGTAGTGACTGGTGATGGAAAACTCAAGAGAAAAATTAAGATTAATGATAGAGATCTCGAACCTTTCCCAATGAACTATTTCACCAGCTATTTTAGAAAGACTGTGTACTCTCTGTACCAAATCATTGGTGGTCATCCACCTAACACACTATAGAAGGAGTATAGTTATCTGGCCACACATCTGTAGCACCCACCTTATAGCATTGTTTATGACTATGGAACTTATTTGGTTGAACATATCCATAAAATCTTAGTGGAGTTAAAGGAAGGAAAATGGTGGGTAAGGTTCTTGTGGTACTCATTGTTAATGCATATGTTCTTGTATAAGGGACAAAGAGTTTTTGAGAAGGAGATCACCTTAGAAAGGAAGAAGGAGGATTTTGACTTGCCTGTCCAATGTTGGACCTGAGTCCTGGATAAAGATGATAAAAGGTACAACTTTGTAATTTTTGGAAATAATTTTGCATCCAGGATCAGGAGGGCATTGATATATGAGCCACCCAGGATCAAGATTTGAGTTTGCATCTAGGATCAAGATTTTATTTTGTATCCTGATAAGATAATTTTTAGAGTATATGGTAGTGGTCTAGGCCCATATATCTTTCCTAGAGATGTTCCTTTGAGAATAGGGTTCCTTGAGATTATGAGGCAATTTGGAGCTTCGCAAGCAACACATTTACCTGAATCAACAAGGAAGGGGTCATTCTTTCTAGAATGGACAACATTTGTAGATTACATTGTGACAAAAGGGACATGGAATGAGTTAGAGCATCTACTGGCTCCTTATAAATTGATGACTATGAGCCTGAGTAATCATGGTCCTGAAGGCTTCATCAATAAACTCAAAACAGATAAGAAAATGGGTAACTTTTTACATGTGTTTGATTACCCTGAGGATGTTATTAGGAATGTTTTTAACTTTGAGGAACAAGATGAGAGAAAGGCTAAGTACCTTGCTTATAGAAAGATGGTAGAAGCTAAGAAGAAGAAGAATCCCCAATATGACCCTCTGCCAAATATACCTGGTGATTTTAATACAGTTTTGCATGTAATGGACAATTTTGAGAATATTGTTGGTGTCTTGAGAGAACAAAGGGAAATACCAAATAAGGGAAAGGCAATGATGGTTGAAGAAAATGTTGAAGTGACATTAGAAGAAAGACCTATATATTAGCCATCTAAGCAATTGAGAATATATTCTAGGAGGAAGAAAGTAATAGGTGAAGGAAAAAGCATAACAACTCCTATCACTGCTGAGAGGCCAAAAGTAGACTCTCTCAAGAGAGCAGTACCACCTCCTCCCATACAAGCCTCTTTTCCTGTAGTTAATCTTGATTCACCTCCTATAATTTTTGCTCCTCTTGAGCAACCACCTCAAAAGAAGCAAAAGAATGAGGTAAAAGGAGTGGTTGATTACTCTAACATGGATGAAGATGACATCTACATCACTCCTGAAGAAATGTAGATAGGAATGCCTCCTCATGAAAGAGAAATTGCTTCAAGTTGAGGGAAAAGCATCCTCAGATTAGGAAAATTTAACATAGTTGGATTGAGAACTACTGATGATTTAAGGGTGGAAACTAGTAAGGAGTTTATGGAAGATGATTCCTTTATTGAGACCTCTGCTTTCCAGTATTTTTGGTGGAAATCCAAAGTTGCAGATTATAGGTAGCCACCGAAAGGAGCTTGCATCCTGAATTTCCTGAAAGTGCCTTTGAGGAAAATTTAAGATGCATCATGAAAGATGAGTTCAAAAGGATTAATTCCTAGGAGGGCAGAGAGATTGTAAAGAAGTGTGGTGTGTTGTTGTTGCCAGAATGGAATATTTCTAATGCTATTATTTTAGATGCAATAAGAAGAGCTAAAATACAGATAGAAGAAGAACCGGAAATGGCACTTCAAGGTTCAACTTTCAGTGAGGATTGGGAGGCATTGGTGATATGGTCATTATCTTCAGGGTCTAGGAAACTAGTTTTGGAAGAGCCATCAGATGTTAGTGGAAAATTGCTTGTAAAAAGAGTTGTTGATACCCCAGCTTTGGAAGTTGCAGATATGGTTGTTAATGTTGCTAGGTTCACTCGAGCAAATATGAAAGGTCTTACTTTGGAGAGGGATAACCTTATAACTAAATACAAATAACTCTTCAATGACTATGACAACAAGCAATAGAAAGTGGTTGTGTTAGAAACTAAATTGGCACATTATAAACAAAGAGGAGAAGTGCAAAGAGAATAGGGTCAGCCCAGTTCAATCCACCCACCTCAAGTTTCCCCAATGGAATCTTCCCAACATCCACCTCATGATTAGGCCTTAGCAATAGTACCATACAGTCAAAGATAGGAATCATTTGTAGAGGAAGAATTAAGTAGACCAAGCTCTAGCTCATCTGACAGAGAGCAATTGCTTCTACAAATTGAAACATATAAGAAGTTGCTAGAGAAAGCTCAAGACACAATGTATGAGAACATATCAAAAGTTTTCCGCACTACCTTAAAGCATCTAAATGATAAGATTTAGGATAGACTCAATAGCGTGCATGAAAATTATGCTTTGATGGTACGTGCAATGAGATTGTCCCAAAGAGATAAGATTTTGGCTATACCAACTTTGAATAAATGGGTCGCAAGAGTTGAGAGATTGAAGTTGATATTAGTGGGAGGTGGCCAACATGAAGATAAATACCCTCAGGTTCTTGTTTATGAGTTTGTGTGTGAGTTAAGCGAGTAGAAGTTTCAAGGTTATGTAGCCCCACTAGAGCAAAAGATAATAGAGTTGATAGCTCAATATAGCCACACTGACTTGTCACCACTACCAAACATTGAGGTGGCTAATTGCAAACTGAAATATTTGCAAGTGTGGAAGAGGGAACTGAGTGAGGTTATTGATTCCCAGGTGGATAATATTTGCAAGGAAGTTAATATTGATGTCTTCAATGACACTTTGGGGAAGTTAAAATTTCTTATTATATTTCTAGAGGATTTTGATAGAGAATCCAATGCAGTGGTAACCAAGTATTCCCCTTACAGGAAGGCCATGGATAAAATTATGGACTTTGATTGGCTGTTTGAGGAAGAATATGAAGAATGGGGAAGGGTGTATGTTGGCAAGTTTGGCAAGTTTGGTTTGTGAAACATATACTGGGTCAAGTATTGTACATGTCTGACCTTAGAAGTTACAGAGTATAAAACATATGTTTCACATGAAATATCAATTTTTGGTGATATGGAGTACTAACTAGGATGTTAGCTCACTTTTTCATCCACATAATTTTGGAATCTTGTTCGATGAAATCAATGTGCTGCTATAAAGAAGTTTTATCCTTTTGACATGTGCTTTTTGGAAGGAAAAGTTGTTCCTCACAATGAATGTAAATGAACTTTGTCTCGTATGAATTCCTCCACTTTGATAAAAGTAAATGTAATTGAATTAGGGAATGTTTCTTATAGTAGTCCAATTAGAATGTGACATGTGTACACTTGTCTTGAAGCTTGTTTTTGCTCCCTTATTTTATAAAAGGGAATTCAAGGCCATTTGTGCAAGTCTTTAGTTGAATTCTGGAGCTGAATTGTAGAAGTTGATAATACATAGCGAACATAATGAGTCCTTATCTAATGCTTTAAGTATAGGTAGAAAGTTTTTTTAAATATATGGTTTATGAATATTTTTGAATAATAATGGAGGATTTTCGAGTCTATAGTCTCTCCATTTTGGTTTTATATCTGAATTATTAATGAAAATATTGATCATAGATCATTTCATTAATTGTCATTTTTTATGCTTTGATATGTGCTTTGGTTTTAGCTCTCGTTCATGGAATGAGTTAAATGCTTGAATCAAATCATGAATTCATGTGAAAGGTCATTGGATCTGATAAGTAGTCTATGGATTTTGGTCATAGATTTGTGAATTGCATCATAATTTCACTGAGATCATGAGTACTCAGAATTAAACAAACCTTGTATTTCAATTTTCTCTGACTCCTAGCCTATAGATAATGGCACTGATCTTAACTCATTTAAATATTTTTGATGGCTTCACTAACCTGACTTAAGAACAATCTTTTAAATAATCATTGATCTATCTTGAATTTGTGGTTTGTGTTGTTTTGATGTTCTCAGCTTGAGGCGTGTAGTTTGTTGAAGGAATTTCCAACTTCTTGAAGAATTTCAGCTTATTAGCCATGGATGAGAATATATCTGCTTAAATATACAATGTACACATGAGTTACCTAAAATAATAGTATATTATACATTGTGGGATCACCCTCTCGTGTTGCAGAGCCCGAAGTGCAAGAGATAAAGCTATTAGTGCCATATCTCGTCAATTGGCCACTTGTCTAGAAGATATTCAAGAATTGAGCCTGGCAAGCTCATAGGTACCTATTGAGACCTAATTGGTTCATTGTCAAAAACAACCAACACATTGCATTGTACTTTCTTTCCTTTTTTTTTTATCATAGCATGTTTTCTTTAAAAATATGTAGCTTTGATTTCATTCAAAATGGATTGCATAAATACAATTTCCCCTCTTATGAGTTCAATTTTGATTACAACAATGAGGTCTTTAGGAAACATGATCAGACCATTGACACAATCCTTAATATTACATTTCCCATTGGTGAGAATGGTAGTGTAGACAATTATCACAATCATACTTGTTCTTCTCCTGATACCTCTCCTATTAGTGATGAAGGTATCTTGGTGAAGGAAGATACAAGCATTGAGGGTTTTGATTGTCCATCTCCTCATTCCCCTTTGGAAGATGTTAGACAACAAGAACATGAAATCATAAACACATTTCTAAATATCACCTTACCTAGTCTCCATAACCATCACCATCAACATTGTCCTTCTCCTAATATTCCTCCTTGATGTAAAGAGGATAGGTTGGCATTAGAAGACATCCCTATTAAGAGTCATGAAAACCTTGATCCTCCCTTCCCTCATGCTCCTACCATTTGTGATAATCTATTTGAACATCATAGTGGTCCTTCTCTTTATGCCTCCCCCACTTGTGATGAAGCTACTTTATAAACCTCAAACTTGGATGAACATATTACAAGCTCTCCTACTAGGGTAGATAACATGGCACAAGAGAATGAGAACTTAAAGAAAATGGAAACTCAACTAACACCTTCTCCTAATCATCCCCCTCTTGATAATCCCATCATTGATCATTTCCCTATTGGCGATGTAGTCATTTTGGGAGAACCAAGCCTTAATTTTCAAGAACATGTGGCTTGTTGTTCTCCTAAACACTCTCCTTCTAGGGACAATATCATGGTGCTAGAAAATGACAACAATAATAATGTTTCTTCCTTCCATAAAAAGGTGATTCTAGATTACCCTTTATTAGAGATACATCAAACTAGGACCATTGAGATTATGAATGTGCAAGTGTCCATTAGATCCCCCTCGATCAATGGACCTCATACATACCCCATGGGACATCCTAACAACCCTCTAATTCTCTACCCACCTTCACACAAACAACACCCTCAAAATAAACTTGAACTTATCCTTTACCCTCCTCAGAATAATGTTTCACAACAACTGAGTCATAATACCATTGCTCATACATATAACACTCAAAACAATTTGCAACCACCACAACCAACCCCAACACCATTACCATTGCCTAATCCTATCCCACCTGACCCTTTCTTTCCAGGTCGCAAGGAGTATGATCTTGTCGAGCAACTTAAGAATACTCCTACTAAGATATCATTGTGGGACCTTATTCAAGCCTCCCCTCACTATCACAACATGATCCAAATAGCCTTACAACAAGTTCATATCCCTTCTAATGT
Source organism: Sequoia sempervirens (assembly GCA_007258455.2). NCBI lineage: Eukaryota > Viridiplantae > Streptophyta > Pinopsida > Cupressales > Cupressaceae > Sequoia > Sequoia sempervirens. Next base: position 296,804,103 of record VDFB02271358.1, read on the forward strand.
GCCACCAATTGATATAGTAGCCATGGTCCAAGGAATAAATGTTGACATTGTTTTCCACCAAAGTGAACTCCCCCTTTGGAAGTGTAAAAAAAAAATGAAGCTTTCATGATCATTGCTTGATACAATCGGATAGGGATAAAGTGAACCCTTATTGGCAATGGATCAGCCCTTAATGTATGTAGTGTAAACCTTTTGGATATGCTTCGTGTGAATAAATCAAAAATTCAACCCAAATCTTTATCTATTAAGGGCTTTGACAATGTCGAAAAGACACCGCTACAATGGAAAAGTGTGCATACTCGATACTGAACATGAGCCTTATAGGGTATGTGTAGGATCATGATGGGCCAAAAAGTGGCGATATGATGGGCATGTGGCTGGCAACTTTTTTTACCCAAAATTGATGAAATGAAAAGGGCTTTTAAAGGAGATTCTTAGCTTTCCACCAATATAAGTTATGCTTTACTTTGAATTTAATAAACTATTATTATTCATTTTCTATTTGAATTATGACTAAAGTCCTAATTGATAGACTGATTGAAAAAAATCTATAGCTTTCAAATGGCATCACACTTTTTGAATCCAAAACATGCATCACATTCTATGCTTTGCATACTATAGGATTAAAAAAAAATGAATTTCATGAAGTTTTGACCAAGTTAAGGTGGTCAGACATAAGAGTTTTTATATTTTTTAAAAGTTGCAATAAAAAAATCATAATTAATTATTCACTTGGAAAAAAATTATAAAAAAATATGCATCACATTGAGACATGAGTCCTCTACTTATATCTAAAATCTTATAAAAAAATATTATCATTTTATTGTGGTTAGGGTGGTCAGACAGACACCTACTTCTTATTTTTTCCCTGAAATTTAAGTACTACTACATTGAAATTTCAATTTTTTACCAAATAGATTTTCTTTTTTAAAATAAACCTAGTAGTTTAGAAACTATATCCAATTTGGTACAGATTCTATTCTTTTATATTTTTGAAATAATATAGATAACTTATTCAAATTTTTACATCAAGTTGCCTAACTCTGATTTTTCTAAATTTTTCACCACTTAAGGGCCTGTTTTTTCCATGATGATCTTGCACATACCCTATACTGTTTTACAACTTGATAAAACCAAAGAGAACCCCTTGAAAATATTAACACCAACCACACAAGTGGAACTTGCACAACAAAAAGATAAACAACATATTGAACAAGTCATAATGATATTAGAAGATGATTGTGTTGGATGTTGTTGATGTGTTGTTGATATGTGGTTGTCATTGATGTCAAAACTATTAGCATTTGGTGTATTAGAGGTTGTATATGTTGAGGATAATGAAAAAATTGTAAAAGAAAGTATTCTTGGTTCCCAGTGGAACTGTACAAGTCATGAAGGTGTCTTGTTATGTACATTGAGGACTAGCTGGTGTGGATTAAAGGGTTTATTGTTGAGTGTTTCTAGATCATCTATAAGAAGTTTCAGAGGTCCGCGTGAAGTTTTGTTTGTGTTGTGGTTTGACAGTGTTTATGAATGAATATTGTTTGATTATGATAATATCAGTTGTTGTAGATGTTTCTCTATTGTTTCCTGGTGTTCTTAGATGTCTCTAGATCATTCTCTATCTTTGTGGTATGTCCACATTAATCGGTGAGCTCATGGTTGAAGATATTTTCTTGCACATGTTAAGTTTTTCATGTTCCTAGCCGACATGTTGGTGGTAGTGTGTTGTGGATCTTTGTGGTGGAATTAGTTAAAGTATTTTTTGTGTTGGAGATGTTAATTTGGGTCTCCACTATGTTGTGGCCGACCTTAGTGGATTCACATTAAAAATTTATTTGTAAATTTGGGCCGACATTGCAAATATGCTTTATTTTCTTGGCCAACTAAGTTGTTGATGAAATCTCATGTAGCGGATATATAAGAGCGATTATTTAATTGGTGAAAAGTGTGCTTCGTGTGCTAGGTGTGCTCATATGTGTGTATGTGTGAATATAATTCAATTGCATAGCAGAGTATGAAGAAGATTGAGAGAAGTGTTGAGAAGGTTTTATGTGCTTAATTAGAACTATAATTAGGCTTGTACAAAAGCTATTGTCTTAGTTTGTACCCTCTGGATTTAATCCTATTCTATATTGTTGGGTAGTGAGCCCCTTTTGTATTTGATCAGTGAGCTCTAGAAAGTGTTCCTAAATGCATGTGCATTACCCTTATTATTTCTCATTATAATTTTAGCAGGGTATAATCTTGTGGACTAACATCCACCATGGTTTTTCCCCTAATAGGGTTTCCACGTAAATTTTTTTTGGTGTTCTCTATCTTTCTGATTTGTTAATTGTTTGTGGTTAATTGCTTATTCATCAGATCTGAGATTAAGTTAAGTGAGAAAAGTTTAACTTTTTGTGACAACTAATTCACCCCCCCTCTTAGTTGTCTATCCTTGTTTTTCCAACAATTGGTATCAAAGTTGGTTCCTCTGAAGAAGTCTAAAAGCTTGAGGTGATCCAAGATGGAGACATTCAAGAAGGACAGTCTAAGATTTGATGTCACTAACTACTCACTGTGGAAAGTTAGGATGCAATGTCGCCTAAGATGGATTGGTGAAGCTTTCTGGAAGATTACAAAAGATCCATACTTTATTCCTCAGAATGGTCCCTCCACTCATGATGAAATCAAAGATGCTGAAAATAATATTAGGGCTATTGAAGCTCTGGTGAGTGCTCTGATAGATTCAGAGATGGCTAATGTGATAGGACTATAGACAACTCATGAGATTTGGATGAAGCCTGAAACCTTGTATGAAGGAGATGCTTAGCTAAAGATGGATAAGCTACAAAGTTTGAAAGGAAAGTATGAGAATTTGAAGATGGGTTAAGATCAAAATATCACTTCTTTTATGTAGAGAGTAAATGATATAGTGATGAGTATTAGATGTGCTAGTGGTTCTATGGATGAGGATGAAATTGTGGCTAAGGTACTCATATCCTTTCCTCCCTCCTACAAAGTGAAAGTTCATGCTATTGAAGAGTTCAAATCAGTAAAAAATATGAAAAGAGACATGTTGGTTGGTGAGCTTGTTGCTTTTGAGATAAGTGAATTTGAAAAATCTACACCAAAGACTGGATCTGCATTCAAACCTACTATATCCAAAAGTAATAGGCAAAGATATAGTCTGGAAGAGTGTTCCAGAAAGATATCCAAGTATGATGAAGAACTAAAACAACTTGAAGATAAAAAAAGAGAGGTAGAAGAACTTGAAGCACTGACTACAAAGCAAGAAGGTAGAGGAAAAGGTAAGTATGAAGATGTATTTCCTATTAAATGTTTTTCTTTTAGTAAAATAGGTCATTTTGCATCAAGGTTTCCTGAAAGAGTTCCTAGATCTAAGCCTAAAAAGTCTAGATTCTAAAAGAGATGCTACTTTGCTGAAGAAGCAGTGACTGATGATGAGTCTAACAAAGATAATGGAAATGAAGATGAATGGGTTTTCATTGCTACCATTGAAGATAATCCTATGGCTACTGAATCTGCTAAAGATGAAAAATTTCTTGCAGCCCAAGTTGAAGAAAAAGATGAGTGGGTCATTGATAGTGGATGCTCACATCATATGACTGGTGATAAAAGAAAATCTGTGAGTCTAGAGAAGTATGATAGTAGGGTTGTGAGATTCGGAGATAACAATTCTAGTGTGATTTGTGGCAGAGGTTCTATTAGCCTTGGTGGTAAGGATAACAACGATGATGTTCTTTATGTTGAAGTCTTAAAGCACAACTTGTTGAGTGTTGGATAGATGGTGGACAAGGGCTATGATCTTCAGTTCAAAAATGGAAGATGCAAGATACGCAAAAGTTCTAGGAATATGATTGCTACTGGTAAACAGACAAAAGGTAATATCTTTCACCTAAATATTGGTAGTGGGAGTTGTTTAATTGCTCAAGTAGATGAAAGCTGGTTGGGGCATAGGAGGTTGTGTCATGTAAATTTTTACAACATTATCAAGATAAGTTCCACTCAAGCAATAAGAGATCTTCCTAGGTTAGTGAAGCCTACTAATACAATCTGCAAGGAATGTCAGATGGATAAACAAAATAGAGTCTCTTTCTGAAGCAAACAGTTTCATTCAAATAATTTGTTGGAGCTGCTACATACTGACCTTTGTGGTCCCTCCAGAGTTAGAAGTATTCATGGAGAAAGGTACTTTATGTTGATTATTGATGATTACTCTATACTGATATGGGTTTCTTTCCTGAGAGAAAAATGTGAAGCATTGGAAAAGTTCAAAAGTTTTAAGGCTATGGAAGAGAATGAGAAAGGTCTAAAAATTAAGTGCCTGAGATCTGAGAGAGGTGGTGAGTTCACCTCCAAGGAGTTTAACTCTTTAGAGCATGGAATTAAAAGACAGTTAACTGCTCCCTGAACCCCTCAATAGAATGGAGTTGCAGAGAGAAAGAATAGAACAATTTTGGATGCTACTAGAATAATGATGATGGAAGGAAATGTGTCTTAGATGTATAGGAGTGAAGCCGTAAGCACTGCTGTGTATACTTTGAACCGATTAAATCTTAATAGTAATTCTGGTAAGAGCTCTTTGGAGTTATGGTTTGGTTACAAGCCTACTGTTAAATATTTCAATATTTTTGGAAGCAAGTGTTATATCAAGAGAGATGATGATATTGGAAAGTTTGATACAAGAAGCGATGAAGGGATCTTCCTAGGTTATTTTGCTAAAAGAAAGGCCTACCAGTGCTATAACAAAATACTGAGAAAGATGGTTGAAAGCGAAAATGTTAGAGTTGATGAGGACTCTGTCAAATCATCCAAAAATTGTGGTTATAATTCAAATGAAGACAATACAAGCCAAGGGAAGAATTCTCAAACACAGAATGTACTTCAGATTATTCCATATGTTCCGATAAAGCAACCTCAATTTGTTCTGGTAAATCAAGTCAGTTAGGAAGCACAAACAAGTGCAAGTATAGAAGAAAGATTAGAAGAGTCAGAAATTCAAGAATTTCCCAAAACTCCAAGGTATGTAAAGCTAAATCATTCTGAAAGTCAAATCATAGGAGACAAGAATAAAGGAGTGCAAACTAGAAGGAAAATTGCAGAAGAATATTGTCTGATTTCCAAGATTGAACCTAAAAATGTCACTGAAGCCTATCAAGATGAACACTGGTTGGAAGATGTGAAGGAAGAGCTTACACAAATTGAAAAGAATGACACATGGATACTGGTTCCTAGGCCTAAAGACAAAAATGTGATTGGTACTAAATGGGTGTTTAGGAACAAGTTGAATGAACAAGGTGAAGTGGTCTGAAATAAAGAAAGAATAGTATGTAAAGGGTATTCTCAAATGGAAGGTGTTGATTTTGAAGAAACCTTTTCCTTTGTTGCTAGAATTGAAGCTGTGAGATTGTTTCTTGCTTATGCTGCATATAAGAACTACAAATTCTATCAAATGGATGTGAAATCGACATTTTTTAATTGAGAACTAGAAGAAGAAGTATACATTGAACAACCAGATTGGTTTTAGCTAACTGACAAGGAAGATATGGTCTGCAAATTAAAGAAAGCTTTGTATGGACTTAAGCAAGCCCCTAGAGCATGGTATGCTAGATTGGGCATATATTTGTTGAAGCTTGGATTCACTAAAGGTACTACTAATAGCAACTTATACTTCAAATTAGATCATGATAAGGAGTTAATTATAGAAGTTTTTGTTCATGACATTATTTTTCAAGGAGATGAAAATCTATGTATGAAGTTTGCTAATGAGATGAAGGATAAATTTGAGATGAGTATGATTGGAGAGATGAAGTTCTTTCTGGGATTGCAAGTTACTCAATTAGACAAGGGAATCTTCATATCTCAGTACAAATATGTGAGAGAATTGTTGAAGAAGTTTGAAATGGATGACTCAAAACCTGTTGGTACTCCCATGGTGACCAGATGTAAGCTAACATAGAATGATGATTCTCCTAAGGAAAATCAAATTAGATACTGGTTAATGATGTGTGGATTGCTTTATTTAACCTAGACTAGGCCAGACATCATGAATGTTGTATATATGGTTGCTAGATTTTAGGCTGATCCAAAAGAATCACATGTGACTGCTATCAAAAGAATCTTCAAATATATGAAAGGAACAGTTGACTTTGTACTTTGGTATCCAAAGGATGATGATCTAACTTTGAGTGCATATATTGATGTGGATTGGGCTGGAGATGTAGATGACAAGAAAAGAACTAGTGGTGGTGCTTTCTTCCTAGGGAAGAAGTTAGTGTCCTGGTTGAGAAAAAAGCGGAATTCCATTTCTTTATCTATTGTTGAAGTAGAATACATTGTTGCTACAAATAATTATACTCAAGTGATATGGATGAAACATATGTTGAAAAATATTAGGGTGGTATATGAACAACCTATTGCCATATATTGTGATAATTCAAGTGCAATAAATATTTCAAATAATTTGGTACTATACTCTAAGACTAAAAATATATCAATCAAGTTTCATTTCTTGAGGGAGAAAGTGAATGAGAAAGAAGCCAGATTGGAATATGTACCTACCAAACAATAGATTGCAGACATATTTACTAAGAAATTTCTGAAGGATACTTTTGAGTATCTCAAAGGAATTGCTTGCATCAATCTGTGAGCTACATTGCTATATTCTAATCAAAATTAATGTTTTCATGGCTACTACTTAGGGGGAGTAGTCAAATGTGCAGATATGTGGTTTAGAGTGTGTATTTGGAAAGGTCATGGTTACCTTTTCCATTGATGTCAAAGGGGGACAAGTGCAATGTGAAAAATATTTCAAAGGAAAAGAGCCTTGTGGGGAGAAGAGCAGTTGAGAAGAAGAGTCAGTGTGTTGGGTTGATGATATTTTTCACATCATGTGTTGCCATCAATGCCAAAGGGGGAGATTGTTGGATGATGTGGATGTTTTGCTGATATATGGTTGTCATTGATGTCAACACTATTAGAATTTGGTGTATTAGAGGTTGTATATGTCAAGGATATTGAGAAAATTGTAAAAGAAAGTATTCCTGGTTCCTAGTGGAACTGTGCAAGTCATGAAGGTGTCCTGTTATGTACATTGAGGACTAGATAGTGTGGATTAAAAGGTTTATTTTTGAGTGTTTCTAGATCATCTATTGGAAGTTTCAGAGGTCCACGTGAAGTTTTGTTTGTGTTGTGGTCTGACAGTGTTTTTGTGGTCTCTGTTAGTGTTCCTTAATGAAGATTGTGCGATTCTGATAATCTCAGTTGTTGTGGATGTTTCTCTATTATTTCTTAGTGTTTTCAGATGTCTCTAGTTCATTCTCTATCTTTGTGGTATGTCCACATTAATCGGTGAGCCCATGGTTGAAGATCTTTTCTTGCGCATGTTCAGTTTTTCATGTTCCTGGCCAACATGTTGGTGGTAGCGTGTTGCGGATCTTTGTGTTGGAATTAGTTAAAGTATTTTTTGTGTTGGAGATGTTAATTTTGGTCTCCACTATGTTTGTTGCCAACCTTGGTGGATTCACATTAAAAATTTATTTGTAAATTTGGGGCGACATTGCAAATATGCTTTATTTTCTTGGCTGACTAAGTTGATGAAATCTCATGTAGCAAATATATAAGAGTGATTATTTCATCCATGCAAAGTGTTCTTTGTGTGTTGGGTGTGCTCCTATGTGTGTATGTGCAAATATCATTTGATTGTAGAGCAGAGTGTGAACAAGATTGAGCAAAGTGTGGAGAAGGTTTTCTATGCTTAATTGGAACTGTAATCAGGCTTGTGTAGAAGCTATTTTCTCAGTTGATACCCTCGAGATTTAATCCTATTTTGTATTGTTTGGCAGTGAGCCCCTTTTCTATTTGAGCAGTGAGCTCTAGGCAGTGTGCCTGAATGCATTTGCATTCCCCTTATTATTTCTCATTATACTTTTAGCAGGGTATAATATTGTGGACTAACATCCACCATGGTTTTTCCCCTAATAGGGTTTCACGTAAAAAAATCTTGGTGTTCTTTGTCTCTCTGATGTGTTAATTTTTTGTGGTTAATTTCTTATTCATCAGATTTAAGATTAAGTTAAGTGAGAAAATTTTATGTTTCTATGACAACTGATTCTCCCCCCTCTCAGTTGTATGTCCTTGTTTTTCCAACAGATTGGGGTTCCTTGTATTTTGAACATGAATTCATGGGAGAGTACAAAATCATCCACAAAGATTCAAATAAGGGAAATAAAACAACATTGTCAACACAAAATTTGAAATACCTTTCAAAATCATCCACCTCAACCACTTTATAGAAAGACACAAACTACACAACAACCTTTGACGAACCCACTAACAAAAAACCACTTGATTCCAAAGCTACAAAAAAGGTTATGAGCTTATGACACACCTTGGATCTAGTGGAAAAGTATGTGGTGGTAACGGGAAAGGTATCTGCAACCCTATCGATTATATCACACAACAAACAACTCATGGTCTTGGTTATTGTCCTATGATAGAAATCGCCAAGACTTCACTCAACATCAACACTCTCACACAACATTCTTCTAAGCTAACTTTAACTATAAAGCATCCTAAACTGATAGACACTAGTGGTCTTAAACATCATCCTTTACACAACATGACACAAACAATGAACTCTTTGTTTAATGTCAATGTCATCTCACAAGACACCAATAATTTGCATTCAATAGATTCTTGCATAGGTATGACATCTACTACTAAGCAAGATGTATCTTTGATGCAAACCATAAGACCACCTTCTACCATTGATCAAGAGGGTATCTTGTTGAGACTCCTCCAAGATCACTTGATCACCCTCCCTCCCAGAACTCAAAAGAAATGCTCTTACAAGACTTCATTTTGTGCCTATCATAGAGTTCATGATCATTCCACTAGTGAATGTATGAATTTTCATCGTAAAATCCAACATTTTTTAGGAGTTTGGTATTCTTCCTTCTGTGGGGGCATCTAGCTCCTCTAATTGATACTGATTTTCAACCTAGCCTACATTTCATCAATCATTTTGGCTAACCTTTGTCCTACACTAAGTGGGGGAAAATGGTTCAATAGCTTTGTCTTCGTATGTCACTTTTCATTGCCTCCTTTGGCTAGTCGTTAACCTTTCATGAACATATAAGAGTAATCTTGGGACATGGATGGCGTTCCTTAAGTTGGCTTGCATGTGACATACTCCCCTGCTCATGATGTAGCTTATCAGAAACATATAACTTGACATATGGATTTTTGAATATGTTGTCATGTTCTCCTTCTACTTTAAAACAATTTCTCATGGTACTAGCATTCGCAACCACTTTAAAGTAGGGGCATACATCACTGCTCACATTTCATTGTGCACTTTCTTTCTTCTTGCGATGTTTCCTTTTCTTGGTGGAGCCATTGGGCTTGATTCCCTCCAAGAGCGTGATACTTCTTTTGCACTTATCCTCTCATGGAGACATTGAGCATGATGTTCCCTAAGATGAGACCTTTCATGAACTAAGAAAAAACCCTTTGAACACTCCTTACACTACCTTGCATTTACAATGTCTATGAGTGTCAAGTATATGAAGTTTTTCTTACTTCATAGAGCTTGAAAATAATTTTCCATTGTGGTGCCTTATTAAATTTATCAAGAGGTATAATTTTGATATGGTTGAATGTACGACTTTCCCCATAGTTTCCTGTGTGTTTGTGAGCACATATTGGCTGCATGTGTCTCACCTTTTGGGCTTTCTCACGCCATAGACAACCAAAAGTTCCATGGCCCTAGAGTGAGAATACTCTTGGGATTTCTCACCTGATGGACAACCAAGAGTTCCATCGCCCCAGAGTTAGTATGCATTTTCTTTTTAGAACAAACAAGCCTAGATCTTATCCACAACTAGTTGGACAAACAGTTGAAACTTGATCCACCTCTTCATTTTCATCTTTCTCTTTCTTGCCATTGCATGATTGTGTATCTTGTTGGTTTGACTTAGGATCTTGGATCTTGGGGGCTTGACTACCTTCTTGATCTTTGTCATTTGCATCTATACACTCAGATCTCTCTTGAATGTCTACTTTAGTGTGAGTTTAAAGCAGGTTCATCCTCTCACTAAAGTGGCGGCTAAATGTTTTGTAGAAAAATGGACCTCTTGATTGACATGGGAATAATTCATGATAAATTGGACTTAATGAGGCCTTGATTTAGGTGTTTTGAGGCATTTTATGCATCCACACTAGGTCTTGGACCCTTGTAAATTAAATAATATGTGTTTATTGATGTATTCTAAGGTGTTGTAAAGTGTTGTAAAGGACTTTCACACTTTTCTAGTCTTAATGAACCTATTTCTCCATAATTCTACATTATAAAATGTATTTAATTGCATTATCACATCAACCTAGAAGGCTTGTAAAATAAACTTAATGTTAAACTAGTGTTGTAATGTGTCTTGCACATTCACATTGGTTCTTGTACCTTTCTAGGCTGAGTGGACCTCATTTTAGTGTTTTAAAGTGTATTTAATCACACTTTCACATTGATATTTGTGTCCCAATACCTACTTGACCTTCATATCATCATTAATAGGCCCCTATTAACCCATATTGTGCATCCCGAGGCAATATTTGATAAAATACCCAACAAAGTTGCAATTTAAACCCTATTTCCTTATCTCCTAGCATCTTAGCTATCAAAATGGCCCCTGTGGGACCCATTCACCATCCATGGTGAATTAGTCCCATCTAGGTGGGACCCATTTTCCATGGGTGGCGAATGAGTCCCATTTGGCCCATTTTTGACCTTTGAGTGGGAAAAATTAAAATTAAAATTTTATTTTTCTTCATGTCAGCCTTGGGGATCCAATTTATAGATAAATTAGGTGAATTTCCTATAAAATAAAGTCTCTAAACCATAAATCCTAACCATTTTTCATTATTCATCCATCATTTTTCCATCTCAAGTGAATCAAGTTAGGGTTTCATCATTTCAAGTCATTAAGATAACAATTTTTAGACATCTAAGGGTTGAATCTCCCTCCATTGATGTAGACATTCAAGATAAATCATCATGGTAAGGTATTGACTCCATTATTGCATTCTTCATTACATTCTTTTCTCATTTTGGTTTAATTACCTTCAAAGGGGTTTGACCAAGGCAAACCCCCATGCCCTAACATCCAACATTTCTCTTTCTCTTCTTGTGTCCTTGTAGATTTAGACATATTGGAGGCTTATAAACCATTGAATATTACATTGAATTTTTTTTTAAGTCTTCACTTCATTGGCCAAGTCTAAATATCCACCAAAAGTCACTTTCAGACCCAAAAATCAGTTTTAGAGGTAGACACCTATCAGGAACCAAAGAGTAGATTGGGGACTTCAATTTCCACTTTTGAATATTCAAAAATTCAAAAGTGGACTCATTCACCATGGCTGGAAAATGAGTCCCACTTCAAGGCCTATTTTTTGTTTTCTGCATTTTTGGATACCCATTTTCTGAAATAGGTTCTAGAACAGTTTCACAGAACTGGGACTAATTCACCCAATAGTGAATGAGTCCCACTAGGCCTAAAAATCAGCATCAACAACATTCTAGAATCCATTTCTAGTTTCCATCCATAATCTAGGTGCACACTTTTAGTTTCGTCAAGTTTTGTTACAATTTGTATTCGTTTTTAGGTGTTTTTGCATTACACAATGTGCTTTCAAACAAGTTGTTTTCTTTTAGTTTTCACTCATTAATCAATCAATATTATTAGTTTCTTGAATTAAAACATTGCATCTAGGTATATTACATCCATATACCATCCATATCAAGCATTGATTTGGAGTGTAACATTGCTCATTTTGGCCCTTCTTTATCCTTTTAGGTGAAAACCCCTAGAAGTGTGAGAGAATTTGGGTGCCAAAAATCTATGTTACAGTACCTTACAAGGAAGAATTCAAGCCATTCATTGTTTTGTAGAATCCTTTGAAAATCAAACATTACCTTTTACACATTTCCTTAAGAAAGATGTGTAGTTTGATTAGAATGAGGATTGGAAACATGCTTTTGAGAGTTTGAAGGATTATCTTGCCACTCCACCTTTTTTACAACCCGATGTGCAAAAAAAAACCTTCATCCTTTATACCACAACATCATCCCATGCTCTCACAACATTGTTAGCTCAACAAGATGAAAAATGTAAGGATTACCCTATCTATTACATTAGCCGAAGTTTGATTGATTACGAGAAATGATATACAACGATAGAGAAACAATGTTTGGATCTTGTCTTTGCTACTAGTAAGTTGAGACATTACTTACTGAATCTTGAAATACATGTAATGAAAAAATTTGATCCTTTAAACCATATTTTCACCAAAACAAATTTATTGGGATGCTTAGCTAAATGGGTTATTTTGTTAACAAAGTTTGACCTTAAGTTTGTTTCAAAAAAAATCAATTAAAGGACAAGCCTTAATTGACCACTTAGCAGACGATCCCTCACCCCTTGCATTACCTAATATAGAAACATTCCCTGATGAGAATGTGTGGACTATTTAGAAAGATGAAGAAGCATGGGAATTATAAATTGATGGATCTAAGTGTAGAACAGGTTCCAATGTCGGGGTTATAATAGTCTCGCTCGTAGGGAAGCCTATTTCCTTATCCTATCGCTTAAACTTCCTATGCACCAACACGACATAATATGAGGCATTAATTGCTGGTTTACATGATATTTTAGGTTTGGGAGTTTGAAATATTAAGATATTCAGTGATTTGTAATTAGTCATTAAGAAAATAAATGAGACATATCAAGTAAAGCATGAAAAATTATCGAAATACAAGGATCTCACAATGAATTTGTTAGAAAATTTTAAATCATTTACCATTGATAACATCCCACAAAAGGATAATTGACATGCTGATGCAATGGAAAGTGGAAATTCTCTTATATCCCCTCAAGATCCTTCAAATGATTTCACATTTATTGTCCATACAATTATGAACCCATTAATAGAATCCAAAGCCGAAGAAGTATTATCAACAACTACGAAAAGCTCTAGTGAATAGTATACACTGATATTTAATTATTTAAAAGAAGGCACCTTTCCTGAGGAGACAACTAAAAATACTTAAGATCATCTTCAAAAACTTGCATCTAAATATATAATTCTTGCCAACGTGTTATACAGGAGATCCTTTAATGGTATTTTACTTAGATTCCTTAAAGAATATGAAATCCCCATAGCACTTGAAGAAGCTCATGTAGGTGCTTGTGGAGGTCATTTTGGAGGAAGATCATTAATTAAAAAAATCGTCTGCATGGGATATTATTGGAGACATATGGAAAAAGATTGATTCGAGTATGTTAAGAGATGTCACAAATTTTAGGAACATAGCAATTTGATTCATGCTCCCGCTTCTGATGTTCAAGCCCAAATTCCTATTTGGCCATTCTCAGTATGGAGACTAGATCTGATTAGAAAAATCTCACCTCTTTCTTCAGTTGGGCACACTTTTATAGTAATTGCAGCAGATTATTTCATAAAATGGGTAGAAGCTATTCCCCTTCATTCTACAACTGCTAATGTGATATGCCATTTCATATTGGAACACATTATTGCTCACTTTGGACTTCCTTTAGTGTTGGTTTCAAAGAATGGGACACCATTTAAAAATAATGGCGTGAACAAGTTCCTAGAAAAATTTAACATCCAACATCATTTCTCAACACCTTTTTGCCCACAATCTAATGGTCAAGCCGAGTCAACTAATAAGACTCTTGAACAAATCCGAAGAAAGACAATAAAAAAACACAATTAGAATTGGCACACATAGTTGACATATGTGTTATGGGCTTACTACACTAGTATAAGAAAATCCACAAGCACTACTCCTTATAACCTTATCTATGGAACCGAGGCAATAATGACCTTGAAGTTAGAGATTCCTTCATTTAAGGATCACTCTCCAAGGACTTATTGATGACAATACTTATAGAGAACAATGATTGCATCAACTTGAGATGCTTGATGAGCAATGCATTAACGCTCTTGAACATCTCCAAGCCTATGCTATAAAATTGCAGCATAGTTATAGAAATCATGTCATCCCTCGTGTATTCAACAAAGGTGATTTGTTGTTATTCAAAAATCAATGTAACGTCAATGTCGACCTGACTAAAAAAGGAAAGTTTAGTCCTAATTAGTTAGGACCTTAAATAATTAATGAAAGTTATGGGTCTGAAGCATATACGATAATAGAAATGGATAGTACACCCCTTAAGGAGCCTATAAATGTCACACACTTGTGCCGGTATTATGTTTAATCTTCTTGAATAGTGTGAATTATAAGGTAGTGGTGTTAGAGTTAGTAGATGACATTCTATGTTCTCTCACATTGCTTCTTTCTTGACAAACAATTATATGTGTGTCTTGAATATTAAATTAATTCTTTAACTTAATTTTAGAGGGTTACTTTAAGTTTCATGCTATTCAAGATAACCTTGTATGTTGTGTTAGATTAGATTCTTATATGAATTTAATGTTCTATAATTAGATCATAGGTGCATTTAATTTAGCATAACATACTTAATCACAATGTTGCATCTAAGAGAAACTAAAATAATTTTTAATTAGATGACATAAAACATTATAAATCATGGAGACTTTTATTAAATAATATTACAAAGATTATTTAATCAATCACATTTCCATTTAACATTAAACAAATAAACATAAATAACCAAATATCAAATGATTGAATATATATATATATATAAGTGCACCAATCTGTGACATAATTTAGGTGTCAAATTGTAAAAATTCACAAAAAAGGCCAAAATTGGCCATTTGGCGAGCGCCAAATGCAAAAGGTAAATAAAAGAAAAAAATGCATTTTGAAACGTCATTTCACTTCAACCCATGGCTTGGCTTGGAGGATTTGAGGTCTACAACTCGCGCTCATCAAATATCATCCATTATTTGCATCCTTAGCTTGTTATTTTTCATGAGGATGCCTCCAACATGTCAGAGACATCAAAGATTGCAAAGAGGTATGCATTTTTATTCTATTTATTTCGAATTTGATTTAGAATGCAGATTGAAATAGGTTTTTATAATAATTTTTTTTTCTAATTCTTAGGGAATGAAACTCCACCTCCAAACATTGAGAATTCAAAGTCACCCCCTCAAGAAGAGCCTCCTATTCAAGAACAACCTGAAACCCCTCCATCAATTCATAGGAATTCTCAAAGAACACAAGAAAATATTCCAAATCAAATTGAAAACAATAAAAGAGACATTGAACAATTAATTGGAATATTAACTGAGCATGCTGAAACCCACCCTTATAGGAGAGGGATTGTTGAATCATTGAAGTCAATTGTATCTCATGTAGGAGAAATGAGCGAGAAAATAAATTTTTGGTCAAATAAGAGGCATGAGATGAGAAAATATTATGCTAGAGGTTTTTCATATGTAGATGTTAAAAAACAAAAAAATAGCAAAGCCAACTTGTGTGCCCTATTTATAGACCCAAAAACCAACGTGCCTTTGTCTCATACATGCAGGAGGTTCCCCATCCTTTGGTGTCACCATGAGTTAATTAAAAATAAATTTTGGGAGTGGTGGTGGATGGTATTTGACCAACCTCCATGCAATAACCATGAGGTACCACAATACTTTTTGAGGAAACTCTATTGTGAGTTTATCCTCAATAAGATGCTAAATTATTTTGACATCTTAGAATTTCAGGGTAGAGGTGGGGGCTCCACACATGATAGACCTGCTACATGATGTAATCCACAGTTGGCAGCAAGACCCTTAGCCAGACCCATGATGGAGCATGTCGTCGTTCCTTCCATTGTTAAGGATAGTGTAGAGGTGCACACGCTGGAGTCGATTGGATCACTCACCCAGACCATTTTATAGTGTGCGAGGCCTCTAGTAGAGCCTGGTGTGGAGGATACTTGTAGGTCCCAAGCTCCACCCCACCATTGTGGTGCTTGTGGTGCAGTTTGCACATACAATTATCAGAGTGCTCAGGATGTAGCTACACAACCTACATCAGTTGCAAAGGTGATGGCTTTCACAGATGATTTTTTGAATGATACATTTGGCATTGACACTCAGGTAAAATACAATAAGTTCATTTAATGTTGTTTATTAAATTATATTTTGAAATTTAAGAATAAGTAAATTAGTAGAATTTTGATACGATGAAATTTTATGGTCGGAGTGTTCATGAGACGTTCCCCATTCCTACAGACCCTTAGTCATTCTCGGCGTTGATTCCATATGTATGCAACTAGTATTAAAGATATTATTATTGCATTTGAATAGTTGAATGCTATATTTGAATGTTTGTCTCATAACATGCTTTGGATTTTAAACAATTTCCTAGTGGACCTTCAAACTCAACACCTCGCAATTCATTTCCTCAAACAACTTACACTTAGGTATCCTTTATTCAATAATGGTGCTGTAAAAAAATGTTAGCTAGTTTTCATAATTTTGCATATACAAATCTTAAAAAATGATGAGAAACACAAACATTGCATTTGTATTCCTTGATCATGTCACATTATCTTCTCCTAATTCATTTTTTGTTCCTTTATTCCTTCCTAATCCCATCCCATTAACATTTAATATTTCACCCTACCATTTACTCTTTCATTTACCATTTGCAGATGTTGACATCAGACATCCCTAGTGATGTTGGTGGCACGATGGAGCACACAGTTGTTGTAGCAATAGCTAGTTTTGTTCCATTGAGAGAGGTATGCAACAAATTAGTCGATTTGACATTATATTTGCTCTTTTATGGTCTATTACAGAAAATTTTCATTATACTTTTGTGTAGTTTAATTTCTATCTTAATGGTTGCTACAGGTGGTTGTTACTCCAGACTGTGGACATGTTAATGATGTAAATGTGAATGATGACTATTTGTATGCAATAAGTGATTATATTTTGTTATATGCCATTCCACAATTCAATTTCTATGTATTAACATATTTACATTTTATTGTATCAGTTGAGGGTCTAGAGTGAAGAGAGGAGGACTAGCGAGTGTGTTCAAAAGACTAGAGAACCAACAATCACTCCATCCAACCAAATTTTGAAGGCAACACAAGATCTATTTCCTTCCCCTATAGGGAAATGATTGTATTAGGGTCGTTTGTTGTATTCCTATGTGGCATTTTGGAACATATGTTTTGTACTATCGATATATACATGACATTTTATGTCCATAATATGGCTCCTTTGTATTAAGCATGTATGAATTTTTTGGATATATTGTATATAATTTTATCAACATATATTATTGTATACCTTAAGGATTTTTGATTAAAAAAGTCTTATTTTGCTACTGCCATTCTTGAATGATGTTATCATGCATATTGTGTAAATCGTATGCTTGAATGTTGTAGGCATGGATTTTGTTTACATCTAATGCTTAATTAATTACTATCAATTACTCAATAAGCTCCATCTAAAGCGTATTGTGTAAATAAGCTCCATTCCTGGTGGTTTGTATCCTTTGGAATGCTTCAATTACTTGTGCCTGACTTATTCACATGTATGCTTCACTTATTCATAGGTATACTTTGCGTATAGTGCATTTATTTATGTGTATGCTTCATGCTTCCAATGCATAGCAGCAAAAATATTTTGGGGAAAATTTTGACAAAATTATAAGAGTTTTTTAAAAATTCAGGAAAAAATCATATTTAAAAAAGATGTAAAAAAATTGTATAACAAGAGATCAAATCTATTTATTTTGAAATTTAAAGGTATTTCCATAGAATATAGAGATATAGAGAGAAAATAAAATAAATATTTTAACTAATGAATTGTAAAAAATAATTTTTTGTAGTTTATATTCATATCGTTGATTACATTTTATTGCACATCTTTCAAAGTCAAAGCATTACTTCACACTGCATAACTATAACTAGATGCTGATAGATGAAAAAAAATTAATTACAATATAGTTTTTACAAAGTCAACCTAAGAAGTTATGCAATTACTTCACATTGCATAACTAATAAGTAGGAGCAGCTGCCAATTGCATTTTCTTATCATGGCATTATATGAGGCCAAATTTCTTTGACGTATTTTATCAAATAGCTCACTGCCTTGTCTATGTTACCACATTTTTCATACATGTCTACCAAATTATTTTTTCAAACATTTCACTACCTTGTTGCTATGGGTAAAAGAATAAAACAAGTTCTTTTGAACAAGCTATGGATGCTTGGAAAAAATATATTAAAAGCATAATAGCAAGCAATACTATAGACAGGGCAATGAACTGCTTGAAAAAATGCCTAAAAGAAATGTGGTCTCATGGTGATGGAATGCCATGACATGCAAATTTCTATGGATTTTCATGCCATTCCATCACCATGAGACCACGTTTCTTTGAGGAAATTTTTCAAACAATTCATTGCCTTGTCTATGCTACCAAATTTTTCATACATGTTTACCAAAGAATTTTATTAAACAGTTCACTACCTTGCTGCTATGGCTAAAAGCCTAAAATAGGTGCTTGCAAACTAGCTATGGATGATTGGAAAAAATATATCAAAGCATAATAAGAAGCAATAGCATAGAAAAGGTAGTGAACAGTTCAAAAGAATTCCTCAAAGAAATGTGGTCTCAATGTGCTTGTCATGGCATTCCATCACCAAGAGAACACATTTCTTTGAGGATTTTTTTTCAAATAGTTCACTGTGTTGTTTATGCTACCACATTTTTCATACATTTCTACCAAAGCATTTTATCAATCAATTCACTGCCTTGTTGCCATGGCTAAAAGTATAAAATAGGTGCTTACGAACAAGCTATATGGATGCTTGGAAAAAATGGACAACAAAGCATAATAGTAAGCAATAGCATAGACAAAGTAGTGAACTATTTGAAAAAATGCCTCAAAGAAATGTGGTCTCATGGTGATGGAATGCCATGACAAGAAAATTCCTTGGATTGTCATGGCATTCCATCACCATGAGACCACATTTCTTTGAGGCATTTTTTCAAATAGTTTACTACCTTGTCTATGTTACCACATTTTTCATACATGTCTACCAAAGCATTTTATCAAACAGTTCACTATCTTCCTACTATGGATAAGAGCCTACAACATGTGCTTTCAGACAAGTGATGGATGCTTGGAAAAAATCTATCAATGCATAATAGTAAGTGAAAGCATAGACAAGGTGGTGAATTGGTAGTATGCGATGGATGCTCCCATGTTCTACAAATGAGGGGCGAGCTCAATTTATAGGCTCCTCAAATACAACTCAATGGCCAAGATTGATTTCGAATCAATGACCGATATTACAAAATAAAACCTTAATTAGGGTTTGTCACAACTAACTACCTCTCGACCAATGACAAAATTACATTTGGGGACACTTGTCCTTCTGCTAAATATAAACGAAAAATAAAAAGTTGTTGCATTATGAAGTGTCAGGTTCACTGAACCTAGACATGCTATCTTGGAACAATTTGATTGGTTGGAAGATGACGAGGCACCATCTCAGCATGTTGGATGTCCCCTTTGATATTGGCCTAAGGAGGACTTCAAGATATGTTTTCCATCTCCTATTTTCAGCTTGTGGTAGAATTTAAGTTGTCTTTGCCATGTATGCTTTGAGATGGGCTAACTTTACATTGTCTTTTCCATGTATGCTTTGAGTTGGGTAGACTTTACCTTTGTCTTGGACAAGCATTATTCAAGCCAAGGGATGACTTGACAGTAGTTTGGAAATAGCTTTTCTTTCCCAAGAGGACTTTGTTGCAAGGTGTGACCCTTGGTCTTCCTTACAACACTAACACTTGGGTTTGTGACATGGTCTAACTGCCTCCTGTGGTTCTTAACCGAAGCTTGTATTGGGCATTGACAGGTCAAAATTTTGGTGCAACAACAATTCCAACAATTGGTATCAAAGTTGGTCACAGGTTCAAACCCCACACTTGTGTTGGGGGAATTGTTGCAAGGTGTGAGCCTTGGTCTTCCTTGTAGCACTAAAGCTTGGGTTTGTGACATGGTCTAACCACCTCCTGTGGTTCTTAACCAAAGCTTGTATCAGGAATTGATAGGTTGATCTATTGGTGCAATAGCAAGTCCAACAAATTTTGCATCATCTTGGACATTTTCCTTGACCATGGGCATGGTGGACTTTGCTTGTCCCTTGCCAAGATTTGGAGGACTTTCTCTTGATTTAGACAAGCTTATTTTCCTTCCAAGAAAAAATTGAGAGAGGCTATTATAGAGGGACAAAGCATGATCCCATAGGCTCAGATGAGAAATTTCTAAGCATCACGGTGTCCGAGTAATGTCATGTTGAAGTTTGTAGCCATTTTGCACTTTGGACTTGTAAGGGATTCGATTGGGTAAACGTAGCTCAAAGAAATTTGATGTGTTTTGGTGAAAAAGAGGACCATGCCTAGCATAAACATACCCACTCAAATGCATTGGAACAATTATTTTGGTCACACGAGTTACAGAAAAAAAGTTGCACCACTTTGCAACTTTGCACTACTTGCATTTGACAACTTTTTCCCCAAGAAAAATCTTGCCACCACAGGAAAATGCCTCCATGATAGAGAAAAAAAAGAGAGGTTATTGTATAGGGTCACAACATGATCCCATAGGCTTAGACGAGAAGTTCCTAAGTGTCATGGTGTCTGAGTAATGTCAGGTTGAAGTTTGTAGCCATTTTGCAATTCAGACTCTTAAGGGATTCAGTCGGTTGAACGTAGTTCAGAGCAATTCAATGCATTTGGGTGCAAAAGAGGACCATTCCTAGCATGAACGTAGCCACTTAGATGCATTGAAATATTTATTTTGGTCACACGAGTTGCAGAACGAAAGTTGCACCACTTTGCAACTTTGCACTACTTACATTTGACAAATGTTTCCCCAAGCAAAATATTGCAACCATAGGAAAACACCTCCGAGATAGTGAAAAAAAAGGAGGTTATTGTAGAGGGGTAGAACACAATCCCATAGGCTCAGATGATAAGTTTCTAAGCATCATGGTGTCTGAGTAACATCATGCTGAAGTATGCAGCCATTTTGCACTTCAGACTCTTAAGGGATTTAGCCGGTTGAACGTAGCTCAGAGAGATTCGGCATGTTTGGGTGTGAAAGAGGACCATTACTAGTGTAAACATACCCACTAGGATGCATTGGAACAATTAGTTTGGTCACACGGGTTGCAGAACGAAAGTTGCACCACTTTGGAACTTTGCACTACTTGCATTTGACAACTTTTTCCCCAAGTGAAATCTCGCTGCCACAAGAAAACACCTCTGAGAGAGTAAAAAATGAGATAGGTTATTGTATAGGGGCACAAAAAGATCCCATAGGCTTAGAAAAAGATTTCTAGGCATCACGGTGTCCAAGTAATGTCATGTTGAAGTTTGTAGCCATTTTTACACTTCAGACTCTTAAGGGATTCAACCAGTTAAACATAGCTCAGAGCGATTCCACATATTTGGGTGTGAAAGAGGACCATGCCTAGAATAAAAATACCCACTTAGATGTGTTGGAATAGTTAGTCTGGTCACATGAGTTGCAAAATGAAAGTTGCAACACTTTTCAACTTTGCACTACTTGCATTTGACAACTTTTTCACAAAGCAAAATATCCCCGCCACAGGAAAACGCCTCTAAGTTAGCAAAAACTGAGATAGGTTATTGTAGAGGGGCATAACAAAATCCCATAGGCTCATATGAGAATTTTCTAAGCTTCACGGTGTACGAGTAACACATGTTGAATTTTGTAGCCATTTTGCTCTTTAGACTCTTAAGGGATTCAACCGGTTGAACGTAGCTCAAAGTGAGTCAACACATTTGGGTGTGAAAGAGGACCATGTTGTTGGCATATGGCTTTGAGATATTTTTTTTGGCTGCTTTTTTTGTCATTGATGTCAACTGGAGTCAGCAGTATGGTCCGTAGTGTTGAAGTTGCTCATACCGGCAAGAGAAGTAAGAGACTGTAATCTACCAGCAGAAAGTATGAAGAACAGGGTATCCGGTTGATAAGCTGATTAGAATAGTTCATCGGATCACTATCTTGTGGTGTGGATCCTCAAGGAAGCTTATTCAACATGTATGTTATCCTACTGGTGAGTTTTGTGGTGTCAGATTAGTCGGAGTACGAGTTCGAGATTTGGTAGAATGATTTATTGTTCATTCTCTCATTATAATTGACCTATTGAGTATGGTGTGTCGCAGATGTATGAGGAGTATTTGATTAACTATTTCTTATGTTTGGAAGTTTGGTTTGGGTCCCTACTATAGTCTAGCCAACTTGTGTGGGTACACATCAATTATAATTAGTGATTTGATTCGACATAAGAAATAATATTATATTTTGTTTTAAAGCCGACATACAATGCAATTCTTGTTAGCGAATATATAAAGGTGGTCAGAAAATATTTTTTTGAGTTAGACAAAAGTGTGTGTAAAT
This sequence comes from Sequoia sempervirens, assembly GCA_007258455.2. NCBI lineage: Eukaryota > Viridiplantae > Streptophyta > Pinopsida > Cupressales > Cupressaceae > Sequoia > Sequoia sempervirens. The sequence continues at coordinate 296,826,565 of VDFB02271358.1, forward strand.
CAAGAAGAGTGAAGGTGTGAGAATGAATAAGTAAAAAATAGTTATATGAGGTAATATCAAAAGATCTGTTTGAACAACAAAAGGGTTTTTGTATGTAGAGCAGAGAAGAGCAGAGTAGAAGTGCAAACTGGATTAAAGATTTGGAATCTGATTGTGTGCTTCATTGGAACTGAATCCAGGCATTTGTAGATGCTATATTCTCAGTTCAACATTTTGTTGTAATATCAATTTTTTTTGTAAGGTAGTGAGCCTTCTCTTTTGAGCAGTGAACTCTAGGAAGTGTGCCTGAATGCAAGTGCATTCCCCTTTTTATCATACTTTTAATAGAGTATAATTTTTGGATTAATCTCCACCGTAGTTTTTCCCCTAACAGGGTTTCCACGTAAATTTTTTTGGTGTTATGGTGTTCCTTAATGTGTTTTCATGTTTCCTTCTATTTATCTACTGTGAATACTATTTGTGGTTCAATTACTGTTGTTGATAGTTTAAGATCTAATTTGAAAATCAAATATTGTGGAACATTGATTCATCCCCCCTCTCAGTGTTCCTAGTGTCCAACAATTGGTATCAGAGTAAGGTTCCTCTTCTAGATTTTAACAGCTTGAGTTGGATCTTGAATTACAATGGATGTTGGTGGTCTTCAACAATAGCTTATGGTGGCACTTGATGATCTTGATCAGTCTAAATCAGAGGTCATGGAACTGAAAGTGAATCTTGTGGCTGTAGAAAAATTCATTCAATCACTGAAGGATAAGATAAATGAATCAAGGGAAAAGAGGAAGGAACTATGCGATTAGTTGAATAAAAAAGATAGCAAAGGTCTGGATGATGTCCATCTGAATCAAACCCTAAGAGAAATAATAGAAGAATGTGAAAAGCTTGCCAAGGAAAATGTTGCGCTAAAGCTTGAAATGGAATTTGTGGCAATGAAGTTGACCAAAGAGATTGAAGAAAGAAAGAAGAATGAGGAGAATCTGGCCCAGTCCTTGAAAGAAAAATCTGAAGAATGAGCAAAATTAATAGTGGATTTATTCAGCTAGAGATTGAACTGCAACAATCTAGAAACAATGAACAAGATCTTGAGAGACAAGTAGTTATTATTGGAAATGAGCTTTCCACTACAAATGAATTCAAGGAGAAGTTCAGGATAAGTTTTGCTAGGATTCATCAGATAACTAAAGGTCAAAAGGATACAAATGATAAGTGAGGTCTTCGCTATGAGTAGGGTGAGAGCTCTAGATCTGAACAGAAGAACCCTGAAAAAGAAGAACAAAGGCATAAAACATCTGATAAGGCACCCCAATGCTCAAAAATTTAACGGATATTGCTTTTTTTGTAATAAATTTGGACATATGGCTTCTCAGTGTAGAAGTACGATAAGTTTTGGTAGTTTATCATTTTCTGGTCAGTGTTTTAAATGCAAGAAGTTTAGTCATAAGTCAGTAGAATGCAGAAGTATGTCAGTGCAAGTAACATTAAATTCTATACATGTGGAAGATTTGGACATATTGCTAATCAATGCAGATCAGGAGGAAATCAGTGGAATGGATGGTATAGACAAAAAAAACTAGTATGCTATAATTGTAACAAACTTGGGCACATTGCAAGATTCTACAGAAAGAAAAACATGAATAAAAGAGGTCTGGTTTATCAAGGAAGAAATTCACAAAAAGAAAAAAAAGGAAAATAAAAAGCATCTATGGAGGAGATAAGAGATCAGATGAAGAAAACATGGGTAAAGAAAATTGAATTTGATGAAGGCAATAAGGCTGTACCGGAAGCTCCCTCCAGTAGTTCTTCCAGCAATTAATTGTAGTCCAATGGCCTAGGGGGAGTTTCTCATGAAAATCCTTTGTCCCCCTGTGTATAGTTGGCACCAAATCATAGGATAATGTCAGTCATTGTGTTATTCATATTCAAATGTATCAGCAATCATTTGTTGAGCTGGATGAAATGTTAAAGGTTTGCAATCAGATTCTTTGCTTGCTATCTAAACTTGCAGAGTAATTAGAACTTTGATGGCAACACATTTAATGTGATAGGAAGTTAAGTATGTAAAGTTATAAAAGGGGAATTTGGAACACTAATTTGTCATCGTGCATAGAAGAACAGTTGGAGAACCTTTTCAGCAAAATTCCAAAGGAGTGAAAAGTCAATTCAGCGGTGAATTCTCTAGGTATCTATGTTTCTTATCTATTTGGTGATCGGTAGAACCCTATTCTATACAAAAAATGAAGAAAATCCAAGGATCAGTAACTATGGATGAATATAGTAGTCAAAAGGTCAGGGATATAAGAAATTCGTTGTCTGTCGTTGAATTGAATAAGATTGGAGGAGCGAAACATAAAAATTTGGACATCTCGAATGAATTCCCTCATTTTGTCAATGCAGAGGTAGTTCAGATTATCTTGAACAGATTGGATGGTGATATCCTTACTCTGGATAAACCCTAGAAAATTTCTAATGTGATCAGAAATATAATAGGTTTGTGCAATGTTGGTGATGTTCTGAAAAATAAATCAATTCGAAATGTTGAGGTCGAAGCCCTAACTAGAATAGCAGGAGATCAGAGGGATTTGATGATCACAATGATTAAAGATCCGCTAATGAGGTATATTCCACATTGAATTTCATATAAAATATTCTTCAGAAATAGAGAAGGATCAACCTTGGCAGGAGTAGTGTATATTGCTCACAAAATGATAATAGAAGATGAAGACTTTGACCTATGTGGTTTGATGAAGGATCAATTGTTGGAGAATGTACAATTGATGAAGGATATAGACTACTCTTTCAGGTTTGGTACCCTAGCTATATGCATTATGGTGTATTTCCTGAATTGATTGCCTCTGAATGACAATGTGGTATGGAAAGAAAATATACCGGTTTGCAAGAAAATTTTTGAACTTTTCAACTCTTTTGAAAATGGTGAACAAGTTTATGAAAAATTCTTTAGAATGATGTTAGAAAATTTTGGTGTAAGTGATATTCCTGTTTTAGTAAAAATAGCTAAAGTTGGATCATCCTTTGGTAAGGCAGAGAAAAAGCAAAAGAGAGGAAGAGATTTGGCTGGTGTCACTCCTCCGACACCCAAGTCAACAAAGGTTGAGGGAAAAGGAAAATAACAGATGGTTGTGGATATAGTGGATGAAGAATATGAGGAATATACACCTAGAGATGAACCAAAACTAGGTGAACCGGAAGTGATAATAGCAGAAGATAGTGATGAAGAAGGTGCTATGTTTAAAGGAAAAATATTGTAGATTATTTAGGATGAAGATGGAATGAAAAAGATAACTGATATATGGTTGAATGGACCATCTTATGAGCAAGACCTCATTAAGGACACTCTAGGAAGATACTTTTTGGATAACAACATTGAATTGGAGATTCTACATAATGTACTTCTAGAAGAGTTAATTGAGTGTGTCAAGGATGCTATGGCCTCTGTGCCTCTGGACAAAAAAGAGGAGGAAATAATTTCCCATCTAAAGATGAAATTTAGACTATATCTTGTTAAACTGAAGAAGAAAATGAATGTGCTAAGAGAGTGTATTGACTTATCCAATAAGATCTTCAATTACTTTCTTAAGTGGCCTCATGTGGTTGGAAAATACAAGGATAAATTGGAGGAAATTGAAAATGAGCTTGTCAGAATTGGACAAGATTTCAATATGTTTTTGGACAAGGATGGAGAAGTTAAGAAGAAGATTCATGATTTGCAAGTTGAGCATGCAAAGGTTCACTTTGCCAAAAATACTCTTATGGACGCTTTCTGGAAAGTAAAAGATCATACTGAATGCAGGCTGGAGAAAATGATTGAAATTCTAAAGAAAGGAGAAAGCCTGGATAATGCCATCACCATTCTTAAATCCCTTGTCCAAATTATCAATAGGAAATCATAGAATAACAACTTGATTATAGCTATTGGGATTGTGGTGGACTCTTGGAAGAAATTCCTTCTAGAAATAAAAATAATGTATAAAATAATCTTTTGATTTGTGCTACAGGTTTCCAATTTTTGATCAAACTTTCTATTTTGCTAAGGGAGAGAGAATAGTAAAATTTTGTTCTAACAAAAGGAAAGAAGTGTAGTAAAATATTGAAGGGGAGTGAAATAGTGGAAGCTTTGTCATTGATGTCAAAGGGGGAGATAATGTAGTGAAAAATTCCTTGACATCCTAAGGGGGAGCAATAATTTTAGTTCTCATGAGTTTTTGAGTTTTGACACTTAGTCATTTTTCACTGAGTGTTGCCATCAATGCCAAAGGGGGAGATTGTTGGTATATGGCTTTGAGAGATTGTTTTTGGCTACTTGTGTTATCATTGATGGCAACTGGAGTCAGCAGTATGGTCCGCAATGTTGAAGTTGCTCATACTGGCAAGAGAAGTAAGAGATTGTAATCTACCAACATAAAGTATGAAGAACAAGATATCCGGTTGATAAGCTGATCAAAATACTTCACCAAATCACTATTTTGTGGTGTGGATCCCTAGCAAAGCTTGTTCAAAATTTATGTTATCCTATTGGCAAGTCTTTTGGTGTTGCATTAGTCAGAGTACGAGTTAAGAGATTCAATAGAATGATTTATTGTTCATTCTCTCATTATAGCCAACCTATTGAGTATGGTGTATCATGGATGTATGAGGAATATGTGTTTGACTATTTCTTATGTTTGGAATTTTGGTTTGGGTCCCTAATATAGTCTAGACAACTTGTGTGGGTACACATCAATTATTAGTGATTAGACCTGACATAAGAAAGAATATTATATTTTGTTTTAAAGCCGACATACAATAAAATTCTTGTTAGCAAATATATAAAGGAGATTAGAAAATATTTTTTTTAGTCAGAAAAAATTGTGTAAATCAAGAAGAGTGAAGGTGTGAGAGTGAATAAGTACATAATAGTTATATGAGGTAATATCAGAAGATCTGTTTGAAAAACAAAAGGGTTTTTGTATGTAGAGTAGAGTAGAAGTGCAAATTGGATGAAAGATCTAGAATCTAATTGTGTGCTTCATTGGAACTGAATCCAGGCGTCTGTAGATGCTATATACTCAGTTCAACATTTTTTTTTAATATCAAATATATTTTGTAAGGTAGTGAGCCTTCTCTTTTGAGTAGTGAGCTCTAGGCAGTGTGCCTGAATGCAAGTGCATTCCACTTTTTATCATACTTTTAATAGAGTATACTTTGTGGATTAATCTCCACCATGGTTTTTCCCCTAATAGGGATTCCACGTAAAAAAAAATTGTGTTATGATGTTCCTTAATTTGTTTGCATGTTTCCTTCTATTTATTTGCTGTGAATACTATTTGTGGTTCAATTATTGTTGATAGTTTAAGATTTGATTTGAAAATCAAATATTGTGGAACACTGTTTCTACCCCCCTCTCAGTGTTTCTAGTTTCCAACAAATTTTCTATGTAAACGTACCCACTGGGATGCATTAGAAAAGTTAGTTTGGTCACATGAGTTGCAAAACGAAAGTTGCACCACTTTGCAACTTTGCACTACTTGCATTTGACAAATTTTTCCCCAAGTGAAATCTCGCCACCACAGGAAAATTCCTCTGAGGTAGCAAAAAATGAGAGAGGTTATCGTAGAGGGGCACAACACGATCCCATAGGATTAGACGATAAATATATAAGCATCACGGTGTCCAAGTAACTTCATATTGAAGTTTGCATCTATTTTTCACTTCAGACTCTTAACGGATTCAGCAGGTTGAACATAGCTCGAAGTGATTCAGGGCATTTGGGTGAAAAAGAGGACCATGCCTACTATAAATGTACCCACTCAAACACATTGGAACATTTAGTTTTTTCGCACGAGTTGTAGAACGGAAGTTGCACCACTTTACAACTTTGCACTACTTGTATTTGACAACTTTTTCCCCAAGCAAAATCTCATCGCCACAGGAAAATGCCTCTGAGATAGTGAAAAATGAGAGAGGTTATTGTAAAGAGGCACAAAAAAATCTCATAGGCTTAGATGAGAAGTTTCTAAGCATCACGGTGTCTGAGTAACATCATGTTGAAGTTTGCAGTCATTTTGTACTTCAAACTCTTAAGGGATTCAACCGGTTGAACATAGATCGAAGTGATTCAATGCATTTGGGTGTGAAAGAGGACCATTCCTAGAGTAAAAATACCCAATTGAATGTGTTGGAATAATTATTTTGGTCACAAGAGTTGTAGAATGAGAGTTGCACCACTTCGCAACTTTGCACTACTTGCATTTAACAACTTTTTCCACAAGTGAAATCTCACTGCCATAGGAAAACAACTCCAAGATAGAAAAAACCAAGAGGGGTTATTTTAGAGGGGCACAACATGATCCCATAGGATCAAATGAGAAGTTTTTAAGCATTATGAAGTTCGAGTAACATCATGCTAAAGTTTGCAACCATTTTTCACTTTGCACTTTTAAGGGATTCAATCGGTTGAACGTAGCTCAGAGCAATTCGGCACATTTGGGTGTGAAATATGACCATGGATAGCATAAAGGTACCCAATTAGATGCATTGGAAAAGTTAGTTTTGTCACACGAGTTGCAGAACAAAAATTGCACCACTTTGCAATTTTGCACTACTTGCATTTGACAACATTTTCCCCAAGCAAAATCTCACCGCCAAAATGCCTCTGAGATAGTGAAAACTGAGAGGGAATATTAGAGATGGGTACATCATAATCCCATAGGATTAGATGAAAAAATTTTAAGCATCACAGTGTTCGGGTAAAGTCATCCTAAAGATTGTAGCCATTTTGTACTTCAAACTCTCAAGGGATTCAACTAGTTGAATGTAGCTTAGAGCAATTTATCATGTTTGCGAGAAAAATAGGACTATTACTAGCGTAAACATACCCAATTAGACACATTGGAATAGTTAATTTGGTCACATGAATTTCAAAACGAAAGTTGTACCACTTTGCAACTTTGCATTACTTGTATTTGATAACTTTTTCCCCAAGAAAACTCTCACTGCCATAGGAAAATGCCTCTGAGATAGCAAAAAATGAGAGAGGTTATTGTAGAGGGGCATAACACAATCCCATAGAATCATATGAGAAGTTTATAAGTATTACGGTGTTCGAGTAACATCATGCTGAATTTTTTAGTTATTTTATACTTTGAACTCTTAAGGGATTCAGTCGGTTGAACGTAGCTCAGAGCGATTAACATTTGGGTGTGAAAGAGGATCATTCCTAGCATAAACATACCCACTTGGATGCATTGGAATAGTTAGTTTGGTCACATGAGTTGTAGAACAAAAGTTGCACCACTTTGCAACTTTGCACTACTTGCATTTGACAACTTTTTCCCCAAGTGAAATCTCGCCGCCACGGGAAAACGCCTCTGAGATAACAAAAACTAAAAGTTATTTTGTAGAGGTGAACAACACAATCCAATAGGCTTAGATGATAAGTTTCTAAGCATCACAGTGTTCGAGTAACGTCATGCTGAAGTTTGCAACCATTTTTCACTTCAGACTCTTAAGGGATTCAGCAAGTTGAACGTAGCTCAAAGTAGTTTGGCGCATTTGGGTGCAAAAGATGATGATGAATAGTGTAAAAATACCCACTCAGACACGTTGGAATAGATAGTTTGATCACACGAGTTTTAGAACGAAAGTTGCACCACTTTGCAACTTTGCACTACTTGCATTTGATAACTTTTTTCCCAAGTGAAATCTTGCCGCCACAGGAAAATACCTTAGAGATAGAAAAAATTGAGAGAGGTTATTGTAGAGGGGCATATAATAATTCCATAGGCTAAGACAAGAAGTTTTTAAGCATCACGATGTTTGAGTAATGTGGTGCTGAAGTTTGTAGCCATTTTGCACTTCAGACTCTTAAGGGATTTAGCTGGTTGAACATAGCCCAGAGTGATTAGGCATGTTTGGGTGTGAAAAAATACCATTCCTAATGTAAACGTACCCACTTGGATGCATTGGAATAGTTAGTTTAGTCACACGAGTTGTAGAAAAAAAGTTACACCACTTTGCAACTTTGCACTACTTGCATTTGACAACTTTTTCTCCAAGTGAAATCTCGCCACCACAGGAAAATGCCTCTGAGATACGAAAAACTGAGAGGTGTTATTTTATAGGGCACAACATGATCCCATTGGCTTAGATGAGAAGTTTGTAAGCGTCACGGTGTATGAGTAACATCATGCTAAAGTTTATAGCCATTGTGCACTTCAGACTCTTAAGGGATTCAATCGATTGAACATAGCTTGGAGTGATTCGACATGTTTGGGTGCAAAAGAGGAGCATGCCTAGCATAAATGTACCCACTTGCACACCTTGGATCAGTTAGTTTGGTAACACGAGTTGTAGAAAAAAAGTTGCACCACTTTGCAACTTTGCACTACTTGCATTTGATAACTGTTTTCCCAAGAGAAATCTCACTGCAACAGGAAAATTCCTCTGAGATAGCAAAAACTGAGAGAGGTAATTGTAGAGGGGCACAACATTATCTCATAGGCTTAGATGAGAAGTTTCTAAGCATCACGGTGTTTGAGTAACATCACACTGAATTTTGCAACCATTTTGCACTTCGAACTCTTAAGGGATTCAGTCGGTTGAACGTAGCTCAAAGTGATTTGATGCATTTGGGTGTGAAAGAGGACCATGCCTAGCATAAACATACCCACTCAGATGCATTGGAATAGTTACTTTGGTCACACGAGTTGCAGAACAAAAGTTGCACCACTTTGCAACTTTGCACTACTTGCATTTGACAACTTTTTCCCCAAGCGAAATCTCACTGCCATAGGAAAACGCCTCTGGTATAGTGAAAATTGAGAGAGTTTATTGTAGAGGGGAACAACACAATCCCATAGGCTTAGAGAAGAAGTTTCTAAGTGTCACAATGTCTGAGTAAGGTCATGTTGAATTTTGCAACCATTTTGCACTTCAGACTCTTAAGGGATTCAACTAGTTGAATGTAGCTCATAGCGATTCGACGTGTTTGGGTGTGAAAGATGACTATTCCTAGAGTAAACATACCCATTCAAATGTGACTGAACAGTTAGTTTGGTCACACGAGTTGCAAAATGAAAGTTGCACCACTTTCCAACTTTGCACTACTTGCATTTGACAACTTTTTCTCTAAGAGAAATCTCGCCATCACAGGAAAATGCCTCTAAGATTACAAAAACTGAAACATATTATTATAGAGGGCACAATATGATCTCATAGGCTTAGATGAGAAGTTTCTAATCCTCACAGTGTCTGAGTAACCTCATGCTAAAGTTTGCAACCATTTTGCACTTTAGACTCTTAAGGGATTCAGCTAGTTGAATGTAGCTCAGATCGATTTGGTGAATTTGGGTGTGAAAGAGGACCATGCCTAGCATAATCATACCCACTCAGATGCGTTGGAACAATTAGTTTGGTCACACGAGTTGCTGAACAAAAGTTGCACCACTTTGCAACTTTGCACTACTTGCATTTGACAACTTTTTCCCCAAGTGAAATCTCGCCGCTACAGGAAAACGCCTCTAAGATAGTGAAAACCAAGAGAGGTTATTTTAGAGTGGCACAATACAATCCCATAAGCTTAGACAAGAAGCTTCTAAGCATCATGGTGTTTGAGTAATGTCATGCTGAAGTTTGTAGACATTTTGCACTTCAGACTCTTAATGGATTTAGCTGGTTGATCATAGCTCGGAGCGATTCGACATGTTTGGGTGTGAAAGAGGACCTTTTTTTTCCATGATGATTCTATACATACCCAAGATGACTCTTGAACTTCCACCATTTGAAAATAAGTTGCAATTTTGACAACTTTTACACAATTTTGGAATTTTTACAATATTTTGAAACTTAGACCTTTCAACCACCTAAAGACCTATAAAAGGACTCCTTACATCATAAAATGGTCTAAATGACCTTATTGTTTGAACAAAAAGACTCAAATACCCCTAAACAACCAAAAGACCTCAATTGTCAACATTTGCATAAAATGCTTTTGGTGCCCCTACACCAGTTAGTGCTTAGGGTGTCTTAATGTTTTTGGTCATGAATAAGGTCCTTTGTGATGCAATGAAAGGTAGGTCCAAAACTATCCAAACTTAATCACATGTAATTACTTTGGAACAATACCATCAAACTGACCTTGAACGCTTGAAAAGGGTCTCTAATTAGCCCACTTCTACAAAGGAACTCTCATTCAATCTTGCTTCCCACTCAAAACACCATTGGAAAGTCCTCAAATTTCCTCCAAAACCATAAATTCTTCAACCACTAAGTCAAAACTCTCTTGCTAAGACCCTCTTTCATGAAACCCTCATTTTTCACCAAATAAGTAGGTGTTTATTAAAAACCCCATCTCTAGACCTCATTCAACCTCAAAATATTTTCAAAAATTCTTATTTCACCCTACACAAACTTAATTCACCTTCAAATTATGCTGCCCCCAAATTTCTCACACATTTCCTTCTTAAAACCTCTCAATTTCACCCATTTTCACTCTTTGTTCAACTAGGGCTTCAAGCCCAAACATCCAAATGATCTACGATGCCTTTGTAGACCTTCTATCACATCAAAATCCACCTAATAACACTAAAACAACCAGGTTCTAACCTTCTTCCAAACTATTTCTTTAATCTACTACTTCAAGCTATGCCTCCTAGGCCTAAATTGATCTATATAGGATCTAGGACAAATTGCTTACAGAATGCGTAACGTAAAAGATCACTTAATACAATGCTTAACATAAATGAATGATTACATAATAAAATGCTCAAATGAATAAATGAACATAATATAAATGCCAAGATAATGAACTGAAAAGAAAGAGAGAAGAATAAGAGGAGACAAACACAATTGATAACGGAGTTCGTCCCTAAGGACTACGTCTCCGGGCCCCTCTCCAACGGAGTGACCGATCCGATTATACTCCAAAATCAGTTACAATTTCGACAGCATCATTCCCTTCAAGCACATCGATATCACAACATAACTTCAACGTACAGGAACAATTACAATCATCTCATGAGCATTCTCTCGTTCTCACCACCTGGACTTGGGAAATTCCATATTTACCCCTCTTTTTATACATAAAATTTGCCTAAAAAGGCTTAACCATCAAATTAATGGCTTAACCTCCTTGAACAGCTCGTACACTAGTTATTTTGTTCTTTACAATCTTCTTGTTTGGATGGTTAAAGTATATCTTGTTTGTTTTGGCTTTATTAAGCCATTTGTTAGAGATTCGGCTCACGGTTCTATAACAAAAATAACCGTTACCCATATATATTTCAGACAGCCCGCGTGGTCCACCGATGGCTACTAATTTTGGTAAAGGGGTGGTCGGCGGTTCCAAACCTGCCGGCCACGCATTATAACCAAATACCGAACTGTTCAACAATAAAAACAAACCTCGCCAATTATCAATAGACTGCCGAGTTTGGTGCAACGGTTTCCGGTGGTTTCGGCTCACAGCAGGTCGTCGGTTCGAGCCACACCAAAAATTTTGTTAAAACAAACTCACCCGCCAATCAAAGCAGTGCAACCGCAAGATGCCACGTGTCAGCATTTAATTTGTCGACGATGCCTAGTCACCTGCCAACTGGATGCCAACTGTCTGCCACGCCTACGTACGGAGTGCCATGTCAACAGTACGGATGGACACGTGTAAATATGTGATTGGTCCATACAAAATGACTCAACTACCATGTGTCAAGTCAGAATACATCCACGTAGAATCCGTACAGTACAGACTGACACGTCAGCATGATGACGTCATCATCTGTACCCTCAAGTCAATCGAACTTTGACTGCATGTAACTCGAGCATATGATGTCGGATTTTGACAAAACGAATGTTGTCGGAATTGTCTCGATGAGCTCTTCGCGATGACGCCGGTTCCATCAATTTTTGAGATGATTATTTTTTTCACCTTCTAGACGCCCCTGAAGCCAGTTTGACTAGAAGTTTGACTGGCTGTAACATGCACAAACGGAGTCCTTTTTGCCTCGTTCAAGTTGCGTTGGAATCAGGACGTTGTTCTCTTTCTGATGATGCTAAAATCTAGAGCATTGGGAACACTTCAATTTTCACTAAAAAATTGTCCCCCGGATCAGGCCTCCCCACTGGAGAGCTTTTGGACCTCCGAAAGCTTGATTACTTGGAAAGTAAGTGAGGGTAAAGTTCCCTCACTTTACCAATCTCCATCCATCTTGCTTTGCTTGGATGCATCCCCTTCAGACCCACTCTGAGGTACTCAACATCTCCTCTTCGTGAAGTTCTGACATTCCTGTCGAGAATAACATCTTCTGGCAACTCTGACATGTACTCTGGTGAAAGGTCATTAACTGATGGAACTTGAATGTCTGTGACTTCATCTAGGATCATTGGAGGCTCATATAGTTTCAAATTCTCAACATTGACAACCGAGTAAATATGCATGTATGGAGGAAGATTGAGGCGAAAGGCATTGGTACCAATCTTCTCAAGGATCTCAAAAGGACCATACCTAATTGACTTAAGCTTTTTAACTTCACCTTGCATCCTTTCCTTGCTGATATGTAACCAAACTCTGTCTCCAACCTGAAAATGATGATCAATGCGATGCTTGTCATGGCGAACCTTGTATTTTGCTTGGCTCTATTCCAACTGTGCTTCCACTGCCTGATGAATTGCTTGGACTTTCTGGATGAACTTCAAAGCCTTCTCTGCATCATGGTGTCCATCTTTAACATCATCTTTCTGAAAAGAAAAATCCATCAGTGTCTTAGGCACATAACCAAAGCATGTCTCAAAAGGAGACCTCTTAGTAGAAGAGTGTGCTGCATGGTTGTAGGCATGCTGCACATAATGAAGACTCTCATCCCACAACTTAGGATGCTTACTGCAGTAACCTCTGAGTAGATGCACAATTGTCCGTTTACAACCTCTGCCTGTCCGGTGTCTGTGGATGGAAGGCTGTACTCTTCTTCAGCCTAGTGTCCATGAGTCCCCACAAAGCTGACCAAAATTCCCCCAAGAATCGAATCTGATCCGATACAATAGAAGTAGGTAACCCAAAATGAACCCATACAAATTGAAAGTACATATGAGCTGTCAGTTCAGCAGTGACTTGCTTTTTACATGGCATCAAAATACACATTTTGATGAACCGATCAACTACTACATACAAATAATCATGTCCCTTCCTAGACATAGGTAATCCCCCAACAAAGTCCATTGACACACTTTCCCATGGACGAGAAGGTACAGGTAGAGGTGTGTACAAACCCAACTTCCTGTTACTAGGCTTACTAGTTGCACACATAACACAACCTCTAATATACTTAGTTACCGTTTCTTGCATACGAGGCCAATAACAATATTTCTACAGCTGAGTCAATGTTTTGTTTACCCCAAAGTGTCCTGCAATCAATGAGGTATGTGCTTCTCTAATAACCTGTGCTTGTTCATCCTTTGGAACACATAATTTTCCCAAGTGATATAACAGTTTATCTTGCACATAATAATCTTTCTCTTCTACATGTTTACCATTCATTAAAGTAGCATAGATATCCTTAAATTTCTCATCATTAGCATATTGTTCCTGAAAACTTTCATGAACCATAGAACTATTCTGAAGGATTATCAAAGCATTCATCATAGGAGGTCTAGAGAGCATGTCTGCTACTTTGTTATGGGTACCTTTCTTATACTTAATAACCAAATGAAACTGTTGTAGAAAACCCATCCACCGAAAGTGCCTACTTTGTTGCAGTTTAGTTTGTGAGTGCAAATACTGAAGTGGTGGTGATTGTGGGTTACGCTTTCCCCATTATGTAATGTTTCCATTTTTTAACACTCTGAACTAAAGCATAAAGTTCTTTATCATAAGTGGGATAGTTACTTACTGCTCCTGAAAAAGTTTTAGAGTGGTAGCAAACTGGTTTACCTCCTTGCATGAGTACTGCTCCCATGGAAAATCCACTCGCATCTGTCTCGATCTCAAATGGTTGATGTAGATCTGGTAAGGCCAAACTGTGCGGTGCTCAACTTTCCCTTCAAAGTGTCGAAAGCCTTCTGTTGTGGACCTCCCCACTGAAAAGTTGCTTTGTACTGGTTAATGCATGCAATGGTGATGCTATATAAGAGAAATTTGCAATAAACTTTCTCCAGTACTGAACTGCACCTAGGAAACTTCTGACCTCTGTGACTGTACTTGGCTTAGGCCAGTTTACAATAGCTTCACCTTCGCAGGGTCTACTTTCAATTGACCATTCCCTACGACATAGCCTAATTACACTAAGGATGTCTTAGAAAATTCACATTTAGACATCTTTACATAGAGTTTTTCTTTTCTCAATACATCAAAGACTTTCTTTACATGACTTACATGATCTTCCCAAGTTCGACTGAATACAAGAATATCATCTAGATAGACTATGACAAAATCATCAATAAAAGGACGAAAGACATCATTCATGACTCTCATAAAGGTAGCTGGTGCATTACAAAGCCCAAAAGGCATAACCAACCACTCAAATAGTCCTTGTTTTGTCTTAAATGCAGTCTTCCAAATATCATCTTCTGCAATTCTTATCTGATGATAACCACTTCGCAAATCTAACTTAGTGAAATAAACTGCATGTTTTAACTGATCAAGTAAATCATCAATTCTGGGAAGAGGATACCTGTTCTTTACCGTTATCTTGTTCAAGGCACAATAGTCGATGCACATCCTCCAAGTTCCATCTTTCTTTGGAACCAAGACAATTGGAGAACCACAAGGAGAAGTACTAGGACGAATAACTCCTTTTTCCACCAACTCTTGAACCTGGTTTTTAATTTCCTCGTTCTGCATAACAGATAAACGGTACATGTCGATATTAGGAAGTGGCACATCCTTCTGTAACTAGATTTCATGCTGTATCTCTCTCTTGGGTGGCAACCCCTTCGGTTCTTGAAACATGTCATCATAAGTGGAAATAATCTTGACCATTTCAGTTTTATGTTTTGGGTCACACCCCTTAAATGCCTCAGATTTATCATCTTCTTTGGCTTTTACAAGCATTAATACAAAGTTTTTACTTGAGTTGACCAACCTCTTCATTTGACCAGCATTAACTAGTGTAAGATTAGTCTTCACCTTATGTGCCCGTACAATGTATTCTACCCCATCTTTAAAAAGATGATACTTATTCTCCCCCCTATAAAAGATTGCTTTTCTGTCATAAAGATAAGGACTTCCCAACACAAGCCCACAAATATCCAAAGGGACCACATCTACTTCTACCTCATCTACAAAGTTTGCAGTGATAGCAAATCTCAATTTACACTATTTAGTTACTTGTAGTTGAGCATCATTGCAAACCCATCCGAGTGGATATGGTTTCGGATGAGGTGTTGTAGTCAAATTAAGTTTCTTTACAAATTCTTCAGAAATTAAGTTGACTTGTGAACCCGTATCAAATAGAGTATCAACCTTAGTATGTTTTGTTACAACACGAATGTGAAACAATTCATTTCTTTGCTTATCAACCTTAGGAGAAGATTCTTTACTTGTACTTGCACTGGAATTAGAAAAACTTGCATCAGATGAGAGAGAT
Source organism: Sequoia sempervirens (assembly GCA_007258455.2). Lineage (NCBI taxonomy): Eukaryota > Viridiplantae > Streptophyta > Pinopsida > Cupressales > Cupressaceae > Sequoia > Sequoia sempervirens. The sequence goes on from VDFB02271358.1 coordinate 296,842,131, forward strand.
ATACCTTTCCCTTTACCTTGGATTCCGGTAGCAACAATCTTTGTCTCATCTTCAGAGTCAAAACCAAGATCCCGTTGAATCACTGCAGTAGTCTTTTGCTTGCCTTTATTACCTCCATATCTTTTCGGCCTCAACTCAGGATGAAGCTTCCAACATCTTGAATCATCATGCCCATCTTTCTTGCAATGGGAGCATGTCGGTTTCTCACCCTCTTTCTTAGCTGTAGCTGTCTTCTTCCCTTTGCCTTTATCTTTGTCTTTTTCTTTCCCTTTAGACTTACCCTCGAACTTAGATGGCTTCTTGGAAAAGTTATCACTAAAAGTGTTCTTACCCCTTGACTCTATATGAGTAGCTTGAACAGACACCTCGTCTAGATTGTTGGGACTCAACATCAAAATAGTGTGCCTAAGGTAAGAATGTAAACCACCAATATACTTAAGTAATGTGTCTTGGGTATACAAGGGAACATTTAGAGCAATGGCCCATTTTCTAAACTCATGAGTATATTCCTGGACAGACTGCCCCTTACCTTGCCTAAAGGTTTGCCAATTCATGGTTAACTGTTGCATGTAACCTAAAGGATAGAATTGTTTCCTAAGGGCAGCAACAAACTCCATCCAAGACATATTAACTTGACCATGGCGAGCAATTTCTTCTCGAGTTTTACTCTCCCACCAGGTGAGAGTTGTACCTCCCAACTGGAGAGTGGCTAATTGAATCCTAGAAGCATCTTCTACTAGGCCTTGAATCCTACAGTATACTTCTACTTGTTGGACCCAATCGTCTAACTTCTCAGCATTTAACTCCCTACAGTATTTAGGTAACTCAAATTTTACATCAAGCTTAATTACAGGCTTAGAATTGCTCTTAAATGGATTTACATTAGAAGAAGGAGAAGGAGAAGGAGGAGAAGAGGGAGGAGAAGAAGAGGGAGAAGATGGAGGAGGAGTTTCTGGAGCTTTCTCCTCTGTGTCTTTTTGATCTTCCTGCTTCTCGTGCTTTGAAGAACCTCCCTTTTCGCTCTTCTTCTTTTCTGCATAAAGTTCGTCCACCATTGCCTTCATGTCAAGAAATAGCTTCTGGAAATCCTTGACACTGAGCTCTGAACTTTGTCCACCTTCTTTCTCTTCCATCTGTGATGATCGATTAGCTCTTCGTCTTCCGATCTCTGGATTATACTCTTCAAGTTCTGCTTCGCCTCGTTGCAACTTGGATCTCGTTAGCATTCAATTTGCAATACAAGCCACACACAAAGCTCTGATACCAACTTGATCTATATAGGATCTAGGACAAATTGCTTACAGAATGCGTAACGTAAAAGATCACTTAATACAATGCTTAACATAAATGAATGATTACATAATAAAATGCTCAAATGAATAAATGAACATAATATAAATGCCAAGATAATGAACTGAAAGAAAGAGAGAAGAATAAGAGGAGACAAACACAATTGATAACGGAGTTCGTCCCTAAGGACTACGTCTCCGGGCCCCTCTCGAACGGATTGACCGATCCGATTATACTCCAAAATCAGTTACAATTTCGACAGCATCATTCCCTTCAAGAACATCGATATCACAGCATAACTTCAATGTACAGGAACAATTACAATCATCTCCTGAGCATTCTCTCGTTCTCACCACCTGGACTTGGGAAATTCCATATTTACCCCTCTTTTTATACATAAAATTTGCCTAAAAAGGATTAACCATCAAATTAATGGCTTAACCTCCTTGAACAGCTCGTACACTGGTTATTTTGTTCTTTACAATCTTCTTGTTTGGATGGTTAAAGTATATCTTGTTTGTTTTGGCTTTATTAAGCCATTTGTTAGAGATTCAGCTCACGGTTCTATAACAAAAATAACCGTTACCCATATATATTTTAGACAGCCCGCGTGGTCCACCGGTGGCTACTAATTTTGGTAAAGGGGTGGTCGGCGGTTCCAAACCCGCCAGCCACGCATTATAACCAAATACCGAACTGTTCAACAATAAAAACAAACCTCGCCAATTATCAATAGACTGCCGAGTTTGGTGCAACGGTTTTCGGTGGTTTTGGCTCACAGCAGGTCGTCGGTTCGAGCCACACCAAAAATTTTGTTAAAACAAACTCACCCGCCAGTCAAAGCAGTGCAACCGCAAGATACCATGTGTCAGCATTTAATTCATCGACGATGCCCAGTCACCTGCCAACTGGATGCCAACTGTCCGCCACGCCTACGTACGGAGTGCCATGTCAACAGTACAGATGGACACGTGTCAATATGTGAGTGGTCCATACAAAATGACTCAACTGCCATGTGTCAAGTCAGAATACATCCACGTAGAATCTGTACAGTACGGACTGACACGAGTTTGGTGCAACGGTTTCCGGTGGTTTCGGCTCACAGTAGTTCGTCGGTTCGAGCCACACCAAAAATTTTGTTAAAACAAACTAACCCACCAGTCAAAGCAGTGCAACCGCAAGATGCCACGTGTGAGCATTTAATTCATCGACGATGCCTAGTCACCTGCCAACTGGATGCCAACTGTCCGCCACGCCTACGTACGGAGTGCCATGTCAACAATACAGATGGACACGTGTCAATATGTGATTAGTCCATACAAAATGACTCAACTGCCATGTGTCAAGTTAGAATACATCCACGTAGAATCTGTACAGTACGGACTGACACGTCAGCATGATGATGTCATCATCTGTACCCTCAAGTCAACCGAACTTTGACTGCCTGTAACTCGAGCATATGATGTCAGATTTTGACGAAACGAACGCCGTCGAAATCGTCTCGACGAGCTCTTCACAATGACGCCGGTTCCATCAATTTTTGAGATGATTATTTTTTCACCTTCTGGACACCCCTGAAGCCGGTTTGACTAGAAGTTTAACTGGTCGTAACTTGCACAAACGGAGTCCTTTTCGCCCTGTTCAAGTTGCGTGGGAATCAGGACGTCGTTCTCTTTCTGATGATGCTAAAATCTGGAGCATTGGGAACACTTCAATTTTCACTAAAAAATTGTCCCTCGGATCATAAATTCATGCTTTTTCCATAGGGTTGGTGTGGAAATTTCCACCAAATGTCTTTTCCACCCATTGTATTCTACTGTAACTCAAATTAATGGAATAATTAGGTGTAGGGGGCATGTGTGCATTATTTTAGGAGCAGTGGTGGCCATTTGGGGGTTTGGGCATGATGCCTAGTTGTCAAGAATGTGTTTTGAGTAAAATTTGGAGGTTAAGAGTAGGTAGTGATGGAAAACACTTGGGGCAGAACTTTGTAAGAGTTAATAAAGCAAGGGAAGACATAGTTTAAGGTGTTGGAGGCATTGAAATAGTGAGGAGAGGTTTGGAGGTGAGGTTTTCAATAAGTCCCCTTTGAAACTTGTCAAAAGTGAGGGTTTTGAGTTTTGGAGTGTTGGTGAGTGTTTCATTAGAAGATGATTATTGATTTAGTGCTTATGTACCTTGGTCATGACTATCCAATGGTGTTTTTTGTCTAGAAGTAAGATTAAAGGGTAGTTTTTTTGAGAGTTTTCTACCCTGCTCTACATCACTTTGGCATGTTTTCTAGGTTTTCTATGCAAAACTCTAGGAGGAGTTCTCAAATGTAAATTTGTGTCAACATTAGGAATGTCAACAACATCAAGGATAGATCGTGTACCTTCAATCAAAGGTGCAATTGATGACATACCTTGAGATTGACATGTAAACAATGTTGTACCTCCAACTTGAGATGTCGTTTGTGGAGTGACTTCAAATAGAGGCGTGTTTGTTGATGTACTTTCAAAACAAAATGTTGTTGATGTTGTGTCTTCAACTATAGATGTGTTTTCCAATATAGTTGGAAGACCACATGTTGTTGGTGTGTCTTCAATTGGAGATGTGCATTGAACTTCACCTATGGTTGATGATGTGCATCCAACTTGGGGATCCATTTGTATCCTTCCACAAACTTTTTTCCATTTGTGTCTTTTTTTTTTTTCCAATTGTACATCTCTCTTAGATTGCATAGGAATTTATGGTTGTATGGGCTGCAATTCTTTTGCTTCATGAGCTGCAATTTTTTATTCTCTTCCCCTTGCATTTTTCACTACACATTCTTCTAGTGTTAGAGGCTTTAGTCATTTCCTCGACATGATGTTGAATGCTGCATATTCACAATCACACATAGAACAAAAGTAAGTAATGAATTTTATGAAACATATTAATAATGCTGATTACATTACATTTTATTGAACACGCCAAAGCATTTTATGAAAGACGACAACGAGTTGTTTAGAATTATCAAACATGTCTATATGCTACAATTTTTTTCATACATAAATCTACATCCATACCACAAGAAAAGAACTTATAATGCATTTTTTCAAACATATCCATACCATTGATTACATTGCATTTTGTGGTTATTTGAGTCATTTTGGGCAACAAATGTAAAAGTTGCAAATCATGTCAAAAATTTGTCAATTTAGACAAAATTTGTTGAGGGTAAAATGGTATTTAGAAAAAAAAACTCAAGGAGAGGTTGGCTTGTAATTTTGAGAAGAGAAGTAATTCAAACACCCCCTATTTTTGTGTATTTTCCAAAACAAATGAAGTTTCTTTGATCTGTATAGTTACGTACCAGAAATTTTTGATCTTTCATTGAGTGAATCTTTTGGGCAGCAGGGCTAACACCATTTTAGACTTGGTTTGGATTTATTTGAATTGTTTTTGTGCATTTTTGTGTTGCTGTCCCGAAGGTTTTTGTGCAAATTTTGCTTGAAAATGGAGTTTTGAACTAGGGTTTGGTGAAATATTGATAATAGAGGCTAGTGAATGAACTTATAATCATATGAAGACATAATTAAGGATTTTTGAAGTGGTGGTTGGGCTAGAAAAGGTCTGGGATATAGTTTTTCAATAAACCCCCATGTAAATTGCCTAAAATGAGGGTTTCTTGTTTAGATGTCTTTGAAAGTGTGTCACTGCAAATAAATGGTGAAATTGGAGGTTTTTTTTACTAGTTGTTGCTGCCCCATTGATTTTTGGGATTGAGGAGGAGTTTCCAATAGTTCCCCTTTGTAAAAATGACCTAATTTGTCGTTTACGACAACATACAGGTTCTTTGTTTTGTCAAAGTTGATCCAAAGAAACCTAATGGTGTTTTGAGGTCAACAAACCTCTATTGAAAACCTACAAGGAAAAATGCTAAATGGTATGAATGAATGGAAACTTCCATTAAACCAACTATGTCTTGAGTCACTTGAAATTATCTAAGCACATGATGAAGGTGAATTCTTTATGGCACAAAAAAAATTAATAGAAACTTGCACATTAACATTGATGAAAGCTCTTAGGTTTTCCAAATTAGTTGAAAATAAAAATTTTCCCACGACCATCACTAATAATGAATTTAATGTTCAATTCTATGTGTAACAATGAAGATTAATAAAATCATCAGATGAATGGTCTATAAATTGTCAAAACAAAACAAAAAAACTTGTGTTAAGTTGAATTTGTTTATCTAAGCATGCTGGAAATGGACTACTATAAGGAATGCAAATATAATTCATAAGCAAATTTGTGTTAAGTTGATGTCGTTTATATAATTTTAAACATTAATTCATCTAAATTATGTCATAGTTTTCATTTCTTCAAAGTCATAAAAATTAAACTCTTTTATGGAACACCCATCTAATTCAATGTTGAATTCTATGTCCAATTGTTATTATTAATAAAATAATTAAAGGAATTTAGATTATTGTAAAAAATAAACAAACATAATAAATATAAACATTTCAATATTACCAAAATGAATATATTACCTAATATAATGTAAAATGATGTAGAAACTTCAAAATATCTTCATCTACGTTGTCTGGCATGCAAATTGGTGGAAAAAAGGTGATGGATCAAGCATAGATTAGTACAACAGGGATTCAACTACATAAAAAAGGCATTTCTTTGTTGGATTAAGCATTGAACCAGAAAAAAGTAGAAGCATGTGGGCCAGAATCACGGGGTCAACCCCTATTTTACCATTTCAAGGTTAAAAACACATTTGGCGCTTGCCAAATTTGGAGAGCGCCAAATTTGGTGCTTTGCAATGCTTGCACAATATCAATAGGAAGGGAGTGAGACTTGAGATAAAGGGAGATGGGATATGATTGAGATAGATTAATCCTAGCAGCGTGGTAGGGATTGAGACCTTAGAGCGATAGAGAATTGAGAGGGATAAAGAGTTATCCAGTTAGGGTGGGGGGGAAAATGTCACAATGGGAGAGGGGATGGAGTGAAATAGATTTGTCTACCCTCTACCCTCAACACTTAAACCCTTAAACCCTAATCCTTAAACCCTCTACCCTCAACAATTAAAACCATAAACCATAAACCATAAAACCCTAAAACCATCAACCCCTTGTCTCTCTCTCCCAACCCTACACCCTCTACCCTTAA
>VDFB02271358.1:296850409-297124882 GCA_007258455.2 Sequoia sempervirens
TGGACTGAGAGAGTAGTTTAGGTCATGTGGAAGGAAGCGAGACCTGAGAGAGAGAGAGAGACTTCAGAGGGATAAAGTGTTATCTAGTTAGGGTAATGAGTTAGAGAGTGTATGAAAGGTAAAACCTCAACTATCCATCTATGATCATAAACTGTGCACTCTAAGCATTATCAATGTTATCGACCAAAGAGAGGGGAAATTCAAGTTTTGTTCAAAGCAGGTCATTTGGCGAGCGCCAAATTTGGCGCTCTTCAAATGACACATCACATTTGGTGCACGCCAAATTTGGCACTCACCAAATGTGATGTGCCATTTAGCGAGTGCCAAATTTAGTGCTCATCAAATGACTTGCTTTGGAAATGTCCATTGACAGGATTTTCCAAAATTCCTCATATTTTCATCTGTGCTCCCCATCTCATTTGCACGTCTTTCAATGAAAGTTTATTAAAAAAACTGTGATAGCATTAACCTTTCTCTTAGCTATCTAAATATATAATTATTTTTTCATTTTTATTTAGTTAAGGTTTTGATCCATGGATTCTATTGCAAATGCCTCCGTTTTTGGTCAAAAACCAATATGTGCTAGTTTTAGGATAGATTTTTACTCGTTCATCGAAATGTGAAACAAATTACATTTTTTGAAACTAGACTCCATTCTACACATGATGAAAAACAAATCAATTTTTGATTAGTTTTCAAAAAATTTAGGGGGAAGCATGCTCAAATTTTAGCTTTCCAGGATGTGTCCCCTTTGAATATTCATAAAATATTATATATTCATTAAAAAAATTATCCAAAAGAAAGAGGATAAACTACATGGTGTTAGCTAATTTCTCACTATTGGGATTTTTGAAGTTCTAAAAAAAAGTTAATCAAAAAGGGGGGAACCCTCAGGCGCTATGCTATTTTTTTGATAAAAAGAGGACCTATTTCCCCCCCCCTTTTGAGACCTTTAATCTTCATTAATTTCAAAAAAAAATAGTAGCTTGGAAACTAGACTCAGAGAATTTAACTTTTGTTCTTGCTAAATTTTGAAATTTTGAGCGTAACTATCTTCATTTTCTCGTGCAAATCAGATTTTGCTGATTTAAAAAAAAAGTGGTATCTTAAGAGCCAAAATTGTGTCACAGATCCATGCACTTACCCATATATATATGTATATGTATGTATATATATGTATATGTATATATATATGTATATATATGTATATATGTATATATATATATAAATTTTGAGTTCATGTCATCAATATACACAATGCTAATGTGGCCTGTGACTATTGGATCCCTCAGGATCTGGTCATTGCATCTGTCTAAAGGTAGTCCATCAAGAGACAATGGTATGTAATCATGATCGTGAGTTGGCAAGTACATCCAAAGCATACTGTAGACCTTGTGCTCATCCAATGGCCTCCTGGCGATCCACCACTAAATGATATCTCTTTTCCTGTAGTCTGTCTACCTATGACTAGAGTCTCTCGATGTCCACTAGGACTCAAGGTGACTGAATCTCCTCATAGGCAGCCTCAAATCAGTGGGACCACCTCAAACACTCATATGTTGCCCACAATCTAATGTACAACTCGAACAACTCTAGATCCCACTCCATGATGGGTGGTGGCACATAGTTTGTATCAGCAACATCCTCATAGACTGATGGAGGCACTATCTCGATAGTAACCTGGAAATAGAGATTATGTAGGTCTCTCACAACACTTGCAAGATATTAATCATAAATATAATTAGGACATATCATGATATATATGAACATAAAAACATAAAGCATGAACACAAGTATAAAGCATAATAGTAAATAAAATATCACCACCTAGCTCTCCAACTAGCTGTGTAAAGATAGCCTCATCTTGTGTAGGAGGCATGGAGGATGTGCTAGCCTCTCCATGACTATAGGTATTGGTGTGTGATACAATTTTGACTATGATCTAATCACATGATTGGGAGATGGCTCTCCCCACTCATGGCCCATTAGATCCTTATCCACTTTCTCATCACCCTCACTCATCAGGTGCTCCTCCTCCTCATCCTCCTCCTCCTTTCCATAATAATCGGGATTTTTAGCCTCATCATTGTCCTCATCTATCAAATCTATGAATAATTTTGCAGCCTTGTCCCTTATCTCCTCAGCTCTATCCTCCTTGTCTCCCTGATCTAGGAGTGACCTTACATTGCTTATCAGCTCATCCATCAAGAATATAGGAGCTGACCATGCTGCTTCCCACCACTCCTTGTATGCAACTATGGTACCAACAACATTAGCTTCGAAGACTGGTGGCATATTGTGATCCTCATAATCGAAGTCACTTTGGATGACATCATTAGCGATGAATAATCTAGTGTCGTCGGGCCTTTGAGCACTCCGTATTGATCGCTTGAAGAAGGGTTGTTCCATGGGTGGTACCTAGACCTATCCAAACCATCACACGACACAATCATAGAAGGGTCATACTATGCAATCATGTCTTCCTATCAAAAATTTGTCCATCCGTAATCTCCTTAATTGATGAGTCTCATCCAACCACTGAGGTATAATATGGTATGGTCTCCATATGATCTCCTCCTCATCCAGTTGGTTGAATCCAACTCTCCAAAAATGTAAATCCCCATACTGCCATAACCAATTCAATGGATAATTGAATGCGTAAGGGTACTCTAGGGCCAATGTACATGGAAACCATGTCAGCCTAGTGCATGTGATATGCTCTAGGCACCACACCTATAGTAGTGTATAGTACACCATACTATCAACCTCGTGGTATACGAACTGCCCTAGATCATAATATAAGTGTGCAAGGATGTTGTGCCCCCAAGCATATATGGTCCTCTACCCTGCCATTCGCTGTACATATCATATGAACTATTCCTCCCTCTAGATGTGCTTGTCGACCATCAAAGATGAGTACTAGTGCCACATTAAACATTATAATCTATGCCACAAGTGGAGCTTGCAAATATAGTAGCCATGAAAGCTCAATTCGTGGCCCCGTGATATCATCTAGGATTAGACCTCCAAGACAATACTGTATATCATATTTTATCTCATGAAATGACCGATCCCCTAGAAAATGTAGCCTCTCGCCCTGAATCAGAACTCGAAGAATGTGATGGACGTCCTCCATGGTGATTTTCATCTCGCCTATTGGGAGATGAAATGTGCATGTATCTACATCTCACCTTTCTTCCAAGGCCATCAGCATAGCATCATGGTACCTCATGGGGGGCATGTGGTACACCCAATACAATCTAATCATCTATAATACACATTGTCTCCTCCTCTGATAAATATGGGGCTAGGTATCAGAGGTGACATGTAACTATCTACCGCTAAGATGTTGTCGTGACTGAGGTGAAATCTAACCAAAAGGAAAAAATATGTCCTATAAGCATTCTACAATCTTAAATCTATACATCAACAATAAAAAAATGTACTAAAGTTGTTCTAGTGTACTTTTCTAAGGGTCTAGACACTTTAGATCCTTTTTGGGACACTTTACAAAGAAACAAGACACTTTGCAAAAAAGTGGGACACTTTGCGACAAAAAAGGACACTTTACAAAAAAGGGGACACTTTGTGAAAAAAAGGGATGCTTTGCAAACTTTTCTTCCAGGGTCCTAGAATCTATCTAGAAATGTGTAAAAATATAAAATAAATGTGTAAGGACAAAGCTAAGGAAAAAAATCAACTCACCTAGTACTATAGCTCGCTGCAAGCTACCTCCTCCTGTAGGACGTCCAATCTCGGAGTCTTGTACTCTCGTTGGCTCAGAATATTCATTCACTCTCCACCAAAGTCAAGCTACAAGAAAGTAAAAGACAAAATAGTTAGAAATTACTTCACTTTTTACTCTTATATATGCTAAAAATTAGGGTTTTTCCTATATTAGGGTTAAAAATTTCCTTTCATTTAAATTAAGATAACAGGAGCTAGAGGGCCCTCCATTTTTGACATCATTTCTTGCGTTAGAATCGTGATTCTACTCTTATACTCACCACTATCATTGTGTGGTATGGTACTTAGAATTACCCTATGATACAACTTACCTTGTTTGATGCTGTTAGATTGCTACTTTGATTCCACCTTTGTAAAGTAAGCAAAATAAAGGGGGGGCATACATCTATCCTCAAATTGGATTTTTGGAAGAAGTTAGATAAGAGTATTTTTGTACAAATAACAAATTATTGTTGCACGATGTCGTTCCTAACATTGTGGTTTTGCAGATAGCTATAGTGGGGGCTTCATTCTCCCACGTTGTGAATGAACCTATATGAGTATCCTTTTATGAAACAAAGTTTATTGTTTGGATTCATTTAGCTTACATATGCACATAAAGTCATATGGGCACTAAAGTAGGGTCTAAATATAGTGTATAAAATTATATGCTCTTGAAAATATTACAATTTCACACTTAATTTAGACCTATTTTAGCACCCTTGCATTAAGTATCCCTTTAAGTCATCATTAATAGGCCCCTAAGACCCTTTATTTTGTATCTCGAGGCTTATTTTAGCTAAAAACTTGACAAAATCATCAAAAACATAAAAACTTCTAACAACCCACCCTGAAAATCTAGGGTGGGACTCATATGCCACCTTGGGCGTATGAGTCCCCCTAGGTGGGACCCATACACCAAGGCTGATGTATGAGTCCCAATTGGGGCCTTTTTAGGGTTTGATTAGGAAAATAAACTTTTTAATTCAAATTTTTGGTTGATGTCAGCTTTTGAGATCTAAATAATGGTAAATTAGGTGTAAGTCATTATTTTATGTAAGAAAGAATTTTGAGAGAAATTTCAAGATCCAAGCATTCAAAAGTCTTCAAGCATTCTTTCACAAAAGCATTCAAGTTCCAAAAGCAAGTAGAGTTGAAGTCTTGGAGCAGCATTAATTTTTTTTTAGGGTCTTCAAGCTCACTTTCATTCAAAATCTAGCATTTTCAAGGGTTGATTACGGTTACCTATGGTGAATCATGATGGATTCTAGATTGGGGAGATGCAACTAGCCATCAAGCCAAGCCTAATTATTTGTTTCCTAAGTGATTCCATCCTCCATTACTAATCTACTTTCAGCCTAAGGAAGGTACATGCATTATCATGACTTATTAGAGTGATTTGACATCTCTCAAAGTGAGTCATTTCATTCAAGCTTCATTCATGCATCTCATTCTTACACATTAGAATAGGGTTGCATTGCATTTCTGATTTCCTAATCGTAGACACACTTAAGGTTAGGGTTTATGTTCACATTTTCATCCAATTTTCATTGTTTCTATCAAGGTTCAACTACCAAACTAGGGGTTTGACTGAGGCAAACCCCGCATAAGCAAATCAAGTATATATTCTATTTTGCAGGTCTTTCATGGGTTTGGGTTTAGAAGTCAATTTGGGAGAGAGGAGTAGGTGTTGAAGTGTAGATATAAACTTTGAATTCCTAAAAAAGTAGAATGAGACTGATACAGCTGAAGTGGTGTATGAGTCCCACTACAAGATTTTTTTTCAAATTTTTGCAACTCCAGATAACCTTTTTCTAGAAACCATTTCTTGCCGGGAAACCTTGATCTGGGACTGACATGCCTAGACTGGTGTATGAGTCCCAATGTGCCAAAATTTTAGGTTTTTCAATGTTTTGGAGCTCATTCTAGCCTTCTTTAGTTTTATAGGTGCATACTTTTGAGATCTCACCTCTCTATTATGATCTTCATGCATTCTTAGGTCATTTAGTGAAAGATTACATCATACTAGGTTTAAGTATTTTGATTTTCATTGCATTTGTCTTTCCAAGCCCTATTTTGGTGGTGAAATCCTCATTAGTTTATAGTCAGACCCTAGGATATCCCTATTACAAGATCTCTTTCTCCTTTGCATACCTAGGATTGAGATCTCTAGGGTTATCCTTGAATGAGAGAGTGTGAAGATTGTTATTCTATCTCCCAAGCATAGAAGCAAAAAAAATCAACCTTTCAGGTGGTTCAAGGGTGAAAACGAGTGTATTGTGAGTTTGAGGTTTGTGTGTGTAGTGTAGTAAAATGGATCCTTTGACATCACACTCGTTTGGGTCCTCCTTATAGATTTTTTCCTAATGTTGCCTTGATTTAATGTTGCAATGTTGATAACACATTCACATTAGGTCTTGGGCCCTTGTGAACTAATGGAATTTAATGGTTCCTTGCAAAAGTGTTGTGAAGTGTTGTAACACACTTTCACACTTTTCTAGGGCTTTATCCATTAATTAAGCATAATAAACATAATTTTAATCAAAATCAACCTTAACCTTTCCTTATTTGGATTGTTGTAAAGTGTTGTAAGAACTTTCACATTCCTCTAGGCTTGTCATTAATAATTGGGCTTTCTTATGCTTTAATTGGCCCTATTTTGCATCCAAAAGCCTCATTTATTGCATCTTTTTGAGGATAATCTTGACACCAATCATTGATCAATCATAATTCAGATGTTCCTAGCTTGCGTGACCCAAATTTAGTGTCAAGGACTCATTCACCACCTTAGGAAAATGAGTCCCACCTAGGTCTTTTTGGCCTCGATGCAGGTTTCACACATTTCTAAGCACTTTTCATTTTTGGTACAATACATTATGTCTTGTCAGAATCATTCACCACTTTGGGAAAATGAGTCTTTTCTAACAAAAACTCAAATTTAATTCAAAATTTTGGCGAGATTTCATTCTCCTAGAGCTGATGCCAGCTTGTAGTGTTGTAATTTTAGGAATTCTTGCATAATTGAGTATAAATAAAAGGTTATTTCACTCATATTCAACACCTAGCATTCAAGATAGTTCACAAGAGCATTAATCATTCACAAAGGCATTCAAAGGTATTCAAGGATATATTATCAAGCATCTTAGAGTAGCTTTCAAGTTCCAATCATCATGTCAAGGATTGCATTCTTCATGTTTGTTATTGTGCTAACAATTATGATGTAGAGTTTATGATTCAAGAAAGTGTTTCAAGAAAAATCAAATTCATTCAAGAAAGAGTCAAGAACCACATCCATTGCAGCCATTTCAAGCACATTTGCAACACCTTAATGCTAGGGTTTGGTGAGTTGCAAAATTTTCTTTTGTCCATTCATTATTATCCATTCATATTTTCTTTCATTTCAAGGTTCAATTACCAACAAGGGGTTTGACCAAGGAAAACCCCTATTCACTAACCCCCACAAAATTTTTCCCTCTTCTTGTGTGTGATTTGTAGGGCTAGATTGCATATTTTCAAGAAGTAAAGTTGGAGAAAAGTTGTCAAATCCCTAGTTGTTATCAAGCCTTGGAGAAGCTTGGAGAAGGTCTACAAGTGGCAAATTGTAGTTTTGAATTTGAAAACCAGTCAAGAAGAGAAAAGAAGACTATGAGGAACATAATCAAGTTCTAAACTTCTGAAAAAGTAGAAGTGGAATGATTCACCACAAGTAGCAAATGAGTTCCACTGTACAGGCCTGATAAAGATTTTGACAGATCCAGATACCCTTTTGGCTGAAACCTACTCTAGTGCATTTTCCTAGAAACTGGACTGATTCGTCCAGCTTCGAGAATGAGGCCCAATCAACTATGATAATAGATTTTCCAAAATTCCATACCTCCATTTTTCCTTCTTCAGTCTTCCAGGTGCACAGTTTCTATTTCATAGCTTTCTATTACATTTTTTTTCATCTTTTTAGGTCATTTAGAGTTATTTTGCATTCAATCAGGATTTTTTGTTACAATCTACATTGCATTATCTTTTCCAAGTCTAAACTTGGTGGTGAACCCCTCATTAGATATGATTTATCCTTTAGGATAATCCCTTTGCAATATTTCAATCTCCTTTGCATTAAATCGCAAGGGTTTGTTCTTGAGTGAAGAGTGTGAGAATTGCATCTCTCCATTTAGGTCCAAAACCCTAAAGGTGAAAGGGAATAACACAATTGTTCACATTTTAATTTTGGTGAACCTGCATTTAGAACATTTCATTTTTTGATTTGGAGTGCATTTACATCCTAGATTTAGCTTGCATTAGGTTTTTCATTGGTTAATTTACATTCTAGGATCTCAAAATTTGCATAAGTGAAAATGTCATTTATCTTGCATTATTGCACTTAAATTCATTGAAAATTAATCAAATTTTTTATTTGCATCTCATATTTGCATCAAAAAACATTAAAACCATAAAATTCAATTCAAAAAATTTGAATTTTTAAAAAAAAATCATCATTCGGACTCATTCACCACCTTGGGAGAATCAATTCCTTTGAATATTTTGTATTGCATTTTTTGGAATTTAAGCTTCATTTTCTAAGTTTATGTCTATTATTGTTACCTTTCTATTTCAATTTGCAGACTTTTTGTTTCATTCAATTTATTGCATTTAGCTTAAATTCATTCATCTTGTGCATTGCTTAAAATCAAAATTGCATTCACAACATTCTTGCATAGTTTAAAATTTGAAATTTGCATAATGGATATGTGCTTCAACAATCTTTGGATGTCATTAAAGTCCTTAGTGGATGTGTCAAGTTGTACCTTTGGAAATGATCCTAATGACATTGACCTTACTCATGCTCACTTAACTACTAATGCATGTCCTCCTCGTGAAGTTGACATCATTAGAGAAGATGATGACATCATGAATAAGTTCCTAAAAGATTTTCTTGACAACCTAGAAGCTAATGCATCCTTTTACCCATCCATGAAACAACCAAATCCTCCTACCATACCACCTCTTGAGATGTTTGGTTACTTACATCCTGAAACAAAAGTTGAACCTAATTTCCCTACAATAGGTGAACCTAGTTACTCTAGACAAGCAAACAATCAACCATTTTATGATAACAAATTAACACACACTCCCATCAATCTTGAATAAACATATGGAAAAGGTTTCAAAATCTTGAGCAAACAAGGATGTGATACAACAAGTGAACATGAAATTCATCAACTCCTAGAGAAAATATCAACTAATTAAAACACAAAGGGATTACGATATCAAGATCCCTCTCATAATAGAAATCCTCCTAGAGAATATCTAAAGCTTCAAAGTGATGGTATGATGATCTTTGATTCCCCTCCTGATTTGAATATCCTTCTTCCTAAAGAACAACCAAATGATCATAATAATAACAAGGAAAAAGATAAGGTCATCTCAGGACCTCCTACCCTAATCCCATCTAGAGAAGTTGGTGAATCTAGCAAGTGCAAGAGGCCTTACAAATTACAAAAATTACAACCCCTTCATCCACCACCTGAAAGTGAAATGAAATTAAAAATACTTCTCAACAAGGAACTAATCACATTACCACCTAAGAAAAATAGATTAATGCTATATCCTAAAGATGCAAAATTTCCACATTGTCAATACCACAAAACTCTTGGACACAGTACCAATGAGTGTCATGCATTTAATTTAGTATTGCACAACTTTAACTTTGATGGCAATGATTTCCATCGAGTGATTACATAATATAATATTTTTCCACCCCTTGTCATGTAATAGTTATAGAACATTCTATTCTCATTATTACATGACCTTTCCCATCACCTACCTCAGCTCAGTCTTGTCTCGCACTCAATGGGGGAAAGAAGTTGATACCATTTTCCTAGTAATTTTCATTTGTCATTGTCCCTTTGGTTCGTTGTTCACCTTTCACTTATACATACTGAGATTGGGAGGCAAATGACTTTCTCCTAGGTTGACTCACATTTTCCTTACCAGTATTTTGCATTATTTCTTTTTCATTTTCTTTGGTGTGATTGCATGTGCATAATGTGATCCCGTGGATGTTCTATTTTTTGTTCTCTCTCTCTCTCTCTCTCTCTCTCTTTTTGACATTCCCCTATTTGTACCTTCATTCTTCATTATGTTGTAAATCTTTTACTTCACACTTTTTATCTCTTTTTCATTTGTCTCTTGTTTTCCTTTTGGGGATGACGCAAGGCGTCGAGACACCTTGTGTCTCTTCCATGTTGACGCAAAAGGATTTTCTTTTTCCTTTTTCCTCTTCCTTTTCTCTTTTCATTTGTATTTTTTTTTCCTTTTGGGGATGATGCAAGGCATTAAGACACCCTATGTCTCTTCCATGTTGACCCAAAAGGATTTCTTTTCCTTTTCCTTTTCCTTTTCCTTTTCCTTTTCCTTTTCCTTTTCCTTTTCTCTTTTTCTCTTTTGTCTTGTGGATGACACAAGGTGTCGAGACATTCATGTCTCTTCCATGTTGACCCAAAATATTTTTCTTTGTTTTCAATCTCTTTGTGTCATTCTTCCAGTTCTATCTATATTTGGGGGATGATGATAGTTCTGAGCTCTCTAAAAACAATGTAGCAAAGAACATACTGACCCCAAATCCATAGATCCCTTATGTGTTTGGTGTTTTCATTTTGGGGGAAATCCCTCTCTTTTCTTTTTATCTTGCATGATGTAGCTGTACTCAAAAAAATATGACTTGGCATAGGGCTTTCCAACTTGGCTCTCATTTCTTCTTTCTTCTTTGTATTTTCATTTGCTACTTTAAAGTAATTTCTCATAGTATGGTGTTTAGCAATTTATTTAAAGTGGGGGCATACATTGGAATTATTTTTTTTCTTTTTTCTTTTTCATGGTTCTTAGTGAAACCTTCTTACTTAATATGATGCTTTTTTTTTCTTTGTGGATGACATTGGGTGTAATTTTCTTTAGGAGCATGATCTCTCTTATCATATTGCATTCCTCTTAGTGGCTTGATGCGACACACTGCAGCCCCTAAGTTGTGAATTCTCTATTCTTTAACTGGTCCTCTCTTGGAGACGTTAGGAATAATATTCCCTAAGTTAAAGACCTCACATGAACTAAGAAAGACTCCTTTGAACATTCTTTGCATGTTTCATTTTGCATTTGTTGATATATGGTCACCTTGCATAATACAGTTTGCATGCCTGTAGTGCCATCCTATTTTTGCATGAGCTCCAAGCATGTCAAGTGTTGGTCATCAAAGCTTATGCTTCTCTGATAGTCTTTTGGGAAATTCGACGAGTGGGGTAAATATTGCATCTCACTGAATACCTCTAGTTTTTTTTATAGAAATTTGACTCTTCTTTTGGGGTTTTAAGATAAGGGGAGAAAGGAAATGTAAATATAAAATATAAAAGGTGATGCACCAAACCTTTTACAACATTTCAAACCCAAATTATTCCTATGATTGATATAAAAAGACATAGAATGCCAAAAATCTTCATTTTTGGAAGGAGAACGAACAAAAATGGCTAACTTCAAGCACAATGCAAACTTTTAGATCTTTCCACAAGCAGTGTTCATTTAGGTTTGATCAAACATAAAAAATTATTATGAGTAAAAGAAAAATATTCCATAAATTACAAGAACTTTGTCTCCTAATACAACATAGCATAACAAAATAACAACTTTAAGAAAAATAGAAAATTCCAATGACATAGTCCAATTCTCCTAAGCTACTATGCCACCATACAAGCATAAACCATAGAAATCTGCTACTTAAACTATCTAGATACAACTTGCAAGGCATAGTGTTTCATTCAAAATGACAATATAAAGAAAGAAAGTTTGAAAAAGGCAATACATGCATAGTCTCAATAAATTCTCCTCAATAATTCATGCTTTAATTATAAACTAAACTTTGAAACAAAGTTCAGATGCCAATCTCACAATAGTTTAAACCTTAATAGATATAATATTCTAGATTAAAGTAGTTATGTAACTTGCTTCTGAAAAAAATTCTAGAAACCTTAAGAAAACTAAAAAAACACTTATTTTGACAAAGAAACATTTCCTTGGAATCCAACCCTTCATTATGTTGTCGCTCTCCTCTTATAACCGCTAAAAGAAAGAAACACCGCCTCATTTCAAAATTAATTGCTACCAGATGTTGGTACTTGATAGCTCACAATCTGATTGTAAACCTTTGGTTAGGGTATAAAAGATCTTTTCTCATTAAATCCTAGTGACTGCATTAATTTCTTTTAGATATTTTAAAGATGGAAGCCTATACACGATCAAATCCTAAAAACAAGAGTATGGAAAAAGAATCCCGCTGACTAATCACATCATCTCGAAGCATTGACTGAAAGCTTCCATTCTGAGAAACAAGAAAAGAAAAGCCAACAAATTCCAATAGTCTCCAAAAGAAATTACTCCATAAGAGACATAGTCTTTCTTTGATTGAGAGATGGTACGTCATGTGGTAAGAAACCTTATGCTTTCCGAGGAATATTTTTGTAGCAAATTATCGTCATCTCGACACATGTCTTAGGCACTCCTCCGAAAAGAAAATGATAAGGGAAAACCGTTCATTCACCACATGGCGCATTGCCCATCTTCCTTACCGTCCTTTCATTAACCCGAACACTTCTACAATCAAGAAAAAAGGAGGCCAAAGATTGGAAGGCTAGAGAAATAATAAGAAAAACCACTTCACAGTTCTGGTGACTCACAAGGACCTTTGCTTGTGGAGGTATGAACCCAACTCTCTGGAAATTCTTGAAGTTTGAGGAAGGAGGAGTGTTGCACCTACCATTCTTCTTTAGTTGGTAAAGACATACTACATATGATCCTATAGGCTTGATCAAGATGGAAAACTTCTTTGAAAGACATGACCCCCCACCTTACAGTAACCACTCCAAGGTAATGATAAAGGTGGAAAAGGAAAAAAGTATCGCATTGAACCTCATCAACTATATGCATAATGCTTGAACTTGGGAGTTCTGTAGCAGTCTGATCCTTCTATTTGATAGCCTCTATAATCTACTCTATTGTCTGCACATCTCCATCTAGGGAGAAAAGGGGAGGTAGCCAATAATTGATCAAAACATTAAAGTCCTTTTTGATCTCTTCAACTCTCCTCGGCAACACCACTTGGCAATATTTGCACCTTTTGGCAACCTTCTGGGAGTTGACAATTTCACTGGCCTTGATGTAGGCAGTTCTTCAATCAATGATCTAGGCATCTTTTAGAACCTTGTCAAAAGCCACACAAAGTTTGGAAATGAAACTTTGTGATTTTGCCACTAGAGAGTCACATGCCTGAAGAATGTGATCGACCGTTAAGCCAATTTTTCAATTTATTTCTTGGACATCCTTCAAGAATTGAAAGATGGGCCTAAGATCAAGAACTATGGCTACAAACCACTCCTAATGCGAAGATGCCAATATTTTTAGTAGCGGGAGAGACCCGGTCTCTCAAGCAACTACCATCTCCTGATTGAGCTGAGTCTCCTTGGTCCTTGCATTTTCCTCTATTCAACTCTTTTCCTTAAGAGCGTATGCCAGCTCAAAGCTTATTATTTATACCTCTAAATTATGGTTTTGCAACACAAACATGGCCTCTTGTTTTTCTAGCTTCAATTTTTCCATTTCTGCTTGTGCCTTCCTAACGCTATCAAAAAACTAAGATCGAACATCGCCCAACTCTTTCTGTAAGTTTTCTTGAGTACTTCTATACCCCATGTTGTTCTAATGTTGGATGGCAAGATCAAATTTTAACCTCTCAATTTTAGTGTGTAGCCAAACTTGTTGGCTCTGCACTTCTTCAAGAAATCTTGAGTTTTCCCCTAGCTTACCTTGTATCTACATTATGCGGGCCAACTCAACATTCTTAGCCTTGAGCGTTGTTTGCAATCTTCCCACTATTTCCCTAAATTTACCAACTCTATCTCACACTTTTTTAACTTTCTACCCAACCTTTCATAGTCTGAATATACCACCTATTGGGTGGTCTTAGCTAAGAGAACCTTGTCACGTGGATGCATTTTAGTTAGATCTAGGCCTGTTGTCTAGATTTCATAATCCTCGAGCTACATCTCCCCTTTAGGCTTAGCCATGAGCGGTGTCATGGTGTTGATCAAGAGAGAATTCAGCTCCTCATTGTAACAAGCTTTGATCTTCTTAGTAGTCGACAACTCAACATTTTTCATAAGCCACCTCTATTTAGCATTTCGTCAGGCCATCTTTGTTGCATTGAAATGATCCTGGAGGGTTTGAGGAGTGTCGATGTTCTATGTTGCATTAGGAGCACTGGGAAGGAAAGAAAAAAGGGTAATAGGGGGGGAGACCTCAGATGTATGAGTATGGGGAGAGGTGAAAGGGAGTGTTCTAATGGAAAAGGGTGGCACACCCAATTGAGACTAAACAGGGGATTTTCTAGCAGAGGTAAACAGAGACATGGTTGGGTAGAAAGGTGTTTGCTCAAAAATTTTAGGGCCGGGAGTGTGGGTTACTACAGATATTTCAACTATTTCAAGAGGGGCCCTTGATAGGGTGAATAAAGAGTCAGCAATAGCCGAGATGGATGTTGCTCATTTGGTGTGCGGGGTAATCTCAGAAATTTCATTCCAAATAGGAAAAGATGTATTCAGGACTATTAAGCTAGGGCTCGAGGATGGAGAATTCCTTTACAAGGGAGGAGGAGAGCCTGGGTTAATCAAAGTTGGAAATAGGAAGAAAAGAAGGAGCAATACTTACCCGAACCACAGTGGTCGGCACATCCTGGAAAGCAGACTCCACTTCTTCTTCACCTCAGGCTGGCATATTGGATATACCTAGACCTTTGACCCACCTTCTTTTTTCATGACTAGAACTGACATGCTCTACTCTCCTAACCACCGATCCCTCTAAAACTTAGCCCTCAACGACTACATTAGATGATGCTCTTGTGGATCATCGGAGTTTCTTTCCTTTACTCTGGGCACTCGAGGTAGACATAGCTCATGAACCCTTTTGCCTCAAATCTCTCCAACAATCGACTTCTTGAGGTTGGGGAGTCCGACACCAAACTTGTTCTGCATCAATTTGATGGCTAGTTCCTAGATTACTATCGTCAGAACTAGCCTCCTTATCATGATTATACTCAAATTACTCGTCCTATGGGAAATCTCTAACAAGAAGGTTGAGGCAATGCAACTCCTATCGGAACCTCCAGAAATCTACCTTCTTTCTTTCTGACCAGTCCCTCTTCTTTCACTGTGTATTAATGGACTTATTTATTAGAAGGTTCCTATCATACAACACCTTCGATGTGTAGAAACTCAACCATTCTGGTCACTTGAAAGGAATATTCTTGAAGTCAATGTATACCTCCAAACCTTCTCGAGTCATGTTCTTCCTCCTTTTAAAGTATTCCTACTCCTCATGGGTTATAATCCCACTTTATCACAAATGATGACTAGGCCCAAGACCACTAATAGATCCTTGAGTTCCTCTTCACAAAATTGTTTTGTAAGAAATACTTGACTATTAGCAATATTGAAAGGGAGCGAATACAACTTCGTCTTGTTTCTTCCCGCGGCGTAGATCTTGTCAACAATGGTCACCTAGTGGCATACTTCCAACATGAAAACTATTTCTGTTACAAACCCGGGGAGTTGAAAAGACTCATTGAGAAAACCATGAAATTTGATAAATGTGAAATCCACACCTAGGAAATAATCCACTGGGTTTAGCGAGATCTTCATCCATTGTAGAACCTCAGGAGAGAAACGACCCGTAGGGCAGGGTAACAATTCTTGGAGTATGGGCCTCAATAATTAATTCACAAACCCATAATAATCCCCTGTTCTAGAAAGCAGATGGGTCCACATAGAAACCAAATGAAGAAATTTCCTTTCATCTAGCCTAGACACTGGCACATTTTTCCCAAAATATTCAAAATTTTGATGTAAAACCCAATGAGCCAAGAAGGAAGGGTACTTGAATTGAGAATCAGTCTCTTAATTTTTTAGCTGGTTCAACATGTTCCCAACTATCACCTTAGAAAAATCATAGTGCCTTTGGAATTTTTCTTTCTTTAGCTCAAAATCCAAGATGAACCAAAAAGAAATAACTTGGGTATATCATGGTCAAGACCAAATACCCAGGCAAACATCGAGAATACTTCCCATGTGTCCCTCTTGAATATATCATATGATAGAGGGAAAGGAACATGACCTCTGGTTGGTCATTCCCTCATTTCTTCTTGTAGTATAGGTGGATTCACTACTCATGAGTTCTCTTCATTCACAGATCCTCATGAGGTGAACTGCCCTATACTACCTCAATGGAACAATGAAGAGAGTTTCAAAATCTGAAGGAGTAGATCATAGAGATTTTCTAGACAAACTAACAAGCTCTCGAACAAAGGACATCAGTGTAAAAAACATACGATAAAGGAGTGCGCTGGCATCTTGGAGGTGTGCTGGCATCTTGTATAGGCCAGATAGCAAATTTATCTTAGAAAATGCTTAAGTGACTACTTCTACTCAAACTGCTAAGAAATCTTAAAATGCAGGAAGGTGACAGAATTGAAATAGAGTGAAGTAAACATAATAAAGATAAGAAGAAAGGAAAGAAATACTTACAACCATGTGAGTGATGAAGCCTCCACCAAACAAATGTCTTCAAAACCTACAAGCATGATATCTTGAGAAAATGTTGGGGTTGTATAGGGGTTTTCCCCAGTTAAACCCTTGTTTTGGTGTTGCCACCTCCACGGACAACCAAGAAGATAAAGAGAAAGAGTATGATGAACAAAGCGTGTGGTGAAAGAAAAACCCGCTTAGGAGTAGAACCCACACCATAAATAAGTGTGTGATAAAAGCAAACCCTGCTCAAGGAGGAGAACCCATATCACAAAAGAGGTGATGAAAGAAAACCCTACTCGAGGAGGAGAACCCTTATCACCAAGTAAGTATATGAATAGTAGGGGATATGGAATCCCAATATGCTCACAAGCATGAAATGAAGGAGATGAAGTTGCAAGAGTGGAGCTAAGAGAGAATGAGAAAGCTTGAAGCTACTACAACAAGTTGTTATGAAGTTGTGCAAGCAAAGGTTAAAGTGTAGAAGGCTAGAGAGAAAACAAAAGTGGAAGAAGTCCCCATTTGAAGTGAAAAGAGGACTTTTAAAGAGGGAGAAGAAGCTTCTCGAGCTATTTTAGAGAATCCTGAGTTGTTTCCACCGAAAAACTTAGCTGACAAGTGGAAAACATGCTCAAAAATAGTCATATGAGTTTTGACACGTCACAGGACGCTAGTGCAGTGCAAATATGTCTGCGCAGTGCACTAATGTCCGTACATGTCATGCTACAAAACAACACAAATTAGAAAGGCACAAAGTTCAATGAAAAGTTAACTTGCAAGGGTGGCTGCTAAAAAGGGGTGTTGGAGCATCTTGAGAGGGAAAAAGGTTGATGCAGGGGATAAAATGAGCCTACTCAAGATACTAAGTGAGTGGACACTAAAGAAAACGCAAAAATGTGAGCGAAATTGCGAGGGGTGCAATTTTATGCTTATACACTTCTCTAATAAAAGTTTGTTCTCCTAACCTTTTCTTCCCTAAAAAGATCCATCTTTTCTTCATTGATCAACTTTGAGTCCCAGGCCATAGGGATACACAACATATCCTGTATGGCTTGAGTATAAATAGTAACCCTAATCTTGCCATTTTGGATAGCCCCTGTCACCTCATCGAATCTCCTGGCACATGCATTGACTAATTAAGGGCATGGATGCACAACAGGTAACATGAACTACAGAAAACCACAATCTAATAGCCGAAGCACAAAAACCTTGAATTTCCTATACTTTTCCTTTCTCTGAAACACGCCTTCTCTGAGGATTTTAGGGTTAACTGACAATGATCTATATAGGATCTAGACTAGATTGCAGTATTTAAATGCTTAACTTTTACAATGCTTTTACAATGATTATTCCAAGTTAATTAAATCAAAATTAACTTAAGGAAATAACAAAATGAAGAAATTAACAAACTGAGAGAAGATGGGAGAGAAGAGGAGAAGTGCAAACAGTGTTTGATAACGGAGTTCGTCACAAATGTGGCTACGTCTCCGGGTCCACTCCAATAGAGTACGACCGATCCGATTAATCTCCAAAATCAAGTACAATGAGTTACAAAATCACCCCTATCCGCACAACGCCAATTTTTGGAAGTGCAGGAATGCAGAATAAAATCTCCAGAATAGCCTCCTCTCGCTTCACCAGAAATTCCTTCACCAAAATTCTCCTCCAAAAACACTTCAAAATCACACTTTCTAACTCTCTCCCTTTCACCCCCTTTAAATACAAAAAAATGGCTCAAATTGGTTACTAACCAATTGATTTACAATATTTTCCAAATCTCCATTTTTACATAATAATATTTCAAAATCTCCCTTATTTGAATATAAATCCCCCTAAATTAATTTAAGCCCTTCCAATTATTCATTCTCAGGCTTTTCTTGTTTCCATAAGTTACAACTAATCCTTTTAAAAGGATTATTGTTTTACAACTTGGAGGGAATTTATTAAATTAAGGAGTATTTCGTTTCCAAATTTCCACAAAACCATCCAATACCACTTGTATTTTAAAACCATACAATATACAATGTTGGTTTGAAATTCTCATTTAAAATAGGGGATGAGTTTGGTTACGGGCTATTTACATCCCTTAAAAATAGGGATCAATTTGTTTTCCCTAAAAAAAAGGTAGCCTAAAAAATAGCATGATTTTTTTTTAAAATAAAACCATGTCCAAAAAATTGCCGCCACGTGTAACTTTGGGAAGCCACCATGTGTCACCTCATGATTCATCCATGTCAGCATGATGACGTCATGCTGACATCATCATTGTACCTTCAAGTCAACCTAGTCAACCACGAGCTTTGACCTTCCATATCTTGCACATACGAGCTCCGATTTGCGCAAAATGAACACCGTCGGAAAGCTCTTATCGTGCTCTTCACATTGACATCAATTTTGACCACTTTTGGTGACATCAAATTTTGACCTTTTTTTCTTGCCCTGGGCCCTGAGTTGACCAATTGTTGACTGAACTTTGACCAGCAATAACTTGGGCTCCGTAGCTCTGTTTGACTCCATTCAAGTTGCATTGGAATCAAGAAATCGGGCTCTTTCTAATGGTGCAGATTCTGGAGAAAAAGGAGACACTTCAATTTTCACTAAAAAATGTCCACCGGATCAGACAAAATGAGGTCAAAAACATTATCAGTGATATCTTGTACTTCTTCTCTCTTCACAGGGTTATCATTTGGCACCTTCTTGCATCATTCGAAAGGTTGTTCTTCCATAGTTGGGGCATTGGTGAACGACTTCCACCCAAAAAAATTGGCATAACTAGGTCATTGACTTGAAGTTGTATCCTATCTTCTAGAGATTGAGGGTTCTACCATGACTGTATCAAAAGTTATAGAGAAACTCTTAGGGATAACAACCAGTTGCCCTTTTCGTTGAAAGGAAAAACATACTTTTGAGCGTAATTAATTGTCTTGCTAATACATGCACTTAAGACTGCGCTATTACTATTGGGCTATTAAATGATGCCACTGGGGTGATTGTTAGAAACCAAGATCAGACATGCAAACCAAAAAATCCTTCCAAAGAAAAGAAAAATAGAAAAAGAAAAGCTATTGCAAAAAGATGTGCAAAATAATATTACTCAGGAATTCATAATTACATGAGATGATTTGCTTTATAAAAGCAAAGTATGCATAACCCTAATCTTATCTTGAGAAACAAGATATCTCCACAAGATAAGGATGAGAATAATTAACCTAGGAATTAAAATATTACCTAAGTTATGCAAGTGTAATTAAATATTAATTACATTAAGACCCCCCCATAAGTGCAACTTAGGGAGACTAAAAAAGCATGCACCTAAAAATAAGATGAATGTAAGAAAGGAAGAATGGGTCCCGAAAACAAGGCCTAATCAAGTACCTATGTAAAAATGCAATAATGAGGTAGAGAAGGAAAACCCAATGGGACAAAACCCCCCTACAATGAGATGACTGTTGCAAAGAAGCACTGGAAGAAAACTGTGGAGTAACACTGGAACCACAATCTGACAAGCAAGGAAAGATACTATTGTCTACAAGAAACCAAATGAGAGTCACTGAAGGACTCACACGGAATCATAATAATGCAACAGTAGACCCAATGTCACGGAACACTGGAAAACTCACAATTTGGAATAACCTTGGAATCCATAAAGCAACAGTAGATGAAATGATGACAAAATATGGAAACTATGTATCTCGATGCCAATTCCAAACTATGACTAAAACTCTTCCATAGGAACAAGTACCAAAAAAGACTTTGGAACATTAACCATAAAAACATGGCCCTCAAACTGAGATGGATCTGAACCAATGCGGATCAATAACCATGAACTCCCAATCTGAAGTGTGAACCGATGTGTCAAGCTAAGAGAAAAAATGTGCCCAAAAGAAACTATAGAAATGAGATACAACCCATGCGAGTTGCCATCAAAACAAGATGAAGATCAAAGTGCCTACACACTCTAATCATATTATTATGCAAGAAACCCCCCTAATGGAACTTTATCTCAATTCATTTATTATAATACCCAATGATTGCAAAAGGAGAGAATTATAAATATGCATAAACAAAAAATAAAAATAGACCTTAGATTTGTGTTGAGGACTGAACCAACTTTCCAACGCCACAAGAATGGCGAAAAATGGATCACTGAGTCAAAAGATATGCCCTCCAAATAAAAAAACTTCACTTGAGTTCAAGGACCTGAAAAATAAATATGGATCAAAATCAGAAGCTACCTTCACCACTAGATTGGCATCAGAATTAGATTTCCAACGGTATCTCGTTTGTGAAAAAATGACACTGTACACAAATGATACGCCCGATTTTGTAAAATTGCTCCAGAAAGGCCAATCTGGCCTACAGGTTGCCCAGGGGGCTCTAAAAAAAAAGCCCCTAGTTCTATGTGTGACCAAGGGTTGGCATACTAGGGGCTGGGGTGGAGTCCCTGGTCATCAATATGACCACTGGTTTTCTGCTGGAGTGGCCGAGGGTTGGTGTTTAGCACCTGGTCACTAAGGTGACCGCCGCTAGTGCTTATTCCGGCCGAGGGCTGGGCGCATAGCACCCAGTCCCCCATGTGATCGGGGTTGCCGGTGGAGAAGCCCTCAAGGGCTGGCATGGCTGGTGGCCTATAGGTGGCATTGCTAGCCTAAGCGGTCGACGAGTGGCTGCCTAGTGGCCGCCGGGCGATGAGAGCCATATGAATTGGGAGCGTCGGCACGAAAACCAAGAAGGCACATTTTTTAATTTTTTTTTCATTTTTCGTGCCTCAGGAAGCAAGCTGGGGAGGCCGTATGGTGTCCTTGGCAATTTTTTTTTGCCTTCCAGACCAACTTCTCCAAAATCAACAAAACAAAAGGCGATCTTAGGGTTTTTGGTTGCTACGAATGAGATGGTGACCTCCATTTGTGCTCAAACTGCTCTGAAAAATTGGCTACCTCTAGAGCTTGGAAAAAATCTCTCAGCTTGAAACCCTCATAGATCTAGAAAATGATGACCAAAATCTTTAAAATAAAAGCCAATCCTAACTTTTTCCAGCGCTATGAATCCAATGGTGAAGCTTGATCTCCTCCAAAACGTTGCATAGATGAACTCAAGGCATGAAACCCTCGAGGAATCCTAAACAAATTCTGTAATGATTTTCTCAAAAAAATGAGAAGGGGTTGTAAATAAAGGCTCCAATACCATGTTAGAAACCAAGATTAGACATGCAAACAAAAAATCCTTCCACAGAAGAGAAAAATAGAAAAAACAAAGCTATTGCAAAAATATGTGCAAAATAATATTATTCAGGAATTCATAATTACATGAGATGATTTGCTTTATAAAAGTAAAGTATGCATAACCCTAATCTTAACTTGAGAAACAAGATAGCTCAACAGAATAAGGATGAGAATAAATAACCTAGGAATTAAAATATTACCTAAGTAAAGTTATGCAAGTGTAATTAAATATTAATTACACTAACAGTGATATGTGTGGACTAAAGATCGGTATCCCTTCAGAATGCCAAAAATGTTATGATGATGAAATTAGTATTTTCCTTTTTCCACCTCCTAATCAAAAGAAAACATTTCCTCAAGAAGAATTCTTTTTGTCATACAAAACATATCGAAGTGGTGCAAAGTACCCTTGAAAAATGTAACCATTAACTTTCCACAGTTTTTTTTTTAGCGCATTAACCCTATCTTTTCTCATTAATGAGATAGTTGGCACTGATGACAGTGAAGGAAACATGCCAATAATTGGCGTATGAGAGAATTTACTCCCAATACCTAGATTTATTTCTCAAGACATTCTATGGGATCCTCTGTATGATTTATCTACCTTGGTCCATTCTGCCTCAAATTTTCCTATTGTCATCCGGCCAAACACAAACATTCCATTGGTTGAGTTTTCTAGTTGGAATTTTCTATATATAGCCACACCACCTTTTGCAACATTCATTTGAACATAAAGTACCTTAAGTTAGATGGTCTTCTGCTTATTTCTATTTCGCTATAATTCATCGCCTTACCAAAATGTCTGCTAGTTTAGGGATGTTGGATGTTGTGGATATGTTGTTGATATGTGATTGTCATTGATGTCAACACTATTAGCATTTGGTGTATCAAAGGTGTTATATGTCGAGGATATTGAGAAAATTGTAAAAAAAAGTGTTCCAGGTTCCTAGTGGAACTGTGCAGGTCATGAAGGTGTCTTGTTTTGTACATTGAAGTTCAGCTATTGTGGACTAAAGGGTTTATTTTTTAGAGTATCTAGATTATCTACCAGAATTTTCAGAGCTCCATGTGTAGATTTGATCATGTTGTGGTCTAACAATATTTTTGTGGTTTTTTTCAGTGTTCCTAAGTGAACTTTGTGTGATTCTGGGAATCTCAGTTGATGTGGATGTTTCTCTATTGTTGTTTGATGTTTTTGGATGTCTCTAGATCGTGCCCTATCTTTTTAGTACATCCATATTGATTGATGTGCTTGTGGTCAAAGATTTTTCTTGTGCATGTTTGGGTTTTCATGTTCTTGGCTGACATGATGGTGGTAATGTGATGTGGATTCTTGAAAAGTTAAATTTGAATTTTTGGCATCATTGTTTTGGCCGACGGTGTTTAGATACACATTGAAAATTCAATTGTAAATTTGGGCCGACATTGAAAATATGTTTTATTTTCCTGGTCGACTAAGTTGTTGATGAAATCTCATGTAGCGGATATATAAGAGCATTTGTTTCATTAGTGAAAAGTGTGCTTTGTGTGTTGGGTGTGATCCTATGTGTGTATGTGCGAATATCATTCGATTGCAGATCAGAGTGTGAAGAAGATCGAGTGAAGTGTGAAGTATTTGAGTGAAAAGTGAAGGAGTTTTTTGTGCTTAATTGGAACTGTAATCAGGCTTGTGTAGAAGCTATTTTCTCAGTTCGTACCCTCTAGATTTTAATCCTATTCTGTATTGTTGGGTAGTGAGCCCCTTCTATAATTGAGCAGTGAGCTCTAGGCAGTGTGTTTGAATGCATGTGCATTCCCCTTTATTGTTTTCATTATACTTTTAATAAGGTATAATATTGTGGACTAACATCCACCATGGTTTTCCCCTAATAGGGTTTCCACATAAAAAATTCTTGGTGTTCTTTGTCTCTCTGATGTGTTAATTTCTTATTCATCAAATTTGAGATTAAGTTAACTAAAGTTTGAAAAGTTTCTTATGTTGTGACAACTGATTCACCCCCCCTCTTAGTTTGTTGTCCTTGTTTTTCTAACAATTGGTATCAGAGTAGGTTCCTCTGAAGAAGACTAAAAGCTTGAGGTGATCTGAGATGGCAACATTCAAGAAGGACAGTTTGAGATTTGGTGGAACTAACTACTCACTGTGGAAAGTGAAGATGAAATTTCACCTAAGGTGTATTGGTGAAGCCTACTGGAAGATTACAAAAGATCCATAAGCTATTCCTCAGAATGGTCCCTCCACTGCTGATGAGATCAAAGATGTTGAAAGGGCTATTGAAGCTTTGGTGAGTGCTTTGATAGATTCAGAGATGGAAAATGTGGTAGGACTGTAGACAGCTCATGAGATTTGGATGAAGCTAGAAACTTTGTATGAAGGAGATGCACAGGTGAAGCTGGCTAAGCTATAGAGTTTGAAAGGAAAGTATGAGAATTTGAAGATGGTGAAGATGAAAATATCACTTCTTTTATGCAAAGAGTAAATGAAATAGTGATGGGTATTACATGTGTCGGTGGTTCTTTGGATGAGGATGAAATTGTAGCTAAGATACTCAAATCCTTGCCTCCCTCCTACAAAGTGAAGGCTCATGCTATTGGAGAACTCATATCAGTAACAAAGATATCAAGAGACACGTTGGTTGGTAAGCTTGCTGCTTTTGAATTAAGTGAATTTGGTAAATCTATTCCGAAGACTGAATCTGCATTCAAGGCTATTGTATGTAGAAGTAACAAGAAAAGATATGGTCTGGGAGAATGTTCTAGAAAGATATCCAAGTATGATGAAGATATGAAATAGCTTGAAGATAAAGAAAGAGAGGTAGAAGAACTAGAAGCACTAATTGTAAAGAAAGAAGGCAGAGGAAAAGGTAAGTATGACTTGGAGTGTTTCCTATTAAATGTTTTTCTTGCAGTAAAATAGGTCATTTTGCATCAAGATGTCCTAAAAGAGTTCCTAAATCTAAGCCTAACAAGTCTAGATTCTAAAAGAAATGTTACTTTTCTGAAGGAGTGACTGATGATGAGTTTGATAAAGATAATGGAAATGAAGATGAATGGGTTTTCATTGCTACATTGAAAATAGTCCCGTGGCTACTAAATCTGCTCAAGATGAGAAATCTCTTACAGCTAGAGTTGAAGAAAAGGATGAGTGGGTTATTGACAATGGATGCTCACATCATATGACTGGTGATAAAAACAAATTTTTAAGTCTGGAGAAGTATGATGGTGGTGTTGTAAGATTTGGAGACAACAATGATGGTGCGATTCAAGTCAGAGGTTCTATTTGCCTTGGTGGTAAGGATAACACTGATGATGTTCTTTATGTTGAAGGCCTAAAGCACAATCTTTTGAGTGTTGGCAGATGGTGGACAAAGGCTGTGATCTACAATTCAAAGATGGAAGATGCAAGATACGTGGAAGTTCTCGCAATATGATTGCTACATGTAGAAAGACAAAAGGTAATATTTTTCACCTAAATACTGCTAGTCGTGGCATAGGAGGATGTGTCATGTAAATTTTGATAACATTGTCAAGGTAATTTCCACTCAAGCAATAAGAGATCTACCTAAGTTAGTGAAGCCCGCTGACACAATTTGTAAGGAGTGTCAAATGGGTAAACATACTAGAGTCTCCTACCGAAGAAAATAGTTTCATTGAAATGATTTGCTAGAGCTGCTACATACTGACCTCTGTGGTCCCTCTGTAGTCAAAATTATTCATGGAGAAATGTACTTTATGTTGATTATTGATGATTACTCTAGAATGATATGGGTTTCCTTCTTAAGAGAAAAATGTGAAGCACTGCAAAAATTTAAAAGTTTCAAGGCTATGACAGAGAATAAGAAAGGTCTAAAAGTCAAGTGTCTGAGATCTGACAAAGGTGGTGAGTTTACCTCTAGGGAGTTCAACTCTTTTTGTGAAGAACATGGAATCAGAAGACAGTTATCTGCTCCCCTAACCCCTCAACAGAATGGAGTTGAAAAAAGAAAGAATAGAACAATTTTGGATGCTGCTAGAACAATGATGATAGAAGGAAATGTGCCCCTGATCTATTGGAGTGAAGTTGTAAGCACTATTGTGTATACTTTAAACTGGGTAAATGTTAATGGTAATTTCGGTAAGACCCCTTTTGAGCTATGTTTTGGTTATAAGCCTACTGTTAAATATTTCAAGATCTTTGGAAGCAAATGTTATATCAAGAGAGATGATGATATGGAAAGTTTTATGCAAGAAGCAATGAAGGAATATTTTTAGGTTACTCTACTAAAAGAAAGACCTACCGATGTCAAAGTTGATGAGGATTCTACTAAATCATCCAAATATTGTGGATATGATTCAAATGAAGACAATACAAACAAAGGGAAAAATGTTTAGACACCAAATCAAATTCAAAATATTCCATCTGTTCTGGTAAAGCAACTTCAATTTGTTCTAGTAAATCAAGTAAATCAGGAAGTGTGAACAAGTGCAAGTGTAGAAGAAAGAACAAAAGAACCAGAAGATCATGAAATCCCCAAAACTCCAAGGTATGTAAAGCTAAATCATTCTAAAATTCAAATTATAGGAGATAAGAATAAAGGAGTGCAAACTAGAAGAAAGATTGCAAAAGAGTATTGCCTGATTTCCAAGATTGAAACTAAAAATGTCACTGAAGCCTGCCAAGATGAATAGTGGATGGAAGCTATGAAGGAAGAGCTAACACAAATTGAAAAGAATAAGATGTGGACACTAGTTCCTAGATCTAAAGACAAAAATGTGATTGGTACTAAATGGGTGTTTCAAAACAAGCTGAATGAACAAGGTGAAGTGGTCAGGAATAAAGCAAGATTGGTATGTAAATGGTATTCTTAGATGGAAGGTGTTGATTTTGAAGAAATTTTTTCCCTTGTTACCAGAATTGAAGCTATTAGATTATTTCTTGCTTATGTTGCATACAGGAACTATAAAGTCTATCAAATGGATGTGAAGTCCAAATTTTTGAATGGAGAACTAGAAGAAGAAGTATACATTGAATAGCCAGATGGATTTCAGTTAACTCACAAGGAAGATATGGTTTTTTGCTTGAAAAAAGCTCTATATGGACTTTTAAGCAAGCCTCCAAAGCCTGGTATGCTAGATTAGACAAATACTTGCTGAAGCTTGGATTCACTAAAGGTACTACTGATAGCAACTTATATTTCAAATTGGATCATGATAAAGAGTTAACTATAGAAGTCTTTGTTGATGACATCATTTTTGGAGGAGATGACATTCTATGCATGAAGTTTGTTGATGAGATGAAGGGTGAATTTGAGATGAGTATGATTGGAGAGATGAAGTTCTTTCTGGGATTGCAAGTTACCCAGTTAGACAAGGGAATTTTCATATCTTAGTCCAAATATGTGAGAGATCTATTGAAGAAATTTGGGATGGAAGAATCAAAGCCTGTTGGTACTCCCATGGTGACTAGATGCAAACTAACATAGAATGATGATTCTCTTAAGGTGAATTAAACTAGATACATTTTAATGATCTGTGGATTGCTCTATTTAACCTAGACTATACCATATATTATGAATATTGTATGTATGGTTGCTATATTTTACACTAATCCAAAAGAATCACAAGTGATTGTTGTTAAGAGAATCTTCAGATATCTAAAAGGAATAGTTGAATTTACACTTTGGTATCCAAAGGATGATGATCTCACTTTGAGTGCATATACTGATGCAGATTGGGCTAAATATGTAGATGACAGTAAAAGTACTAGTGGTGGTGCTTTCTTCCTAGGGAAGAAGTTGGTGTCCTGGTTGAGCAAAAAGTAGAATTCCATTTCTCTATCTTTTGTTGAATAGGAATATATTGTTGTTGCAAATAATTGTACTCAAGTGATATGGATGAAACAAATGATGAAAGATATCAGGGTGATATATGAAGAGCCTATTTCCATATACTGTGACAATTAAAGTGCAATAAATATTTCAAAGAATCCAGTGCTACACTCTAAGACTAAACATATATCAATGAAGTTTCACTTCTTGAAGGAGAAAGTGAAGGAGAAAGAAGTCAAATTGGAGTATGTTCCTACCAAAGAACAAATTTTAGACATCTTTACTAAGCCATTGCCACAGGATACTTTTGAGTATCTCAGAGGAATTCTAGGGGTAATTACCCCTCCTAATAAGAACTAAAAGATGCATTTACTTGCATCAATCCATGAGCTACATTGCTATATTCTGATCTAGATTGATGTTTCCATGGCTGCTACTCAGGGGGAGTAGTCAGATGTGCAAAAATGTGGTTCAGAGCATGTATATGGAAAGGTCATGGTTACCTCTGCCATTGATTTCAAAGGGGGAGAAGTGCAATGTGAAAAATATTTCGAGAAGAAGAGCCTTGTGGGAGAAAATTAGTTAAGAAGCAAGTGTGTTGGGTTGATGGTATTTTTGACATCATGTGTTGCCATCAATGCCAAAGGGGGATATTGCTGGATGCTGTGGATGTGTTGCTGATATGTGGTTGTCATTTATGTCAACACTATTAGCATTTGGTGTATTAGATGTTGTATATGTCGAGGATATTGAGAAAATTGTAAAATAAAGTGTTCTAGGTTCCCAGTGGAACTGTGCAGGTCATGAAGGTGTCTTGTTATGTACATTGAAGTTTAGCTATTGTGGACTAAAGGGTATATTTTTGAGAGTATCTAGATTATCTACCAAAAGTTTCAGAGGTCCGCATATAGATTTGATCATGTTGTAGTCTGACAGTATTTTTGTGGTTTCTATTAGTGTTCCTGAGTGAAGTTTGTGTGATTTTGGTAATCTCAGTTGCTGAAGATGTTTCTCTGTTGTTTCTTGATGTTTTTGGATGTCTCTAGATTGTGCTCTATCTTTGTTGTATGCCCACATTGATCGGTGTGCTCGTGGTCAAAGATTTTTCTTGTGCACATTCAAGTTTTCATGTCTTGGCCGACATGATGGTGGTAACGTGTTGTGGATCCTTGAAAAGTTAAATTTGAATGTTTGGCACACTTGTGAATATTGTTTTGGGTCGCATCATTATTTTGGCCAATGGTCTTTAGATCCAAATTGAAAATTTAATTGTAAATTTGGGCCGACATTACAAATATGTTTTATTTTCCTGGCCAACTATGTTGTTGATGAAATCTCATGTAGCAGATATATAAGAGTGATCTTTTCATTGGTGCAAAGTGTGCTTCATGTGTTGGGTGTACTCCTATGTGTGTATGTGTGAATATCATTCAATTTCATATTACAGTGTTAAGAAGATTGAGCAAAGTGTGAAGTAGTTTGAGTGAAAAGTGAAGGAGTTTTTTGTGCTTAATTGAAACTCTAATCAGGCTTGTGGAGAAGCTATTTTCTTAGTTCATACCCACCAGATTCTAATCCTATTTGTATTGTTGGCCAGTGAGCCCCTTCTATAATTGAGCAGTGAGCTCTAGGCAGTGTGCCTGAATGCCTGTGCATTCCCCTTTATTTTTTTCATTATACTTTTAACAGGGTATAATATTGTGGACTAACATCCACCATAGTTTTTCCCCTAATAGGGTTTCCACATAAAAAATTCTTGGTGTTCTCTATCTCTCTAATGTGTTAGTTGCTTATGGTTAATTGCTTATTCATCAGATCTAAGATTAAGTTAAGTAAAGTTGGAAAATTTTATTATTTTGTGACAGTTGATTCACCCCCTTGTCTCAGTTGTCTATCATTGTTTTGGAAACAAGGGACCCCTATTCAACTCCTTCCACAAAGGCCAAAATACAACTTCACGGGAGAGATTCCTAGTGATTAAATCAAATGGTTGGTCAAGAAATTTAACCAACTTATCATAACTGCGTTCAAATGGGTGGTGGGCACAAACTTCATTACTAATGAGAACTAGCTTCAGAGAAATTGCAACATGCTTTCTCGGTTCGTGGTCTCACTGCTAGATCTGAACGTGTCCAAGCCTAGGATAACTGAGCTATACCATGCGATGTTTGACACCTCATTAATGGAAGGGCTTGGCGAGATAGTGCAAGTAACCATCCCTGGTGTTGGTATCCTAAACGCCATGGACCTCTAGAGGCATGTGGACTTCAGCATAGACATGCTCTAGTTACCCTTTCTCTTTGACATCTGCACTATGGACATTGCAACACACCGATATTCTTCACAGTTGATGGCCTTTTTTCTACTTTGTGAGTACGGTGTGGAGTGGGTTACAGGACTGGCTTGGAGGAAACACTTTGACTTCCTAGTGCAGAGTAGCAATGAGTAGGATTTGGGCATGCGTTCGTGTTCATTGTGCTTTTTAGCCCTCCTTTTGCAACTAGACAGAGAAGAAGAGAAAGAAAGAAAAGAAAGAAAACCTAATAACGAGTATTTTCTACTTCTTGGGTGATGTCCAGGGGCACCTCCTGACTACTTTTGCATGTTACTCCTTTTGAATCTTTTACTTTTTAACTCCTTTTGGGCTCGCTCGAGAGAGTCTTATGCTTGAATATGAGCCTCGAGATTGCATGTATGTAGAATTCTCAATAAATATAATACAAGCTACTTGTTTCTTTAGTGTCCTTAGTTGTCTTATCCTCAAAATTTTGAAATATTTACAAAATTTTACATATGGTACATAACTGTTAAAATTTTCAAAGAACTATGCATTTTAATAGAAATCTTTAGATAAATACCATTCATTGATATACCTAAAGCATTTCCTTCCATATCTTCAAGTTCATATGCATTATTTTCTTTACATGTGTTGATTCAGAAGGGTCCCTTCCAAGTGCTCCAATTTTTGTGTGTTTTCCTAGTTTTACAGTACGTTCATCATGTTTTAGCACTAAGCTCGCTTCTTTGAATTATGGACTAGAGGTCTTTTTATAAAACCATCACTTGAATGCCTATTGTTAGTTGATCATGGATCCATGGGCCTTCTCTCTATCTTCCTCTAGTTTGAGTTCTGCTAGTTGCACTTCCATTCCACCATTTTCCTCAACTTCCAGGGCTTTCAATAGTTAGAGTAGGAATTTCTATGGAAATGGGTATTACTACCTCTTTTTCATAAACTAACTCATACAGAGAGGTCTTAAGAATCTACTTCGGGCTAATTTCATCTACCCATAGAGTGGCTCGTAGATGCTTGTGCCAGTCCCTTTGTCATTCTAACCCAATGCGTTTAATTAACCTAATTAGGTTTTTGTTGGTGGACTTTGCTAGCCTATTCCCTTGTGGGTAGTAAATTGATGAAGTTTTAAGAAAAATTCCATGCCTAATAGAAAAATCTAACATCCCTGACCCAACAAAAGCTCACAAATTGTTGGATATGATGGTCTTGGGCAGCCCAAATTTGGTCACTACCTCTTTGAGGAAATTAACAATCTCTCCTTTTGTTGCATTCTTTAAGGCTA
The DNA here is from genome assembly GCA_007258455.2 of Sequoia sempervirens. NCBI lineage: Eukaryota > Viridiplantae > Streptophyta > Pinopsida > Cupressales > Cupressaceae > Sequoia > Sequoia sempervirens. The sequence continues at coordinate 296,881,348 of VDFB02271358.1, forward strand.
CGAGTTCCATCCACCTTGTAAAGTCATTAGTCGCCATGAGGATCCACTTGTGTTCGACATTGGAAATAGGATTTATCATACCGATAAAATCCAAAACCCACTAGGCAAAGGGTTCCTTAGTTACAATCAGGCTCAGGGGTTAAGCGACATTCCTTCTTTTGCCAACAAAAAAATGGCACTGTATACACCTCTGCACTAGATTATGTGCTTCAGCAAATATAGAGGGCCAATAATATCCTACCCTCATTATTTTTAAAGTGGTGGTCTTGGCGGAAAAATTCCCACCCTTAGGGCTATGGTGAAATTTGTTAAGAACCCTTTTTTCCTATAGGTTGTCAAGACATCAGAGCAACACACCATCATAATTTTTCTTTAATAGTACATCTTCAATTAGTACATACCTAGTGCCTTGCAGTCGGTAGTAGCTCCTTTTATTGGATAGAAGACTAGCTGGGTAGTATCCCTTTTGCATGTGTTGTGTCTAATCAACAACCCAAGATTCATCAAACTCGAATTGGTTCGAGTAGACTCATTTGGTCTCATTTTCATCCACATGACTTGTTTCCTGCATGATGTATTCACACAGACCTCTTCCCTAGACCAACTTACTTGGTTAGATATCTACATCATATTCTAGGATCTTAGTGATCTAGTTTTCTCTTATTTTAGTGATCTCACCCTCTATGATGTACTCCCACACACTAGGATGTGCTACGAGGATAGTGATTTTATTGGCCGACACCAAATGTCAGAACTTCTTCAAAATTTTAACTATGGAAAAGGCTTGCTTTTACACAAAGTTGTACTTTGTCTCATACCCTTTCAAAGTTCTGGAATGGAATGTGACAGGATGTTCTCCTTCATTTTGATCACCTTTCTAAGTGAGCACTGAAGCTATGCTATCTTAACCACTATACACATAGAGTAAGAAATGCTTGGAAAATTTTGGATTAGCTAAGACCGGAGCAGTGGAAATCGCTATCTTTATTTGCTCAAAGGCCTCTTTTCCTTCAGAGGTCCACTTGAACGATAGATTCTTTTTAACCATTAGCATAATAGGGCTCACAATACCGATGAAGTCATAAATGAACCTACTAATGAAATTGATTTTCCCCAAGAATAACTAGAGTCCTTTCTGGTTTACTGGGAAAGGTAGTTCCATTATGGAACTAACCCTTTTAGGATCTATTGATATCTGCTCTTTTGAGACTACAAAACCAAGTAGCTTACCTTGAGGCACCCCAAAGACACATTTTTTGGGATTTAGAGAAATCTCGAAATGTTGATATTTTTGGAAAACCTTTTCCAGATGGTCAAAGTGATCATCTTTTTATTTTTAAAAGACTATTAGATCATCTAGATATATCAAAATGACTAGGTTGATTAAACCTCTAAAGGTGATATCCATTTCTCATTGAAAGGTTGTGCCAATATTTGAAAAGTGAAATGGCATCTTAGCATACACAAATGTTCACCCACTTAGTGGTAAATTTTGTTTTGTGCTGGTCACTCTCCTTCACATATACCTGGTTATATCCTGAAAAACCATCAATTAGTGAGAACATTTTGGACCCAGCTACTATCCGTAGAATCAGCTCCATTGAAGGAAAGGGGTAATGGTCCTTAAGTGATGCCTTTTTTAAATCTCAAAAATTGACACAAAGTATGATATCACCATTCTTCTTTTGGATAGGTACCAGGTTTGACACCCAGGTGGAATGTTTGATTGGATATATTATCTTGGATTCAACCAACTTGGTGAGCTCTTATGCCATTAATGCCTCAACCTTTGGGTTGACAAGCCTTTGCTTCTCTCGGACAGGTTTAGACCCTTCCTCCAAGTCTATGGTATGCTAAACTATACCAAGGTCATAACCTCTAAGGTCATCATAGGTCTAGGCCATAGCTCCATCGTATTCATAACATAGATCCCTTAGTATTTCTTTATCTTTCATTGGAACATCTTTTTTGACTTTCAACCTTTTGTCACCCCCGACATCAAGCTCTTCATAATCTCTTTCATCGGTTGTGAACCTTCGTTTTCCATTTCTTGCATCTTCACATTCAAAGTGGTTCTCGAGGGAAATCAATCCTCTCAAAAGCTTGTTCCCTTTTAATTTGATGACCTACCCATCAAAAAATTCCATCCCTAGGGTTGGAGTGTTAGGAATCATCCCTCCTTTTGTATGAAGGTAGCTATCTAAGTATCATCATTGAAAACTTGTCAATTTTTGTCATTGTCAGGAATTGAGGGTTGGACAATGACCTGTACTGCATTTTTCCTAGTTGAGTCAGAAGTTGGTTCAAATTGTGACCCAACCAATGCCATTTGATCAGTTATGATGTTTTGGGATCAAGGAATAACTTGTATGTTAAAGGCTTTGAAACTCTCAATCATGTCCCAAACTTGGTGTTTGTATGATCTCATTCGGGTATTCTTTGCCACTGCTTGACCATGAACTTGGCTCACCACCAGCTCTGAATCTTTGAAAACTTGTATCCTCTTTATACTCATTCTTTGTGCAAGGTTTAGGCTATGAACTAAGGCCTCATATTCAACATAATTATTCGAACATGAGGACATAAAATGGTAAGCTCTAAGTATCTCAAATCCCATTGGAGAGAGTAAACAAACACTCGCACTGGTGCCGACTTTACACATGGCACCATCAAAATATAGGGTCCATAATTGATTATCAGATGGGTCATTAGATTTCTCCTCATCCTTTATTAGTTTCAGAAAAGTTTGAGTGCCATAAAAAATTACATAAGTGTCGAGCCCGGATGCATGGAAGTTGTCGAGCCCGGTTGGATCAGAATCAATGAGTTGGTTGAGCAACACTTCTTCCTCAGGAGTCTGCTCACTCATATCCTCTTCATTGTCTAGATGTTCAAGATGCAAAGGTTCTAAAAGAATATTCATCTTTTCTCTGTGCTTGGTTATCAAAATCAAATGGGACCAGTCAAATGCCAGATATCCGCCAAGTTTAGTGGTGAAATCCCTTGATAGCCACATTTTGAAAACTGGTGGAATGTCTATTACTACCACTTCCTGTGTGACTATTTGGCTCGGGTAGGAGAAAAGGGTAACAGAAAAATCCTTTATTTGACCAACTGTTAAGACCTTCTTTCTATCTAGTTGCATGATTCCCTTCTCAAGGGGTTCATACTTAAGCTTTAAATCATCTGCCACTTGTTTTGGAATAATGGTCATACTAGCCCCTGAATCAATCATATTATTATGCAAAAAATTATCTCCTACTATAAGTGTCAAAAAGAAAGGAATGGGATTCATTCCACTTACCTCTTTATCTTTCATGTTTCCCATATCATTTACATAAGCTGTTACTTTCAGAGCCTGAGGGGGAAGCAAGGATCTGTCACCTCTGCTTTGATTGGACGGCTAAGCCGCATCCGCCTGTGGAATTTGTTCTTCCCTCTCTAATGCCTTTTGAAGCAGGGTTTTCTACTCAGGAATTGATATGACGTCCCATAATGATACATCTGCAGGTGCCTTCTTTAATTGCTCCACTATGTAAAGTGTCCCAACTATTTGGCCCTTAGGCTTAAAAAACATAATTTCTTTCATTTTCAGGAGAAAATGTTTCATCATGATTGGGCCTAGTGCTTTGCTAGCCTCTTTTTCCGTCAATGGTACATTAGGTGGCTATGAAAAGGGTCAGACAATGGGTGATGACGCCTGCTTATCTAGAGGGAATGGTTGACATGGTTGTGGATGTGGCAGACCTTGTACATATTCTCACATAAGCCTCCTCTTAGATCTTTTTTGTAATCCAACCATATCGGTGGAACGCTAGTTGTCAAAGTTTCATTTGCATACACTACGTCTTCTTCCTCCACCAATGAGAACAATGCTTGATAAGGTGCTATGTCTGCCTCTTGTTCCAGGGACATCCATTGCAATTGCACTCTAAAACAATCATTCTCCATTTTGGGTGACCCGTACTCATCCACATTCGGGGGTGGGCCTTTTCTCCTTTATTTCACCATCCATTTTTGCATATTTCCCTTTGGGAAATTCTGCAGAAGATGACCATCGCTATATGGGAGACACCATATGTCACCCTCTTCCACCAAATTATTCTGGCCTTGGATCAATTCTCTACTTTGACTTCCTTTTACTGTTTGAAGTGGCATGGTGACTGGAACTATCTGGTTCACCGATGTCATCTATTGGCCTCCTCCTTGGGGAAACCCTTGGTATGAGTTTTTCTCATAGGGAGGCTTGCTTCCACCATAGGTTTGAGCATTCAACTTCAAAGGCATTTCCTCCTGCCGTTTGAGGATGACCAATTCATTAAAAAGATTCTGCTTGAGACTCTTCATCTCATTAATACCAGCCATGACTTAGCTTGAGCTCGACATGTTGCTTTGTGCGGATAGATATACATACATAGACTGGGGTGTATCCAATGTGCTGCTTTGTGTAGTGGACATGCTTGAATAGGCCCCTTCTTGTGATGTTCTAGAGGGTTCTGTGAACATAGGCATGGGAGGTCATGGTGGGAGCTTCCTAGCATCAATTAGACTATTTTCCGCTCGTACCACCAACTCATAAGCATCGGGCAAGATATCTCCCCCCATGGAAGTTACCATAACTACGATGTCTAGATTGATAGCCTTCAGATAGAACATGAACACCATTGTAGGTAGGAGGTGAGCAGTCAATGCAATCCTTCACCAAGTTTTATCGAACCTAGTGTTGAAGTCACTCATGGCTTCTCTTAGGGGCCTTTTAATGGTAATTAATTGATGTAATAGTGAGGAGCAGTCTCCCTTTTCTAAAATAGTTCGAATAAGTGCCCTCCAAGAAGGTCCCAGGAGATGATAGAACCTGAGACCAAAGATCGATACCAATCTTGGGCCTTTCCTTTAAAAGATGCAACTAACAACGTTAGAGTGATATTTTCTTCTACTATATTATGTACCCTGCATACCTCCACTATATCTTGAAGGTGTTTGGAAGGGGTTTTAAATTTTTCTTCAAAAAACTTTGGAATAGCCTTGAAGACATTAACAGGTATGGTAGGCCATACATCTAGAGGTGTGGGTGGTTGTAGTGGACTACTGCTATCCCATGTTACAAAATTTCTAGGAGCAGGAGGAGGTACATGAGCCATGGAGAAAAGATTCCCATGAATCAGATATACAGGCAATCTTATCTAGAAGTTTAAGCCTCTAGGTGGAGTAGAAAAAACTCTAGATACTGGGATTTGAATTCTCTCTCTATTAATCCTTACAGGTGATACAAAACATGTAGTTCTTCTCCTTCTAGGATTTGAGGCAGGCAACTGAGAGTACTAGAAGCGACCTTTCAAGGATGCTCTTGTTTGGACCCTAGGCATGAAACTTCTAGTTTCCTTCCTTAGCTTGATTCAAGAAATATTTTTGACTTCTAATCAGGCATTTGGAAAAACTTCGGTCAAATTAGGCATGCCAGAAAAAGAACTATTGATCATCAAAGCTTACGCTTCTTTGACAGTCTTATGAGAAATTCAGTGAGTGGGGGACAAATTGTGTCTCACCGAATACCTCCGAGTTTTTTTATAGAAAGTCAGCTCTTCTGTTGGGGTTTTGAGATAAGGGGAGAAAGGAAATTTAAATATAAAATATAAAAGGCAATGCGTCAAAGCTTTTATAACATTTCAAACCCAAATTATTCCTATGATTGATATAAAAAGACAAAGTGCCACAACCCCTCATTTTTGGAAAGAGAATGAACAAAAAAGGCTAACTTCAGGCACATTGTAGACTTTTATAGCTTTCTGTAGGCAGTGTTCATTGAGGTATGATCAAACATAAAGATTTCTTATGCGTAAAAGAACAATATTCTAGAAATTACAAGAATTTTGTCTCTTGATACAACATAGCATAACAAAATAACAACTTTAAGAAAAATAGAAAAGTCCAATGACATAGTCCAATTCTCCTAAGCTACTATTCCACCATACAAGCATAAAGCATAGAAATCCGCTACTTAAACTATCCAAATACAGCTCGCAAGACATAATGTTTCATTCAAAATGACAATATAAAGAAATAAAGTTTGAAAAAGGCCATACATGCACAGTCTAAATAAATTCTCCTCAATAGTTCTTTAATTATAAACTAAACTTTGAAACAAAGGTTGGATTCCAACCCGACAATAGTTTAAACCTTAATAGATATAACATGCTAGAATAAAGTAGTTATGTAACTTGCTTATGAAAAAAAATTCTAAAAACCTTAAGAAAACTAAAGAAAACACTTCTTTTGACAAAGAAACAGCTCCTTGGAATCCAACCATTCATTATGTCATCACTGTCCTCTTATAAGCGCTAAAAGAAAGAAACACCACCTCAGTTTAGAAGTAATTGCTTCCAGATGTTGATACTGGATAGCTCACAATTTGATCATAAACCCTTGGTTAGGTTGTAAAATATATTTTCTCATTAACTCCCAGCGACTGCATTAATTTATTTTAGATATTTTAAAGATAGAAGCCTATACATGATCAAATTCTAAAAACAACAGTCTGGAAAAAGAATCCCACTGACTAATCACATCATCTCGAAGCTATCATCCCAAGAAACAAGAAAAGAAAATACAACAAGTTCTAATAGTCTCCAAAAGATATTATTCCATAAGAGACATAGTCTTCCTTTGATAGAGAGATGACACGTCGTGCATTCAGAAACCTTATGCTTTTCGAGGAATGTTTTTGTAGGAAATTCCTGTCATTCTAACACGTGTCTTGGGAACTCCTTTGAAAAGGAAATGATAAGGGAAAACTATGTAGCCACCACGTGGCACATTTCCCATCTTCCTTATTGGCCTTTTATTAACCTGAAAACTTCCACAATCAAAACAAAGGGAGGCCAAAGATTGGAAGGATAGGGCAATAATAATAAAAACCACTTCACATCAAGTTTTTCTTATCTCATGAAGCTCAAAAATCATTTTTGTGTGGCAGCTTATTAAAGTTATCAAGAGATATAACTTTGGTATGGTTTGAGCGGGAAGCCCAATATGAGGCATGACTCTCCCCATAGCCACTTGTGTGTGTGTGAGTGCATACCAACCATGAGTGTATGTTTCTCACCTTTTAGGACTTCTCACTTGACGAATAGCCAGGAGTTACGTTGCCTCAAAGTGATTATGCATTTTTTCAGAAAAACAACCTAGATCTTATCCACATCGTGATGGAAAAATGGTCAAAGCTTGATCTGATTTCTTTCATTTCACCTTTTCTCTTCTTCATCCTTGGTAGTGTATGCTTGTGCCTTGTCATTTTTCTTTGTATCATTCTCATGCGTGTTCCTTTGTGCTTATGTTGGTTTTTCATGGGATTTTGATCAGCCTTCTTGATCATTGTTGTCTCATCTTGCTAGCATTGGCTCATGGGAACCCCTCTTGGTGCATGTTTGTCTACTTTAGTGTGAGTTTGAAGCAATTTCATCCTCTCACCAAAGTGGGGGCTAAATGTAGTGTAGTAAAATGGATCCTTTGACATTTTCACACTCGTTTGGGTCCTCCTTGTGGATTTTGGCTTAATGTTGCCTTGATTTAGTGTTGCAATGTGGATAACACATTCACATTAGGTCTTGGGACCTTGTGAACTAATGGAATTTAATGGTTCCTTGAAAAAGTTTTGTGAAGTGTTGTAACAAACTTTCACACTTTTCTAGGGCTTTATCAATTAATTAAGTATAATAAACATAATTTTAATCAAAATCAACCTTAACCTTGCCTTATTTGGAGTGTTGTAAAGTGTTGTAACACACTTTCATATTACTTTAGGATTGTGATTAATAATTGGGATTTCTTATGCTTTAATTGGCCCTATTTTGCATCCACAAGCCTCATTTATTGCATCTTTTTGAGGATAATCCTGACACTAATCATTGACCAATCATAATTCAGGTGTTCCTGGCTTGTGTTGCCTAGATTTAGTGTCTAGGGATCATTTTCCACCTTGGACGAATGAGTCCCACCGAGGTCTTTTTGGCCTCAATGTAGGTTTCACACATTTCTAAGCACTTTTCATTTTTGGTCCAATACATTATGTCTGGTGGGACTCATTCACCACCTTGGGAGAATGAGTCCCATGTGACCAAAATTCAAATTTAATTCAAAATTTTTGTGGGATTTTATTCTCCTATATCTGATCTCAGCTTGTAGTGTTGTAATTTCAAGAATTCTTGCATAATTGAGTATAAATACAAGGTTCTTTCACTCATATTCAACACCTAGCATTCAAGAGAGTTCACAAGAGAATTAAGCATTCACAAATGCATTAAAAGGAATTCAAGGGCAGATTATCAAACAACTTAGAGTAGAATTCAAGTGTCAATCATCATGTCAAGTATTGCATTCTTCATGTTTGTTATTGTGCTAACAATTATGATGTAGAGTTTATGATTCAAGCAAGTGTTTCAAGCAAGATCAACTTCATTCAAGAAAGATTCAAAAACCACATCCATTGCAAATATTTCAAACACATTTGTAGCACCATATTGATAGGGTTTGGTGAGTTTCAACATTGTCTTTTGTTCATTCATCATTGTCCATTCATATTTTCTTCCATTTCAAGATTTAATTACTAACAAGGGGTTTGACCAAGGAAAACCCCTATTCACTAACCCCCACAACATTTTCCCCTCTTATTGTGTGTGATTTGTAGGGATAGGTTACATATTTGTCAAGAAGAAAATTTGAAGAAAAGTTGTCAAATCCCTAAAGTTGTCATCAAGCCTTGGAGAAGCTTGGAGAAGATCTACATGTGGAAAATTGTAGTTTCAGATCCATAAACCAGTCAAGAAGAGTAGAGCAGACCGAGAGGAATAGAATCAGGTCTCGAACTTACAAAAAAGAAGAAGTGGACTGATTCACCACAAGTGGTGAATGAGTCCCACTATACAGGCCTAGCAGAGATTTTGACAGATCCAGATACCCTTTTGGCTGAAACATGCTCTAGTGCATTTTCCTAGAAACTGGACTGATTCAACTAGCTTGGTGAATGAGTCAGTCAACTGTGATAGTAGATTTTCAAGAATTCTAGATCTTCATTCTTCCTTCTTCAGTCTTTTAGGCGCACACTTTCTATTTCATAGCTTTTTGTTACATTTTTTTCATCTTTTTTGGTCATTTAGAGTTCGTTTGCATTCAATTAGGGTTTTGTGTTACAACATGCATTGTGTTGTATTCAATTAGATATGATTTAGCCTTTAGGACAATCCCTTTGCAATATTTCAATCTCCTTTGCATTGAAATATCAAGGGTTTGTTCTTGAGTGAAGAGTGTGAGAATTTCCTCTCTCCTTTTAGGTCCAAAACCTTAAAGGTGAAAGTGGGTAAATGATCAGTTGAGTTTGAATCATTAATTGAGTTTGAATCATGCTAACTTATCTTGGTTTTAGTTTGTCATAACAAGCCTTAGTGGATGATCCTTGTGAGATGAAGTCCTTAAGGGCTTCATCTAACATGTCAAATTCATGATGACTAAAAGGATTGAGGGTTTGGTTAACTTGGAAAAAGAGATTTGACATACTCAAATAACTATGCTTTCTCCAAGTGGTTCATCGGTTTATAAATGTTTTTGGTTTTTATTTTCTAATGAATGCCAAATGTAATCTAATATAATTGAATTATGAACTAATGTTGAAAATGAAAAGTACAACAATCTAATTCTATCCACAATTGAAATGAATGTAAACTAGCTAGATCTAATGAAATGCATGTAATAGAAACTTAGAAAACTAAAAAAGATAGATAATGACAACAAACATAGGTGTAAAAATGATGTTTTTGATGTTGTAAAGGGTAGTTTTAGTGCTGATCCAGGACTAATTCGCCCAGAGGGGTGTATGAGTCCCAATCAAGGTTTTTTAGGGGTTCAAAAAGTGAATAACAGTCACCACAAAAATCTCAGAAAGTAGGAAAAACAACCTGTATTGGGAATCAATTTCCCAAAGGGATGTATGTGTCCAAGTTTAGGGTTTTTGCACAAATATCAGAAAATTATAAGTGAAAGTTATGTTTTCTAGTTTGTATGATTTCTCGACTAAGTGCAAATTCATATTTCAAATGAAACTCAATGATGCAAGATGCAAAAATGCAACCTATATGCACTTTCACTAATGCAAAATTTAGAAACCCTAGATGCAAATTAACTAATGCAAAACCCAATGCAATGTAATGCAAGCTAGATCTATGATTATGATGCACTCCAAATCAGAAAATAAGTTGTTCTAAATGCAGGTTCACCAACATGACTTGTCGAAAAATGTCAAGTTCTATGTTTAGGAAATAGATGAACACTTTTCTCCAAATATCATTTAGTGAAACCATAGAGATCTCAATCCAAGGATGTAAAGGGGAAATATATCTACAATAGGGATGTCCTAGGGTCTGATTAATGACTAAAAGGGAGTTCACCACCAAGCTAGGGCTTGGAAAGACTAATAATATGCAAGATCTAATGATGAAACATAATGATATGCAAGACTATAATAAATGACCTAGAAATGAATGAAAAATAGAATAACAAAATGAGAAATTAGAGAGGTGCACCTAGAAACCTATAGCAGCTTGAAACAAGGTATGAAATGATGAAAATGTTAAATTTAAGGCACACTAGGGCTCATACACTAGACTTGGCATATCAGTCCCAAACTAGGGTTTCTGGGATAGAACAAGAATCTAGTAGTGGTGGATCTGAATCTTCAAAAATGTGGAAAATTCACCATACTAGGACTCATACACCACCAGTGGTGTATTAGTTCCATTTTTTTGTGAAGTGTCCCAAGAGCATAATTCTAAAGCAAAACTTTGCGAGCTTCTAGAGATGGATCAAATAAGCACTTTCCCACTGATTTCATGCAAATAGATTGGATATCTTTCTCTAGATCTAAGTTTTCATGAGCCTTGTAAACTTTTCATGACAACTTTTGCAACTTTTACAACCTTTACAACTTTGCAATCTTGATACTTTTGAAGGCTTCAAATCCACTTTTTCCTCAACCTATAACCTACACTCACATAGAGAGAGAGAGAGAGAGAGAGAGAGAGAGAGAGAGAGAGAGAAAGTGTTGTTTAGTTAGGGAATAGGGGTTTGCCTAGTCAAACCCTATTTAGGTAATTAAACCAAATGATGAAACAATGAAACAAGAACACAAAACATGAAACATGAATAATGATACCTTGAATGATGTCTTGGAATACAATTTTGCAAACTAACATGAAGTGGCCATGAAGAATGTAGATCTTGACCTCAAATTGGATGTGGAACAATGCTTGCAAATGGATCTTCAGTGCTGCATCAACAACATTATCTCAACAACATTCTTGATGCACTATGTCTTTGACATGATGATGGATTTTGAATTGCTGCAACAAACAATGAAGAAATATTCCTTTGAATGCTTTAAAGATGCTCTTGAATTTCCTTCAATACTCTTGTGAAGTCTTGTAATCACAAACTTGATATTAGGAATAATCTCTTGAAAGCATTAGGTGAAAATGAGCGAAATAACCTTGTATTTATACTTATCTATGCCAAATTTCATGAAATTACAACACTACAAGTCGACATCAGATCTAAGAGAATAAAATCCCACCAAGAATTTGAATTTAATTTAATTTTAAGCCACACGAGACTCATACACTAGAAGTGGCGCATGAGTCCCATTAGGCTAGGCTATGGGACACATTTTTCAAGAAAAGCTTAGATTCATGTGAAATCCATATTAGGGCCCTAAAACCTAGGTGGGACCCATACACCCAAGATGTCATATGAGTCCTAGATCATAAATCTGAGCCATACAATCCAAAAATAATAATTTATGATTGGTCATTACATATGTTTTTGTATTATCCTTATAAATATGGATTAAATGAGGCTTGTGGGTGCAAAATAAGGCCAAATAAGGCATAAAGAAGCCCAATTTATTAATGAAAACCCTAGATTAGTGTGAAAGTGTGGTACAACACTTTACAACACCCTAATAAGGCATAATGAGGTCCATTTAGTTCACAAGGACCCAAGACCTAATGTGAATGTGTTAAACACATTACAACACTAAATCAAGGAAACATTACTTAGCTTAATTTTAGGAGGGCCCAAACAAGTTTGAAAATGTAATAGACGACATTTTTTGACACTAAAAGGAGATAGGTTTGGGATGTTTTATAGGTGATATGAGAAGATGTTTCCATATTGAAGAGAGTATTTGAAGACTCTGCTATTGCAGATTTCTATTTGCATAGAATCCCATATTTTAGGGTGCTAGTGAGCTCCACATTTTGGAAGATGGCGAGCTAGCAAAGTCCATGTGAAGGGAGCTTGAGATATTCATCTAAATGAAGGTTGAAGGAGACCACGAAGACATTTTTGTTGTAGGTTTGAAGGTGTACTGCAACAAAAATAAGATTTATGATTTCATGGTTTGTTTACATAGTGATTTCTAAGGATGAATGCATGTTGAAGGAGCTAGAATCTTGTGAAAGAATTTAGATTGAAGGAGATCAATTTGGGATTGATCCTTGCTATTTTGTATCAGTCATATTTCATATTTGTAATGTATTTTCATCAGTCTATGTGGCTGCAAAATTGTGTACTTTAGTTATGCTTCGTTGTTGTATCAATTCATGAGATTTTGAATTAGAATCATGAGACCTTACTTGCAGATTTTTGGTGTCGATTTAAATAATTTATAAGTTGCATTTTTAGATTGTTGTGAGTATGTAAATGAGGGTTGAATCTTAATCCATCATATATTCTCCTCATTTCTCATACTACATAGGTATTTGGATGCTATTAAAAATCAAGGAAAGGAGCTTTGGGTAAATGAAAATATATTCATGCATTTTAAACTTCTATTAGGTTTGAATTAAATTTTAGTATTATATAAATTTCAAATCATGTATTACTATCAAATTTTATGATATTTTCCAAATAATGAGTCAATATGTTTTCCTCTATGAACTTTCAAGTCTAAAAAAATTAGTCTTATAATTTCAAAATTGTGTCGCTTTTATAAAGGAAATGACATCAAAATTACAAATTTTCAATTTAGACCATTAAAAGTGGCGTTTATGTTTTAAATTTTAAAATGATATAAAATAATGAAATATAGAACTCTTAATGTAGTTTATATTTATAATTTTTTAAAAATAAGTTGGATATATTTTTAAAAAAAATTAAGAGAATTATTTTAATTACTATTTTTTTTTTTAAAGTGAGGTTACGGAAGAGAGGGAGAGATATAGATAGAGGGGGATATAGAGAGATGGATATATAGGGAGATAGTGATATACAGGTAGAGATATATGGATGTAAAGAGATAGAGAGTGAACGAGTGAGAGGGAGATATAGATAAATAGAGAGATAGAGATATAGAGTAGGACAGATGGAGTGAATAAGAGAGAAGTAGAGAGAATTAGATATATGTAGAGAGGAAGAGGGAGATATGGAGAGATAGAGATAGAGGGGGAAAGAGTGAGAGATAAAGGAAATGATAGAGATAAGTAATAGAGAGGGAGGGGGTGAGACAAATCAAGATAGAGATAGAGAGCGGGGGGAGATAGAGATAGAGATAGAGATAGGGAGGAGACTAGGGAGTGTGTGTGTGTGTGTGTGAGTGAGAGAGAGAGAGACAAGTGTATGGAGATAGAGATATATATAAATAGATAGAGAGGAAGGGAGAAAAATAGACATAGGATAGAGGAGAAGTAGAGATATATATAAAGAGGGAGTGACAGGGTGAGAGGGAGAGAAAGGGAGAGAGAGGGATATAAATAGGAAGAGATAGAGAAGATAGATATAGTTTGGGAAAGATAGAGGGGGTGAAAGAGATATTTAGATGAAATGGAGAGGAAGAGGGAAAGATAGAGATAGAGATAGAGAGATAAATATATAGAGGAGAGATGGAGATATGGAAGGAAAGAGGGAGAGGGAGATATAGAGATAGAAAGATGGAGATACACAGAGAGGGAGAGAATTAGAGAGCAAGAGATAGAGAGATAAAAAGATAAATATAGAGATAGGAAGTCATATATAAAGAGAGGTAGAGAGAGGGAGAGATATAGGGGTAGAGAGATAGAGAGATAAGGAAATCTAGATAAAGAGTGCGTGAGTGAGAGAGAAATATGGAGAGATAGAGATAGGGGAGAGAGATAAAGAGGAAAAACAAAGATATAGATATAAGGGATTAGGAAGAGGGAGAGGGAGAAAGAGTGTGGGAGAAAGATAAATAGAGAGAGAGAGAGGTGTTTAGATATAGAGATGAATATATGAAGATTGTGGCAACAATGAAGATAGAGGGAGACATGAAGAAGGATATAAAAAGATAGATAGATAGAGAGAGGTAGAGGTAGATATAAAGTTGGAGAGAGATAGGGAGGTAGTAATAGAGAGAGAGGGAGAGATATAGAGGAGGATATATAGATTGAACTAGTAATGGAGCCTATCCCTCTTCTTGATTCAAAGGTTTTTTTTAGTTGTGTTTGGATCCTAGTTCTCGACGAAGGCTGCAGGGGGCTTTCCCCTCCCACTTCTATCTCTAGGGGGTTCAATTCAGGTGGTGATAGGTTCAAGAGGGGTAAACCCACAAAAGTGGTTTACAATTCAAATGAGGAAGGAAAACTAACAAAAAATGACTCCATGCCAAAAAATTTCATTCTTAGGGTTTGAACGAACCCATTGGTTCGAATAAACCAAAAGAGGGTTCACTCAAACCTAGGTTTGGGTGAACCCATTCAATGCATCCTGCCAAAAAAACCAATGTAATCCCCTTTTTGAAAGGGGGTTCACTTGAACTAGGGTTCGAGCGAACCCTAGTTCACTCGAACCCCCCTAGTTCGAGAAAACCCCCCTTTTCCCTGATTCTTGCTCTCTACCACCAAAAAAATTAGAAATTTATCCCTTCAAAGCTTGGGTTGAGGATTAAAATGGAGGAGACTTCACGAACCCAATTGGAATTAGGTAGTCCTCGAAATGAGCTATCCAACAACTATAATTTTAATATGTTTTGGTTTTATTATCTATTTGTTTTTTTAGTTTTATTAAACATAGGTTTTTCACTGAAAATGAAGCTCTCTGTTCTACACATGTGGAAAAATAGAATATTATCAATTTTTTTTTTTAAATATGAGTGCACCAAATATTGAAGTCCTTGATCCAATAGAAAAAAAGAATTTTTATACATACAAAAAGTTAGCTGCTATACAATTCTATGTCCGAATTGTAATTGATTTGACTTTGAAACTTCATTATGGAAAAAATATTCAATAAAACACTATCTAACCAAGTGGAAGCACTAGATATTAGAGTTACAAATCTAAATTTGAAAGAATTAAATTTTACCCTTCATGGAAAAAAATTATGTGTTATATGGTGAGCGTCACTCCTTAAAAATGTTGTTTTTTGAAAAAAACTAGTTTTTGAGGGAGATTGAAAAATAGGTGCAATTTGATTCCAAAATTTTTGAAAAAAATATACTTAGAATCTATAGAAAAAATCTTACGAAACTCTAGTTTGCATCATCTTCAAATTCCTCATGGTTTAGCCGCTATAGGTGCCTGAAAGTGAAGATTTAGTTAGAAAAAAATATTTTAGTGTCTAGTTTGGCCAAAAATTGTAAACCACTATTGTGGGATCACCTAGAGCCCCCTTGGTAGGGTTTCAAGGGTAGCGCCCCCAAAGAGATGTTTTTTTTAATTTCCTTGTAAAATAGTATAATGGTTATGTATGGTGAGAATTGGTTGTAATTGAGTGCAGAGAGAGTGATGAAGGGGGCAATGAGAGGAGATAGAGAGATAGAGGTAGAGAGAGAGAGAGAGGGAGAGGAAGGAAAGAGAGAGATACTTTTTTTTATGATAGACATAATGTGGATATGTTATAATGTCAACTTGTTATAACACACTAGCATTATTCCTTAGATGAACTAAAAAGGGGTTGTGACCACTTTTTGGTCTGCCATCACTTTGCACTTACTCATAAGATATGGTAACATTAGTTTTATGCTTTCACATTGAGTTTTAGATTAGTTATGAGCAAGGATGATCATTATGTGTATATGTTAAAATTATTTAAGATGAAATTTTAATTATTATCTTGTATGTGGATGGAATGTTATTTATTGGTAACAAAAAGGTGATGATTATGGATCTCAAAACTTATATCTCTATAACATTGGATATGAAATATTTGGGGGCTAAAAAATTCATTCTTAGTATGAAAATCATTAGGCATTGAGTACAACAAAAAAATAGAGTGTGTATTTTTCTATCATTTTTCAACATTGTAGTGTGTATGATTGAAAGTGTGAGTATTCCATTTCCTATT
The DNA here is from genome assembly GCA_007258455.2 of Sequoia sempervirens. NCBI lineage: Eukaryota > Viridiplantae > Streptophyta > Pinopsida > Cupressales > Cupressaceae > Sequoia > Sequoia sempervirens. Next base: position 296,897,692 of record VDFB02271358.1, read on the forward strand.
GGCACTAGAATTTCTTTATATATGTGTCCTAAATCATACAATTGTAGCCTAATGTAAGAAATGAGTTGCACTAGATTGGATATTGCCAAAGAGATGGGAGATTTTCAAGTAGGTTTATGTTTAAGCCTAATAAGAAGCACTAGAATCATGTTGAGATGGTTTTTAAAATGTTTGTGAGGCTCTTCTAGTTACTATTTATATTATCATTGTATATTGATGACGTATACATTTCATTGGACATATAGGGTCTTATGGATGTAAATTTTGGCAGGTATCTTGGATAGTTGGAGGTCCACAAGTGGCCATGTGTGTTCTCTCTTTATCAACTTGCAATGAGTTGGATAAGTAAGAGGTAGCCCACAATTTCTTTTTTCACCACTAAATTAGAGTATATGGTTGATACACATGCATCTAAGGAGGAGATACAGTTATAGAGACTTTGTATAGGTATTAGTTTTGATTATAGAATATTTAGAAATGACTATGATAGTTATATTGCAATTTGTTTAAATAGGAATCCATGATACCATTATCATACTAAGAATGTTGATGTTTAGTACCATTTTATGTGAGAGATGGTGAGGAATGGTAAGATATTGCTGCAAAAGGTTGATATTCACAAAAATGTTGTAGATTATCTCATTAAAATCCAATGTTCATGGAGAAATTCTCTTGGTGCAAGAAAGGTATGGGCCTTATATCTTTTACTTAATTTATTTATGTTTCTTATAAATTGATGTAGAGTAGGGGTGCAACTTCTACATGAAATCCATCAAGGAAAAAGGGATCAGTCACAAGGTAGATATTCAAGGTTGGAAAACTTTAAAATAACCACAAACAACCAATCTTTCAATCTCTTAAGCATTCAATGGTGGGTTTCCCTTCATTTGATCTCATTCTCCTTGTAGCCTTTCAAAATTGAGTTTTCCTTCATAACTTTTAGAGGAAGCATGACATTCAAAATATAAAGGAACTTTAAGATACCATTTTTTCCATTTACTAGCATATATAAAAACTAGGGCATAGTCCTTTGTATGAAAACCATAAAAAATTGACAACTTGCTCTTAAAACTTAAAACATGGCAGCAACAATTTGAGTTTTTTTGTCATAACTTTCAGTTTACACATGATAACACAAATGTAAACATAGTTTTAGACACCCATTTGAACCTTATACATCATATATTAGAATCAAGGTAGATTACTTTGTACGAAACCCTTTAAAAAATGACTGTTCTTCTTCCAATTAGACCTAAAACATGAAAAGATTAGACCTAGAGCATCACCAAAACACGTACCAACCAAAACCATGGAACCTAAAATTTTGAGGATTTAAAATAAATACAATGATAAGCCATTCCACCAATTTTTAGGAAATTCCACTGTGGGAATGGCAAGAAATGCATTTTTCAAATCCACTAGGAACCCCAACTAGGGTTCCAGACTATTATTAGAAAAATGGCCATAACTTTCTCCAGATTTAATAGAAAACCACAAAAACAGTTGCAAATGAAAGGTGATTCATTACTCTACAAGATACAATTATTTGAAGGTCATAAAAATTTTGTACAGACTATAAAAAATAAAAAGAATAGTTAAAAATGTGATAAAACTCAAAATATTGTGTTATTCCTTCATCCAAAATCTCCAATTTACAAGTTCTCCAACCCCTTCAATCGAGTTGGTAAAACATATTAGTAAATTTTAAACCATTTGCACCTATCTAACTAACTCCATTCAACCATTTTGCACCATTACACAAATATGACAACTTTTACAATTTTGCATTGACAACTTAGATTTACAAAATGACAATCTTTTAGCAACTTTTATAATTATTTACCAAATGACCTAGAACTTCCCAAAATGGTGATAATAAGTTTCCACAATCCATATCATTTATCTTTGTAGCTTCTGGATTTGATTGTGTTCAAAATATTTTGCATCAACGTTTCGGATCACACTCTGTGATCCATCATCAGGATGAGAGAGATGAGAAGAAATGGAATGACCCTAAATGGTCTTAAAAGACCTTATAAGACTCCAAAACACCTAAACCAACATAAACCTATTTCTTGTACTTGTATATGCATAAAAATGGTCATATCATTTAATCCTGACATTTAATTAAATATTTATTATTTAATTAATTTCTTTCTTAATTCCTCTACATATAAATAAATTTAATTTATTTATTTATATCGTTCACCTACTTTATTCTTCCACTTTAATTAAATAAATTCATTTTATTTAATTACCACTTTCTTAAGTTCACTTAATTAATTAAATAAATATCATTATTTATTTAAATTACTTATCACATTTAAGTTTAATTAAATCTTTGATTTAATTGAATTTAATTCCCTTTCTTCTAAATCAAATATTAATTAAATATTCTTATTTAATTAATTCCACATGTCACTTTCCAAATCTTAATTAAATATTCTATTTAATTAAAAAATTATTCCATGTCACCAATAAATGAATAATAAATTTAATAAATTCATTATTTATCTTCAAAATCTTTTCTCAATCTCACAAAAAGATGATTTTTACAATTCATCTTTATCATCTTTCCACATGTCACTTTCCAAATCTTAATTAAATATTTTATTTAATTAAGAATCTTCCATTTTCTCCAAATCTTTATTTAATTAAGAAAATCTTCCATGTCACCAATAAATGAAAAATGAATTTAATAAATTCATTATTTATCTTCAAAATCTTTTTTCAATCTCACAAAAAGATGATTTTTACAATTCATCTTTATCATCTCTCATGAAAGAGGAAATAAATCTTCTTTTCTATCTTCCATTTGATTTTCTCTCCATCCTTTTCATCTTACACCATTCGATCTGCCAGGAATTTTCACAGCCATTGATCATCTGTAGCCAATCAGAAGCTTTCAAAAACTCTATAAATACCTCTACAAATCCAAGCATTGGTTCTATTAGAGATTAGTTGCATTCAAGCGATTAGAATTTTAGCAGTCATTGTCAGCTTTAACATTCATAGCATTTCATAATCTTACATTCTAGTTTCTTTAACAACAATCATGTTTAGTTTAAGCATGTTAATCACATAGTAATAGTATGCGTTCAATCATCATCTTCAATCTCGTTCTTTAGGAAGACTATTTGTTGAGCCTAGCACAGGATTTGAGAGCAACTTGGAATCAATGAATACTCTAGAGATTAGACGACAATGGAACATCTTTGAAGCATAAACGGAGTTTGCTTTCTCTTCCTTTATTTTATGCTTTGATTTAAATTTTCATTGGTGTGTTTGATTCACTTTTAATCTACATTTGATATACATAAAATTACACACACATTTTTGGCACCCACTGTGGGGCCAGGCCCAACTTTTAATATCTACTTGTAATTTTTTTTATAGCCTTTTTGCATTCTGGAAGTCGACTTTTTCAAAAAAATCATGTTTTAGCACATTTGCGGGTTTTTTTAGCACATCTAGGTATTCTTTCAGCACTTTTTCAAGTGTTTTAGCCCATCCAGGAACTGTTTTGGTGCATCCGAGGAATCTTTTAGCGCATATAGTGCATAGAGTGGCACATATAGTTTGCTGCATTTCATTAAAAATTGTAAAATCAAACAAAAAAAACAACACCAAAATGAAAACAATCTGCATTTTAGTTTAGCACATTTGAGGTTTTTTGTAGAGCATTTGAGTTTTTTTTTTTTTTGTAGCGCTTTTAGCACATTCACTATCTATTTTAGTGCATTCATCTATTACTTCAGCACATTCAGTATTGTACTTAAATAAGTTGTGAGTCTGACGCCTTTCACAGACAAAGCTTTTTTCTGGTTAAAACAAAACAACCCTAGGGTAGACACATCAATTTAAAATGAACCAATCCTAGGATAGACATGGAATTTAAAATGAAGCAATCCTAAGGTAATCACCACACATTGATTTTGAGGCTAAAATGAACCATCTTATTTTCGTGAAGCAATATCTTCACATAGATTAAATCATTGTCATTTGGGCTTTAAAAAGAAAACAAGTGTGTTTTTTCTATGGAAATAGGTCTATGCTCTCCCCTTAACTGGGCGATCAAAATACTAGACTTGCCTTTTCAATTTCTACAATTTTAATGCTTTGTTAGAACCCTTAGCAGCCCTTCTCTTGTGGGAAAAAGTACTCACCCAAGAGGAACGACCTAAGTGGGAACACCTAAAGCAAAGGTTTCCAACCCACTCTAAACAAAAGTGAGTTGTTGATGAAAGTCCAACTCGATAGTAGTGTGCAAAGATAACCATTCCCAAAGCCTTTGTTCTAAAGGTTGGGAGGTCTCCTGAGGGAGTATATCATTTTCCACATTGAATGAAAAATTTTACTATGAACCTTAGTGTAGAAGCCAACTGTGTTAGTTTTTGAACATCCTAATAATCATAGTGTAAGGGGAGGGAAGAATCTGCCCCTAAGATACTCACCATATAACCACTAAGGACCATTTCCTCAGGGGATCCGATATCCAGTTATGTCACTCTAAGTACATTCCTAGAAAAGATAAAAAAATGGGTGCCCCTTCGGGGGTGACACGGCTGTGTGGGTCAACATAGTTCTAAGATGTGGGATGTGATTATTATGATGACCTACTTGAGTACAAAGAGTGAGTCTGCTTGAAGTGTTTGTTTGTGCAAAAACCAGTGGAAATATTTTGATCATACACTCGATGTTTAGTATAGGGCTTAAGAAAACAATTATTTTTAGAGTGTTTGTTGTGTTTTCCTCATGTTAAATCAAATTAAGATCATCCAAGAAAGCACTAAAAATTTGATTGAATCAACCTTTCTACCAAAATATAAGTTTATACCATCATTGGACTAGCTACATCCCCGATATCTTCTATGCTTAGAGATTGGAAATCCACCAAGTTTTCTAGGAAGTCGATTGCCAATAGGATCAAGAAACCTAAGAAACATTTAGGTTACAAAAAGACTTTGCAACAAAGAAAATTCCTTTACAAGAGTTGAAACGTCTTGCTTCACTATCGTGAATTCCTTCATAGGTACCAAGATTTTGTTAGGGGATTTACTAACAAGTACATTGTAGACATCATCATTTTTTCTCAAACTTGTGATCTAAGTTTAGAAGAACATTTCAAAATAATATTCCTATTTTTACAAGATCTCAATACAATAAGCTAAGAGAGGATATTCAATGAGAAGCTCATATCCTGGGAATTCAAGAAGAAGGTGAGAGTAGTAATCCCATTTACAATGTGAGTCACAATCCCATTTTCAACAACATGGATCATAGAGAGGAGAATCCCTTCCCATTTAATCATCTAAAAGACATAGGAAAAAATCCAAATGATAGCGATGATGAACGAGATGAAGAACATTGTCTTAGAGAAGCAAAGCAAGATCATAAATTTCATCAAGCCTTAGAAAAGATTTTAGAGTGCAACAAAGAGAAATATTTCTTGTATTTGGCTGACAAAGGAGCCAAGTTGCCTTCTAATTTCAATACTGAGAACATAAAAACTAATCTTGATGAAATTCCCTTGTCTAATCTTAGTGCCTTGTCTCAACAGATTAAAGCACTACAAGGACAAATTAAAGAAATGCAAGGAGGAACCACAACGAAGAAGTATGCTCTCGATGACATTTTTCCTTATCCTTTTGATCATCATCTTAACATGATCCCATTTCCCAAACACTGCGAAGTTCCAAAGTTTGATCATTATAATGGGAAATCAGATCCAATCGATCATGTTAGAGACTTTGAAATATGACTTTATAGTTTGCTCATGAGGACACATACTTGATGCGTTTGTTTCCTAGGGGTCTTGGAGGCCAATCTATGGAATGGCTATTAAAAATCACACTGCCTATTAAGAAATTTGAGGAATTGATTAACAAGTTCATATCACAATATTCCTACAACATCCAACATCAAATAACCATGCTTGATCTCTGCAAGGCTAAACAAAAAACTAGTGAACCATTCATTACATTTCTTCAGAGATGGAGAAGATTGTTCGCTAGATATTCAAGTCTTGTTCCTAGAAAGGAAAAGATAGAAATTTTCATAAACAACTTAGATCAAGAGATGAGCTATCATCTTAATCTTCATTGTCCTCCCTCTTTTGAGAAATTGATTGAAAATGCCATCACCATTGAGGGTCCCTTGGTCAAGAGAGGCGTAATAAAACTTGGCAAGGACAATCCTAGCTCATCCTATCACCACACACAATGGAAAATCTAAGTTTTGGACTCACAACAAGAATGTGGTGAATGATGGTGTATTGGATGAAAATAATGTCACCCCGAGCGCTCGAAACAATAGCCATAACAATGTCAATTCAGTCACTAATCAAGGCAACAATCCTCCTCTGAGGAATAACTTGAATCAAAGTTCCAATACCAATCAAGGGAATTAAAACAATCAAGGTTACCATGGGAACAATAATAACAATGCTTTAGGCAATGCCTCTAACACGAATCCACAATGATATTCATTCTTCTCCAACAGAAGAAATTTTACTCCACTAGGTCAATCTCTAGAATCTTCCTTTAAAGAGTTGATGGCAAAGAACATTGTCACCTTACCGCCTCAATGAAAATTTGAACCCAGAGTGAAGCCTCCATCTTGGAATGATGCATACTATTGTGATTATCATAGGTGCAAGGGACACCAAATGAATAATTGTTAAGCCTTGAAGAATGTAGTCCAAGATTTGATAGAAAATGGCACCATCACAAGAGGACACCAACAAACAAATGAACACCACCAAGCATTTCAAAACCCTTTTCCCAACTATCAAAAGGGTGAATCTTATGATACAAGAGGAAGAAGTGTGAACCAAATCAACGATGTCATAATCAACCCTATCTACACTGACAACAAGTAGGTCAATGTCATAAAGGTCAAGGAAAAGTTGGAATATCAACAAGTCAACGTTACCACAAGGGTACAAGCTAAAGTTTTCTTGAAGGGCATGACTTCAAAAACCCCTGTTTCTCCTCAACATCAACATGACTTGGTCAATCAACTTCATAAAACACCTGCTCAGATTTCCATCTTAGACCTTTTGAAAATTTCCCCAAAGCACAAGGAAATTCTAGAAAAGGATCTTGTTGAGACAACTATATCCACTGATCTAGATGTTGACCAATTTTAATCCATGGTGGGACATTTTTCCTCATCTACATGCCTCTCATTCTCTGAAAAAGATGACATTTCCATGACTGAACCCCATAATCCATCACTATATCTAGAAGTCATGATCCACAAGTTTCGTGTTAGACGCATCCTAATAGATGGAGGGGCTGGTTTGAACATATGTACTGTGAAGTTAGTTCTAGCCTTAGGATTTTGTGAGGATTCTATTGATCCCAGACTAAAGATTACCATTAAATCCTATGATGATGAAGAAAGAGCATCCAAGGGATTAATCATGTTGCCGATCAAAGTGGGACCTATTATGAAGAATACATTTTGTCAAGTGTTAGATCGTGATCTTGCATACAACATCTTATTGGGTCATCCTTGGATCCATGACATGCAAGCTATCCTGTCCATACACCACCGATGTCTTAATTTTCCATATGATAGACATGAAATCATAATACCAGCTGATAATACCAATGCTCAAACATGTGCAAACATCAGAGCTACACAAGACACTTTGGTTCCCAACAATTGAGAAGCTCTTGCCATTACTTCTCCCAAATTCAATGCACAAATCAGTCAATTGAACAAAAGCTTCAACAAGAAACTGTAGTTCAAGGATAATGGGGTTGGAGAATATTCTCGTTGTCTTGCTAATTTACCCATATCTCCTCGGTCACATGGTCAACCTTCCATCACACAACAACATATTTTTGTAGCATCAACATCGATGCAACCTCCAATAGAGCCAAGTACATTGTTCAATGAATGATTTGTCAAAGGAAAGATCCCCATGGAAGATCCCGAGGATAGAGAAATTCTAAGTTGGCTCTATAAAGATGAAGATGAATCTGTCCTAAATGTCAAACTACCAACTAAACAATACAATAAAGGGTATTCAATCATGCAAAAAATGGGATATGATGGAAATGGTCCTATCGGGAAAAGAAAGGAGGGAATAGTTGAGCCTATTCAACCAACTAGACTTGATGCAAAAGACAAGACAGGGCCAGGCTATGATCCTGATTCAAAAGAAACAGTGTCTAAGAAATTGCATGATACTATCCTTACTTTACAAGAAAGTTCACAAATAACGGAAGCATGTTTGACAACAATCCAAAATTTCTTGGTTTATAAATTTGATTCAAATTTAAATGTGTATGAATGGGACACTATCTATAATGATGAATTCTGGAGGGACAAAAAGGTTGATGTGATACACAAGTATACACCTACTCTAATCGAAGGTGAAGGTTCAGGGACCCAACCACAAAAATTTGAACCATAAAGAAAATATGGTTCTAGTGATACCGAGTTAGATCAGAGCGAACAAGACTATCATGAGGATAGTACCATCATTGACCTACCTCATACCTCAGACCCTACATACAACTCTATTATGACCATAACCATAGCTGATTCCACGCAACCCGATGACCCACTACCTTTAATCCATCCTGATCTCATTGACTGGGTTTGTTTGAACCTATCGAGATACTGATGTTTCCAAGTGATGAATCTATTGTAAACTTTCTTTCTGCAGGTGTGTATATGCAGGATCATGATGGGCCAAAAAGTGGTAATATGATGGGTATGTGGCTGACGACTTTTTCTATACCCAAAATTTATGAAATGAAAAGGGTTTTTAAAGGAGATTCTCGACTTTCCACAATATATATTATGCTTTACTTTGAATTTAATAAGTAATTATTATTTATTTTCTATTCAAATTCTGACTAAAGTCCTGATTGATAGACTGATTGAAAAAAATCTATAGCTTTCAAACAGTATCACATTTTTTGAATCCAAAACATGTGTCACATTATATGTTTCTCATAATCTAGGATTAAAAAAAGAAAAAATGAATTTCATGAAGTTTTGACCAAGTTAAGGTGGTTAGACAGGCGAGTTTTTTATATTTTTTAAAAGTTGTAATAAAAAATTCATAATTAATTATTTACTTGGAAAAAAATTACAAAAATATGCATCACATCGAGACATGAGTCCTCTACTTATATCTAAAATTTTATAAAAAATATTATCATTTTATTGTGGTTAGGGTTTCAGACAGAATTACTTCTTATTTTTTCCCTAAAATTTAAGTACTACTGCATTGAAATTTCAAATTTTCACCAAATAGATTTTTTTTTTAAACAAACCTAGTAATTTAGAAACGACATTTAATTTGATATAGATTCTATTCTTACAATATTTTCAAATAATATAGATAACTTATTCAAATTTTTATGTGAAGTTGCCTAACTCTGATTTTTCTTATTTTTTTGCCACTTAAGGGCCTATTTTTTCCATGATGATCTTGCACATACCCAGGTGACCCAAATGATTGTTCCACCAATGATTTTTGGCATAAAGTCTTTAATTAGGAAAGTGTCAAGTCTCCTAGCTGTAAAAATAAAAAATAAAAAAGAAATAAAAAAGTGCAATAAAATAGATAATGAAAATCTGGAAAACAGACGCTATTTGTATCTAGCTAGTTCTCCATCTATTAGCTCATGATTTGCATTAGATTTTCAGCCATAATTCATGCATATTTTCACCATCATCCTAGGGTCATATCAGCATCATAATACCATCATTTTCTTAGAGCGATAACGTCTTACCATGGCTTGATCATTGTACATATCTATTTTAGCAAGTTGTGTCAATACTGGGGGCAAACATTGACAATACTGGGGGAAATCAACTTTTAGGTTCCACAAATACAAAAAGATAAGGACATCAATAGTTTCACAATCATAAGTGTACAAACAATCAAATCCTACAAACAATATCAAATCATTGATCCGTATCACAAAAAATATCAACAAATTTCATATCATAACTCATATTTGGATGATCTAAATCTGAATAATGTTTGGAATATCAGTAGCATAAATTTGAACAGTGGTTGTTTGATTTTTCAATATCATCTCTCTAGAGCACACTCAATTGATGTACTGAACTAGAGTGGCGAGTAAAGAGAATAATTTTTCTTTGTCTGTTGTCTTAAGAATTAACTATCAATATAGTGTAAATTTGTTGCGAGACATGGTTTACAAAACGTATCATTGATGACATTTTTGAATTTGCATCAGAAAGTGGTTAATCTTTTTCTGTTTATGCAAGAAATACTCAGGTCATCTTGGTTCAATTATACCTTGATGCTTGTGTTCACTTGCTATATAAAATATCATGAAAGTTGTACTCAGGTCATCATTGGTGCGAATTTACCCTTTGATGCTTGTACATACTTCCAACATTTTAAAACGCTCAGTGATGATTCAAGAAAGCTTACAATTGGCTCAACAAATAGATGGTCTTGTTTAAGTTTCATTTCATTTAGATCATTGTACATATTTTTTTTAATGGATTCGTGTCAAGGGTTTCAAAGGCTAAATCAAGACATCAATGGATTTTATGTCTCTCTGGTTAGTTTATGGAGGACATTTGGACATTCATCTTCATATCATCTTCATACCATTCTATCATTTATCCATTCCATATCATTGATCATTATCATTTCATATTTCACATTCATGTCATATGCATTATCATTTCATGTCATTCGTTCATCCATCATTATTCATTTCAAATCATTCATTATCATTTTCCTTTATCATCTTCATTGATCATTATCATTTCATTATCATCTTCATTGTCCCTTCATTATCATTTCATGAGGTCCATTTCATTTAGCATTTCATTTATCATGTCATTCATCATTTCATCATCATCTCATATCAACTAAGCATTCCTATTTATTATCATATTTATCATCTCATGTCATTTATCATCTTCCTTACCATTTCATTATCATTATCATCCATACATTCATACATTTCCATTTTCACATTATTACATACATTTTCATAACATTTCATATCATTTCAACACATTGCATTTTTATCATCATCATCCACCTGCATGACATCATTAGTACACATCATAAATCATTTTTCATCATCATCATATAAACATCATATCAAATCATCCTGCATATCATGTTAGTCATCAAATCATTAAAATGCATATCAAAATCCATATCCCATCATGTAGAAATAAATGCATATCACATTATCATCTCATAAATGCACATCACATCATAAAAAATCATCATCGCTGCATATCATCGCTCAAAAATAATAATACAAATGTCCAATATCCAATGAAGCTAAAAATTCCAAAGAGAGATATAGGAGATATGACCAAAATAACGTACACGCTCCAAAAATAATATACATCAAGATGTGTGAATGAATCAATAATGAGTCTCATAACTCTAACTGCTAGTGCCCCCTGATGGAGCTGGCCTCTGTGGTGGAAGTCCACTACCTCCTGCACCTCCTGCCCTAGGATTTCTGCATGGTCTCGACATAGCTCGACTGTGCAAAGGTCAATCAAAATCTCTCTATCAATGACTCATATCATGCGATTTATCTATCAATGCCTCATATCATGCAATCATTCACTCTATCTTTCAGAATCTCAAATCAATCTATCAATCCTCATTTACTATTTGTTTTTGTTTTTCAATGAAATAAAATTTATCAGACATCAAATCAAATCTTTACTATCTATCTTCATCAAGATGGATTTATCAGACATCAAATGAAATATTTACTATCTATCTTCATCAAGATGGATTTATCAGACATCAAATCAAATCTTTACTATCTATCTTCATCAAGATGAATTTATCAGACATCAAATCAAATCTTTACTTTCTATCTTCATCAAGATGGATTTATCAGACATCAAATCAAATCTTTACTATCTATCTTCATCAAGATGGATTTATCAGACATCAAATCAAATCTTTACTATCTATCTTCATCACGATGAATTTATCAGACATTGCATCATTTTCCTATTTGTAGTTCAATCGTGAATACAAATATGTTTCTATCATTACTATTTGTTTTCTTTTTAGGAAGGAAATTTATCAAAAATCCACTCATCCTTACAATTTGTTTTCTCTTCAGAAAGAAAATTTATCAACAATCAAATCATTACTATAGACATCGAAATCTGGTTTTAAGCCTGCGACTTCCATATTCTTCGTAATTTGTATTCTCCATGGTCATGATTAAATAATGTTAATTATTTAATTATTCATCTTAACATTAATTCTTCTATTAATTAAATAATCTTAATTATTTAATTATGTTACTAATTAACATTATTCTTCTTGTTAAATTAAATAAATCATTATTTAATTTATCTTTATCATATTTCAACTATAATTAAATAAATTCTTTATTTAATTATTCATTTAAATCCCTTCATCATTTAATTAAATAAATATTATTTATTTAATTATTCTTCAAATATCGAGTCTTGAATTAAATGAATTATTTAATTCATTAATTCTATTTTAACGTATTCCTCTATATTTTAGATAATTATGTGAGTTATCTAAGTATTCACTTTGACTCGACTCGACATCTATTCAAATCGTTCAGTTAAATCTTGATTTAATGTTTGAGTGGCATTCTCGAGTAATCTCTTCGTCAGATCATTCAATCCTCTAGTTCTAACTTATTTGCGTGTACATGCGGATTAATTAAATATTCTTATTTAATTAATTAAACCTCATGCATGCATTTGAACAGAGAGTCGTTATAATCAATCTTCGTCTTTGTCATGCAAAGATATTTCTGATGTTTTCGAATGCCGAACTGTAGATTAAATCATTTATTTAATCTTTAATTCTATTTCTAATTTGTATCACTCATGTCACTACTGACAGTTATCAGAATGCATGTCTAATCAATCAATCTTAACCGTCCGTTGATCTTTCGATCTTGGCCTGTCATTCGAATAATCAATTTTCTATAAATTGATTTGTCATTCTTCATTCCACTCTCTCTCGCGAATTCTTATGACTTTTGAGAGCACATATCTTGAATCTTCAATATTTTGCTAATCATTATCTTAGGCTATACTTGCACGAATTTACAAATCTGAGGGCAATTATACTACACAAGCAAAATGGAGAAGGGCAATCGAGATGAATCATGGAAATACGTTTGAAATTGGTGAGATTGTTTCAGTTTTAATTACGTTTTGAATTTCCTTTGTTCTTTATTGCTTAAACATTTAGATGCATTTAGAGATCTTAGATTTAGTAATTGCAATATTTGATTCCTAATCTCTCGTTTCTATTGTGTGCCTTTTCTTTGAGTCCAAAATCGAAACTGAAAACACTTTGTCTTATGATTGTCTTTGATTGTCAAAATTTGAACATAGAAAATGGAGTCAGTTTAAATTTCATGTCACTGAAATTCATAGAGAGTCGCAACTATTCACCAGAAACTCGCAACTGTCATTTTGAGTCGCATCTGTTAAATCTTGAGTCGCATCTGTTAAATTCTAAGTCGCAACTATCATTTAGAGTCGCATCTGTCAGTATCAGTTGCATCTGTCTAGTATAGAGTCGCATCTGCCAGTTTAGCTCACAATTTCTTTGGAAAAAGTGCATGCATTATATTCTGAGTCACAACTGTCAGTACGAGTCGCATCTGTTAAAAGGTTAACCACATCTATCAGGGTCAAACTAAACTTTACTAGAGAAACGTAATTGATTACTGGAAAATCGCAACTGTTAATTTTGAACCGCATCTGTTAAATCCTAAGATGCAACTGTCTAATTATCAGAAAACCATAATTCACAGTCACTGTCTAGTCAACACGATTACACCAGTTTCAGTTGTTTTCACACAAATAGTCCTTGAACAGAAACTTGAAACGATTTGCTCAAATTTGCATACTTTAGGTTCATTTGGTAGTTACCCTAGTTGTCTTAATTCGGAGTTTAGCTTCATCTTAGGGTACATATTACCTTGCATTAGACTTCTAGGAAGGTCACTTTTACAAACTTTAGGAATAGTCCACCATCTATACTCTAGAAAAATCATAGTGTCAACGAAATTTGTCATTGAACTTAGTCTTATTATCTTATACTTTGTCCTACAGAGAGTCCTCCTAGCTCATCAGTCTAGTTAGGAAACTCAACTTTTTTTTGATCCTCGTCCTACATTGGTTCCTTGACTTAAACTAAATTAAAACCTTGATTAGACTTTAGGTATTTGGTCCCTTCGTCTTAGGGTTTATAGAATTGATCATTTTGGAAATTTGCTTAGGTCTTGCATCTTTAGATTTTAGGCTAGTGTCATCCTAGGACATTCCTTATTTTGCATACAAAAATCCCAAAAACATAGACTAGGGTCATATTGTTCATAGATATAGTTTTGCATTTCCCGCATATTGAGCTTGTCTTACATGGTTGAAACTAGGTCTAAGAGAAGAGAGAGAGAAAACATGTCGAACCCAAACGAATTCATCAATCCATTTTCTTCAAGACCTCATAAGACTCTATTAGACAAATTCACCACTAGAAACACTCAAGGACATATTGCAGTAGAGGACATAGAGGCTGCCGCATAGGACCCTGAGTTTGCCTCTTTCGTAGATGAGTACCTAGCAAATGATCGACAATGATACTTAGCCAAATTGCTAGCAGAAGGCACTACCTTACCTCCAGGATTTGATATTAGCACCTTACAAACTCAACCTACACAAGGGACAAATACCACGACTGCTAGTACTCCTATACCTCAGGTCAGCTCGACTATGCCATCTACCACATCTACATAGAGTACAACAGTCCCTATGTCCCCATTTGGTACATCTAGCATGACATCAGGATTTAATTTCACTACAGGGGCTTCATCATCTACTCCCTTCGGTCCTCTTGTTGGGAATAAAAGGTCTAAAACCTTAGCCTCTTCACCTTATGTCGGTGCCACAAGTTCAAAATCAATGACTATACCCAATGCTGGTATCACGAGTACCATGCCACAGTTGATGGCCATACCTAGTGCTCAAGTCACTAGTACTATACCACAGATTACACAAATAGGGGGCATTCCCTCCTTCCAATATGGCAATTAGAATCCATTCACATAGTTTTTGAGTTAGAATCTACTCTCCCAAACAGATTCTGAATCAGAATCCATTCACACAGATTCTGAATCAGAATCCATTTTCTCAAATCGGTGGACACCAATCATTTACACAGATTCCCAATCAAAACCCCTTTGCCCAAAGTGGTACTCAGAATTCATTTACACAAATCCCAGGTCAACACCAATTTATGAAAATTCCAAACCAGAACACATTTACCAACATTCAGAATCCAAATCCACCGCAGATGCCAACATTCAATTGAAACCCATCACGAGACTTTGGATTTCAAAACACACATGGATCTGCATAATCCCCCTAGCATATCTTTGACCCAAGTTGACGTCTTACAAACACAAATGCATGCATTACAAACGCAAATGGATAACATGTCGGTGTCAACTAAGAAATCATTTTCAACAAAGGACATATGCCCATTTCCCTTTGATAGATCATTGTACATGACCCCTTTCCCTCACAAATATGTCATATGGAATCTCCCGAAGTACAATGGAAAACGAAATCCAATAGAACATATAAGGGAATTTTCTACGGTATGCATAGATGTCGCTTATGACCCCATGTATCTTATGAGACTATTTCCAAGGAGTCTTGTAGGAATTGCACTAGAGTGGTTTTCGGGTCTAGATTCTGGCATTCAATCTTGGGGTGAACTGGTTGAGAAATTTGTGGAGCAATTCACCTTCAACATAGATCATGAGATAAATATAGCAACCTTGTGTCACACAATGCAAGATGAAGGGGAAACATTTATTGCTTTCTTTCAGAGATGGAGAACTATAGCTAGTAGGTGTCCTATTGAGATACCTGAGAAACAAAAAGTTACAATGTTTCAAGAAAACCTTCATGCAAAACTCAGGAGCAACTTAAGGGTACATTGTTGTATGTCTTTTTCGGAACTAGTGGAAAAAGGGGTGATAATAGAGAAGGACCTCATTGAAAAGGGTGAACTCAAGACATCAACATCCAATAGAAACCCAATCATACAAAACACCCCCACTGATAGAAATAGATTTTGGTCTCGCAACAAAAATGTCACCAATGATGGGGTAGTTGATGCTAAAACACTACAAGCAGGACCTCTCATCACATTACAAGGACCTCATACTTTTGCCAACATGCTTAATGTTGTCAATCAACCTCCTAACATGGTCCAAAATACTCAACATCCACAACCAAGAAGATTTCAAAAACGTGAGTTCACTCCCTTAGGGGAACCCATTGAGTCGGTGTTCAAACAACTATTACAACATAATCTTATACAGCTGCAGGAACCAAGACAATACGATCTAGGACAATTCAAACCATCTTGGTGGGATGACAATGCCTTTTGTGATTTTCATAGAACTAAGGGGCATAACCTACAAAACTGTCGACAACTGAAGAATATCATACATGATCTTGTCGAAAGGAGAATTATTGAAGTTAGTGGACAAAAACAGAAGTCATCAAACACTGATCATCAAGTATTTTCTGACCCACTACATGACCATGGGAAAGGAACTGTTCCTAGTTCAAGTACTAAGACCAATATGTCCGCCAACTATGCCAATGTCAACCATGACTATAATGGTGGAAAAATCATTAACTGCCTTCGCGCCGTCGATGAGACTATCAATACCATTATTATCAATACCAATCCTGAGTGTGCGGTCAATACTCATCGTACTAAATTCACTATCCAAGGCCCTACATCACAGCAAACACCCCAACCTTCCAAGTTACAATATAACCTTCTTGACTAGTTGGGGAAGACCCTAGCCCAAATCTCAATCTTGGAATTGTTGCGTATTTTCCCTGAGCATTGATCTGTTCTCGATAAAGCTTTATAGAACACCACGGTCCCTAATGATCTTGATGTCAATCATTTCCAGGAAATGGTGGGCTACTTGACCAATAATCATCATGCCACATTTTCTGAACAAGACAATGCAACTGAAAAG
This sequence comes from Sequoia sempervirens, assembly GCA_007258455.2. Lineage (NCBI taxonomy): Eukaryota > Viridiplantae > Streptophyta > Pinopsida > Cupressales > Cupressaceae > Sequoia > Sequoia sempervirens. Next base: position 296,914,761 of record VDFB02271358.1, read on the forward strand.
ACGAACCACAATGATCCTTTACACCTAGAAGTCCTTGTTGATAACACCAAAGTTAGACGAGTTTTGGTAGACGGAGGAGCAGGGTTAAATCTGTGCACTTTGAAACTAATTAAGGCTTTAGGTATCTCAGAAGCATGCGTAGACACGACCAAGATTATTGTCATTAAAGCTTATGATGATGAAGAAAGAAAATCAAAGGGAGTTGTAACACTTCCTATCAGAATTGGTCTTGCGGTAATGGAGACAAAGTTCCAGGTCTTGGATCTCACCCTTCCTTATAACATTTTGCTAGGTAGACCATGGATTCATGCTATGAAGGTAGTCCCTTCCACGTATCATCAGTGTCTCAAATTCCCTTACAATGGCACAAAAACAACTATAGATGGTGATCCCGATCCCTTCTAGTATTGCACCAATCTAAAAGGGATCCCCCAACACCAAGTGCCAGTGAACCAAGAGGCCTCATCGTCCAATTCATATTCCTATGTTGATCCATCCACACTTACTCGAGCATCTACTTCACTCTTAGTTCCTACCACACCTAGGGTTGAGATCCAAGACAAGGGTTGTGGAGAATATTACATGAAGACTTCTTATTGTGTTAGCCATTTGATTCTTCCTAAGTCATACGGTTTACCTACATCGGATAGGAGATAATATATGGTTACTATACACATTCCTCCCACAACAACTTTTTCTAAATGGGGTGAATTAAGCAAAGAGGCTGTAGAGGCAGAAGATGTCACTTCCTGGCTGTATAGGGAAGATGATGAGGAACCCCTCTTACTTGCTCATATTCCTACAAATCTATATGGAAAGGGTTTCAAAATCATGCAAAGCAAAGGATATGATGGAAAGAGTGGTTTAGGCTTAAACCAAGATGGCAGGATTGAACCAATATTTGTTTCTCAATGGCCAAAAGGAGTAGGGCTAGGGTTTCAACAGATTCAGATTGGCGTTCCTAGTACCCCATTACCCTTACTTGAGGAAGTTAGTGCTTCAGAAGATATTAAGACAACTCACGAACCAGTGGACCAATATCATTGTGACTCCCCCAACTCTAACGATTATGAGTGGGATTCCCTATCCTCTACTTCTTCCATGGACCTTGACAAGTTATTTGGAGAACTTGACTTGATGCTAAGTTCCGCACCCAATCCCTTGAATTCCTGTCCACCAAAGAAAATGACAAAAGAGGAGTGGTTTAAACACTACTATTGGGAATCACTTGATCTTACCTCTTCGCAACATGAGCCACCTATTTCTGATAGTCAAACCTTGGCATTAGGCCCACCTATCAATCCTCCTAGACCCAAACCTAAGAGAAAAAAGGACTTGGTACAAGACTTTTGTAACCACATGAATAATTTAATCTTTACCTTGACTCCATTAAACTTTGATAACTTCGACGATGACATGCCCTTAGTCTATCCCCAACTCATTGATTGGGACCAACAAGACACGCCCGTCTTAGATATGTTTGAGAACGACGAAGCAATTGCTAAGTTCCTGGGATTATGAGAAGGCATACCAAACGGTGATCATAAGGCTAGTTTTACCATTGACTTGGACAATAAAGCATACTTTGGGGAATCTGTTCAACCCTCCAGTTACAAAAATGAGAAAAAGAATAAACAAGATAAAAAGGATGAGTCTCTAGGTGAAAATCGAAAGGCACCTTTAGACAATGAAAAAGTAAAAAGAAAGGATGCATCTGAAGGTGAAAACCTCTCTGAGGCACCTAAGGATGGAGGTTTGAAGATTCTCCCCATTACACAGGAAAAGTCACCCATGCTCGTTGAAGAATCAGTGGAAGTCAACATAGGTACCAAAGAGAATCCTCGACTGGTTTATTTTGCAGCATCATTGACAACTGAAGAACAACCAGAATTTCATAACTTCTCTGAATAGAGATAGATAAATTTTGCTTGGTCATATGTTGACATGCCAGGGTTAGATCCTGAACTTGTTTTGCATCATTTTCCCTTACAACCAGGTGCCAAGCCAGTGAAACATAAGCTGAGAAAAATGCATCCACAAATTACTTTATTAGTCAAGGCAGAACTCAAGAAATTGTTAGACGTTGGTTTTATCAGATCTATCGACTATGCTGATTGGATCTCCAATCTTGTACCAGTCACTAAACCAACTGGGGGCATCTGCATCTGCATTGATTTTTGAGATATCAACAAAGCTTGTCCTAAAGATGACTTCTCCTTGCCTAACATAGACATGATAGTTGACATGACAGCAGGTTATGAGATGTTATCCCTTATGGATGGACTTTCAGGATATAACCAGATCAGAATTGCCACTAAAGACCAACCTAAGACAGCTTTCACTTGTCCTTGGGAGACGTATTGCTAGAATGTTATTCCCTTCGGACTCAAGAATGCTGGAGCAACCTATTAGCGTGCCATGACTACAATCTTTCATGAACTGGTACACACTTGTATGGAGGATTATGTCGATGACCTTATTGCAAAATCTAAGATAAGGGCAGAACATTTACAGGTCTTAGACAAGATATTTTAGAGGCTAGAGAAGTATAAAGTGAGACTAAATCCAAAGAAATGTGTGCTTGGAGTCAAGTCAGGGAAGCTGTTAGGTTATATTATTTCTAGACGAGGCATTGAAGTGGATCCTGCTAAGGTGAAAGCAATCATGGACATGCCACCACCCACCAATCTCAGTCAACTAAGAACATTACAGGGAAGGTTGCAATCTATCAGAAGATTTATAGTGCAACTAGCAGACAAGACACATCCTTTTCAACATTTACTTAAGAAAGGATTACCCTTTGCATGGACAGCTAGGTGTGAAGAGGCTTTTCAACTGATTAAAGAATATTTACTCACACCACCAGTCTTAATGCCACCTGTTGAAGGATGACCTTTGATTCTTTATATTACAACAACCCATTCATCACTTGGAGCATTGCTTGCATAGAATGATGATGAAGGTCATGAAAGGGCAGTCTATTATATCAGCCAGACTTTGGTCAGTTATGAGCTCAACTATAGTAACATTGAACGTGCTTGTCTTGCAATAGTATTTGATACCCAAAAATTGAGACACTATATGCTAAACCATCAAACAATGTTGATTACTAAAATAGACCCTCTGAAATATCTCCTTAGCAAGGCAGCATTAACAGGATGACTGGCCAAATGGATTATGATACTTAGTGAGTATGACATCCAGTATGTAGAAAGAAAAGCTATTAAAGGATAGGTCATTGCTGATCAGTTAGCTGACACACCCATACAAGCAGATCATCCATTGGTTGCAAACTTTCCTGATGAGTTCATATTTACAATTGACACAAATATAACATGGAAAATGTACTTTGATGGCTCACATACAAATCATGGTTCAGGGGCTGGTATACTATTTATTACACCACAGGGTGATTCCATCCCTAAGTCATTCAGGATTGCATTCCCATGCACTAATAACATAGTAGAGTATGAAGCTCTAGTGACAAGGTTACGCATGGCAGTCAAGTGGAAAATTAAGATTTTACAAGTATATGGGAATTCTCAACTAGTAATTAGACAAGTAAATGATGATTATGAGACTAAGGATGAGAAGCTTGCTCCATACAAGCACATGGCTGATAGCTTTAAAGAGTACTTTGACAAAGTTGAATTTTATCAAATACCCCATGTTTTAAATAGGGCAGCTAACGCTATGGCTATAATAGCCTCACTTCTTGACATTCCTAACAACGTGCTTAAGTTTGAGTTCTTGGTCGAACAACTTTTGGTCCCAGCCTACGATATCCCAGATTCTGAAATGGTGTGTGACATTGTTGGTCCTGATTCCCCATGGTACAAAGAAATCTATGATTACCTTCATGCCGAAGTCATGCCCACTGGCCTATCCAATAACCAACATAGGACATTCCTCTGCAAGTTAGCCAAATACACCATCGTCGGAGACACCCTATATAGACACGCCTTACATAATACCCTACTGAGATGTCTTGATTCTACTGAAGCACAAGAAACCTTGCGTGGGGTGCATGAGGGTATATGTGGTTCCCATTCTAGCGGTCCTACCTTAGCCAAAAAGATTATGAGGCTAGGTTATTACTGGCCTACTATGGAAAAAGACTCATATGTCTTTGTAATGAAATGCCGCCAATGCCAAGTTCATGGAGACTTGATACATGCGCCAGCATAGGAGCTTCGTCCTATAACATCACCATGGCCCTTTGCCCAATGGGGACTTGACCTCATAGGTAAGATCCACCCCACATCATCTAATGGACACAAATTCATTATCACTGCCACTGAGTATTTTACGAAGTGGATTGAAGCCATTCCTATGACATACATTACCGACACACAGATTTCTAAATTTATCTTGAACTATATCATCTGTCGGTATGGTGTCCCTTAGTCGATAATCACTGATAATGGCCGCCCATTTAAGAACCAACTAGTTTGTCACTTGTGTGATGAATTTCATATCCAACATCACTTTTCCACTCCCTACTACCCACAAGGTAATGGCCAAGTAGAGGCATCTAACAAGACCATCATTAGAATTCTTAAGAAGACTGTCAATGATGCTAGTCGTGACTGGCATTTACAGCTTAACCCTGCCTTATGGGCTTATCGCACAAGTATCCATACTCCCACTAGTGCTACTCCATATTCACTTGTATTTGGTTCTGAAGCTATTTTGCCTATTGAGGTCGAGATTCCTTCCCTAAGGGTATCCCTGAAAGGCCACATTGATGATGAAGAGTACCGAGTGTCGAGACTCCATGAGCTAGAATTCCTGGATGAGCAAAGACAAAAGGCATAAGACCATCTCCAAGCATATCAAAATCACCTTCGTCGTAGCTATAACAGGAAGGTATTGAACAAAAACTTTGACATTGGTGACCTGGTTTTAATGGAGAACCCAAAGAATCAAGCAGAAAGAGAAAAACTAGGAAAGTTTGAACCAAATTGGTTAGGACCTTATGTTGTTACGGAAGCTTTTGGGTCAGAAGCGTATCAACTCTCTACTCCTGAAGGGGAACCATTATCCTCACCAATCAATAGTTTGCATCTGAAGAAGTTTTGCGCATAGCTTCTAGGAGCCTTTGTCTTAATTAGCAAAAATACAAAAAAATCAAAAAATCAAAAAAATCATTATCAAGGTGAAAACCTGGCAAACAGGCATCTTGTTAACACCAAAAAATTTAGATAATCTAGAAAATAGTAAAGACAAATCATTCGTCCAATAGTGAAAACCACTTCGGTGGCGCTTTGGATAGGTACCATGGTGAAAACCTGGCAAACAGGCGCCATGTGTAGTTAACTCTGCTCCTTTGTCTACTATTATTCTGTATATAGTCCTTATCCCTGTACATAGTCCACTACCCTGTACATAGTCCACTTCCCTGTATATAGTCCTTATCCCTGTACATACTACCTATCCCTGTACATATCCCTTATCTTTCATGTCCATCGCTTGTATATATCATTCCTAATAAGTGGTAGTCTTTCCCATAACTTGGAATGATTGACATTGAGTGCATTTCATATCCCCTATCTTACCCTATTCATAATCAATTGGTCTTATACTCGACTGGGGGAAAACACTTGACATGTGTCATATTGGTTCTTACATTGGTTGTGTTGGAGACGTAAACCCTAAGAAATCCACGAATATCGCAAAATGACCTAAGAAAACACAAAAACATCATAAAACTTCAAAAAGACAAAAAAATCAAACATTTCAAAAATCCAAAAATAGAGTCAAAGTCAGTCGCACTTGTCAGTATTTGTCGTTTGTCGAACTACGTTGCCTCTGTGACTGGACGTAGGCAAGGCCATATGCCAATGTGCCCCCGAGGCATTAGGTCAGTCTGTTTAGGTTTGTCTATATAAAATCATGATTCAATCCACATGTCTATATGACAAGGTCATTGGTTGTGTCGAACTACGAGGTCTCTACGTGTATAACGTAGGCAAGGCCATCAATCGATGAGCCCCCGAGGCCGCACTAGGTCAGTCCATTAGGGTTCGTTACATTCACTTTCACACACATCTTCTATTTGTAGTGAGTCTTGTCAGTCAAGTCAAGTCAAACTATGAGGTCTCTGCATGTACAACGTAGGCAAGGCCATCAATTGATGAGCCCTCGAGGCCGCACTAGGTCAGTCCTTTAGGGTTTGTCGTCACATGCAGTTATTTGTCCATGCATCATCTCAAATCATGCATTAATCTGGTGAACAAGTCAGCAATGTCTCTAAGTCATATCAAACAACTTGCCAAACAAAACAATCAAAACATATCAACTACAGTCTGCTATAGGATGTGCCTTTCTTGGAAACAGACATTATCAAAACAAACAACAATCTATGTCTTATACAGGATGAGTCCTTCCTGCATAATTGACAAGATCACACAATAAAACATAGCCTTACATGGGTTATCACATCAACAACATCTGACTCAACGTCTTATATGATACATGTCTTTCTGAAATCAAGCTTTGTCATGCCTTATACAGATAGTCATAACATCGAAACTAGACGCACAGTCTTATCTGGTATGTGTATCTCCTCACATCAGGCTCTATCAAATCAATCCTTTTATCAATCAAAACAAATCGAACAAACAAGATCAAGTTTTGGAAAATATTTTACTGGCTTTTTGACGCTATGGCTTATTTATCTTATCATTTATCTTGAATTGATGACTGGGATTCATGTTATTAGCTTTCTCAAGGATGTCCCATGAAGGATTTAGAGAAGCAATGATGTATCAAAATTCTATTTTCTTTGACTGCTGTCTGTCTACTGTCTTTTCAATTTGATTTTGAGTCATGTTACTAGTTTCCTCAAGGATGTCCCATGAAGGATTTAGAGGAGCGATGATGTCTCATGACTCATCTTTTACTTTGTTTGTTGTCTGTGGTTTGTCCTGACAAAAAGACTGGGGCAACTTCTGCCCTTAGTATGAGTTAATGACAATCCTTGTCTGCGACTGTCTGTTATTAGCAAGTGGATGACCTTGCACACCTTGATCTATGTCATATCATGGTGTTTTTCTCCATTTGTATTAGTCCTGCCCAATGATGATAAAGTGCAATACCTATTGTGATACATAAAAATATTGAAGATTGCTAATACTAACATTTATCTTCTATCTTTCATTCTTTGTCAATCTTTCTTTCCACGCTAACAGTTCTTTCTTGTATTATGACGGAGTCCCGTGACACAAAAAATTATGTATCATCCTACATCAATATACATGTTAGAAAAATACATACATATAGGAATATTTCATATCTAGATCATCATGGCATAAAAGACATTCATCATCAAACTATACATATCATAAGCATTTCATGTACAAAGCAACTATAAATACATACATCACATTATGTCTGTATAACATACATGTAGTATCCATCATACATATTCACATCATATTGCATCTCGTAGTTCTAAATTGCATACATTATATAGAATCATACATCACATAGAATCAACATTATCTCATTAACTGCATAAACATCATAAAATATATATACTCACTTATCACATAGGCATATCATATAAACATCACATGTATACATAAAGATTGCATAATCAATACATAGAAATGCATATCATGAGAATCGCCGCCAAAATCATATATATATCTCTCGCTCAAATGTGTCACATCACAATATCATAATGTATCAATAATACATGGAAGCCCGCAGGCTATAAAATCAAAATACAGTGTCTCGACAAATGGTACCCCTATCCTGAGCTGCCACTGCCATCATGCCGGGAGTGTGTGGGGGAATGATGATGAGAACCTGATGATCTCTGAGCTGAGGGAGGTTTATCATATGGCCCTACTCTACATGGCTGATCCACCCCCTCTATGCTAACCGTCTGCATGTGGGTCCTGGTCTGGGACCTGCTACTGTGTGCCACTGAAAAACTGGGAGCCCATCTCTTTGGGGGAACCTCTGCCTCATATAGGTCTCGATAGTATCTCTCCCTCTCTCCAGCTCTGACTAGCTCTCTGGCGAACGTAGCTGATGGTCTTATACATAATGCCCTGAGCTCTGTGAATCTATGCTCAGTCTCCTGTCGCCGAGCTATAGCCTGATCCCTGTCCATCAAGGCTCTGTCCCTCTCTACCCAATATGCATCCCTCTCAGCCATCAAAACTCTCATTTGCTCCTCCAAGGAGGCAACCTGGGCTTGCAATGTATCCATGTCTGGATCCTCTGCCCCTGTCTCATCCTGTCTGGCCCTGTCTCTCCCATCCTCCTCATCCAACTCCTCCAGGATCTGATCTCGGATCTCTCTCTCATGATCGTCATCCTCATCATCATCCTCCTGGTACGCACCTAACAACCCCAGAGCATCAACCTCTGCCTCCTCTTTGCTTGCCTCCTCGGCACCTGCCTCCTCCTCTGCCGAGATATCTGGGATAAATGCCTCTGCCAGGATATCTGGGATAACTGCCTTTGCCGGTTGCGCCTCTTCTCCCCCTCCCCCAACATCTAGCATGGCTATGTCCTCCTCTCCTCTCCCCTCCTCCTAGATTGGTGATAATGGTGGTCCTTGTCCTCGCTGACCACGCCTCCCTCTCCTGCCTCCTCCTCTGCCGGGATATCTAGGATAACTGCCTTTGCCAGGATATCTGGGATAATTTCCTCTACCGGTTGTGCCTCTTCTCCCCCTCCCCCAACATCTAGCATGGCTATGTCCTCCTCTCCTCTCCCCTCCTCCCGAATCGGTGATAATGGTGGTCCTCGTCCCCACCGACCACACCTCCCTCTCCTGCCTCCACGCTGTCCACCTTGACCATCATCCCCTCCATCACCACGGCCTCCTCTGCCTCCTCAACCTCTCCCTCTGCCTCACCTGCCTCGTGGACCTGTCCCACACCACTCTACTGGTGTTGGATGCTCTGGGTCTGTCAAGGGGATCGGCCTGTGTGCTGCCCACCACTGAGCATACTCTGCTGTGGTCCCTGGGTCTGCTAGTCTATCCCTCCATCCCCATGGAAGTGCCTATAGCCCATCAATATCTGCCTTTGTAGTGGCCACTGGAATCTCTGGCCCCCATGGCGGGACCTCTCATGATGATTTGGCAAACTCTGCTCTCCCTCGAGGTACATTTTGTACCTCTCCAAACTGCCTCAGGACCCGATTGGACAACTGTCGCTCTATGATGTGCACATGAGACACTATTCGTCCAACCAAGTACTATGCCTATCTACAAAATGGAAGGTGCTCATCCTTATCTGACCACTCCTCACAGCCTAGGTATGGTCTCCATGTGAACTGCTGCATGGTATCTATGGCGTGTCTGAAATAGCCTGTGTCTCCAATATGATGCTGTGTGGTCACCCCTGCATAACAGAAGGTGTATGGAGCTCCATGAGGTAGGTCAACTGTAATAGGTGGTCTAAAAATAGCGATATGCTCCCACACCCATACCATCAGGAGCGTGGTACTGCAGCTCATCGACTGTGCCTCTCGGTAGGCAATATCATGTAAATGGAAGTACAACATCCCAAGTACACAAGAACCCCAAGCATACACAACTCGCCGCTCGAGCATGCCCACCAGCATCTCCCCCCATCCCACAGGAAACCCATGGCCTCGACGGTCAGGTAGTACTATATCATCTATCAATGTAGCCAATAGACAGTCCAACTGTCTATACCTCTGGGCCAATACCCGCCACCTAATCTCATAGTCATCGAACCCTAACTGTCTAATGTTAGCATGGGGGTAATACCTACACATCTCAACAACACCCCTCTGAGTATCATAGGCCACCCGTGTCCCTCTAATCGGTAGTCTCAGTATCCTATACACATCCTCTAATGTCATTGTGGCCTCTCCAGTCGGTAGGTGGAAGGATGATGTCTCTGAGTGCCACCTTTCACATAACACTGTCAATAGTCCCCGATTTTCCCAAATCTAGGGCATATCGGTCACATGTAATAAACCCAGATGCCATAAAACTCATCACTCGGCTGGCCACAAGCTGTCTCTAAATCGAAACGTGGTGGGTCTCAACTCCCGAGTATAAATCGTGTCCAACACAACCTGCAATGGCATTATACATGCCTCATGTCAGCCTCAATCATCTATTATAGTGCAAAATGACTATACTACATGAAATGAAAATGCGTCGTTATTTTGCACATGCGTCATTCTTTTTCACATGTGTCACTTTCTATCAAATGCGGTTCATAAAATTCAAATGCGTTGCTTTTTAACAAATGCAGCTCATTACATCACATGTGTTTGACCACATTCAAATGCATTGACAAATAAAACATGCGGTGCAGTAAATTCAAATGCGTTTCTAAATCTACACATGCAGCTATTCTAAATGCAAATGCGATTCAAAATATCAAATGCGTTTCAAAAATCAACAAATGCGGTTAACCGCAGAAAACTATTCAAACTGACTGACGTAAAACTACAAATGTGGTTTTTCGCATACACATGCATCATTCGCGTACTCATATGCGGTCAATCATTAAAACGATGCAGAACTAAAATCTAAAATAAATGCATTAACATGTGCGCAAAACAAAAATTTCAAAAGTCAAGTTTTAGGTCCATACCGGGGGTCTGCACCGGCTAGTCTCTGGTATGTCCGGATCCTGTATGCGCGATGATGGGTGGCTGGAACTGGAGACATCCTCGCTATAAAGTCAGAGCAAAATCTCAATTTCTCAACTAGGTGGGTGCAAATGAATAGGTTTTTACCCCTCTTTCTTATATATACCTAGGGCCTAGTTGTCACTTATGTCCTACTGGCCATGTTAAATTCCATTTTCTATCACCCCGTACCTGTCCCTCCCATTTCCAAACCTAATTCTGCAAATTGCACTGTGTTTTTGACTATCCAGCAGACTAATCAGGAGCATTTCCAAATTTTTCTAAATTTTTCAGAAATTTGTCAATTTTCTCGAGGGGGCATACCTTCACCTATTCTAATCTAGAGCATTACTGGGGCATGTTTTTATCGATTTTCTTTGACAGAACGCCTAAATGACATTGTATCAAAGAGGGGCAAATGTAGACACTGAAATTTGGTTTTAAGCCTGCGACTTCCATATTCTTCGTAATTTGTATTCTCCATGGTCATGATTAAATAATGTTAATTATTTAATTATTCATCTTAACATTAATTCTTCTATTAATTAAATAATCTTAATTATTTAATTAATTCACACTTTTCTTTATTCTATCTGATTAATTAAATAAACTCTTTTTATTTAATTATGTTACTAATTAACATTATTCTTCTTGTTAAATTAAATAAATCATTATTTAATTTATCTTTATCATATTTCAACTATAATTAAATAAATTCTTTATTTAATTATTCATTTAAATTCCTTCATCATTTAATTAAATAAATATTATTTATTTAATTATTCTTCGAATATCGAGTCTTGAATTAAATGAATTATTTAATTCATTAATTCTATTTTAACGCATTCCTCTATATTTTAGATAATTATGTGAGTTATCTAAGTATTCACTTTAACTCGACTCGACATCTATTCAAATCGTTCAGTTAACTCTTGATTTAATGTTTTAGTGGCATTCTCGAGTAATCTCTTCGTCAGATCATTCAATCCTCCAGTTCTAACTTATTTGCGTGTACATGCAGATTAATTAAATATTCTTATTTAATTGATTAAACCTCGTGCATGCATTCGAACAGAGAGTCGTTATAATCAATCTTCATCTTTGTCATGCAAAGATATTTCTGATGTTTTCGAATGCTGAACTGAATATTAAATCATTTATTTAATCTTTAATTCTATTTCTAATTTGTATCACTCATGTCACTATTGACAGTTATCAGAATGCATGTCTAATCAATCAATCTTAACCGTTTGTTGATCTTTCGATCTTGGCCTATCATTTGAATAATCAATTTTCTATAAATTGATTTGTCATTCTTCATTCCACTCTCTCTCGCGAATTCTTATGACTTTTGAGAGCACATATCTTGAATCTTCGATATTTTGCTAATCATTATCTTAGGCTATACTTGCACGAATTTACAAATCTGAGGGAAATTATACTACACAAGCAAAATGGAGAAGGGCAATCGAGATGAATCATGGAAATACGTTTGAAATTGGTGATATTGTTTTAGTTTTAATTACGTTTTGACTTTCCTTTGTTCTTTGTTAATTAAACATTTAGATGCATTTAGAGATCTTAGATTTAGTAATTGCATTGTTTGATTCCTAATCTCTCGTTTCTATTGTGTGCCTTTTCTGGATGTTACAATTACTATTTGTTCATCAATGGAAGCAAATTTATCAGACATCACAATCAATCCTTATTATTTTTTTTCTCTTCAGGAAGCAAATTTATCAATTTTGAAATCTACTATTTATTTTTCTTTTTAGAAAGCAAATTTATCAGTTATTCTATCAATTCAATCAAAGGCAACATGATGATAAGCAAAATTCACTCATCTTTTGACTAGGCAAATACAAAAAACTAAAAAGAAAAAAAAATCATCATCATTTCATCATTTCCATCAAAAGGGGCGTCATTTCAATAGGGGCATCTTTATACATCATTTTTTGAGAGCTAAATCATTGAATCAACATCGACATCAGAATTTTATCATCAAATCAAATTTTTCAAAAATTGTAAAAACTCATATCATCATCCGTGATTTACCTCCCGATGGGGCATACATTAATATCAGTCAGATTTTTCGATTAAGGGCAATTTTTTCAAAAGGAGGAATAGGCAAATTTTTCAAAAGCAAAAATATTTCTCTTTGAAGCAATGTGTTTTCACACATCACTTCAAAGAGGGGAAAATGGTATATGCATAAAAATGGTCATATCATTTAATACTGGAATTCAATTAAATATTTATTATTTAATTAAATTCTTTCTTAATTCCTCTACATATAAATAAATTTAATTAATTAATTAATTTATATCATTCACCTACTTTATTCTTCCACTTTAATTAAATAAATTCATTTTTACTTAATTACCACTTTCTTAAGTCCACTTAATTAATTAAATAAATATCATTGTTTATTTAAATTAATTATCACATTTAAGTTTAATTAAATCTTTGATTTAATTGAATTTAATTCCCTTTCTTCTAAATCAAACATTAATTAAATATTCTTATTTAATTAAGAAAATCTTCCATGTCACCAATAAATCAATAATGAATTTAATAAATTAATTATTTATCTTCAAAATCTTTTCTCAATCTCAAAAAAAGATGATTTTTACAATTCATCTTTATCATCTTTGCACATGTCACTTTCCGAATCTTAATTAAATATTTTATTTAATTAAGAATCTTCCATTTTCTCCAAATCCTAATTAAATATTATTTAATTAAGAAAATCTTCCATGTCACCAATAAATGAATAATGAATTTAATAAATTCATTATTTATCTTCAAAATCTTTTCTCAATCTCACAAAAGATGATTTTTACAATTCATCTTTATCATCTCTCATGAAAGAGGAAATACATCTTCTTTTCTATCTTCCATTTGATTTTCTCTCCATCCTTTTCATCTTACACCATTCGATCTGCCAATAATTTTTACATCCATTGATTATCTGTAGCCAATTAGAAGCTTTCAAAAACTCTGTAAATACCCTTGCAAATCCAAGGATTGGTTCTATTAGAGATTAGTTGCATTCAGGCGATTAGCATTTTAGCATTGTCATTATCAGCTTTAACATTCATAGCATTTCATAATCTTGCATTCTAGTTTCTTTAACAACAATCATGTTAATCACATAGTAATAGTATGCGTTCAATCATCATCTTCAATATCGTTCTCTAGGAAGTTCATTTGTTGAGCCTACCACCGGATCTCAGAGCAAGCTGGAATCAATGAATACACTAGAGATTAGAGGACAATGGAATGTCTTTGAAGCATAAACAAAGTTTTCTTTCTCTTCCTTTATTTTATGCTTTGATTTAAAGTTTCATTGTTGTGTTTGATTCACTTTTAATCTACATTTGATATACCTAAAATCACACACACAATACCACTCTAAATAAGTTGTGAATGAGGGAAGTTGGACAGTTTTAACTCAAAAAAATAGTTGAGAACCATTGGTACATGTTTAAATAATCCTTGGAGGGTCAAAGACAAGTTATACTAAGAATGTTATGTTTAGTACCATTTTATGTGAGAGATAGTGAAGAATGGCAAGATATTGTTGCAAAAGGTTGATATTCACAAAAATGTTGTAGATTTTGTGATGAAGCCAATGAGCATGGAGAAATTCTCTTGGTGCAAGAAAGGTATGGGCCTTATATCTTTTACTTAATTTATTTATGTTTCTTATGGATTGATGCAAAGTAGGGGTGAAACTTCTACATGACATCCATTAAGGAAAAAGGGATTAGTTACAAGGTAGAGGTTTCTTGAACACTTAGAAAAGATATTTGAACTTGTCAATATAAACCTGTCCTCCATTTGCGGGTATGTACAGGATCATCATGGAAAAAACAAGCCCTTAAGTGGCAAAAAATTAAGAAAAATCAGAGTTAGGCAACTTGACATAAAAATTTGTTATCTATGTTATTTCAAAAATATGTAAAACTAGAATTTGTAGCAAATTTAATGTAGTTTCTAAACTACTAGGTTTTTTTTTTTTAAATCTATTTGGTGAAAATTTGAAATTTCAATGTAGTAGTACTTAAATTTCAGGGAAAAAATATGTAGGTGTCTGTCTGACCACCCTAAACACAATAAAATGATAATATTTTTTTATAAGATTTTAGATATAAGTAGATGACTCATGTCTTGATGTGATGCATATTCTTTTGTAATTTTTTCCCAAGTAAATAATTAATTATGAATTTTTTATTACAACTTTTTAAAAATAAAAATACTCGTATGTCTAACCACCTTAACTTGGTCAAAACTTCATGAAATTAATTTCTTTTTTTTAACCTATAGTATGCAAAGCATAGAATGTGACACATATTTTGGATTCAAAAAATGTGACACCATTTGAAAGCTATAGATGTTTTTTAATCAGCCTATAAATCAGGACTTTAGTTGTAATTCAAATAGAAAATAAATAATAATTATTTATTAAATTCAAAGTAAACCATAATTTATATTGGTGGAAAGCTGAGAATATCCTTTAAAAATTCTTTTCATTTCATCAATTTTGGGTAAAAAAAAAGTCGTCAACCACATACCCGACAAAAACCCATCATATTGCCACTTTTTGGCCCATCATGATCCTGCACATACCCTTGCACCTCTACCTTGTAACTGATCCCTTTTTCCTTGATGGATGCCATGCATGCCAATAGTACCATGTTCTCC
The DNA here is from genome assembly GCA_007258455.2 of Sequoia sempervirens. Classification (NCBI taxonomy): domain Eukaryota; kingdom Viridiplantae; phylum Streptophyta; class Pinopsida; order Cupressales; family Cupressaceae; genus Sequoia; species Sequoia sempervirens. The sequence goes on from VDFB02271358.1 coordinate 296,930,106, forward strand.
TACAATGGCTTGTTTGATTTTCACCTTAGGTTTCTTATCTCTCAAGTTTGCAATCCCATCAAGAGCACTTTGTCTTCTCTCTTTGTCTCTAACTATCATATCATCAATCTTGGGTTCTTGATCAATGCTATTCCCCCTTTCTAAAAGAAGTTGATCATAACTAACCTTAGTACCTTCAGCATTATAGTCACTGAGATTTGTAACTCTCTTTTACTACTCCACTTGTAGTGGTTTCTTGTCTAATTGTCCATCTTCCATCTGCAACTCAGTTTGGTCATTATACTGCTCCATACCTTCTTTTCCCTTCAAACATTGCTTGCTTAATTCTGCAATCTCTTTCACAACAATCGTCTTTCCTTTAACATCAAAATTTATTTCATTTACAACCTTCCAAACAAGTGCATCATTTGTATTGGCAGCATCTCCCTCTTTAGACACATCACATTCTTCATTTTGCTTGTCATAGGCTATTGTATATGATAGACCAACCCCTGGAACAAAAGCTAAATAATGACTAGCATATCTTCTTAGAAGTAAAAAGTAAAAATATTTATCAACCACTATGTCTACATGATCCTTCAATACCTCCTAAACTTCCCAAGACAATTCTTCAATGCTTGTTGATGTCAAAATAGTCCTAGGATTCCTCACCATTGCATTACCTACCTCTTCCTCTTTCTCAGATGGATTTTTCTCTTCCTTCATCATCAAAGAATCCCCAATGTCTAGTCTTGCTATCCTCTCTTTCCTTCTTCTCTTAAGAATATCTTCTTGATAGACCATTTAACCTTCTTCCTTATTGGTCAATACCGACCTTTTTCTTGATTTTCTCTCTCAAGCAACTGCTACATCTCAAGTTTCATTCTACTAATCTCACGTTCCATTCTTTTTTCCATTTATTCCAAGGTGTGCCTCAACTCCATTATCTCTTGGTGCACTTTTATATGTTCTTCCTTCTCATTTTTCTTTTTCCTCTCACTTTTATTTTTTCCTATCAGTGGCTTCTTGCTTGTTACCTTCGTACTCTACAAATATCCAAAGAATTTTCTCCTCAACTCTTCCATTCTTCTTTCTCAAGCAAGTCTCTTTCACCTTGCTTCTTCTTGTCTTTGAGATACCTCACCTCAGGCCTCTTTCTCTTCCCTTGGCCTAGTCTTTTAGCATCCATGCTACTCCTTCAACCTCAAAAAGACAACACATAAACTCCAAAAACTTTCTTTCCTATATCTTTAGGATTCAATACCAATTTGATGTAGAGAAGGGGTTGGTATTAGGCAATTGATACCATATTTCACAAAAATCATTTCATTCCTCTCAAGGTAATGCTCAAATACTTCATGTTTAATTGACACCCTTGGTTACACACTTGACTACAAACCCAAATAAGACACCTATGCTTCAAACACCTTATCCAACACTTGAGACATCTTAGACAATATTAGAATAACATGTTCAGACCAAGAATGACTCACAAGAACTCAGGTTTCCCAAACTACTTGGAATTCCTTTACAAACAGACCTTAACCCTTGTAGTACTCCAAAATGACAAAAAATAGCACAAATTTCAAGAGAGACCTGACACCCAAATTACAAACATAGATTCAGATAAGGGATAGTCAAGTTCAAGAAATAAAGCAACTAGAGTTTGTTGCTTCATATATACAATACAGAGTTGCTATTTCAGTTGTAAAAGAATTGTTTAGAGAAGAATTTAGATGTGGATTTATGGGAAGGAGATCATATTCTAGGGGTATATTTGGAAGCCAAAGAGCAGGTTCAAGTGGCTTTATAGGGAAATGTTATAAGTTCAATAAACTTGTAGGCCATTAAGCATGGTAATGTACTAAGCAACCAACTACTTATGTTGGAAGAGAAAGAAGAAATCAGATAGCACAAGGGGTGGAACTTCTACACAAACTCAAGTAAGCAATCTTCCAATCTCTCAAACATTCAAATGGTGGGTTTTCCTTCTTTAGCCTTCATTCACCTGGTGGTACTTCCTAACTAGTTTTTCCATCATAATTTTTTGTGCAACTTTTTACAAGTTTTGCATCTAGACTCTAACAATTGACCAAGACCACTAATTAGACCACAAAAGAAATAAAATGGTATTTCTAGACCTTATTACATGGATGAACATAAAATAAAACCAAAATAATAATTTTGAACCTACTAAACCTAGGGCGCTCCTGCATTATGGATTTATTTAAAAATTATAATGTCAAGAGGGATAATTTTAGGATTCAGATTTCATTAACCTTGAAAATACTATGTATATTTAATGTGTCTCCAACACTCTTAGAAGATGCACATGGATTCCTAGAATGTAATTGGAGAAATTTATTTTATTTTAAATTATCCTAGAATCTTGATAGTAGTTGTCACATGCATTCATGAGGGAGATGGAGCACCAGGGTGGTGGTTATGTTTGAATTTGGAATCACTAAATGTTGTTTCCCATTTCTAGGAACTAGGATTGAGGAGTGGAGGATCTTTCCCTAATATATAGAACACACATGAGTTGGCTTCTCCATAATGGAGCACTATGCTTGAGGGTGTGAGCTATTGGGGAGTTATGAGTCAAATATACTTTTTTATTTATTTGAGGATTCATTGATTAACCCATCTGATATCTATGTGAAGTCTTTTATCATGTTTAATATTCTCATAATATGCTCTCAAAGATGGTCATGGGTTTTTTACATGATCATAGTTTGGGTGTCCATTATTTTGGTTAAATAATTTATGGGTTTTCCTCTCTTTTCCTATATATTGGAGGTGTGAGATAGTGGTTTGATATCATATTTTATAAGTCCATAGGTGCTATAAAACTTCTCTTAGAGGGAAAAGTGTAGTGTGTTGGTATTGTATCTTATTTATTGAAGATTAATACATAGTTTTCCTCTTTCTTTGGTGGAGTTTTTGTTGGATATTGCTGATATGTGGTTGTCATTGATGTCAACAGTATTAGCATTAATGTCTTTAAGGTTATATATGTCGAGGATATTGAGAAAATTGTAATAAAATAAGTTACAGGTTGTCGGTGGTGCAGTGAAGTTCAGTATGTTGGCTAGCTTAGTATGTTGATGATAAGAGATTGTTGATCAAAGGGTTTGTTTTCTAGTATATCTAGTTTATCCACATGAAGTTTCAGAGGTTTGCATGAGGATTTGATCGAGTTATGAGTATCTATGTTTTGACAGCTATTCTATTGCTTCAGTTGCTATTCTTGAAAGAAGATAATGCGATTCTAGTAATGTGAAGTGTTGTAGATGCTTCTGTAGTGATTCATGATGATTTTGGATGTTTTTAGATCATGCTCTATCTATGTTGTTGATCCGCATTGATCGATGTTCTTGTGATTGGTGATTTTCTTTTGTGAGTTCATATTTTTCATGTTCATGGCCTACAGGGTGATTGTAGCATGTTGTGGATCTTCAAGGAATATTTTTTGAAGGTGTTTCATATTTAAGGATTTTGTTTTGGGTCCTTACTATGTTTTGGCCAAAATTGGTAGGTTCGCATTGACAAATTGTTTATTGTTTTGGGCTGATAGTTTTTACACATTTTATATTTTTTAAAGCTGACATGTAGATGATGTTATCCTTGGTTGCAAATATATATTGTTGATTGTTTATATCATTTGGATGCATGGTGAAGTGAAGTGTGTGAGTGTTATGCATGAATATTGTTCTAATATTTTGAGAGTAGAAGTAAAGTGTGAAGAAGAGTGAGCAGATGTTTATGTGCTTAACTGGAACTATAATTAGGCATTAGCATATGCTATTTTCTCAGTTCAAAATCTCCTAGATTTAATCTGAATGTATTTGTAAGACAATGAGTCTTCTTTGGGAAGTAAGCCTTTTGTATTTGAGCAGTGTGCTCTAGGTAGTGTGTCTAAATGCATGTGCATTCCTCATTTATTATACTTTTGATAGAGTATAATCTTGTGGATGAACCTCCACCGTGGTTTCTCCCCTAACAGGTTTTCTACGTAAAAATATTGGTGTTATGTGTGTTTCTGATGTGGTGATGATTTATGCTTTCATGTTTATTTATCAGATCTGAGAATAAGTTTAATAAGTATAATTTATGTGACAACTAATTCACCCCCTATCAATTTCCTACCCTTGTGTTGCCTACAATTGGTATCATAGCAGGTTCCTCAGAAGATGTTTGATAGCTTGAGATGATCAGGGATGGTGATATATAAGAAGGATAGTCTAAGATTTGATGGAACTAATTATTCTCTTTGGAAGGCTCAAATGGAGTTTCATCTTAGATGCATTGGTGAATCTTACTGGACAATTACAAAGAATAGGTATATCATCCCATAGAATTGTCCTTCTACTACAAGCGAGATTAAAGATGTTGAGTACAATATCAGGGGTAAGGAAGCATTGTTGAGTGCTCTGACTGATATCGAGATGACAAATCAAATGGAGTTGAAGACTGCTTATTAGATTTGGAAAAAGTTGGAAACCTTCTATGAAGGTGATACCCATGTGAAGGTTGCTAAGTTGCAAATCTTGAAAGGGAAATATGAAACGTTGAGAATGGGTGAAGATGAGAACACCACTTCTTTTATGTAGAGAGTAAATGAACTTGTGTGTAGTATCAGATGTGCTAGTGGAACATTGGATGAATAAAAAATTGTTGCTAAAGTGCTTAGATCCTTGCCTGATACATACAAACACAAAGTTGTTGCTATTGAGGAGATCTAGACTATGAAAAATGTAACTAGAGACATGTTGATTGGTAAGCTTGTTGCTTTTGAGTTAAGTGAGTTTGGTGAATCTCTTCCTAAGAAAAAATCTGCATTCAAAGCTACCATCTTTGGAAAAGATAAGTAGAGATATGATCTGGGAGGAAGTTCTTCTAGAAAAAATTCCAAGTATGAGTAGGAAATGAGAGAGATTGAAGAAGAAGAGAGAAAACTAGATGAACTTGAAGCACTTATTTGCAAGAGGGTACCTAGAGGAGAAGGTAAGTATAGAGGAAAATTTCCTCTTAAATGTTTTTATTGCAATAATATAGGTCATTTTTCCTCAAGGTGTCCGAAAAGAGTTCCTAAGTTAAAACATAACAAGCCTAGATTCCAAAGAAAGTGTTATTATGTTGTTGATGAAAGGTGTCACAGATGATGAATCTGATAAAGGGAATTTAAGCGAGGATGAATGGGTATTTATTGCTATCAAAGAAAATGATCTAGTACCTACTAAATCTGCTAGTTGCATGAATGTGGAGAAAGCTCTAGCTGCCAAAGTTGAAGAAAAAGATGAAAGGGTGATTGGCAGTGGATGCTCTCATCACATGACAAGTGATAAAAGTAAATTTGTGAGTTTTGAAAAGTATGATGGTGGTGTTGTAAGAATTGGTGATGACAAAGTTGGTGTAATCCATAGTAGAGGATCCCTTTCTCTTGATAGTAAGAATAGTACTGATGTCAAGTCCTATATGTGGAAGTTTTGAAGCATAATCTCTTAAGTGTTGGATAGATGGTTGAAAAGGGATACAATCTTCAATTCAAGGATGGAAAGTATAGAATATTGGGGATTTCAGGAAATGTGATTGCATCTAGAACAAAAACAAAAAGTAATATCTTTCACCTAAGTGCTACTAGTAAAAGTTGTTTGATTGCTCAAGTTGATGAAAGTTGGCTATGGGATAGGAGATTGTTTCATGTAAACTTTGACAATATTATCAAGATAAGTTATACTCATGAAGTGAGAGATCTTCCTAAGTTGATAAATCCTACTGATACTATATGCAAGGAATGTCAGTTAGGGAGGAAAACTATTATTTCATTTCAGAGAAAATAGTATTGTTTGAATGAAGTGTTGGAGCTTGTGCATACTAATCTATGTGGTCCTTCTAGAGTCACAAGTTTACAAGGATACAAGAATTTCATGTTACTTATTGATGATTATTCTAGATTGATGTGGGTTGCTTTCTTAAGGGAAAAATATGAAGCTCTAGAGAAATTCAAGATCTTTAAGGCTATGGTTGAGACAGAGACACATCTGAAGATTAAATGTCTGAGATCAGATAGAGGTGGTGAATTCACCTCCAATGAGTTTAATTATTTTTGTGAAGAGCATGGAATAAAGAGACAATTATCTACCCCATGGACCCCTCAATGAAATGGAGCTGTGGAAAGGAAGAACAAGACAATTCAAGAAGTTGCTAGAACTATGATGTTGGAAGGAAATGTTCCTCATATCTACTGGAAAGAAGTTGTGAGTATTTCCGTTTACTCTCAACCGGATACATATCAAAGGTGATATCGGTAAGACCCCTCATAAGCTATGGTTTGGTCATAAGCCTATTGTTAGATATTTCATAATATTTGGGAGTAAATGCTATATCAAAAGAGATGAAGATATAGGAAATTTTGATGCTAGAAGTGATGAAGGAATCTTTCTTGGTTATTGTACTAAAAGTAAAGCCTATCGATGCTTTAATAAGAGATTGAGGAAAGTGGTTGAAAGTGCTAATTTCAAGGTTGATGAAGACACAATTAGACCATCTAGAACCTATGGATATGATTCAGACGATCAAAATGATAGTTTAGTTCAATCTCAGAATCAAGTGCAGATCATTCCAGAGGAAGAAACTAGTGAAAGTGTAGAAGTGAGATCACAAGAGCCTGAAGTTCAAGAACATCCTAAGACTCCAAGGTATGAAAGAATAAATCATTTAGAAGATCAAATTATAGGTGATAAGAACAAAGGTGTTCAAACTAGGAGAATAATTACAGAAGAATATTGTTTGATCTCAAAGACTAAGCCAAGTAGTGTCAATGAAGCATGAAAAGATGAACATTAGGTGGAAGCAATGATAGAAGAACTACTGCAAATTGAGAAGAATGATACATGGATTCTTGTTCCTAGACCTAAGGACAAAAATGTAATTGGAACTAAATGGGTCTTTGAGAACAAACTAAATGAGCAAGGTGAAGTTGTTAGAAACTATTGGCATATGGCTTCTAGTGTTGTCATTGATGGAAACCTAAGTCATTATTTTGGTGACCCATAGATCATAATTTGTTCATACTGATAGGTAGAGTGAAGAACAATGTATTACCAAAATTAAGAATGAAGAATAGGGTATCTAGTTAGTATGTCGATCTGTATGCTTCATTGGATTATCATTTTGAGTTGTGGATCTCGAGGAAGTCTATTAAGCATCTATATTATCTTATTGTCCAGTTTATGGTGTCCCATTGATCAGTGTATAGGTTAAGAGATCTAGTAGAATTATTTTTCTATTTATTTGTTCATAAAGGTTGACTCGGTGTATGTAGTGTGTCGCGTATGTATAAGGAGTAAATTTTTAAATGTCTTTGTGTTCGAGAATTTTGATTTGTCTCCTAGCCATGCATTAGCTGACTTTTATGGGCATGCATTGAATATCAAATGGGGATTGAGCCGACAGTTGGAGAATATTTTTGTTTTGTTGATGCTGACATGAAGCAACAAAAATCTTTGTTAGCAGATATATATGAGTTCGGGTAATTCATTTTGATGTATGGTGTGTAGAAGTGTGTTGGGTGTGTGAAGAGTAGAGAAAATGTGTATGTGAAAATATTAGAAGATCATTTGAGTGAATTTTGCTTGTGCAGAAGAGGAATTTTGAGAAGTGAATTAAGGTAGAGTAGAGAAAAGTGTAGAATTAGACAGAAGGTACAAAATATGATCAATGAGCCTAACCAGAACTGTAATAAGGCATTTGTAGATGCTATCTTTTTAGTTCAACATTTTGTTGTAATCCAAATCTCTTGTAAGGAAATGAGCCTTTCTTCTTTTGAGTAGTGAGCTCTAGGAAATGTGCCTGAATGCATGCACATTCCTTTTCTTCATACTTTTAATAGTATAAAATTATGGATTAACCTCCACCGTGGTTTTTCCTCTAATAGGGTTTCCACATAAAAATCTTAGTGTTATGGTGTTTTTGTTCTTTCCTTCATGTTCTTGCATCTTTACTTCTGGTTAAATGTTGTAACTGGTTTAAGATTTGAATGAAATTTAAATATTGTTGAACACTGATTCACCCCCCCTCTCTGTGTTCCTTGAGTCCAACAATTGGTATCAGAGCATTGGTTCATCTACAAAATTTTAACAGCTTGAGGTGGATCTTGGAATGCAATTGAATTTGGTGGTATTCAACAACATCTCTTGGTGGCACTTGATGATCTTGATTAGTCTAAAGTAGAAGTCTTGGAATTAAAAGGAAATCTTGTGGCTTCTAAAAAATTCATTCAATCATTGAAGGATAAAATCAATGAGTCAAGATAAAAGAGGAAGGAACTATGTGATCAGCTGAAGCAAAAAGAAAGTAAATGCTTGGAAGATGTTCACCTAAATCAAACCCTAAAAGAAATAATTAAAGAATGTGAAAATCTTGCTAGAGACAATGAAACTCTAAAGCTTGAAATGGAATCTATGGCAATGCAGCTAACTAAAGAGAGTGAAGTAAGAAAGAGGAATGAGGAGAATCTATCCCAGTCCTTAAAAGAAAAATCTGAAGAATGCAACAGAGTTAATAGTGAATTCATTCAACTAGAGATTGAACTACAACAATCTAGCAGAATGCAGTAGAGTTAATAGCGAATTCATTCAACTGGAGATTGAACTAAAGAATACAAGTGGATTGCTCTATTTGACTCAAACTAAACATGATATCATGAATGACATGTATACATTGTTGCAATATTTCAAGCTGATCCTAAGGAATCTCATGTTCAACAGCTATGAAGAGGATTTTCAAATACTTGAAGGGGACAATTGATTTTGGCCTATGGTATCCTAAAGAAGATGATCTTACTTTGAGTGCCTTTATTGATGTTGATTGAGAAAGAGATGTGAATGATAGAAAGAGTACTAGTGGTGGTACATTTTTCTTGGGAAAGAAGTTGATTTCATGGTTAAGTAAGAAGTAGAATGTCATTTCTTTATCTACTATAGAGGTAAAATACATTGTTGTTGCTAACAATTATACTCAAGTATTGTGGATGAAACAGATGTTGAAAGATATCAGAGTTGTGCATGATGAACCTATTGCTATATTATGTGATAATTCAAGTGCAATTAACATTTCTAAGAATCTTGTGTTGTATTAAAAAACCAAGCATATATCTATCAAGTTTCACTTTTTGGGAGAGAAGGTGAGTGAGAAGGAAGTCAGATTAGAGTATGTGCCCACTAAGGAACAGATTGCAGATATATTTACCAAGCATTTTCCTAAGGATACTTTTGAGTATCTCAGAGGGAAGCTAGGGGTGATTACCCCTCCTAATCAAAATTAAGATGCATTGACTTGCATTAGTTCATGCATTTCATAGTCATATCTTGTGATTCAAATTGATGTTGTTGTGGCTGCTACTCAAGGGGAGTAGTTAGATGTTCATAAATGTGGTTCAGAGTTTGTGTGGAGAAAGATAATGCATATCTTTGTCATTGATGTTAAAGGGGGAGAAGAGTCATGTGAAAAACTATGAAAGAGTTAAGGAGAAAAAGAGTCAAAATCTAAGGGGAAGAAAGTGCTAATAGAAGTGTCGTTGATGGTGTTTTTCACATCATGTGTTGCCATCAATGGAAAAGGGGGAGATTGTTGGATATTTTTGATATATGGTTGTCATTGATGTCAAGACTATTAGCATTAATGTCTTTAAGGCTGTATATGTTGAGGATATTGAGAAAATTGTAATAAAAAAAGTTACAGGTTGTTGGTGGTGCAGTGAAGTTCAGTATGTTGGCTAGCTCAGTATGTTGATGATAAGAGGTTGTGGATCTAAGGGTTTGTTGTCTAGTATATCTAGTTTATCCACATGAAGTTTCAAAGGTTCACATGAAGATTTGATCGAGTTATGAGTATTTGTGTTTTGATAGTTGTTACGTTGCTTCAGTTGGTGTTCCTGAAAGAAGATAATGTGCTTCTAGTAACATGAAGTGTTGTGGATTATTTTTTAGTGATTCATGATGCTTGTGGATGTTTCTAGATTGTGCTCTATCTTTTTTTTTGATCTGCATTGATCATTGTGCTCACGATTGGTGATTTTCTTCTGTGAGTTCATATTTTTCATGTTCATGGCCGATAGGGTGACTATAGTGTGTTGTGGATCTTTGAGGATTTTGTTTTGGGTCCTTACTACATTTTGGTTGACATTGGTAGGTTCACATTGACAAATTTTTTATTGTTTTGGGCCGACAGTTTGTACATATTTTATATTTTGTTAAAGTTGACATGTAGATGATGTTATCCTTGGTTGTGGATATATATGATTGATTGTTTATACCATGTCGATGCATGTTGAAGCAAAGTGTGTGAGTGCTATGTGTGAATAATGTTCTAATCTTTTGAGAGTAGAAGTAAAGTGTGAAGAAGAGTGAGCAGATGTTTATGTGCTTAACCGAATTTGTAATCAACCATTAGTAGATGCTATTTTATCAGTTCAAAATCTTCTAGATTTAATTTGAATGTATCTGTAAGAAAGTGAGTCTTCTTTGGGAAGTAAGCCTTTTGTATTTGAGCAGTGTGCCTGAATGCATGTGCATTCCCCATTTATCATACTTTTAACAGAGTATAATCTTGTGGATTAACCTCCACTGTGGTTTTTCCCCCAATAGGGTTTCCACATAAAAATCTTGGTGTTATGTGTGTTTTTGATGTGGTGATGATTTATGATTTCATGTTTATTTATCAGATCTCAAAATAAGTTTAATAAGAATAATTTCTATGACAAATGATTCACCCCCCCTCTAATTTTTCTGCCCTTGTGTTGCCAACAATTTTATTTTAAAAGGGTTTCTCCACATTAATTTCATGTTATATATTGCAACTTCATAGGTAACTAATTCTATTCTTGTACTACTAATTTATTCTTCCAAATATTTTTTTTATGGTGATCAAATATTAAGGAATTCAATATTAAAATTACATACACTTCATAAACTAGTGTTGTAATGTGTCTTGCACATTCACATTGGTTCTTGTGCCTTCCTAGGCTATGTGGACCTCATTTTAGTGTTGTAAAGTGTATTTAATCACACTTTCACATTGATTTATGTGTCCCAAGCCCTATTTTATTTTTACATCATCACTAATAGGCCCCTATTAACCCATATTGCACATCTTGAGGCTTTATTTGATAAAATACTTGACAAAGTTGTAATTTAAACCTTATTTCCTTATCTCCTAGCTTCTTAGTTGTCAGAATGGCCCTTGTGGGACCCATTAATCATGCATGGAAAATCAGTCCCATCCAAGTGGGACCCATTCATCATGTGTGGCGAATCAGTCCCATTTGGTCCAATTTTGACTTTTGAGTGGGAAAAAGGTGAAATTTAAGTTCATTGTTACTTCATGTCGGCCTGTGATGAGGTATTAATGGGTGAAATAGGTGAAATGAGTATAAATATAAGTATTTTAACCCTAATTCATATTCTTATCATTATTCATCCATCAATCTTCCATCTCAAGTCAAGCAACTTAGGGTTTTATCATTTCAAGGCATTAAGATATCAGTTTTCAGACATTCAAGGGCAGATCCTTCATTTTTTTTGTATATTTTCAAGATCAAACATCATAGAAAGGTACAATAAACTCCATTATTGCATGTTTCATTTCATTCTTTCATCATTTTGGTTTAATTACCTAAAGTGGTTTGACCAAGGAAAACACCCATGCCCTAACATTCAACATCTCTCTCTCTCTTGTCTTGTTTGTTTGTAGATTTAGGACTCTTTGAAGTTTGGAAATCATTGAAGATAAATTTTCAAGGCTACTCAAGTCTTCTCCTCATTCAAAAATTCAAAATAGCAACAAAAACCCATTTTAAGATCCATAAATCAGAGTTTTAGAAGCGAACACCTATAGGAAGTCAAAGTTCAAATTGAAAGCTTCAGATTCCACTTTTTAAAATACAAAAATTCAAAAGTGGACTCATTTTCCATGAGTGGTGAATGAGTCCCACACCAAGGTCAATTTTGAGTCTTCTGCATTTTTGGGTACCCTTTTGTCAAAAACGGGTTCCAACTCAGTTTTGCAGAAGTGGGACTGATTCACCCAAAATGGTGAATGAGTCCCTCCATGCCTGAAAATTAGCATCAACAAAATTTCAAATGCCATTTCTAGCCTTATTCAACATCTTAGGTATACACTTTCAATTTGGCTCATTTATGTTAATTTTTGCATTCATTTCTAGTTGATTTTGCATTACATAATGTGTTTTCAAACATCACATTGTTCTTATGTTTTACATTCATAATCTCTCAAATAGTTCATTTAGTTGCATTCATATCATTTGATTTAGTCTAAATAACATCACACATTACATAATTTGAGTGAACTAGCTATATTCTTTGGCCCTCCTTTCTTCTTTTAGGTGAAAAACCCTAGAAGTGCTAGAAAGTGCTAGAAAGTGCTAGAGTGCCAAAAAACTATGGTTCATTTTGGTGAACCTAATTTTTAGAACACTTTCTTGTCTAATTTTGGAATCCTTCATCTAGCTTGCATTGATCTTGCATTAGGACTTGCATGAATTCATTTGCACGTTAGGTTTCAAATTTTGCATTCATAAAAAGTGCATTTAGGTTGCATTGTTGGCATCTAAATTCCTTTAAATTTTCTGCAATTTTTCATTTTTTATTTAGGTCCTCATCATAGCGCTTAGAAAACATCAAAATCCCTCCAAATTTTTTGAAATTTCTAAAAAAAATTCCATACTAGGACTCATTCACCACCCTGGGCGAATCAATCCCTTTTGACCCTCGAAACAACCTTTTACAGAGTTGAAAACTTTGTTTTTATGCTTTTGTTTGCTACCATCAGTTATCTATATCACTTGGTTGAGTTTCTGTAACATGAATCTCATTAGATTTAGCTTATAATAGCTCATTTCATGCATTGTATCATTTCACATTCGCATTTCCAACATTCCATTTTTTAGCTTATTGCATCACATAATCAACAAATTGCTTTGTTTTACATCTAGGTGATCCCACAATACTGGTTTACAATTTTTGGCCAAACTAGACATCAAACTAATTTTTTCTAACTAAATATTCACTTTCGGGCACCTATAGCGGCTAAATCATGAGGAATTTGAAAATGATGCAAACTAGTGATTTGTGACATTTTGTCTACAGATTATAAATATATTTTTTCAAAATTTTTGGAATTAGATTGCACTTCCTTTTCCATCTCCTTTGAAAACTAGTTTTTTCAATAAACACCATTTTTAAGGAGTGATGCTCACCATATAACAATTTTTTTTTTTCCATGAAGGATAAAATTCTTTTTTTTTTAATTTACATTTTTAACTATGATATCTAGTGCTTCCAATTGGTTTCATAGTGTTTTATTGAGTATTTTTTCTTTAATCAAGTTTTGATGTCAAACCAATTACAATTCAGATATAGGCAGACTGTATAGCACATAACTCCTTTTGTATGTATCGAAATTCTTTTTCTTTTTTGTTGGATCAAGGACTTCAATATCTGGTGCACTAATATTTTTCAATTTTTTTTTGATAATCTTCTATTTTCCCACATGTGCAGAATAGAGAGCTTGATTTTTGGTGAAAAACCTACATTCACAAGAAATACAAAATAAATATAATAATTAAATTAAATTTATTTAAAATTATGCTTTTTGGGAAGCTTATAATAAGGACTACATACTTACAAAAAAATAAAAATTAAATGAATTCATTTATCCCCCAAAAGTTAAATCAAAAGTGGTTTTTTATTAGCATTTTGATAGGTGTAAAGGAGACTTTGTTATAAGTATGGTTTAAAACTAGTGGGGTTCTATCCAAGGGGGTTTGATCTAAGGTAGTTTGATCAAACTCTCTTCAATTAGAATGCTTTAAATGGATTTTTTAAGGATTAAATCATTATATTTTCTAAAAATATGTGATTTCCACAAAAATTAAAATCTCCTAGAAATTGTAAACCAGCTTTGTGGGATCACCCATCTGAAAATTACATTGCACTTTATTTAATTTTGCATAATATGTTCTTTAAATGTGCCTTTGATTTGATTAAACATGGATTTTATAAGCATAACATCCCCTCTTATGAGTTTGATTTTGATTCCAACTATGAGGAACATAGCTTTGATCAAAACATTACATTACCCATTGGTGTGAATGGAAATGTCAACAATTATAACACACATACTTGTTCTTCTCCTGATACCTCTCCTATAAGTGACGAAGGTATCTTGGTGAAGAAAGTTACAAGCCTTGTGGGTATTGATGGTCCATCTCCTCATTCCCCTTTGGATGATGTTAGACAACAAGAGCATGAGATCATAAACACATTCCTACAAGTCACCTTACCTAGTCTCCATGACCATGACAATCAATCTTTTCCATCTCCTAATATCTTTCCTCGATGTAAACAGGATAGGTTGGTGTTAGAAGATATCCCTATTAAGAATCATGACACCCTCGATCCTTCCTTCCCTAATGCTCCTCCCATTTGGGAAAACATATTTGAAAATCATAATGGTCCTTCTCTCGATGCCTCTCCTACATGTGATGAAGCTACTTTCCAAACCTCAAACTTGGATGACCACATTACAAGCTCTGCTAGTAGGGTAGATAATATGGTACAAGTGAATGAGATCTTAGAAACAGCCCAACTTCAACTAAATTATTCTTCTCTCCTCCCCACTATCAATACTCAAACACATTCAAATTCCCTTAGTAGCGATGAAGTTATTTTGGATGAAGGGTATGTGCAGGATCATGATGGGACAAAAAGTGGCAATATGATGGGTATGTGGCTAACAACTATTTTTTTACCCAAAATTAATGAAACGAAAATGGTTTTTAAAGAAGATTCTTGGCTTTCCACTGATATAAATTATGCTTTACTTTGAATTTAATAAGTAATTATTATTCATTTTTTATTCAAATTATGACTAAAGTCCTGATTGACAGGCTGATTGAAAAACATCTATAGCTTTCAAATGGTTTCATTTTTTTTGAATCCAAAACATGCATCACATTCTATGCTTTGCATAATATAGGATTAAAGAAAGAAAATTTAACTTTCATGAAGTTTTGACCAAGTTAAGGTGGTCAAACATATGAGTTTTTATATTTTTAAAAATTTGTAATAAAAATTCATAATTAATTATTTACTTGGAAAAAAATTACAAACAAATATGCATCACATGGGGCATGAGTCCATACTTATATCTAAAATATTATAAAAATATATTTTTATTTAGGTGGTAGACAAACACCTAGTTTTTTTTTCCTTGAAATTTAAGTACCATTGCATTGAAATTTCAAATTTTCACCAAATAGATTTTTTTTTAAAACAAACCTAGTAGTTTAGAAACTACATTCAATTTTCTACCGATTCTATTCTTACATATTTTTGAAATTATATCTAATAACTTATTCAAATTTTTACATCAAGTTTCCTAACTCTAATTTTTCTGCATTTTTTGCCACATAAGGGCCTTTTTTTTCCATGATGATCTTGCACATACCCTAAGCCAAACCTTAATTGTCACAAACATGTGGTTTGTTGTTCTCCCAATAACTCTCATTCTAGGGAGGATATTATGACCCAAGACAAAGATAACATTCCCTTCAAACCCAACGATGACTCTCACTTGTTACAGGATGTTAACATTATTCAACCTCAACTCATCCTTTATCCCCCTTCACATAAACCTTCACCTAAACCCGAGTTTACTCTCCACCCACCTTCACACAAACAACAACCTCAACATCAACCTGAATTCACCCTCTACCCACCTCAAACTAATGTGTCACAATAACCGAATTATAATATCATTGCTCATACATATAACACTCAAAATAATTTGCAACCACCACAACTAACCCCATCCTCTTTACCTTTACCCAATCCACCTAGTGCTCCTCATTACCTCCCACACACAAAGGAGTATGACCTTGTTGAACAATTAAAGAATACTCCTACAAAGATTTACCTTTTGCATTTACTTTAGAACTCACCGAATTACCACACTATTCTTCAAACAACCTTACAACAAATTGTTGTTCCTCCTAATACGTTTTTGAATGATGTGGCAGCTTTAATCTGTAAAACAAACCAAATTGATCTTGACATTACTTTCCATCAAAATGAGCTCCCTCCTTTAGAGTTGCAAAAAAAAAATGAAGCTTTCATGATCATTGCTCAATACAATCGAATAGGGATAAAGTGAACCCTTCTTGATAATGGTTATGCCCTTAATGTGTGTAGTGTGCATCTCCTTGATTGATTGCGTGTTGACAAGTCACAAATAAAACCTGATTATGTATCTATTCGAGGATTTGATAATACAACAAAGCAACCGCTCGGTGTAATCACTTTACCTATTATAGCTGGGGTGGTTACTTTGCAAACTCCTATGATTCATATCATGCCTTATGATCTTTCATATAATATTCTTTTAGGCAGACTATGGATTCATAAGATGAATGCAGTTCCTTTAACCCTTAATTTCCTAATGAAATATGTCTATAACAATAAAATTTATCAAGTTGAAGTAGACCTCGAGCCTGAAAGTCACTCAAGCACCTTGAAAAAGGAGCTACAAGTCCTCTGGAAACATTGATTCCAACATCCAACATAGACCCTCTTGAAGTTAAACAAAACAATGAGGAATCAGTGTCTAAATTATTTGGTGATGATTGGTGATCCTTAGAATTCACACCATCATTTATGGGCGAATACATATTCACAAAAAAAAAATGAGAAACAAGACCAACCAACCATTAGGTCAACACACAGCACGAAAGACCTTTCGAAAGCATCTTCCTCCAATACTTTAGACAAAGAAGAAAACCACACAACAACCTTTGATGAACACAAGAATGAACAACCACCTGATCCACAAGCAATGAAAAAGCTTTATGGAAACTTAGGTTATGAGTTTATGAAACAACTTGGATATAGTGGAAAAGGATGTGGTTCTAACAAACAAGGTATCTGCAACCCTATTGATCCTATCAAACAAAAAACAACTCATGGTCTTGGCTATTGTCGCGTAATAGAGATCGCCAAACCCTCACTCAACATCAAAAGTCCCACACAACATACTCCTTAACCGTCGACACTAGTAGTCTTGAACATCATTCCTTCCCAAACATCAAACAAACAACTACACCTTCACTTAATGTCAATGCCATCTCGCAAAACGTTCATGATTTGAATATGTTAGATTTTCTACCCTCCTCTAATGGAGAGAATAAAATCTCGCAATCTCAAGAGCCTTGTGTAAGTATGACATCTACTTCTAAGCAAGATGTATCTTTGACACAAATCAAAAAACCACCTTCTACCATTGATCAAGAGGGTATTTTGTTGAGACTCCTCCAAGATCGCTTGATCACCCTCCCTCCTAGAACTTGCAAGAAATTCTCTTACAAGACTTCATTCTACGCCTATCATAGAGTTCATGGTCACTCCACTAATGAATGCAAATATTTGAGTCATAAAATCCAACAATTTTAGGAATTTGGTATTCTTCCTTCTATGGGGGCATCTAATTCCTCTAATTGATATTGATTTTCACTCTTGCATGCATCATTTCGGCTCACCTTTATTTTGCACTAAGTGGGGGAAAGGGGTTCTATAGCTTTGTCCTCGTATGTCACTTGTGGTTGCCTCCTTTGGCTAGTCGTTAACCTTTCATGAATACATTAGAGCAAGCTTGGGATGTGGACGACATGCCTTAAGTTGGCTCGCATGTGACATACTATCTTTTTCATGACACATAGCTTGTCAGAAACATATGACTTGGCATACGGCTTTCTGAGTAAGTTCTCATATCCTCTTCTTCTACTTTAAAGAAATTTCTCTTAGTATTGGTGCATGCAACCGCTTTAAAGTGGGGGCATACATCACCACTCACATTTCATTGTGTGATTTTTTTCTTCTTAGGATGTGTCCTTTTCTTGGTGGAGTCATTGGGCTTGATTCCCTCTAAGAGCGTGATACTTCTTTTTCACTTATCCTCTGTTGGAAACATTAAACACAATGTTCCCTAAGATGAAACCTTGCACAAACTAAGAAAAATCCCTTTGAATATTCCTTACACTACTTTGCATTAACAAAGTCTATGAGGGTCAAGCATACAAAGTTTTTCTTACCTCATAGAGCTTGAAAATCATTTTCCTTTGTGGTGCCTTATTAAATTTATCAGGAGGTATAACTTTGGTATGGTTGAGCGGGAAGTCCAAATGTTCCAAGGTGCAACTTTCCCCATAGCCACCTATGTGTTTTGTGAATGCATACCAACTGGTGTATGTACTTCACCTTTTGGGATTTCTCACCCTGCGAATGACCAAAAGTTCCATGGCCCTAGAGTGAGTATGCTTTTGGGATTTCTCACCCGATGGACAACCAAGAGTTCCATCGCCCCAGAGTGAGTATGCATTTGTTTTTCTGAACAAACAACCTAGATCTAATCCACAACTAGTTGGACAAATGATCGAAGCTTTTCATTTTCATCTTTCTCTTTCTTGTTGTTGCATGATTATGTATCTTATTGGTTTGACTTAGGATCTTGGATCCCGGGGGCTTGCACAACCTCCTTTGATCTTTGTCATTCTTTGTCATTTTCATTTGAACACTTAGATATCACTTGCATGTCTACTTTAGTGTGATTTTGAAGCAAGTTCATCCTCTCACTAAAGTGGGGGCTTAATGCACCATAGAAAAATGGACCTCTTGCTTGATACAGGATAATTCATGATAAATTGACTTAATGAGGCCTTGATTCAGGTGTTGTGAGGCATTTTATGCTTCCACACTAGGTCTTGGACCCTTGCAAATTGAATAAAATGCTTCTAAGGATGTCTTGTAAAGGTGTTGTAAGATACTTTCATACTTTTGTAGACTTAATGAACCCACTTCTCCCTAATTCAACATTATAAAATGTATTTAAATACATCTTCACATCAATCTAGAAGGTTTTTGAATTAAACTTAATGATAAACTAGTGTTGTAATGTGTTTTGCACATTCACATTGGTTCTTGTGCCTTCCCAGGCTATGTGGACCTCATTTTAGTGTTGTGAAGTGTATTTAATCACATTTTCACATTTATTTCTATGTCCCAAGCCCTATTTGACATTTACATCATCACTAACAGTCCCTTATTAACCCATATTATGCATCCTGAGGCTTTATTTGATAAAATACCCGACTAAGTTGCAATTTAAACCTTATTTCCTTATCTCCTAGCTTCTTAGCTGTTAGAATGGCCCCTGTGGGAACCATTCACCATGAATGTAAAATTAGTCCCATCTAGGTGGGATCCATTCGCCATGTGTGGAAAATTAGTCCCATTTGGTCCAATTTTGACTTTTGAGCAAGAAAAAGTGAAATTTAAGTTTATTATTACTTCATGTCAGCCTATGATGAGGTATTAACTGGTTAAATAGGTGAAATTCCTATAAATATAAGTCTTTTAACCCTAATTCATATCTCTTATCATTATTCATCCATCAATCTTCCATCTCAAGTCAACCAACTTAGGGTTTTATCATTTCAAGGCATTAAGATATCAATTTTTAGACATTCAAGGGTAGATCCTTCATGTTTTGCTGCAGAATTTCAAAATAAAACATCATGGAAAGGTAATCAACTCCATTATTGCATGTTTCATTTCATTCTTTCATCAGTTTGGTTTAATTACCTAAAAGGGGTTTGACCAAAGCAAACCCCCATGCCCTAACATTCAACATCTCTCTCTCTTGTCTTGTTTGTTTGCAGATTTAGGACTCTTGGAAGTTTGGAAATAATTGAAGATCAAGCTGAAATTTTTCTCAAGTCTTTTCCTCATTCAACAAGTCAAAAATAGCAACAAAAACCCATTTTTAGACCCGTAAATCATAGTTTCAGAAGCGAGCACCTGTAGGAAGTCAAAGTGTAGATCGAAAGCTTCAGATTCCACTTTTTAAAATAAAAAAATTCAAAAGTGGACTCATTCGCTATGAGTGGAAAATGAGTCCCATTCCAGGGTCAATTTTGAGTTTTCTACATTTTTGGGTACCCTTTTGTGAAAAACGGGTTTCAGCTCAGTTTTGCAGAACTGGGACTAATTCACCCAGAATGGTGAATGAGTCCCTCTAGGGCTAAAAATTAGCATCAACAACATTTAAAATTTCATTTCCAGCCTTCTTCAACATCTTAGGTACATACTTTTAGTTTGGTTCATTTCTATTAAGTTTTGCATTCATTTCTAGTTGATTTTGCATTACATAATGTGTTTTCAAACATCACATTGTTCTTAGGTTTTACATTCATAATCTCTCAAATATTTCATTTAGTTGCATTCATATCATTCCATTTTGTCTAGAAAATATCACATTACATAATTTGAGTGAAATAGCTAGATTCTTTGGCCCTCCTTTCTCCTTTTAGGTGATAAACCCTAGAAGTGCTACAAAGTCCTAAAGTGCCAAAAATATACGGTTCACTATGGTTTAACCTTGCATGGATCTTTTGGTGACCAAGTTTTTTTTCTCAATATTTAGTTATTTTTGCATACCTTTCCTAATTGTACAAGGTTCCAACAAGAAAACATCATGCTTAATTTATCCATTAACTTTGTTGATGTAAAATTGTATCAAGATTGACAATCTCATATATTTAGCATTATATTCAACTATAGATCTTTTTCTTTTTAATTTATCAATTGAGTGAAATAAATTCCCTTCCATGTTTCTCATAGTGGGTTACAAAGTAATTAGTAAATTCCTTTCAATTGAGTATCTAACAATTATTTCAACCCATCATCTATTGGTACCACTCATAAGGTTTAAATTCTAAATTTAGTGAGGTTATGTCAACCAATACATTCTTTGGTCTCTTATGAAGATTAAAATATTGTTCCATGAGACTTATCCATGTAGTTACATCTATTCTATCAAACTAATGAATATTTATTTTTGGTATGTTTAATTTTGGACATTGAAATATTCCTTGTTTTTATTTGTGATGTACCTACCTAGGTGGCTTGGTTGGGGCTTAAATTAGGATATTTAAGCCTATCTAAAACCTTATTTAAAGATGTTTCAAATGGGTAAAATAAATTATCCTTGATAAAATTTACCACTATTTCACATCCTAATGGAAAATTTCCCTCAAATTTAGGTGGTGGAAAGTAAAGAGAGTCGCTATACTTAGTATTTGTAGAAAATTTATTTCATCCAAAAGATGACATGAATTTTGATGTCTTTAGTTTTTGAACTTTAAATTTGTATAAGTAGAGGAAGGAAGTACATAGTGCAAGTTGTAATCATAAAAAATTTAAACATGGTATATAAGATTCAAATACGATGTCTATTATTTGATCAAAATTCGAGCACTAATTTATGAATTTTTTTTTACTTACAATTAGAAACTATAAAGAACTAACCCTACTTAATTTCTTAAGAGCTTTGAAAATGTAATTTAAAATAAATCTAAAAAGTGTTCCCTATAAATAAATTTCATAAAAAATCATGAAATCACAATAAATTACTCAAAACCAATCATAGATTGCTAATATTTTTATTGTAGCTTCCTTAGATATATTACTCAAAACCTTAAAAATTATATTCAAATTCACAATAGTTTGTAAGTTATGGTAAAGACAAAATCCTAGTCCAAATCATTGCTTTGATAACACTTATTAGGATATTTTTTTGAAATAAATAAAAAAATCAATGAAATAATAGACCATTTCAAAGG
This sequence comes from Sequoia sempervirens, assembly GCA_007258455.2. Taxonomy (NCBI): domain Eukaryota; kingdom Viridiplantae; phylum Streptophyta; class Pinopsida; order Cupressales; family Cupressaceae; genus Sequoia; species Sequoia sempervirens. The sequence goes on from VDFB02271358.1 coordinate 296,951,839, forward strand.
AGTGACCTCAAAAGAATTCGAATATGAGAATATGAAATTAATCTTACAACTTATGATGGTTTTTAAGATCCTTCATCTTCCTTATAATTGTAATTAGTTAAGGATGTACCCCTCCATTCTAATTAGGTTGGCCTAAAGAATTAATTAGAATTAATATATGATAATACTAGCAGTTGCATATAGTGACATGCAACGATGAGCTGATAGGCAGAGGGGTAGTTCAAATGGAAAAGATGTGTACACACATAGAAGGAATTAAGAATATGATACATACATATCTGCACAGAGGGAATGGTAAGCTGTATTTTAAGTGTTATATGGAACATTGATATCACTATTGATCGCAGTGACTAACAATGCCATCTATAGATTTGGATGTATGTCATAGTAAATGCAAACACCATTGATACATATTTACACATTCTTGGAATGATAAGCCATATTTTGAGTGTTATATGGAACATTGATGCCATGATTGTTTGCAGTGATGGACACTATATTTCCCCTATGTGCAGATTTGTATGTAATAGTAGATGCAAACATGAATGATACATATTGATCCCTATGTATTTTATGGAACGTTGATGCAACCATTGATCTAGATGGGAAAACCCACAAAACAAAAAAATTCATAGTAACAAACCAATGCAAAACCATCACCACAAAATGCGAACCATAAATTTAGCAATTTTGGTTTTAACAAACAATATAGTATTTTCTAAACAACAACTTCAACAGTGACCCAAATGAAAAAACCTACAAAATAGAAGAATTCACAATAACAAACCCATGCAAGAAAAAACAAAAATAACCCTACACATGAAAAAAATTATTTTCCAACAATGCCTTGTCGAAAATAGCATAAACTATTTTATTGCCTTCCAACCATTGCCACTATATGGAAACCATAAATGAAACAATATAGATATTTCCTTGCAACCATCATGACTACATGGGAACCATAAATGAAACAATATTGGTAAAGCCACAAAATGAAAATCAACAATGCCCTATGGAAAATAACATAAACTGCCAAAGAACAATATTGGTTTCAACAACACCTTATTGAAAATGCAACAATATAGCCAAAACTAGAGAACACCAATAAACAATGCCTTATGGAAAACAACATAAACTATATATCATCAACTATTTTATTGCGTTGCAACCATCGCCACAAAATGGAAGCCATAAATGAAAAAATATTGGTTTCAACAATGACCTAGATGAAGAATCCCACAAAACAAAAGAATTCACAGTAACAAACCCATGTAAATAAATAAATAAAACCTCGAATGTGAACAAATTTATTTCCCAACAGTGCCTTTTATGAAAATAGCATAAACTGTTTTGTTGCCTTCCAACCATCGCCACTATATGGAAACCATAAATGAAACAATATAGCTATTGCCTTGCAACCATCGCGACTACATGAGAACCATAAATGAAACAATATTGGTAAAGCCATAGAACAACAATCAACAATGCCCTATAGAAAATAACATAAACTTCTAGAGAACAAAATTGGTTTCAACAACACCTTATCAGAAATGAAACAATATAGCCAAATCTAGAGAATAATAGTGAACAATGTCTTATGGATAATAACATAAACTGTATAACATCTTATATTTTATTGCATTGTGACCGTCACCACAAAACACGAACCATAAATGAAACAATATTGGCTTCAACAATGACCGAGATGAAAAAACCCACAAAATAGAAGAATTCGTAGTAACAAACCCATGCAAAAAAACAAAATAACCCCGCACATGGACAAATTTTTTTTTCAACAATATAACCAAAGCTTTGTAAACAATGCCTTAGAAAAAATAACATAAACTGTTTAATTGTCTTGCAACAATCGACACCACAAGGAAACCATAAATGAAAAAATATTGGTTTCAACAATGTCGTAGACAACAATATAATTCATAGTAACAAACCCATGCAAAAAATAAAATAAAATAACCCTGCACCCAAACAATTTTTTTTCAACAACACCTTATCGAAAATGAAACAATATAGTCAAAGCTAGAGAACAACAGTCAACAATGCCTTATGGATAACAACATAAACTGTATAACATTTAGTATTTGATTGCATTCCAACCATTACTACAAAACACGAACCATAAATGAAACAATATTGGTTTCAACAGTGACCCAAATGAGAAAATCTACAAAATAGAAGAATTCACAGTAACAAACCCATTCAAAAAAACCAAAATAACCCCGCACACAAACAAATTCTTTTTTCAACAGTACCTTATCGAAAATGAAACAATATAGCCAAAGCTTTGTAAATAATTCTTTAGCGAAAATAACATAAATTGTTTAATTGTCTTGCAACCATTGACACCACATGGAAACCATAAATGAAACAATATTGGTTTCAACAGTGTTGTAGATGACAATAGAATTCATAGTAACAAACCCATGCAAAAAAATAAATGAAATAACCCCACACCCGAACAAATTCTTTTTCAACAACACCTTATCGAAAATGAAACAATATAGTCAAAGCTAGAGAACAACAGTCAACAATGCCTTATGAATAACAACATAAATTGTATAACATTTAGTATTTTATTGCATTCTGACCATTCCCACAAAACATGAACCATAAATGAAATCCATAGAATAGAAGATTTCATATTAATAAATCTATGCAAAAAAAAAAAAACCCCCGCACACAGAAAAATTATTCTTTCAACAATACCTTATCAAAAATGAAACAATATAGCCAAAGCTAGAGAACAACAATCAACAATGTTTTATGGAAAGCAACATAAAATGTATAACATTAACTATTTTATTGCATTGCAACCATTGCCACAAAATGAAAGCCATAAATGAAACAAAATTGGTTTCAACAGTGACCTAGATGGAAAAACCCACAAAATAAAAGAATTCACAATAACAAACCCATACAAAACCATCACCACAAAACACGAACCATAAATGAAACAATATTGGTTTCAACAGTGACCCAAATGAAAAAATGAAACAATATAGCCAAAGCTAGAGAACAACAATCAACAATGCTTTATGGAAAGCAACATAAAATGTATAACATTAACTATTTTATTGCATTGCAACCATTGCCACAAAATGGAAGCCATAAATGAAACAAAATTGGTTTCAACAGTGACCTAGATGGAAAAACCCACAAAATAAAAGAATTCACAATAACAAACCCATACAAAACCATCACCACAAAACACGAACCATAAATGAAACAATATTGGTTTCAACAGTGACCCAAATGAAAAAACCCACAAAACAGAAGAATTCATAGTAACAAACCAATGCAAAAAAAACAATATTGTCTTGCAACCATCACGACTACATGGAAACCATAAATGAAACAATATTGGTAAAGCCACGAAACAACAATCAACAATTCCCTATAGAAAATAACATAAATTGTTTTTGAAATACTCTACAAAGGGTTTTTTCAATATGCACCTCTTCCCACTTGCTTTAAAGGGGTTTCCCAAATGTACCTCTTCCCACTTGCTTCAAATGCACCTCTTCCCGCTTGCTTTCTCTCGATTCCCTTCTTTCTCCAACGATTGCAAAAAAAAGGGAAAAAAATTATTAGAGCCGAGACTTTTGTATTGCTTTTGCAACCATCACCCCATGCAAAAAACACAAAATAACCTCCAACCACCTTCATAGAAGCTCGACAACGGATGATCCAACTTGCACTTTCACAGAAACTTTCCCTCCTCGCTTAGAGCTCTGATAGCAGGTAAAGCCACAAAACAACACCCAACAATACCTTATCGAAAATTGCGTAGACATTCGCTATATTTTCTGAGGTTTTAAATGGGAGGTCTTATTACAACCATCGCCACTATATAGAATCCATACAACAATTAATGTTGATGTTAGTCAACGTTTAGTTTTGCTAGCCTTCTCTATTGACGCGCCAAACACTTTAATATAAAAAATGGATAAAATCCACCACCTTTTTTCCAACTGGAAGCCGGACGCCAGAAGGGTTAAAAACTGGGAAGACTGACGAAAATTCTGGGCAAAGTGCACACTTATAGCCTATCTACTAATTAAGAATTTTTTAAAAAGTATTATCTTCCCAAATAATTGTACTTATTCCATTAATTTAATTTAATCAACCTAATCCTTTCTCGAAATATTGTTTTCCTTTTCAAAAGCATGTGAGGCGCTGGTTACCTCAAGTTAAAACATTAATATCGATTTCAATATCAATCATAAGAGTTCATGATCGCTAAAATACAAACAATCGTGGCCAACATCCTCTCTGCCACCAGAGATGTCAAGTAGACAAATTAATTGCACAAGATACACAAACTCGGCAAATGATGAAAACAATGTGTGGGTTCTCAAGGTTGTGTTGAGTGGTGTCCTCCCTCTCGACGTCTTCATACATGATTCCAAAAGCAGAATTTAACCTAACTCAATCGAGATATTATCCAAGCAAAATTGAAAAGTACGTTGTTGTGGAATTTAGGTACAGACCAAAAGGAAAGAAAAAGAGTACAGAGAGGTCTTGCGTGGGGAGAACTGAGTCGTCTAGGAAAAGGTATTGTTCTGGTGGCTTCCTCCTTCGTGTCCAAATCAATTGACAAATTATTAGCGGACATGCTACTCCCACGTTATGCGCATAATGGTGGCCAATCTTTCCACCGTCCCGCATAAAAGTGGAGCCCTCGCAGAGGTTACTGTTGTGCAACGATAAGTTATATAAATCGACTTCACTCCCTCACAATTCACATTTCAAATCATTTGAACTGCGAAATCTAGTAGTGAAGGAAGGACGGTCACAATGTTTGGTGTGCATTTCTTATTCGGCATCTTCGGTTTGTATACTCTCTTCTCTTCATCTCTATTCACCTGCTTAGCAATCGATCGTCGGCCATTTGGATTCTCATTTATTTGTGTGCTGCTTGTGTAGGAAATATCACTGGACTTACTCTGTTTTTGGTGCCCGTGTAAGTTAAGCCGAAGCTTTAGCTGTTAAGTTTTTCTTCCTCCTTTTTCAGTTCATAAATGCAGATCACTCATCTTCTTTCTTGTTTTTGGCTGCAGGATTACGTTCTGGAAGATTTTAAAGATGAAATCAACGGATCAGTTTTCTGGGATTCCGTATATTTCTACGCTTTTGAATTGCTTGCTGTCTGCATGGTATGGCCTGCCATTTATATCGCCTAACAACATCCTTGTGAGTACAATCAATGGAACCGGATCTGTCATCGAATTGTGCTACGTTATTGTCTTTCTGTTCTATATCCGGGACAATAAATACAGGGTAAGTTTTCATTAAGCCACAATTTTATCCTCTTTCATGAATTTTTGAAGTTTGTCGGTGTAGGTTATTGAGATTATTTTGATGAAACAGGTGAAAATATTCGGGCTTCTGGTGATGGTGTTGACGGTGTTTGGAATAATCGCTGCGGTTTCCTATTTTGCACTGCACGGAAACGCAAGAAAATTGTTATGTGGTTTGGCTGCCGCCTTCTTCTCTATCTGTATGTATGCATCTCCGCTCTCCATTATGGTAAGAACTCCCATTTCCTGTCAAAAATACCGTATTTAGTAGTATCGGTGTCCATGCAATAAAGTTGATTGATACATATAACTGTATACTACAAATTATAGATTCGTTCTTACATTCTGTACATACTGCATTATGTTTGGAGCATTCTACAGAGATAAATATTTTTTTCTGTAATGATGTTTTTGCAGAGGGTGGTGATTAAGACGAAGAGCGTGAAGTACATGCCTTTCTTTCTGTCTTTATTTGTATTTCTGTGCGGGACATCGTGGTTTGTGTTTGGGCTTACCGGCGGCGATCTATTCATAGCAGTAAGTGATATAATTTTATGTGTGGCTTGAGTAGGTATTAGAAATTGGTTTGGTATTAAATTGGTGGGTGTTTGACAGGTGCCGAATGGAGTTGGAAGTGTACTGGGAGCGATGCAGCTGATTTTGTATGCCATTTATAAAGACTGGAAGAGTATTGGCAAGAAATCAACATCAAGTCCTCCAGAGGGAAAGCAAGTGGGTGAAAGTGAAATGGAAATGGGTTACCCTCGCCCCAACGGCATTGCTGCCAAAGGAAATGTCATTCAAAGTGAAAATAAGATGAACGGTGTTTGAATGCAGCTGACATAACGGAAAGCAACCTAAAGTGGTGGCACCGTGTCACTGTGTTCTCTCTCTCTGTACAGATGTATTTTCTCGATTATCGTTTGGATATAAAATAACTGAATTTTGATCTTAGTTGGCAGGCTCTTTTAACAGTAGTCAGAATATGGTGCATACTTCGAGCAAGTTTTTAAAACATACACAGGAGACAAGCGAATTGCCAAGAAAATCAAAACGCAATGAGCAAAATTTAAAAAGTAGAGAAACAAAAGACAAACTGAATTTAGTCTAGTTTATGGGATGAGTAAAAGAGTAACAAGTTAAATATAATGATCCAAAAATTTAGATAAGATCTTTGATTAAAAAGTTTTGTTGTTTTGTTTAATTTCTTTTTTTTCAGATAAGGTGGTTAAATTGTCTATTTTCAAGTTGTTTTCAAATTTGATAGGGTTGTCAATATAGACTATGCATTCATAATATAGCATCATTAAGTTTTCACCACACCTATGTTTATCAATCACTTCTTAAATATTATCCACCTATCAATATCAATTTAAAATGATGGATATTGTTAATTCATTTCAAATTTCTAATCATGAAACATACAATCATATAACATTAATTGTCTACATACTTAATTATCAAATAGATTTTTCCTTGTAACTGTCCAAATCCAATCAATTTTTAAAAGTTGTTTTGTATTCAAAAATATCTGGAAAGTGATATTCCATCTCGAAAAAAATCTTGTTTTTTTTTAACTTCCAAATCCTATCAACAATAACGTTAGTACTCGCCTGCCCAACAATTAACTCCTATCAATAATATTTAAATAATGCTTACATGAGGGCTTAAATTTGATGGCTTTAGGTATCTTTTATTTAAAATTATTTTAATATATATTTAATTTGTGTATAAAATTATTTTTTATATAAAATTATAATAATAAAATGTCTTGATATTTTTTAAGACAAATTTGAGTAAATAATCGTCATAAAAAATGTGTTTGAGATGTAGGAATCACTATCAGATTTAGTTCAATAAGTCTTAAAAATCACACATAGAAAATGTAGAATTTGACTTAGATGTTTTTCCAGTAACCTTTAAGAAGTTAGCATAAGCCAAGAAGATTTTTTCTAGGAACCTAACTAATGTGTAGATCTCCTTTTAATAAATAAATAAATAAACTTAAGATTACTAGATATATATTTGTTAAGAAAATTTAATTTATTAATATATATTGATTTGTAAGATTTTTAATTCATTATGACATTAAATATATATTTTAAATTAATTAATTGGTTTTAGGCTTTGATTTTTTAAAGAATTAATTTTGGAAAAAGATTATTTAAAAAATATTTTTTAATTTCATAAAATATATTAGAGCAAGTTTTATGTTAGAAAAAATATAATTTAATAATGTAAGGTATCAATCTTTATATTTCATTTTTATGTGAAGGAAGGTTCAACACCCCAATCAATACTTTCATTTTTTTATTTCATTTCATAAGCTACAAATAATAATATGAATTTTGTCTATCAAAGAAAAAAAAGAAACATTAGTTTTTGAAAAAATCATGTATTTATCATATTCTACAAGAAAACAAGGGAAGCCACAACTGACTGACATTATTTATTGACAATTTGGGCACTTCTAATGGAGTTGAAAATGTAGTGTTTGTGAAACCTTATTAGTCAATAGATTTTTTTCTATGAGTTTTAAGTCTTAAAAAAAAAATTCTTATGATAAAAGTTCAAAATTGTGGACCACACTTCTATAAAGGAATTGACCAACAAAAAATATAATTTTTCAATTTAGACCATGATGTGATATTTATCTTTTAAATTTTAAAGTGATATAGAACTCTTAATGTAGTTAATGTTTATAGTTTTTTTTAACTTTTAAAATAAGTTGGCAATATTTTTTTATAATTAAAAAAAAAATTAAGATAATTATTTTAATTATTAAAAAAATTGAAAAAAGTGAGGTTGATGGAATGTCACAAAAAATAAAGTACTTTAAAAAAATCACTTAAATAACTTTAAAATATAGTACATAGAAAGAAATTTTTAACTTTTAATGAATATTTATTTTTTAATATTTTAAAATAGTCAAATTTACCCAAAATACAATAGTTTTGACATGATATCAACTTTTGTTTTTTTTTTAATAATTAAAAAGAAAAAATAATATCATCTTAAAGAAGATTCTATCCTCTATGAATAGCATTTTTTTTATTGAAATATTTTTGAATAATTTTCCAATTTTTGATCAATCTCATGTTTAATTATAATAACCTTGGAATAATAATATTTTCATATTTTCATGAAAGCGCCCTTGGTTGGAAAATTTTGGTGTCAAAATAAATTTTTGTTCAACTTGTCACAAAAGAGGGGTTAGGCTATCACATAGATAATTTTAGGAAAAAATGTTTGAATGGAACTCTTTCAACCAAAAATAATTTAATTGAAACATTGCACATTAATTCAACCTAGTTTAAAAATTTTAAAATTAAATTACCTCAATTTAATATTTTACATTGAAACAATTTGCCAAAAACTCATTGTGTTATGTAGGTGCCAAGTAGTTTCTTGCACCTAGTGTAAGTGCTAGATATGTATACTTGAAATTTTATTAATTTTAATACACATGTTATTGGTATAGATAATAAGTGCTTATCAACATGCTATCTATTTTAAAATTAAATTAAGGATATTTTATGATTGATGATGAGATGTACCTAACTTTTTAATATCCATTTTAATTTGTAAGGGAGAAAAGATAGTATTTCACTCTTTTTTCATATATTTTTGCAGTTCCTTTGGGCCTTATCCTATATATGATATTTTGATGCTCAACTTGGTTTATTTTGAGAATAAGTTGATCAAAATTTGAAATGTACCAATCCTTAGCCTACCCCAACTCCAAGTGGTCCAAACCAATTCATTTCGTAATCAATATTTACCCTAGACTAGACTTTGTGCATGAACCTAGTATTGGACATGAGCCTACCCATGACCTTTTCCTCCTAATACAAATTAAAGCATACCCTTTTGCCTAATTCAACCACTATTAATTGACCAACACAATAACAAGATAACACTCAGATCAGGTGTTAGAAAATGTATCACATGGGCGCTTAATGAATAGTGCATCACATTTTGAGATTCTAGTACATTGGTTGAGTAGTGTTCATATGTTCACTCATGCAATGTTTTGTATCTCACACCTTGATCTACATTTATTGGAGATTCATTGATTCCAATCGACACCAGTACATCTTTGACAAAGTTTATAACTTTGGCATGCTTTAGGAGTTCTTCATCATCATGTTCCTATCATTAAGGGACATATTTTCAGGTCTTAAATCCTTCTCTTTCTCTTTTTGAAGATGTGTTTTTATTTCCCATTGGGTTTTTCTCCTTTACTCCACTTTATGAGAATGTATTGTACATTGGTACCTAACATTGCCTCTGCTGAGACCCATTTCTATCTAGTTGAACTTTTGTGATCTCCTCAAGTATCACTTAAAGGGGGGTGTTAGTGTGAATAATTAATCTATTCACTATACTTAAGTGTACTTAGGTTGATGAGGTTAGAGAACATTTTGTCTAATTTAATGTGCAACCTCTAAGCCTCTAGAGGTTGCCAAGTTGTTTGGTAAACCTCATGCACATACCTTTTGAGTTTGGAAGACTTTCTCTATCACCTCAAATGTCACTCAACAATATTGCATATTATTCATTTGTGCTTGTCTTTTATATCCTAGATTGATGCAGGAGCATCGAGGGGTACTAAAAATCTTGCACCGCAAAAAATATTGCAAATTTATTTTTGTTATTTTCAATAAGGGCTAATGTGTGTGGAAAATAAATATTTTAATTTGCAATAATGTGATTTTCCCTTTTGGTGATATGTAAATGTAATTTTTGAGGAAATATGTTGAGGTAAATCTTTCTAAGGCATAATTGGGAAAATATCCTTTTGGGCATCCCATTCTTGGTGGGGAATACTTGAGGTGCATGTTCTTGCATGTTTGTACCACAAGATTTGCATGTTGTTGCATGTCTATGTTTGGAGCCGTTAGAGCTGCTGGGAATCAAAGAAGGTGTCATAATTGGCTAAATTTCATTGTCCATGGTTTAGGTTTCCATGTGAAGTCTGTTGATGCAAAAAATGGCAAGGTAACAAATTTTATGGGAAACTCAGTTAATTTGGGGACCAATTGCGCTAAACTGAGTGACATCTAGATTTTTAAAGAAGCTGAATTATTCTGTAATTGGGGTTTTGGAATGGGAAAATGAAGGAGATATAAAAAATAAAATCTAACTAAGGCAATGCACCGAGATTTAGATGTAATGCATGATAAATCTATCTTTCAGATGTGATTTAAGGGCATGTTCAATAATCTGCTATGTCCCAAAATAACATAAATCAAAGATGAAAACCTGAATAATTTATTCAATGAAATAAAATAATTCTCACACACATTTACTGAAAAGAAAAGTCAAAGACATGGACTGAATCAGTAAACTTGTATTTATATCATAGAAGTACTGCAAATAAACAATTTAGGACAATAATGGCATAGTATAACGTTTTATCAAATAACCTAAGAAAAGAGAAAGTCTGAACAATGGCACAGTCTGAGAGTCTTATACAATAATCTAAAAGCAATAAAAAAGGTTTGGTGTCTTTCCCCTAATTTTTATGTATCTTTCAAACTCATTTTTGAAAGGAATAAGTAGTATATATAAATAAAAATCCCACCACCTAGTAGGTCAATAACAGTAAAGATTCGATCATTATGAACGAAGATACACAAAGAAATTATTCCACTCGGTCGTTGCAACAGAAAATATTTGAGCCATAGAACATGGTCACCTTTGAAATAGATGCATCCCCTCTGAATGATGGAAGCGGTCCCAAAAAAACCCTATACATACATGTGTCATTCACCTACGACAAAAGTTAGAACATGTGGCAACCTGGTGGGGCACACAGCTCAAGTGCTTTCTCCTTCCCTTTGATAGAATCCTCACGGAGGAGACACATGGCGGTAGGTCGGGGCCCACGGTTCATACCTCCCTACTTGTAAAGAAAACTTGCATAGTGAAGACACATGGATGCATCCTCTACTACTGGTGTTGATTGTGGGGTCTGCAAAAAGTGTACGTGGATGGATGCAACGTGGCACACGAATGGGGCCTGATTGAAAAGCAAAGGGATGTAGCTTTGAAGTGCTCATGGTGTTGACACATGGAAGCATGGTTGGAGTCATTAGAAAAGTGAAGGAAGAAACTTCTACAAAGAGCCCCTAGTGGGCATGTGGCGACAGTGGATGAAGCTCTTCAAAAAGGGGCTTGATGATATTCAAATAGATGGGGTGCGGGCCAATAATTAGCAAAAAGGAAAAACCACCAGGAGGGAGCTCTATGAATTTTATGTTCACAAATTTTGGTGACTACCAGGGGCATTTCGCTTGCAAAATGAGAAACCAAAAAAATTTCTAGTTCACAGACCAGAGTCCTATCCATGGGGCAACACAATTTAAAGCTTGGAGAGAGTGGTCTATAGAGGCAACCAGTCGTTCTTAGATGCCGTCAATATGTCATTTAGATTCTCTTGCACTCTGCGTAGATCGATCATTTCTTTGTATGGCAGCGTCATGGATATACCGACCCAAGACTCGAGTTGGAAGAGCAATTGTGCTATCGAATGAGTGACTCCCTCAATATTTTCTACAGTAAGGGGCTGACTAAAGCTCTAGAAAGTGGATGTGTCCTGCTGCTTCTCTTCAATCTTTACCGCAATTTGCTCTGTTGTGGCCACTGATTCATCTGCAAGAAATAGGGAGGGTAATCCCATCTGAGTAAGCTGGGAGAACCTAGCTCACATGTTATTCATGGTTCAATCCAGTGTGGCAGCGCACTCACTAGCATGGAGGATGGTTACGTGGTAGTGGATGAACCTATTTGTTTTTATGGCAACAAATTTTTGGTCCCTGATCCCTACGTTTGTTGAGTGTTCATCCAGAACCATGTATAGATTATCCAACATTTTTTTTTGCCTCTGAAACCTTTTCTACAATGGATTGTGGGAACTGATCAATCACTCCATGAACTTAATTGGAAAAACTAGTTGCCTCCACCATGAATTGGAGCATCGACTGGAGAGTTAGGTAGAAGGCATTGACCTTTTCCTAGTAGGAAACATATAGCAACTAGGCTACTTGGAGGAGGTCTGACTAGGTAGCAGTGGCCTAGGAAAGACTCTTCAAAGAGGCAATCTCTGCATCCCTTGAACTAGCATCCTGTGTCAGTTCAACAATCCTTTCTTTTGTGGCCAAAAGTTGTCCCTATAGGGTTCTCAATTTTGTGGACCAATTTTCTTTGGCCCAGTTTTTGTTTGGTGATTTTGTTTCAAGGGAAGACTTCATCTCCTAGACCTCATTCTCCAATTGAGCCTTTTGGTCCTCAAAGTCTGCATCCTTCTGCTGCATTTACTACTCTAATTGAGCACATTGATGGTCAAACTCCTCACTCTTTCGTTACATTTACTATTTCGCTCGAGCCAATTGCTCCTGATTTTATTGGTTTTTCGTTGAAGCTCGACAATAAGGTTGGGATCATATGATTGGAACTTTGCAAGTTCCTCTCAAAGTTTAGCCTGCTCTATCTGTGCTTTCTCTGATAAGCATGAAAATTCTTCATCTCTTGCTTTGTCCTTTGCCATCAGGACCTCGATTCTTTCCTTGACAACTTTCAACTCTTCTTCCCTCTTCTTTAGTTGGCAACCAAACTTGAGGAAGTCGGTGGTCACCAATCGCTATGTCTCCTCCATGAGCTCAAATTTTTCTTGTGGTTGGGCTATGCTTACATCGAGTCCAATGGCATACATGTTGTAATCATCAGGTTGCATCTCTCCTTGTGGTTTGATGACGATCAAATACATGGTTATAAAATGTAGTGATTGTTGAGCCTCATTGAAAATAGTCTACACCTTTGGCTCAACCAGCTTTTTGGCATACTTGAACTTTTGCTTCTAGATCTTGATAGCCCATGCTTTCTTTGTTTTAATGTCCTCTGACATAAACTCTGTTGGTAACCTAATGAGTCCACCTACAAAAGGTGCACTAGGAGGAAGGGCGAAAGGGAACAAGAGGGTAGTGGTTCTAGGTGATTTCTTCCTCAAAATATTGACTGTTTGTGGGGAGAATAGAGGAATATACCAAAGTATTCAATTTGTGAACCAACAGGAGGACTCAAGGGAAGCACTAGCAGAAGTGGAGTCATGGCGAATTTCATCTGTTTGGTGGACTGGGTTGAGGCAAATATAAAAGTAACAATATGGGCATCAATGGTGGTTGCAGAGGAAAAAGATGAAGCGATGGTGGATGCAGACTGGGCCAAAGCGAAAGGTGGAAAGGTCCATGGAGGAGTAAAGGAAAATGGCCCCGCTTGGGAGAACTGTGAGAAATCTCCTATGACCATTGTAGTAGAAGTGAAGAAGGAAGGGTCGTCACTTGAAGTGAGGGGCGCCATAGATACAAGAAGAGAAACTAAGAATTGTGAAACAAGAGAAGAGGGAGCAAAAGTTACCTGTTGTTTAGATGATTACGGTCCCTGACTCGCTGTAGGCTCTTGGATTGATGCGGCCTCTCACAAACTCTCTCCAGAAACTGCTTGTATGTGTTGTCATTTGACGAGTGGTGAGTCTTCCAACTCTATGCTCTCCAACTATTGTTGTGAGGTTGTTTTGGTTCTCTTTGTGGTCTAGGTGTGAGTCAGCAAGGTCCTCACACACAACATGTTCACTTGCACATTTGAAGAAACTTTGCTAGGCTACTTCATCACCTTCTCTTTTGGCTACATTGGGGCCGTTTGTACTTCTATTTCCTTCTCCTTTCCCTTCTCGGTATATGTTTTGGCCTCCTCTGGGTCGCTATCCTCATCATCACTTGCGTCGAAATCAATATGAGCATCATTCCATAATTTATTGAATCTTTCATCTGTCTCTACACTCTAATAAGGGGCATCGAGGCGCTAGATTTCTTGTTGGTAAACCTAGAAATACATAATCCTTTCTTCGCTCTAGTTGAAACTCCTCATCAAATTATTGCGAAGAGTGGCCCCTATTTGATGCTTCTCATTATACTTTGCTGATCGGAAGTAGAAATTAAGCCATGGTGGCCGACTATCTTCAGTTGGAATATGATCTAGGTCCACCAACAGGTCATCCTCATCCTTTAGTGGGTTTTGCCACTTCTCCCAATAAGGTCGGGGGTTGTGTGTTACCTTGATATGTTCATTTGGCAAGTCATTGTCAAGGTTGTAATGTCATTTGTCAAAAATCCATACTAGCCCCAAATGAGCCAGCTTTGCCTCTAGCAACTTATGTGACTTCTTCTTGGCCATAACCACCATTTTAAAGCCCAGTGGGAAAATGAAAAAAATCCCTTCTTCTTGGTTGGTCCCCTATAAAAGGTATAGTCAATAAGTGATACTTTTCAGAACATTTCGAGGGCCAACACCCAATTTGTGATACATGTCGGAAGCTAGAATGGTTCCTCGATAAAGTCATGCATTTGAATGAATGTGAAATCTTTTCTCAGAAACCAATTGCAGTTCAGAGTAAAATTATGCATATACTCCATCTGGTATGAGATGATTTGGTAAAGACCCCCATCCTCATTCAAACCTTACAAAATTAGAGTTAAGAAATAATCTGAAAATGCATAATAATCATAAGTTGAGGAGAGGAGAGGAGTCCATATAGAAACTAGCCTTATTCTTCCCTTTTCATCAAATATAACCAACTTCACATGTTTTTTGAAGAATTTTGGGTTATGATGCGAAAAAATATAGGCAAGGAAAGAAGGGAATCTGAACCTTTGCTGTGTTTTGTATTCCCTTATTTGGCTCAAGATCTCCTCAACTATGAATTCAACAAAGTTATACTAGAAAATGGAATGGTGCCTACGCAATTGGAACCCAATGCCCAATTGAAACTCCTAAACATATTTGTAGGTCTACGAGGAAAGCATTGTGTGCCATCAAAATCCATGGAGGCTTTTTCTGATCTTCCTTGGACCTTTTGGTTTCTTTGTCATAAGAATCCAGAGCCAACTTTCTGGTTCTCCATATTTCCTCTCATTTTGCTGGAGTGAATGCCTCCATCCTGTCCACTTTGGAGCTTTGTTCAGGGATGCATAGCATGTTCGAGATAGCTTCTGGAAATACATTAACTCTCAGCTCTCAGCCCTTGATAATGTTGGTATCCAGGTTGAAATGATTAATGGCCCCATCAACTAGCTCCGAGAAATAGTGCACAAACGAGACCATACGTATTGTGGAAGCTCGATGAACCATTCCTTTTGTGCCAAAGAATTTGGGTCACTAATTTTATTCATCCTTTCACAGGCCACCTCCCTAAGAGTCTTAGGGTTCTTTTCGAGGATGAGATCATGAATTTTACCCCATTCATCCTTTATTTGGCTTTGGTCTCAGTGGGTTTTTTGCTTTTCTGTGACCCGTGTATTTACCCACTCTGTCTTCTTTGGTATCCCAGAAGAAGCATAAGAGACGTATTCAAATATATAGGGAGCTAATGTTGCATGCATGACATCAAGCAAACTCTACATTACCTCTCCTTGCATTTCTGCTTGAGAACTTTTAGCTATTTTCCTTAGGTTGTAGATTTTTGCTATGTTGAAATTTTCTACAATTCACTTTGTCTATGTCTGTGCTCAAAACCCTTTTGTCTCGGTAGCGTACTCAAGAAGATTTCACAATGTTAACCTCTTGCATGCAATACTTAACTTATTTCTTTCTTGGGGTAGCCAACAACAGTTGCCTTTTAGCATTAAATTTGGCATGTACTGCCATCTCTTTTGCTTGTCCAAAATGAATTCCTTGCCATTTTGAAATGATAAAAATTGATAATAAAATTTGGTAATGATGTCCTATGGCATGATTTCCTTGGAAATTGAGCTGGAAAATGAAGGTGGCCTAAGCTTTCGCATGCTTTGGAAATCAATATCCCAAAAGGAATGATTAAGCCAAATATGTGATGAGTGTTTGAAAAGATATGTGTTCTTCCTTGGAGTTTGAGAAGCACTTGCAGCATACCACCTCAACACCTGACTATATAGATTATCACTGAGGACTACCACCAACTTATGCTAATTAATTAGCTCTTATTAATTTTGCACACAACAAATCGTACATAGTAGACACAACTGGGTAGGAAATTCGAGCAAGCTTTGGTGGGATTTTTGAGTTGGTACTCAATTAGAATCATGCTTATGGCATGCAACTACCTCGCATATCTTGGCTATTTCTATAAATAGGTGCTAAGAAAATAGCAAAATCACACTTAACAATTAGAAAGAATTGGTATTTGGCGATTGGCTAGAATTATCGTTAGGCAGTTGAGTAGAATTTGCATTTTTGTAGAGGGTATCATTACAAAGCTATGTCACGCTTTCGACTAATTTATCAACACAAGTGAATTTAAGTATTTTTAACTAAAAATTAATTTTTTTCAAACATATGATCTTGTAAGATTCATTCTAGCTAAGTTATATATGTCCACAACTTTTCCAACTAAAATTGTTGGCTAAATGAATATTTAGCACCACTTTGAGTCCAATTTACCAAATTTTTGTTTTTGAAAAACTTGATGTTTCGAAAACTTCTACTTGTGTAAAAAACATTTTTTTAAATTATAAAAATACCCTTTTGTAGATCCATAAGTTTAGGTTTCAAAAATGTATATATTTTAATAGTTTAATTATTATTTATATTTTCTTTTTTTATTTTTACTAAATGTAGGTTATCAACACAAAACATTAGGTGGATTACCATGTCAAGGAAAAATAGTAAAACTTGTTAGAAAAATTTGGAAAAAATATGATGCCATAGACAAAATAATCTATATCAAGATTGTATTTTTTTTTTCTATTTTAGATGAAGAATTAATATGAAAGTTGATGTCTACTTGAAATGTAACTAAATTTTAATACACGGGTATTTTAATATTTATTTAAAAATATATATTTATCAAAATTGGAAATAAATATATCCATGCCCTAAAGTTTCAAGTTATAAATACACACAAAAAAATTGAAGGAAAAAAAATTAATTTACTATATAAAGATTAACGTTTCATGGAACTTCATTTTTCAACATTATATAAGTAACTAAATTAGAGTGTTAATTTATAAAAAATGTAATCAAATAATTTTTTTATTTTTTTGAAAATATACAAACATAAAATATACTAAAAAATAAATATTTTATTAGTTTACATCATTTCAAAATTCATAACATATATATCACTTTTTAGTGGTTCAAGTTTAAAAGTTGGATTAGTGTTGGTTGATTCCTTTATAAAAGTGTGGCACAACTTTGTACTTTTACCCTAGAGCTAGACTTAGGTGGTTGTGCAGAGGCTAGTACCATGAATATCCCCATTAGACTAGTTTGCAACAAGTCCCAGATAACATTCTTAGGCAAAATCTCAAATAGACGACTAAAGACAATGACCAAGAATAAGCATTCATTGGCCATAGTAGCGATGAAGTATGTTCTAGGGAGGGACTGCATTGAATATGAGGATAAGTACAGAGTCAACACTGACATCTATTCTCACTTTATCACGTCTATGCTTGATATTTATGTCCCCAATCCACTGATTCTTCGCCTCGTGTTGGAAATATTCTCAAAGAAGTACCTTGGAGGCCTCGACGATGTGGTGGTGAATGTTGTGTTTGGTTTGGTGCTTCCAACAATGAGTGACTTTTGCAAGTATATTGAAGAGGATGAAGTAGTATCATGGATACTATTCCTGAATGGGTTCTACATCCAGTCACATGAAGAGCATTGTCAAAGGGTGACCCGTGCTTCCACTTTCTATTTCACTGCTACAATGTGATGCCCTTCTATGACGTTGAATGGTACACCAACTTTAGGAACCTGGTGTTCCCTCCACCACTTGCCATTGATCCTATGAATGCTATTGTTGTTGCTTCCATTGCTTCTGCTCAAGACTAAAAAATTTGTATTTTTTAAGAAATCAACCCTTTGTTAATCCATTTTTTGTATATATACCTGGAAAAAGGTTTTACCATAGATATATGAAGAAGTTGTAGAATATATAGATATAATTTTTAAACATATGGCCTCAGAGCCATTTGGACAATGCATTTATCAATTCGTATATATATAATGAATATACCACTTATACTATACTTCCTGTCTCCTTTTCTTGTAGTTCTATAATATGGGTTCTCTTAAATTTTGCATATGGGTATTGTTTAAATTTTCCACACATATGCTTTCATTTCAATTTTCTACATATGAGTTTGTTTTTTTTGCTTCATGGGTTGCATTTATTTCTCTCTACTTTTGCACTATGGATTTTATCTATTTTCTTGCTTCCTTATAGTGTGGATTTTATTGAAAGACCGGCCAACAAAAAACATGAAGGAAAAAAGAATTACACTACTTACATATTTACACTATTAGAACAAAAGTGAAGCTTAATTAAATAATTTTAGGTGAATTTTGTTAATCAGAATACCCAATGCTTCTTGCTCCATGTTTTCTAATTCAAATGTGTTGTGTTGTTTGCACTAAATTATCCTAAATGGGCCTTCCCATATATTGTCGAACTTTCCATGTTGGCCAGGCTTCGCAGCCCTTTCATTGAACTTTAATACTAGGTCTCCACACTTTAGACCTTGGTCGAAAGTTTTCTTATCAAACCATCTTTTAACCAACTGATGGAAGTTAGACATGGATATTAGGGAATTTTCCCTTTTTTGTTGTACCTCCAGCAACTCAGCCAACTGAACCTTCATGGTGTCATTTTCTTCAATTTCCAGAGACTTGAGTAGTTGTAGCACAGGAATCTTAAATGAGATAGGCAATAACACTTCTTTTCTATACACTAGCTCATACAACAAAGTCTTCAGGACTTGTTTGAGAGTTATGCGGTATGCTCAGAGTGTTGCCATTCTCTCTAATGTTCCAACCTGATCCTTTTGATGAGTTGGACTATTTTTTTGTTAGTCAACTTGGTCAGGTTGTTCCCCTAAGGGTAGTAATTTGATGACATTTTCAAGAATATTCCATGCACAAGTGTGAATTGACATACCTTAGAGCCTAGGAAAACTTTGGAATTGTTAGAGATGATGGTCTTTAGTGGGCTAAATCTCATTATTAGTCCCTGAAGGAAGTCCACAATCTCCACCTCCATCACATTCTTTAGGGGTATGGCTTCGGTCCACCTGGTAAAGTAGTCCTTGGCCATGAGGATCCATTTGTGTCTGACTCTGGAGGTGTGATTGATCATCCTGATGAAATCAAGGCCCCATTGTGTGAATGACTCATCAACCACTATTAGGTTGAGAGGTATTGCATAGTTTTTCCTCCTTGGTGTGAAGAATTGGCATTCCTTGCAGGCTTTCACCAAAGAATATGAGTCATTGAATAACATGGGCTAGAAGTACCTAGCGCACATGATTTTGATGGTGGTGGCCTTTGTAGAGAAGTGTCCACCTGTGGGACTGTTGTGGAAAGTGTCAAGGATCTTCTTTGCTTGTTCCATGGTGACACACCACAATAGAACTCCATTGAAGTTCCTTTTAAATAGGACTCCTTCAATGAGTGTGTATTCATTGTTATGCAGTTGGTAGAATCTTCTTTTCTAAGAAGGAAGACCCAGTAGGTATTTTTTGGTATGCATGAATCTCACTCTGTCTGCTAGCCAACAACCTTCAGACTCAAACTCATTTGTTAGAACCAGCTCTGGTTGCTCTTCTTCAACTGCCATTTCCTTGTCGTGCACTAGATATTCACACAGTCCTCTTCCTCAGACAGTCTTTGTAGGCTTGAACTCAATGTCATATTAAAGGACCAATTGGCCCTCTTTTTGGTGATTTCTCCTTCCATGATGTATTCCCACACACTAGAATGTGTGACATAAACAATCACCTTATTGCAAGATATAAGATGTCAAAACTTCTTGAGTCCCTTTACAATTGCGAACGCTTGCCTCTCGATGAAGTTGTAATTCATCTCATATTCCTTTAAGGTTTGGGAGTGAAATGCTATCAGATGTTCTCCCTTTCCTTCATCATCCTTCTGAGTTAAGACAGTAGCAATGTTGGATTTTCTACTGAATACATACATTATGAAGTCCTTCATTTGGATTAACCAACATAGGAGTTGAGGAAATAGCATGCTTAACCTTCTCAAAGGATTTTCTAGCTTCTTTTTTCCATTTGAATAATTGATCCTTTCTCAACATCAGGGTGATTGGTCTAATTATTCCTACAAAATCAGAAATAAATTTGCTTACAAAGTTCACTTTTCCCCAAAAATATTGGACTCCTTTCTTGTTGACCAGTAGGGGAAACTCTTTGATTTACTTTACCCACTCAAGGTCAATTGTAACTCCTTTGGACACTACATGTCCCAATAATTTTCCTTGTGGCACTCCGAAAACACATTTTTTTAGGTTTAGGGATACCCCGAACTTATAGCATTTTTTGAAAACCATCTCTAGGTGATCAAAATGATCATCATTAGATTTTGAGAACACAATCAGATCATCCAAATAGATTAGGATAATCTTGTTGATAAATTCCTCGAAAGGGATATCATTTTCCTGCTGGAAAGTGGCTCCCACATTTGAGAAGTTGAAAGATATTTTAGAATATACAAAAGTTCCCCACTTGGTAGTGAACATTTTTTTGTGTCAGTCTTCTTCTTTGACCTGCATCTGGTTGTAATTGGAGAAGCCATCTAGTAGAGAAAACATTTTGGATCCTGCCACTGTTTGCAATATTGACTCCATGGAAGGCAGTGGGTAGTGGTCCTTTAGGGATGCTCTGTTTAGGTCTTGAAATTCAACACATAGGTGGATCTATCCATTCTTATTTTGGACAGAAACTAGGTTGGATACCCAAGTGCTATGTTTGATCAAGAAGGTGATCTAGGACTAAATTAGCTTTGTCAACTCTCACGCCATCAAGGCTTCAATCTTTGGATTTACTGGCCTCTGCTTCTGGTAGATAGGTTTTGCACCTTTGGTAAGCTTTATGGTATGTTGGATGATGTCAGGATAATATCCCTTAAGGTCATCATAAGACCAGGCCACTACTTCTTTATACTTCTTGCATAAGTTGATGAGTAGGTTTCTTTATCATGATGCAAGACATCCTTCCCGAATTTGAGTTTTCTTCCATCTCTGACCTAAAAGTCTGCATAGTTTCTTTTGTCTACCACAAAATTTATTTTTCCATTCCTTGCATCATCACAATCAAATAGGTTTTTGAGAGTGACCAACCCCTTGGGAAGATTGTTGGACCTCAGCTAAATGATTTGTCTGTCTTAGAAATATTTAGTAGGAGTTGGTCGAAAAACTCTCTTGACTACTAAATGAATGAAGCAATGTGTTTATCACTCTCAAATATTTGCAAGCTCTGATCATTATCTAGAATCATCGGTCTGAATTTCGCTTGTACAGAGTGTTTGTTATGAATTAGGTTGGAGGTAGAATCGAACTGATATTCGATTGTAGCCATGTGATCCACATTAGCATTTTATTTTTGGGGCACTTTCTAGATGTTGAAGGCTTTGAAACCCTCAATTAGGTCCCATAATCTATGTCTGTAGGATCTCATGTGAACATTATTTTCCATAGAGATCTCTCAGACTTGATCGACCACTAGTTTAGAGTCCCCAAAAACCATTATTTGCTTCATGCCCATCTACTTTGCAAGGCTTAGACCTTGCACTAGGCCCTCATACTCAACCTCATTGTTCGAACAAGAAAAATAGAAATGGATGGACCAAACCATCTTCTCATTGAGTGGGGATGTCAAGCATATCTCGGCTCCTGTGCCAACTTTGCATCTTGCTCCATCGAAGTGCAACCTCCATAGCTTTGAGGCTTGATAGATTTTGAATTCCTTTATGACCTTCAAAATCTCTTGATCTTCGTCATAGATGACATAAGTCCCCAACCCAGTAGCGTGATAGTTGTCAAAAGGATCAACATCTATGTATTCGCTCAAGAGAACTTCCTTTGAATCTTTCTAGTCTCTAGTCACTTTTTCATCATCTAGCAGCTTAGTGCAATATGTTTCCTCTTTGCTAAAAGAGGTATGGGCAGCCTCAAAGTTGATCATGACTTCATCGCCACATGTTTTGAATGTAGAGGTTTGGATATTATCTTCATTTTATCTTCGTTCTTGGTCCTTAGGATCAAGTGTGACCAATCCAAAGAAAGATACCCACCTATCTTCAAAGTGAATTCACGGGATAGGTAGAGGCCAAATATGGGAGGAACATCTATGATCATAGTATCTTGTGGAACTATGATGCTAGGGCAGGAGAGCAGAGTCAAGGGTAGGTCTTTGATGACACCTACTATTTCAACTTTGTTCCCATCAAGCTGCATAACCCCTCTTTTTAAAGGTTTATAGATAAGTCCTAAGGCTTCAGCTATCTGCTTGGGCATGACTGTGGTGCTAGCACCAGAGTCGATCATGGAATTATGTAGTAGTTTCTTCCCCACAATAAGAGTTACGAAAAAGGATTTCAATTTTAGCTTATCTCTAACCTCGGTGGAGGCTTTCTTTGTGCTATTTGTGAGGAATTTGGCAAGAGGTGATGGATCAATGGCGTTTCCCTTAAGTGATTGATCCATCGACTGAATGATTGGATCTTCCTAGAGAGATTTCTGCAGCAATGTCTTCTGCTCCAGAATAGCTAAGATATCCCAAAGGGACACATTAGTGGATGATTTTTTAATTTTTTTTACCACATTGAATGATGGTGGATTCGAAGGCTTTTGCTCCTTAGCTTTGGTTACAACAATTTCCCTTCATGGCTAGCATTGTTGTGTAACTATGGAGGTACTAAGATTCTGGTTAGAGGCACTTTTGGACTACAGATTCACTGGTTGCAAAGTGACTGGTTCACCTGTGAATCTCCTCTTTGAGCGAGCGTTGTAATTAGACTACACTTGTGAGGTTTTTGATGTGGAGGCATCATTTGCAAACACTGCTTCTTCTTCTTCCATCCATGAGAGGAGCATGTGATTAGGAGCAATATCTATTTCTTGCTCCAAGGACATCCTTTACATTTATGTAGTGAGTACCACATTTTCCATTTGCAGAGAGGCATACACATAACCTCCATGGTCTGGCGTCATGCCTTGGATGCGTTGTTCTGCCACCTTTTGTTGTAGATTAGTTTCAGGGCATATGTGCATCACCATAGGGTAAGCACTAGAGGTTGATGTCATCAACTAAATTATTTTTCCCTACTATCAGCTCTCTACTCGAGCTTGGGTGAGCACCCTACATCAGAGTAGGTACTAGCACTATTTGATTAGTTATTTGTGCCTACGAATTGGTGTGTGAGCCTCTATGGAATTGATTTTCCTGGTAGGAAGATCATCTGCCTTTATAATTTTGATAGGTTGGCTTTGGAGGTGCAGACTGGTTCCGCTTAATGACAGTTATTTCATTGGTGATGGTTCGCAACATTTCCTCTACATTACTCATCTCGTACTTTGAAGAGCTAAATGTGGAAGAAACATTCTGTGGTGCACTCAGATATGTGTACATGAATTGAGGATGTGTGGGAACACTAGTAGATGGAATCTACTAGGTAGGAATTGATGTTTCAGGAAATATAGGAATGATGGGCCGATGCGGCAACTTCCCAGTGTCTATCAGATTGTTCTCTGCCTTGACTGCAATGTTTTATGCATCTGGTAGAGTGGTTTTGCTGAGAGATTAGATCATCATTGGGATTTTAGTGTTGATGTATTTCAAGTAGAACATGAACACCAACTCAGCCGGTGAGCAGATAGCAGCTTGAATTCCCTTTCAAGTTATATGGAACCAGGTGTTGAAATCAGTCATGGATTCATATGGGGCCCACTTTATGATTGATAACTAATGGTATTGCGAAGACCTATCTCCATCATTCAAGAATATTTTATAGAAAGGGTCTCCAAGTTGATCTTAGGTAGCAATGGTGTTAACTTGTAGAGTGTGGTACCAATCCAACACTTTCCCCCTGAAAGAGGTTGCAAGCAACCTCAGTGCTATATGTTGGTTAGTAACTTCATGCACCAAACACACGTTTTCCAAATCTTGTAGATGTTTATATGGTGTTCTTGAGCCATCTCTAGTAAATTTAGGTATAGGTTTTAGAGTAGAGATCGGGATAGGGACCCAAATGACGGGTACTACTAGTGCTACAAGGGGACTTCTGGCATCCCATACCACATAATTTCTATTAGTGATGGGAAACATGGTTAGCGGAGGGGGAAAAACATTCACTAGCTAGGTTGCAACTTGAAATGTTCCTAGTGGTGGCACTAACAAACCAGAGTTATACGTTGTTTGGGATCTAGTAACAGGTTAATGGCTCATACACCCACTTTAGGTTTAGGTACATTTAAGTAGTCCCACCAGGCATGCTAGAAAAATAAACTAGTGATGCTAAAAAATTGGCAAGGTAACAACCTTTATGGGAAACTCAATTAATGAGGGGACCAATTGCGCTAAATTGAGTGACCTACAAATTTTTAAAGAAGTCGGCTTCTTCTATAATTGGGGTTTTGGAATGGTAAAATGAAGGAGATATAAAAAATAAAATCTAACTAAGGAAATGCATTAAGAATTAGATGTAAGGCATGATAAATCTATCTTTCAGATGTGATTTAAGGGCTTGTTCAACAATCTACTATGTCCCAAAATAACAAAATCAAAGATTCATGAAAACCTAAATAATTTATTCAATGACATAAAATAATTCACACACATTTAATGAAAAGAAGAGTCAAAGAAATGGTATGAACTAGTAAACTTGTATTTAAATAATAGGAGTACTGCAAATAAACAATTCAGAACAATAATGGCATAGTATAATGTTTTATCAAATAGCCTAAGAAAATAGAAAGGGCAAACAATGGCATGGTCTAAGAGTCTTATACAATAATCTAAAAGCAATACAAAAGGCCTAGTGTCTTTCCCCTAATTTTTCTATATCTTCCAAACTCACTTTTAGAAGGAAGAAGTAGTATATATAGATAAAAATTCCACCACCTGGTAGGCTAATAACAAAAAATATTTGATCATTTTGAACGAATATACCTAGAGCAATGATTCCCCTTGATTGTTGCAATAGAAAAGATTTGAGCCATAGAACATGGTTGAATTTGAAATAGATGCATCCCCTCTGAATGATGGCAGTGGTCCCAAAAAAACCTTATGTAGAAATGTGTCATTCACCTATGATGGTAGTTAGAACATGTGGCAACCTGGCGGGGCACGTTGCTCCCTCTCTCCTTCCCTTTAATAGAATCCCCATGGAAGAGACATGTGGCAACAAGTCAAGGCCCACAGTTCATACTCCCTCCTTACAATGAAAACGTGCATAGTGAAGACATGTGGAGACATCTTCTACTATTGGCGCTAACTGTGGGGTCTGCAAAAAGTGTACACCGATGGATGCGACGTGGCACACAGACGGGGCCCGATTGAAAAGTGAAGGGAAGCAACTTTGAAGTTCTCATGGTGTTGACACGTGGAAGCATGGCAGGAGCTATTAGAATCTAGTGAAGGAAGAAACATCTACGAAGAGCACCTAGTGGGCACGTGGCAGCAGCGGATGAAGCTCTTCAAAAAGGGGCTTGATGATATTCAAATAGATGGGGTGTGGGCTGGTACTTAGCAAAAAATAAAAACCACAAAGAGGGAGCTCGAGGAATTTTATGTCCACAAAGTCTATGTAAGCATTGAATAATTTTATTATTTTTATGATTATTTCTCCAAATGGGATGTGGGTTTTCCAAGGAGGTGTTTTTCTTGTGGTTTTGGAAAACTATAGTGGTTTTCTCATTCTAAAACTTCTATATTATTATAACTTGTCATTTGGGGAGATGGCTTTGGGATTTTTTTATAGGTGAGATGAGAAGATGATGTCAGATTGAAAAGAGGATTTGAAGACTCCATTGTTTCATATTTCTATTTGCATAAAAGCACATGTTTTAGGGAACTAGTGAGCTCCACATTTTGGAAGATAGCAGCCTAGTGAAATCCATGTGAAGGGAGCTTGAGAGCTTTAGCTGAAAGAAGATTGAAAGAGACCAAGAAGATATTTTTCTTATAGGTTTGAAGGTGTACTATAGAAGAAAGAATCGATTGATGATTTCATGGCTTGTTTGCAACATTGATTTCTAATGATGAATGCAGGTTGAAGGAGCTAGAATCTTGTGATAAAAGTTGGATTGAAGGAGATCAATTTGGGATTGATCCTTCTTCTTTTGTAATGGTTTTTCATCAGCCTATGTTGCTACAAAATAACGTACTTTAGTTATGCTTTGTTGTTGTATCAATTCATGAGTTTTTGAATGAGAAACATGAGACCTTACTTACAAATTTTTGGTGTTGATTTAAACAATTTATAAGTTTCATTTTTAGTTTGTTGCAAGTATATGAATGGGGTTTGGTTTCTTACTTCATCAGTGGTATCAAAGTGGGAGTTCTTGAGTTTGCAGGAAGAAGCACCGATGTGAGATAGTTTGCACCAAGACCTATGGTTGTGTGTGTGATTTGCATGTAGATAGATCATCGAACATGAGGCAGTCTATACTAGAGAGGACGAGAAGGGTCATTAGGAGACCCATAAGAATTTTATTTTGGGAACAATATTGGGAAGAAGTGGAAAATAGGAAGTATTGTGAAGGATTTGAAAAGCTCCATACTAAAGTAAATATATTGGAAAGGAAGATTAAAGAGGAAGTGAGAACGTGGGATGAGAGACATGGGAAGAAGAAAATTTTCATTAAAGAGGACAACAAAGAGAAGAATATAAATAAAAGTTATTGCAACCATTTTGTAGGGGTAGCCCACACAAATGGAGAAGATAATGAGGTGCAAGTTTCAATGATAGCATGTGAATGGAGTGCATTATGTTTAAAGTGGATGAAGAAGGTTTGCAATCAAAAATTGTGAACATGGATGGTCCTAAGTTTGATGAGTGGGTTGGTGAGGAATAGGAAGATATCATGTTGAAAGAAGAGATGGAAATAATCAACAAGTTATTGGAAGGAGAACTGATGAAAAAACATGAAGAGGAGTTTGAAAAACTTGTCATTGAAGGTGAGAAGATGGATGTTGCAGCAAAGAATAAGGAAAAATATGTTGGGACAGCGAACAACAATGAGGTAAATTTTAATTTTGAATTAGTTGTGATGATTCTATACCTTGTTTTTTGAAATTAGAAGAGGATGTCAAGCAAGAAGAGAGTA
This sequence comes from Sequoia sempervirens, assembly GCA_007258455.2. NCBI lineage: Eukaryota > Viridiplantae > Streptophyta > Pinopsida > Cupressales > Cupressaceae > Sequoia > Sequoia sempervirens. The sequence goes on from VDFB02271358.1 coordinate 296,979,319, forward strand.
TGCAAATGGAAATTTTTAATTTCCATGGAGTAGTAAATGCATATTTGTATAAGGATATAGTACTTAGATTTTGATTGTTGTTTGGATAATACATATTTGAACATAGAATTTATAGATGTTGCAAGTGAAACTTGGTAGAGGTGGTTGGTTTGTGGTGGGTTGAATTCTACAAGAGCAAAGGGGAGAATATATGGTATTAGGAGGAGGAGGATGGTACATTTTGGATACAAGTCTATGAGAGGAAAGAAGAATGGAGCTTGTAGAGTTGCCAGAGGAGGAGGTTGCTTGTTATAGCTAAGTGTTGGAAGAGGAGAAAGAAGACTCAATCATAGGTACCAAATTCAATGATGGAGTTTATTTTGGATTGTTTACAATCTAAAAGGGTAGTACTACCACTCAACTCCATTTTGTGAATACATATTCACAAAATTTTTCCTACCCCAAGTGTCTAATGAAAGAGCATCTAGAGGTACTAACAATCTTGCATCACCAAAAATATTTCTAATTTATTTTTGTTCTTTTCAATAAGGGCTAATATGTGTGGAAAATAAATATTTTAATTTTCAATAATGTGATTTTCCCTTGTGTTGATATGTAAATGCATTTTTTTGGAGGAAATGTGTTGAAGTAAATTTTTCTAAGGCATAATTGAGAAAATACTCCTTTTGGGCATCCCATTCTTGGTGGGGACCACTTGGGGTGCATTTTCTTGCATGTTAAATTGTATTCCTTGCATGCAATTTCATGTTTATGCCACAAGCTTTGCATGTTTCTGCATGTTTGTGCCATAAGCTTTGCATGTTGTATGTTCGTATTTGGAGCCATCGAAGCCATAGGGAATCAAAGAATATGTCATAATTGACCAAATTTGATTGGCCATCAATTAGGTACCCATGTGAAGACCATGCGAACATTGATTAATTTTATTATTTTTATGATTATTTCTCCAAATGAGATGTGGGTTTTCTAAGGAGGTGTTTTTCTTGTGGTTTTCTCATTGTATAACTTTTGTATGATGATGCCTTTTCATTTGGGGAGATATCTTTGGGATTTTTTGTAGGTGAGATGGGAAGATGCTGCCATATTGAAGAGAGTATTTGAAGACTCCATTGTTGTAGATTTCTATTTGCATAGAAGGCCATATTTTAGGGAGCTAGTGAGCACATTTTGGAAGATAGTGAGCTAGTGAAGTCCATGTGAAAATAGCTTGAGATCTTCAATTGAAAGAAGGTTGAAAGAGACGATGAAGAAAATTTTTTTGCAGGTTTGAAGGTGTACTACAGTAGAAAGAATATTGATGATTTCATGGTTTGTTTGCAATAGTGATTTCTAATGATGAATGTAGTTTGAAGGAGCTAGAATCCTGTGAAAGAAGTTGGATTGGAGGAGATCAATTTGGGATTGATTCTTTCTATTTTGTATCAGTCATATTTCATATTTGTAATGGTTTTTCATCAGCCTATGTGGCTTCAAAATAATGTACTTTAGTTTTCTTTGTTTTTGTATCAATTCATGAGTTTTTGAATGAGAAACACAAGACCTTACTTGGAGATTTTTGGTGTTGATTTAAACAATTTAAGTAGCATTTTTAAATTTTTTTGAGTATCTAAATGATGGTTGAATCTTACTTCATCATAGGTTCTCCTAATTTCTCATACTACATAGGTACTTAGATGTTATTAAAACTCAAGCAAAGGGGTATTGGGTAAATGGAAATATATCAATTCATTTTAAAATTCTACTAGGTTTGATTGAAATTTTAGTATCATATGAATTTCAAATCATATTACTATAAAATTTTATGATATTTTCCAAATAATGAGTCAATACATTTTCCTCTATGAAATTTCAAGTCTAAAAACACTAGTCTTATATATAAAAGCTCAAAATTGTGTCACACTTTTAAAAAGGAAATGACATCAAAATTATAAATTTCCAATTTAGACCATTAAAAGTATTTATGTTTTAAATTTTAAAAAGATATAAGATAATGAAATATGGAACTCTTAATGTAGTTTATGTTTATAATTTTTTTTAAATAAGTTAGATATATATATATATATATATATTTTAAATAAGAGAATTATTTTAATTACTAAAAAAATTGAAAAAAGTGAGGTTAAGTGAGAGAGCCCGAGAGATATAGATAGAGGGAGATATGGAGAGATGGAGATATAGGGAGATAGGGAGATAGAGGTAGAGATATATGGATATAAAGAGATAGAGAGTGGATGAGTGAGAGGGAGATATAGATAAATAGATAGATAGAGATATAGAGTATGAAAAATGGAGTGAATGATAGAGAGAAGTAGAGAGAATCAAGTATATGTAGAGAGGGAAAGGGAGAGATGGAGAGATAGAGATAAAGGAAATGATAGAGAAAAGTAATTGTGAGGGATGGAGAGATACAAAGTGATATAGAGATAGAGAGAGGGGGGAGATAGAGATAGAGATAGGGAGGAGACTAGGGAGTGTGTGTGTGTGTGTGTGTGTGTGTGTGTGTGTGTGTGTGTGTGTGTGTTATGAGTGAGAGAGAGGTGTATGGAGATAGAGATATCTATAAATAGATCTAGAGAGGAAGGGAGATAAATAGAGATAGGATAGAGAAGTAGAGAGATATATAAAGAGGGAGTGATAGAGCAAGAGGAAGAGAAAGGGAGAGAAAGGGATATAAATAGGAAGAGATAGTGAAGATAGATATAGTTTGGGAAAGATAGAGGGGGAAAAAGAGATATTTAGATGAAAAGGAGAGGAAGAGGGAAAGATGGAGATAGAGATAGGGAGATAAATATATAGAGAAGGATAGAGGGAGATATGGAAGGAGAGAGGAAGAGGGAAATATAGAGATAGAAAGAGGGAGATACAAAAAGAGGGAGAGAATTGGAGAGATAAAGAGATAAATATAGAGAAAGGAAGTCACATATAAAGAGAGGTAGAGAGAGGGAGAGATATAGGAGTAAAGAGATAGAGAGATAAGGAAATATAGATAAAGAGAGAGAGAGAGATGAGAAATATGGAGAGATAGAGATAGGGGAGGGAGATAAAGAGGGAAAATAAAGATATAGATATAGGGGATTAGAATATGTGTGTTCTCTCCTTAGCAGTGCAATGAGTTAGATAAGTAAGAGGTAGCCCACAATTTCTTTTTTCACCACTAAATTAGAGTATATGGTTGATACACATGCCTCTAAGGAGGAGATATGGTTATAGAGACTTTGTATGGGTATTAGTTTTGATTATAGAATAGTTAGAATTGATTATGATAGTTAGAGTGGAAACTGTTTAGATAGGAATACATGATACCATTATCATACTAAGAATGTTGATGTTTAGTACCATTTTATGTGAGAGATGGTGAGGAATGGTAAGATATTGTTACAAAAGGTTGGTATTCACAAAAATGTTGTAGATTCTCTCATGAAGCCAATGAGAATGGAGAAATTCTCTTGGTGCAAGAAAGGTATGGGCCTTATATCTTTTACTTAATTTATTTATGTTTCTTATGGATCTATTTGATAAACCCCAATTGTATAATTACCTATTTACCATTATTATGTAGGGTACATATTGCATGTGTCTACTTTGAATTCTAATTGAGAATATATGTTCTTGCACTTTGTTATCAATAAATTATGAATTACTGTTATGTAATGGAATGAATATATGTGAAATTGATGGTTATTGAATTAGATATTCTAACTATGGAGAAAATATTGTGAAAGCATATTTTGTTGAACAATTGACTACCGTGGTGTAATGTTCCCTTTCTAGCCAGTGGTTCGAGGGACAAGGTTAGCCTATTACTATGGTTCCCATAGGCTAACAAGATGTTTAGGGGATTGTTATGATGGGTTTCAGGACTTGTTCCTTGCTACTTACTATTTTTAGTAACACCAGGGTCAGTAACGACACACTTGCAGTTCCTTGCTAAAAAAAAGAAAAGAAAAATTATTTTCAACAAAAGTCAAAGTCAAAGTCAAGTGGAAAAGTCAAAGTCAAAGTCAAGTGGAAAATTAAAGTCAAAGTCAAAGTCAAAATCAAAGGAAGATAGTTAAAGTAAAAGTAAAAAGTCAAAGTCAGGGGATAAAGATTGCAAAATATCTTATCCATGTTAGAGGATAAGGATGACAACTCAAAGGATAAGATTGACAACTCATAAAGCAAAAAAAGGAAAATCTTATCTACAAGGGATAAGGATTGAAAATATCTTATCCATAAAGGATGAGGATGACAACTCAGAGGATAAGATTGGAAACTCATAAAGGAAGAGAGAGAGCTTGATTGTGAGGGTGTGGAATATTATATAAAGGATTTTTGAAAAGGGATTTTCATTCTTGAAATCATTCAACACTTGTCTATTCTAAAGAAGCTTTGGCTTTGAAGAAGAAACCTAGGATTTCACAGTAAATTCAATGTTGGAGAATGTAGCCTCTCTTCGATTGTGCTGGTGGCTTCATACAAAGCTCATAGCTAAGCATCAATGGAGTTTATACAAGTCAGAAAGTGATTGTCTTCAAAGATTATTCAAGGGTTTTGAAGATTATTACTTGCAAATAAGAAATTTTTAAAGATAAATATCATTGAATATCTTTATTGTTGTCAATGATCTTCATCATTTGGCACATGGGGTTTTATTGTGCATAGCTGAAGAACTATCTATAGGAGTTTCCAAGGTTTGGAGTGTAGACTGCAAATAATAAGAATGTTGCTTCTAAGTAGTTTTATAGCTGTTGAGAAAGGGTATTAATTGATGTTAGCGGTCACTATTGGTAGCCACATGTGGATAATGCTTAGGCCATACTCATTCCAAGTTGGGCATGTGAATCTTTGAAATGAAACACCTAACCAATCTGCTCCAGTCTTCATCATCAAGGATGACTAAGGCAAGGCATCTAATGTGCATTAGTTTAATGTTGGAGAAACCAACATCTGATGCTAGGCATCCATAAGTGAGGGTTTGTTGTTAAGTTTTCCAAAGAAGCAATATCATTGTTTTGGATTTCAGCTATAGGATCATCTACAATGGTCTAAAATTTATTGTTCAGTCCATACATACCCCTTTAGCCTTCATTATTTGACCATATAATTCACATTGTTGAAGGAATAACTCATAAGTATGTTGTGATTAGTGTGGCATTCCACTCTTTACATCTTGTATCTGTTGTCATATTATGTTTACAGTCTGATCTAAAGTGTATCAGACCTAATATCTATGTGGTTGGACCTATCATAGTGATAATAGAATGAGATTTGAGGTTGAATGTTTAATATTAGGCCATGCTATGAAGTGTGTGTGGTTTAGAGAAAGATGTTACAAGTCTATTCCAATTACTATATCTTCAGTTATAAATCATTTTGGTATTGACGTTATTTATATTGAAAAAACCAGTGATGTATCCAGATGTTGTATATGATTGTGTAATGTGAACCATTTTATCTACTATGTCAATGCTCTAAATTTGATAAAGAGGAACATCAAACAAACTAAAAATATCAATAAAAAAATAAAATAAAATTTCCATTTTGTGGTGGGACACTTCATTGGTATCAAAGCGGTTTCCTGCCATCCTGTTGGGTTTAACCAATATTCAGTGAGTACATATCTAGAATCATTTTAGTGACCATCACTCATTAGTTTCCAATCAGTTTCAGTTATGGGTTACTTTAGTATTGAAGGAAAATCTAGGGAAGATATTGAATGAGAAGCCATCAAGCTTAGGGAAGGTTATGAATGGAAAGCTCCTCGACTCTTTGAGGACTATCAGAGTATGCTAGATGATTTTAAAGCACAATACTCTCTTAATAATTATCTAAACTTTTTTGTCACCTTGAGTCCTAGAAAGATTGCGTTGGTAAAGTATATTAGGAGGATGTATAAGGAAAAAAATTCATCTAAAGGGGCAAAATTCAGTCATGGGAAAGATGTTTTAATCAGTCTTCGGTATGATACACCCCATGGTTCAGTGCCTATTGATGGGAATAGTGTGAGTAGGTATGATGGAACCTTCAATTCATATAATGATGATGGTTCTACATCTAAATTTAATGAACAGGTTACATGACTTCCTAAAATGAGCAGGAACTAAATGAGAAGACAAAATCTATGCTCCTCATGCAAACGATTCGAGAGCCTAACCACCAATGCATGGATGAAAAGGTGAAAAAAAATGAAGAAGAAAATTCAATCACAAAAGAAGAGCCAAAGGAACAATCAACATAGTTGAAGTTCATTGAATCAACAAGTAAGGACCCAAAGAATGATTTTTATGATGTTAAGGAAAAAGAACCACTAAATGCTACTACAAGTCAAGTGAACACAATTTTATAGTGGTGATGTAGAGATTATTCTTAATTAGCCACATGAAGATTCACTTGATAATCCATTATTTGAACATAGCATTACCTCACCAACTCAACATCGTAATTGCAAGGAATCAGATTGTGAGTTGGGTGTCTTTGAAGATGTTATTGCCAAGGAACATGAAGAAACCATAAAAGGGTATGACAACGATTCTTATTTTTGTAATAGTAGTCATATTCCTTTGCATCATCATGAGATAGCAACCATTCCATGTGAGGATGATGGTTGTGTGGATTTCCCTAACAATGACACTCGAGATTAGGGTGTTAAAAAATGAATTATGTGATGCAAATTCAATCCACAAGTCTGATTTTGTGAATCAGACCTTAGAAGATGTGGACAAGACACAAGTTTTGTGTGATGGGTGGTTACAAATAGTTGAGAAGGAAAATTTATTGGCTTCCCAAGCAAAACAACATTTGCAAGAGGTCAAGGAATGTTGCAACTAGCTAGATCAAGCAAAGAAGCAGAGTGTGTCACACCATAGATCTCTAATTATTCCAAAAGAAGAACGTGTAGAAGTTGAGCATGCAAAGGAGGAGTGTCTTGAGGTAAGAAAACAAGAAGCATATACAGTTATGTGTGAACAAGAGAAGAGGTATGATTCAAAAAAAAATTATTGGTATACCTAGCTTTCGTCTTGAGACTCATGAGTTACCCCTATTTGAGAGCTCATTTAAGGTTCAAGTCCTAATGTTGGGTGGAATGGTTGATCACACACTTAGTGGATCAACCACTAATGTCATGACTATGCATGTGGATGGAAACATGGGTGAGGAAGATTTGTATTGGCTAATGAGCATTCATGACATGCTCAATGGGATGCAATCCTCTCATGTTATTGACACATTAGGGGAGTATGGTGCTACTTCACTTCTGAGATTTGTGCCAATTAATGGGAATATTTGGGAGATGGAATAAAACTATGACACAAGAACTTGGAGTTTTCCTAATGAGGAAATTCAAAGCCTTTTGACCAAGTGTCCAGATGAGAGACCATTAATTGTGACATCATTTTTGACACCTATGAGGGGTAGTCATCACATCCATAGGAGGTTTGTAGAAGATGGAGATAGGTGTTGTGATGCAACCGCTTTGAGATACTTTTATCTCCTCGTGATCGATGGATGTGAGGTTATGATGTGTTGGAATCTAGGTGGTGACAGGTTTTATACGCTAGTGCAGTTGGATCCCAATGAATTACTTCACCAATCTCAACATGGTGAAGTTTATATCAGAGTTGCACAAGGGAAGTTAGTGGGTAATGAGTATGGCAGACTTCCATTCTGGCTATGGGATCCATGGATTGATTTGGCTGGTGGATTGCTTCTTTCTTCTATTGGTGTTGACCTAGTTACAAGGTAGAATGGTATCACATTAATTATGCCACAAAATTTGGATGGGGCATTCTACGGGATGATCTAGGATCCCGACATTCAATTGAGCATTGTTCACATAGTTTGGGATCCTTCTAGTCCATCAGGATTCCTAACAGAGCTTACTGGTGACTTACACAACATTTATAGTGTACAGAGAGCCTACAATTACATTTTTGATTTACTTGTACATGAGCTGATATTGATGCAAAAATATGGTGTGCATGACTTGGATAGTTAGTATGATGTTTATCTTTGTGTAGTTGTGTTTATGCTGGCACTACAGGAGTTAGCTAGAGATGTATGGGAAATTTCATGGTTCTTCCTATGGGCCTCCAGTGGAGTGGAGTTTCTTTACAGTGGAGATTGCTTGAGGACAAGCAATTTTGGGGAGGGCAGACTGTAATGTCCCCTTTCTAGCCAGTGATTTGAGGGACAAGGTTATCCTATTACTACGGTTCTCATAAGCTAACAAGATGTTTAGGGGATCATTCTGAGGGGTTTTAGGACTTGTTCCTTGCTACTTACTATTTTTAGTAAGTAACATCAAGGTCAGTAACGACACACTTACAGTTCCTTGCTAAAAAAAAAGGAAAAATATTTTCTACAAAAATCAAAGTCAAAGTCAAAGTCAAGTGTAAAAGTCAAAGTCAAAATCAAAGGAAGACAGTCAAAGTCAAATTCAATAAAGTCAAAGTCAAAGTCAAAGTTAAAGTCAATAAAGTCAAAGTCAAAGGAAGTCAAAGTCAAAGTTAGGGGATAAGGACGATAACTCAAAATAAGGATTGTAAAATATCTTATCCATAGAGGATAAGGATCACAACTCGGAGGATAAGATTGACAACTCTTAAAGCAAAAAGGAAAATCTTATCTATAGGAGATAAGGATTGAAAATATCTTATCCACAAAGGATAAGGATGACAACTCAGAGGATAAGATTGGAAACTCATAAAGGAAGAGAGAGAACTTGATTGTGAGGGTGTGGAATATTATATAAAGAATTTTTGAAAAGGGATTTTCATTCTTGAAATCATTCAACACTTGTCTATTCTGAAGAAGCTTTGGCTTTGAAGAAGAAACCTAGGGTTTCACAGTAAATTCAATCTTGGAGAATGTAGCCTCTCTTCGATTGTGCTGGTGGCTTCATATGGAGGTCATAGCTAAGCATCAATGTATTTTATACAAATCAGAAAGTGATTGTCTTCAAAGATTGTTCAAGGGTTTTGAAGATTATTACTTGTAGATCAAAAAATTTCAGAGATATATATCATTGAATATCTTTATTGTTGTCAATGATCTTCATCATTTGGCACATGGGGTTTTATTGTGCATAGTTGAAGAACTATCTACAAGAGTTTCCAGGGTTTGGAGTGTAGACTACAGATAATAAGAACGTTGCTTCTGAGCAGTTTTATATCTATTGAGAAAGGGTTTTAATTTTTGTTAGCGGTCACTATTGGAAGCCACATGTGGATAATGCTCACGCCATACTCATTCCAAGCTGGGCATGTGAATCTTTGAAAGGAAACACCTAACCAATCTACTCCAGTCTTCATCATCAAGGATAAGGCATCCGATGTGCATAAGTTTAATGTTGGAGAAACCAACATCTGATGCTAGGCATCCATAAGTGAGAGTTTTTTGTTAAGTTTTCCAAAGAAGCAATATCATTATTTTGGCTTTCAGCTATAGGATCATCTACAACAACTAAAGTTTATAGTTCAGCCTGACATACCCCCTTCAACCTTCATTCTTTGACCATTGAAGTCACACTATTGAAGGAATAACTCATAGGTATGTTGTGATCAGTTTGGCATTCCACTCTTTACATCTTGTATCCACTATCATATGATGTTTTAATATGATCTAAAGTGTATCAGACCTGATATCTATGTATTTAGACCCTCATAGTGATAATAGAACCGTAATTGAGGTTGAATGTTTAATATTTGTTATGAAAATTTGTTGGTTATCATTACTATCTTTTGGGAAAATGTTGTGGTATTGAAAATCAATCAAAACATAGCAAATCAAACACCTAGACACCCTAAAATCAGGATTTAGCTACCTTGATACAAAGTGTTTGACAAAAACATCAAACCATCAAAACTGAAATTAATTGAGCAAATTCAATTAGTAAATATCTCAGAAGGGGAAGGATACTTCATATGTCTAGGGATTTCTCTTTCCATATGAACTTATCTTATTAAGTGCAAGATTGTACAATTGTGGCATAGAGATACCACCCTTTTTATGGTTTGGTAAGGTTAAAAAATGGTAGTAACTAGGGGTGTTTATTACATATAAATATATATTTGATGGGCATAGGTAAGATTTGTATGGAGCTTAGCTTTTGTCAAAATGAAATCAAGAATAGATATGTAGAACATGAATAAGTAGGTGGATAATATGAAGCAAGAGGCTTGTACTATTTATCAATATATCTCCATAAAAAACACTCTCTTCGAAACAAACACAAAATTAAATTGGAAAGGACATGGACATGTAAATTTTTATATAAGTTTGATGCTATATTGTTCTACATGCAGTTGGAGGCATGAAGAGCGTAAATTATTAGATTACCAAACATTTATTGGAACAAGATATTCTCTATTTAAGATACACAAAATTTATTGTTTTTGTTAAAAGGATCTTCCCTCATTAATGCATTAGCAAATATTTGTGTACAAAGATTGGTCTAATTTGAGATATATGAGGTGCAATATTTGTAACAGGAAAAGTAGGCATGGAACGACCAATATGGTATTCTGGATAATCCTTTGCCATTGATAACGATTGTGCAGCAGATACAATAAATATTCAGCGTTAACAAAAGAAGGGAGAAACTTATACGCGAAGCAGCGATGGGTTTTTAACTGTTTAGAGTTGCAGTAGTCCTGGTTTTAGTAATGAATGGCTCAAATACTGTGCTTGGAACTGCACGGGATATAGGCACTAACTATGCCCGTGAATTTAGCGATCCAAATTCGCCCATGGAAGCCTACATGGCAACCCAATCGCTGGTCCAGGATGCCAAATCAGTCTTAGATTTCGTTATAGAGAATAGGATAGACTATTGTGCGAATGATTTACGTTCAGTACACCACCAGGCGACTTTGGCAGCGCTGGAGTTGCATGATTTACGTGGAAGCTATAACGAAGCATCTACTGCCCTTGGTTACATATACCATACGCCGAGTACGGTATACAAATGCACCGACTTGATGGAAAATGACAATGATCAGAGGATAAAAGGTCTGCTCGGAGAGATGCTATCAAAGACTACAGTTCTTATACAAGTATTCACCAACGCCTTCTACCTTATTTCTCAGCTTCAGCAGTAGTAATTTAGATAATGCAGCTTTGTGAGTAATATGGAATAAATTGAACTCTTCCGGGCTTCTTTTGAAGCTTTGTGGTAGAGGCCACTAGGTTTCACCATTGTAATTTTTATACGTGTGATGTTAGTGTAGAATATTCTGTTTAAAATATTTTTCTAGATAAGTTTTTTAGTTGTTAAATTGTTAGGATGATGATTGTTTAGTTGTGTAATTTTGCATGGAGTTGCATGTCTATTTTTTAGTTGGCAGTTGCCATTTTAAATGGCTCATCTTCTACTTTATATATTGTACTCATTTCTAAACTATTATTATCAATGTAGTTATTCATATTTTATCTTTTATCGCAATTTGTGCAATTATGTAATTTGCAACTCAACCAATATTCCTGAAATTCTCACATGGTATCAAAGCTAAGGTGTGTTTGAGCGCAAATTTGTTTTATATTGCTGGTGAATTTCTTTTTCATGGAGACAGATGTGAACATTCATCCGTGAAAGCAATATTTCCTTTTTGCATGCATTATGTTTCATTTTCTCTTTATTTTTTGCATGTGTTGAATGCTCTTCTTTTACAATCTTGGGGTATTGTAATAAATGAACTTCAATAAAGTCCTAGTAGGGGGTTGCATGCATAATATTTGGATTAGAGTGTAGTCGCATGGCATGCACTTTGATCCCATCATCATATTGATGACAACTAGCATGAGTTGTATCTAGATTCTTAGTTTCTCTTGGCCACATCTTGTTCATGAATCGACACATTTTAGTTTAAATTGGTTTACATCTTAGAATCAAAGCCTATGATTAATGATCCTGAATCACATCACATTCTCATTGGGTCACATCTCAATTTGAGGGTCATTCATTATGGCTAATGTTCTAGAATCTTCATGGTACTTGCTCCTATGGATCAGTTTTAGTCACAATTTGACATTGGCATTGAGATACACATACCTTCCATATTCCTTCATCACTTGTTTCCCTACATTCTCTTTTGGGGAGGAGTTTAGTCCCATTGGGATTTCTCTATTTTCCTTGTAACTTATGTGATCTCTTTTGCATTGCATATGTACATGGTCTTCCAGTCGAGACCCATTCATGTTTCATGCATCCATCCTTGCATTATTTGCATATCTCTCTATTCACCTAGCTACACTTAAGGTGGGGTGTTAGTGTAGAATATTCTACCTAAAATATTCCTCTAGATAAGTTTGCTAGTTGCCAAATTGTTCTAGGATAATGATTACTTAGTTGTGCAATCTTGCATGCAGTTGCATACTTATTTTCTAGTTGGTAGTTGTCATTCTAGATGACTCATCTTCTTCTTTATATATTTTACTCATTCCTAAACTATATTATCATTGCAATTAATCATATTTTATCTTTTATCTCAATTTGTGCAATTGTGTAATTTGAAAATCAACCAATATTCCTAAAATTCTCACATGTGATTAATAAAATTATAATAATAATATAGTTGGTATGATTTTTCATTGTCCATAAAGTTAAAATATTGAGCTTTTGGATTCAACTGTGTATGTTTTTTTGTTGATGTTTTGAATCGATCAGTGGTCCATCATTAGGAAGAGGAAGAAATAATAATAATTAATGTACATCTATTTTTTTAAATTTTTCTAAATAATTTAAATGGATTTTTTAAATAATAAGTTTATTTTTTATTTTTTTTATAAAATTTGGTGTATAATTGAATTGATTTATTTAAGATTGTTAATATGTTTTTATTTTATTTAAAATGTCATTGTAAAGTGGAATCTACAATTTTAAAGTTTAGTTTAAGTTAATTAATAAATATATATAAATAAGTATAATTAATCAAGGGATAAAAATATTAAGGCAGTAGGGGAGACAATCTGGGAGTAACTTCACACTTCTCAAAATCCTACGTGAAAATTTCAAATCACTCCCAATTTTTTACAGAGCTTACTTGGCAAGTCCCTTGCTTATAACTAAGGTTTGAGGGACACATCATCAAATATGATGCCACATCAGCATGCTTTTTTGTCGAGGTGTCCAAAAAGGCCCAAAAAAAAGTGAGACCAATACTTGTGGACTAAACCTTGTTTTATTGGTGTGTTGATATGACATCACATGATTTGTTGCTTTTTAGATTTAAGGAATACATTTCATTCAATTATGGGTAGTGATCATCAACACTAACAACTTTAAATTCATAACTATTGATTCAATATTGTTAAAAATATTGGGAATTAAATCAACAAATACTATATCAACCATTGTAACATGCTCATGCTCAAGTATTGGGTCGTCTCCCCTAGGTGCAATTTGTTGTAAACAAAATAAATAGGAAGGTAAAATACTGATCTCACTAAATAAAAAAATATTGGGATCTAGATGCATCTTGTGATTAGGAAATATCGTTGACAATCAACTTTACACATCAAAACCAAAATCTTTATCTTTCCTCTACTTTGTTCAAATTTATTGCTTTTAAGTCTAGATCATCACACTTATATGTAGACTATAGTACACAAATTCTTACATTTTATCAAATAATTTAACCTTGTATTAACTCATCTAATGGTTGTAATCAAATATATATCTAATTCATTATATAATACAACAATTCATGTCCTTAAATTTGTAACTAGTAGTTGTAACAAATCATATGAATCATTTTCAGGCTGGGCTTAACTAGAAAACTTTAAGCTTTGATAGCTTAGGTGGGTGGTGTGGATCCATTCCTTCCTCCAAAGTTCATTATGTTTGTTCTTGTTCAAATAGTTAGTCACCATTACCGGTTGAATTTCCCACATACTTTAGTGGATGTGATGGAATAAAATAAAGCAGACAAAAAAATCCATTCCCGTCTGCCTCACCCCTTTCATGGAATAGGGGAGAGGGGCCTATAGTGGAGCACCTTAACTTCGTGTTTCTCAAAACCCTATGTGGAAATTTCAAGTCACTTCCAATTTTTCACAACTGTTTATTTGGCAACTCACATGCTTCTATATTTTGTTTTAGGGCGACATCATCAAATATGATGCCACATCAGCATTCTTTTTGTTGAGGTATCCAAAAAGGCCCCAAAAAAAAGTGAGACTGATAGTGGTGCACTAAGTCATGTTTTATTGGTGTGCTGATGTGGCATCACATGATTTTTCAATTTATGTACTTTATGGATAAAAAGTGTTTTGCAATTGGATATTAGGGTGCTCCACTATGGAGCCTACTAAGGATTACTTCTATCCCCACTATTGGACCCCACTCCACTATGGGCCCCTCTCCCCTACCTCGTCATTGTAATATTTTCATAGACTATCCCAGCCCTATTGTGGTTAGATATTACAGATTGAAATTATCTAGTATACATGTATGCAAAATGTGGAAGCATAGACAACGTACGTAAACTATTTGACTTAATGCCTCAAAGAAATGTTGTCTCATGGAATACTATGATTGCACAATATACACAAAATGTGTTTGTTAAAAATAATTTTGAAATGTTCAACCAAATGCGATAGGTAGGTGTAATGCTAGGCTCTATAACCTTTGCCAACATCCTCCCAACCTGTGTGAAAATGGGGGCTTTGGAATAGGGTATGGACATCCATCACAATATAAGCGATAGGGTTTTTTGTCAAATCTTATTGTTGCAACTACCTTACAAAAATTGTAAGGAGGGACAAGGCATGTGAATTGAACTATTTTATAGAAGGCCATATGTTTAGGATATACAAAATTTGAAAGAGTCTCAAAGAAATGTGTTCTCATGGAACACCTTAATATAAGATATTAAAAAAATGGATTTGTTGAAAATACTTTAAAAGCTTCCAACCAAATGCAAATGGTGTGTGTAAAGCTAGACTCTACAACCTTTTCCAATGTACTCCCAACCTATGCTAAAATGGGAGCTTTCAAGGAATAGGGTATGGACATCCATCAAAGCATAAAGGATGGGGATTTTCTGAGAGGTAGTTGCAACTGCTCTGATAGGCATGTATACAAGATATATGCTTAGGTTGAAATTAATGAAATAATTATTTTGTGGATGTGCATTATGTCTGTGGGACTTGTGATATTTAGAAATTGTGATAATCTATGTCTTTTTGGATTGCACTCCTTTTCATATTGCTTTTTCTTTGCTCACAATCTCTATCGAAGACCTCATAGTCTCATTTTTCTTTTATTCTACCTCTCTGCTTCTTTGCTTACCTCTATGTGAACCTTCCTTAAATCCAAAAATAACATTTGCAAGTTTTTCTAATGATATGTGTTAGCCACAAGATAGACCAAATCCCAATACCACATGTAACATGTCATCAACTATAAATAATAAAATTATAAATTTAAATAGTTAAACAATTGATAAACCTCCTCATGGTGCTCAACACTCATCCTCAATAGTTCAATAAATTCTTACAAATTTATTCTTTTGTTAATGTAAACTCAAATAACTTTCCACACATGAAAATAATCCTAATTGTTCACAACCATCCACCTGGTAGACACTCTTGAATTAATTTAGTATCTTTTTCCTCATCTAATTATTGTTAGACATTAACATGAAACTCAAAAATAACAACTCAAGCTAATCCCAAAACTTGTAAAGCCAATTTAAAGTTATGATAAAATGCAATAACTTTTTTCATCATGGACCACTAACTACAAACTAATAGAGAAAAAAAAAAAAAAAAACTAAACCACTTTTCTAGAATGGTGCAAGATTACCTTATACCCTAGAGATGATCCTACATGACACACTTAAGAGTTGATAAAAAAATGAGTCCCTCATTTTCCAATACAATCTACCTCTACCTTGGAATTCCAATGTGGTACTTCATCAAAAAACTTAGGCTTATGTTAGCTCATCTAATGGTTTTAATCAAATACATATTTCTAACTCATTCTATTAAAATAATTCATATCCTAAAAATTTGTAACTAGTAGTTGTAACAAATCAATCATTTTTAATGGTAAATTATAGACCAATATGGTCAATTAATTTCATGCACATAAGTTTTTTCACCTCATACTAACAAATCTCCTTTTGGTTATGCACTAATACTTCCATTTTATAGTTGTTCACCTTTATTTCTAATATTTAGTGTGATAGTTTGAATTCAACCATTAAAATTTAATTTAACTAGTGCATAACCAAATAAAAATTGTAAGAAGGTACATCAACAACATACAATAATATTGAATAGAAGAACAACCATATAATATACTATTTACATGGAGAAACCCTTTTATGAAAGAACTCCACAAAGAAGAGAGGTCCAAGTTTGATTTATCTTCAAGAATAGAGATTGCATACAATCCTCCCTTTCTCCTCTTCAATATTCACTCCTTAAGCTCTTACAAATAGATTTTTCATTCCAACTCATAGTTTTACATTTCTACCAACATAACACCTACATAATAGAATTTTTACCCTCTAAATGGGGTGTCCAAGTAGGTTATCATATCCCAAAACCTCATTTGGATAAACCCAAGAATTTGTTACATAAAAATATAGGTTGTAACCTCATTACTCATCTCCTACACCTAGATGACTAAATTTTCCTATTTTTATATGGTTTTTATCTTCATTTGGAGGTGTTATAACCATCCAAAAATTACTCATGGGGAATTGGGCACCAAAAACCAACTCAACCTCCAAGATTATCTTTTGATAAATAGTAACTTATTACTTGTAAAAATTAAACCTTGATGATAAAACTATTCATAGTGAATTCCTCACCTATTATGAATTATTGTCAAATAATATTAAGATTAATTAAATGCATAGGATTTACAAGGTTAATGACACCTTAATCCTAACATTGTACACACATCCTATTTTATCTTATAAAAATGTCAAAGCCCATTTCTCTGTTACATTTTTCCAATCCCTTGCTTTGATTTTAATATTTCCTTATGCATATTCGTAATTTAATGCTTGGGAGTTTGGGGAATATATATAGAAGTTAGGAATTAACTAAGTGTTTAAAACATATCTCAAGTGTTTTCCAAAGGCTTTGGGAATTTCACCTCCAAGTTAGACTTATGGATTTCTTGATATCTAAACCTTTTATAAAACCTCCGTGTCTACTTTCCTTGGGAAAACATATTAATTTTGTGGACTAGGAAAGCCTTGGGAAAGTTTAAAAGTGTTTTATATGGTCAAATATAAATTTTAGAATGTGATTCAAATTCAGTGGGATTTCACCTCTAGTTTGAACTTACAGATGGTTTGATGTACCAAACTCCTATAAAATCCCCTGAAGTCTAACTTTCATAGAAAAGCTTGTTAATAATTTAAATTTTTAGATCAAGACAATATTTTTGGAGAGTTTAAAAGTGTTTTATAAGGTCAAAATGCAAATTTAAAAAATGTGACTCAGTTTTGTAAGATTTCACATTTGGTATAGACTTATAGACTTTTGGATGTCTTGATGTCATGATGCTAATAGATCCTATAAAAACCCTTAAGAAAAAATTACATAAAAAATGTATTAGTAATGCAAATTTTAAGAGCCCTTTGACATATTATTTTCTCTTATAGGAAAAATTGTGATTTTCAGTTTTTTAAAATTGAAACTAAAGTTTAATATATATCATTTTTTCCATACAAAGCAAATAAAATTTAAAACATTTAAGCAATGTGAATGATTTTTTGTTCGATTCAAATTTAGGGTTTTAACAAAAAATTTTGTTTCAATTCAATTTAGGGTTTCAGTTTTAAACAATTAGGGTTTTTAATGAAATTTTTTCGTTTCAATTCAAACTAGGGTTTTCAAATTCAATTTTTTTCGTTTGATTTGAATTTAGGGTTTCAAAAAGCTCGATTTGGATTTGTAAATGCGATGTTTTTATTTCATTTCAATTTCTAGGGTTTTGAAATGCAATTTTTTTTGTTTTATTTCAATTAGGGTTTTCAAAATCAATTTTTTTTGGGTTTAATTGAACAATTTAAGATTTAAAAGTTAAATTTTGTTTCTAAAACACAATTCAACGTTTTTTTTTTCATTTTTATCAAAAAACATTTAAATTTCTTGCAAGTTTTTGTCTATTTTTACAATTATTGAATTCTACTATAACAATTAAAAAAATGATTAAAACGTGACAAAAATTAAAAAATACATGCTAAATTAACGTATTTCATTTAAAATTTCAATTCAAAAAAAAATGCAAAGAAATGGTGCTTAGGTGGGGTACCTGTAGTTGGTCGTGGGGTCGCTGTCGCCAATTCACTCGGGGTCCTATTCGCAGAGCAGTGAAAACTGTTCTTTTTTAAAAAATAAATAGCAATATAAAACGGGATCCCGATTTATACAACTCGGGATCCCATTTCTTATAAATCGGGATCCCGTTCCGTGTCCATTGGTTCGGAGTCCGCAGGGAAACGGGATCCTGATTTCTAAAAAGCGGGATCCTGTTTGATCTCAGGCTCGGGATCCCGAACCGTAACGGGATCCCGATTTTTAAAAATCGGGATCCCGTTTATTAAATCGAGATCCCGTTTGTTCGATGCTGATTTCAATTTTTTGTCTAAGGCAAAAAACTTCCACGTTTCATGGACTCAACTTCTTGCACACACCCTCATTCGCCCTATGGTAAATGGGTCATGGCTAGGGTTCTCTAAAATCTATTTTTGGGTTCTCTTTGGTTGTTTCTACACTCCTAGATTCTTGATTCTCACTGTCGGACAGCTGGAAATAAATCTTGTAGAAGAGTTTACATAATATGACAACTTTCCTTGCAACTTTGACAACTTTGTAATTTTCTTCAATTTTTCTCTTCAAAGGATATTTCACCTAAAAAGCTACAAAATAAACACAAGAGGAGAAAATTTTTGTTTTTGGTGATGGGGGCTAAATTGAGTTGGTCAAACCCCATTTGAGTAATATTTAAACTTTGTAATGAAATCAAATAGCATGAAGGAAATTATGAATGAACAAGTAATGTCATAACTCACCAAACCTTTGATTGAACCTTGGAATGTAAATATGCAAGTAGAATGAAGTTGCCTCAATGGATGTGAATCTTGATCATTAAACTTGATTTGAAACAATTCCTTTGAATGCTTGAATAGATCTTGAACTCTACATCACCATATTAGCTCAAACAACATGCATGATGCAATAAAACTTTGATATGACAATGGAATCTTGATTGCTGCAATAATCTTCTACAAATATGCTCTTGAATTCCTTGAATGCTCTTGAAATTCTCTAATGATTCTCTCATGAAGTCACATAAAATTTCTAGGATGAAACATAGTGAAATGACCTCTTATTTATACATATCTTAACATTAATTCCCAAAATTCAAATAACACAAGCCGACATCTAAATACACATTTGAAATCATTGAAAAACTACCAAAAACATAATTTGAATTTAGTTCCTAGGCCTAAGTGAGGACCCATTCACCTTATGAAAAATGGGTCCTAGGTCACTTGCCTAGGACACATAATTTGCTACAGATTCTATTCTTACATATTTTTAAAATAGTATATATAACTTATTCTAATTTTTATGTCAAATTGCCTAACTCTAATTTTTCTAAATTTTTTGCCACTTAAGGGCCTATTTTTTCCATGATGATCCTGCACATACCCCAATGTTAAACATTTTTTTATGGCATTTATGAATTTTGGGTTTTATCCCTCAAAAAATGCAATTAATTAGGCTTGGATTTGAATTAAAGGGGACAATTAAGGAAAATTAACCTAAATTAACTAATGAAGCCCTAGATTAGTGTGAAATTGTAAAGGTACACCTTACAACACCACAAATAAGGCACAATTAAGTCCATTTTAATTAAAAGGACCCTAAACTTAATGTGAATATGTAAAACATATTACAACACTAAATTAAAGCATAATTAAGTCCTTTTATTTAATATTATTTCCCAAATTAAGGTGAGAAAAGAATACTTTTTCCTACCCTACATTTAGCCCCCACTCTAGTGAGAGGATGACCCCATGTCAAACTCGCACTAAAGTATACATTAAAGACACTTGTGTATTCAAAAATGACAAAGATACTCCATCATACAACATCAAAGACCAGGAAGATCAAGCCTAGACTATCTGATTGGCGTGGAGCACATCTAAGCTTTTTTGGTCGTGTGCTCACTTAAGGGTAGTGGAACCTCAAGCTATCCACTAGGTGAGTATCCCAATAAAGTGGATTAGTGAGAAATCCATGCTACGTCTAGAGGCTCTCACAGTACCATGAGAAAGTCATGCCTCTATCTTATCTCTCATTGTACTAACCATACCAAAGCTATCCCTCTGATAACTTCAATAAGGCACCACAAGGAAAGGCTCCACAAGAAAGCAAGGTGTGTTATGCCAGGTGGCCTTGAATAGGGTTTCAAGCTCCATAGGGCTTAACAAGTTGTGTTATTCTAAGCACCTATGAACAAGGAAAGGCTCCACAAGTAAGGTGTGTTATGCTAGGTGTCCTTGATTAGGGTTCAAGCTTCACAAGGTTAGCAAGTTGTGTTATGCTAAATACTTATGAATAATAATTATAGTAAAGGTTTGTTCAAAGGAATTTTTCTTAGTTCATGTAAGGTCTTCTTCTTAGGAAACATCGTGCCTAATGTCTCCAAGAGAGGACAAGTCAAGAGTAAAATATTCACAACTTAGGGAATGCAATGCATTGCATCACCACTAAGAGTAATGTATGCATGCTTGCAGGACATCAAACCCAGTGACACCACCAAGAAAAGGATGCATCACAAGAAGTAAGAAAATTTCACCATGAAACATGAGAAATGTCAAAAGATATTGTCAATGTATTCCCCCACTTTAAAGAGGTTGCTAACACCATTATTTTGAGAAATTGCTTTAAAGTAGCCAATGCTCAATCCTAATACATAGGATCTTACTCAGATATCCCTATGCCAAGTCATATGTTTTATAAATGAAGCTACATAATGAAAAAGGAAGGAGGGTTTCCCCTAAAAACACATAAGAGATCTACAAATTCAGGGTCAGTATGTATTTCCTACAATGTTGTTATAGAGCTCAAAAACATCATCATTCCCCAAATACTCAAAGAACTGGAAGAATGACACAAAGAGATTGAAAACAAAGAAAAAACTTTTGGGTCAACATGGAAGAGACCTAAATGTCTCGATGCCTTGCGCCATCCCCAAAAGGAAAACACAAGACAAGCAAAAAGGAAAAATATTTACAACATAAAGAAGAATGTAGAAATAAATAGAGAAATGCACATAAAGAGAGAGATACATCAAATGAAATAGTACGGGGGATCACATTATGCACATGCAATCACACAAAGAACATGAAAAAGAAAACCATGCAAAAGACTAGTAAGGAACATGTGATTCAACTTGTAGCAAATCATCTGCAATCCAATATGATCAGTCAGTATATACAGAAGGTGGACAACTAACCAAAGGGACAACATCAAGTGCCAAACTAGGAAAAGGATATCTAATCCCTTTCCCCCACTGAGTGTGGGACAAGGATGAGTCGAGATAAGTGATGAGAATGAGCTCCTTGCAAAGAGAATTATTTTCAATAAATGTAAAGAATGTAATAGCGAGGGTGTTATGATCCTACAACTATTACATGGCAAGGATCAAAATACGTGTGTTAAGGGATTATTGTAAATTTTTCAAGGATCCCTCTTAAGGGATGACACTCATTAGTAAGGTGCCTGAGAGTTATATGTTATGCGCAATAATTCATGTTTTCCTTAGGTTTACTACTTTTGCTAGGAGGTGGTAATGTAATCCATCCTACATTAAGAAGGTCTTCCATTTTTCATTCAAATTGTGTTTTAGTATGTAGGAATGGAAACTTGTTGAGTTTTTCAGGTTTTTTTTTCTTGCTTGATTCACCAATTTTTTGAGATATATTTTGAGGAGAAGGTTCTAAGATTCCCTTATCATCCTTATGAGGTATTGGTTGTTCCTTAGGAAGGAGGACACTTATGTCGGGAGGAGGATCTTGATATCCTAATCCTTTGGTTTCTTCAATAGGAAGTTGCTCTAAAATTTTGTGAATTTCATGCTCATTAGTTATTTCATATCCTTGGTTGGTTAAAATCACAAAGCCTTTTACATAGGTATCTTCTAGGTTGATGGGTTTGTTGGTAAATTTGTTAACATAAGATAGTTGTGTATTTGCTTGGTTGGAGAGATTAGGTTTGCTTATTGTTGAAAGTGTAGGTTTATTTGTGACTCAATTTCAAGATGTAAAACACCAAAAATTTCAAGTTGTGTTGTTTTTTTCATGGAAGGATTAAAGGATGCATTATTCTCAAGATTGTTAAGGCAATCATTTATGAACTCATGCATGCTAGCATCATCTTCTCCTATGATGTCAACTTCATGAGGAAACTCATTAGGAGTTGATTGAGCATGGTTAGGGTCAATTGCATTAGGATCATTGCCAAAAACCCAACTTGAAACATCAACCAAGGAGAACAAGGACTTCCACATATTGTTACAACACTTGTCCATTCTTAGATTTTCATATTTAAAATAAGGTAATTTTCTTATTACACTATGAAAAAACCTAAAAATAATGTCTTGTAAATGCAATTTTGAATTCACCCAATGCAATAACTTTATAAAATGAAGCTAAATATGATCAAATTGAAGAAACAAAAATTCTGCAAATAGAAACAGAGATATGAGAGCAACAAATAGAAATGAAAAAATGAATGTTGTAATGCCTAGAAAATAAGGAAATGACCCTTATCAGGTACTCATTCTCCCTAGGGAAAATGGGTCCTAGATTAGGGTTTTGAAAAGTTTTTTCACATATTTCTAAGATGATATCAGTGGTTTCTAGATTCTGATCCGAAATAACAAGTTGTAGTTTTAATTTTCTATGAATTCAATGTTGAATGCAAATGCAAAATGTGACAAAATAACAACCTAGAAAACCTAATTTGATATGAAATTTTGTTTCAATTTTCAAACACAAATGAATACGATGTAATGCTATGTAAATGATATTCAAAATGACTATTTTTTTGTATTTTTCAGATTTTAAAAGAAGGAAAACATGCAGTCCTAAAACCCTAAATGCAATACAAAGTTAAATGAAAACTAGACACGCTAAATGAGACTCAATTCAATGAAAAGAGATGTAAATGAAGGCAAGATATAAATCTAGGGTGAAAAAGGACTCCAAATTCAAAAAATGCAATGACTAAACTCAAGTTTACCAAAATGAAACATAGAAAAATAGGTGATCACAATGGAATAATGGAAAATAGGGGTATGATGGACTTATTCTTCTAATTGCATTCAAGGAAATGAGATCCATACAATGAGATGACTAACAACCAAAAGGTGAGTCAAATCAAGCTATAAATCAACAAATTTCATTTATATGCAAGGAGGGGGGTATTCAAGTCAAATAGAACTTTGGGGGGAAAGATTAAAACCATCAAACAAACTCCAAAATGAAACCTATAAAACAAAAATAGAAGATTGTACTCAAAACTGATAGAAATAGCAATCAAAAGGAAAATATGGAAAGGGGAGAATAAAGTGTACTAGTCACCAAAAGTCACTTTTTGAAGCTCACTGAGGAATATTCATTTTCCCTATGGTGAATGGGTCCTGGCTAGGGTTCTCTAAAATCTTTTTCTGGGTTCTCTTCTAATGTGTTTGCACTCCTAGATTCTCAATTTTCACTATGGGATAGCTAGAAATAAATCCTATAAAATAATTTCCGTGATATGACAACTTTCCTTGCAACTTTGACAACTTTTCAACTTTCTTCAATTTTTCTCTTCAAAGGATCTTTCACCTAAAAACTTGTAGAATAAACACAAGAGGAGAAAAATGTTGTTTTTGGTGGTGGGGGGTTTACCTTGGTCAAACCCCATTTGAGTATTTGAACTTTGTAATGAAATCAAATAGCATGAAGGAAATGATGAATGAATAAGCAATGTCACAACTCACCAAACCTTTGATTGAACCTTGGAATGTAAATCTGCAAGTAGCATGAAGTGGCCTCAATGGATACGTGAATCTTGATCATAAAACTTGATTTGAAACAATTCCTTTAAATGCTTGAATAGATCTTGAACTCTACATCACCATATTAGCTCAAACAACGTGCATGATGCAATAAAGCTTTGATATGAAAATGGAATCTTGATTGTTGTAATAATATTCTACAAATCTTCTCTTGAATGCATTAAAATGCTCTTGAAATGCTCTAATGATGCTCTCATGAAGTAAATTTAAAAATTAAAGGATGAAAGATAATGAAATGGCCTCTTATTTATACATATAATGTATCTTAACATTAATTCCAAAAATTCAAATAACACAAGCCAACATTTGAATACACATTCAAAATCATTGAAAAACTTCAAAAAACATAATTTGAATTTAGGTCCTAGGCCTAAGTGAGGACCCATTCGCCCCATGACAAATGGGTCCTAGGTCACTTGCCTACGACACACATTGCTCAATGTTAAACATTATGTTATGGCATTTATGAATGTCAGGTTTTATCCCTTGTAAAATATAATTAATTAGGCTTGGATTTGAATTAAAAGGGCAAATTAAGGCAAATTAACCTCAATTAATTAATAAAGCCCTAGATTAGTGTGAAAGTGTAAAGGTACACATTACAACACCACAAATAAGGAACAATTAAGTCCATTTTAATTAAAAGGGACCTAAACTTAATGTTAATATGTAAAACATATTACAACACTAAATTAAGGCATAATTGTGGACAAAGATTTTGGCACCCAATTGTTCTCTTGCACTTCTAGGGTTTTTCACCTAAAAGGGGAGAGATGGGCCAAAATGGGCAATGTCCCCACTCAAAACTAATGCAAGTATGAATGAAATATTCCTAAATGTAATGTCTAAATGTAACAAACTGATAAAGGAAATGACTTATTAATGTAAAACCTAAGAAATGCAAGTTGTTTGAAAACACATTGTGATATGCAAAATGATAGATTAAATGCAATAAAGAACAAGATAAAGATGCTAAATAGAAATTGTGCACCTAGAAACTGATGAAGGACATAATGAAGACTGAAAATGTCTCTGAAATTCTAGAAATATGATTTTATTGCCAACTAGGACACTTACACCAAGTTGGGCGACTTAGTCCCAGATCTGGGAAACTACTTTGAAACCCATTTCAGCCAAATGGGTATCCAGATCTATAAAAATTTATGAAAAAAAAGTGCAGTGGGACTAAGTCACCACTGTTGGTGACTTAGTCCACTTTAGCTTTTTTGCAAATCCAGAAGTGGAAACAGAAGCTCTCAGTTTGCACTCTATTTTCTAAAGTAAACCTTGATCCAAATATGCGAAAATACCTTAGGCTGAAAATAGAGAGAAAATGGAAGATGGAATCACTTTGAAAACAAGTCCTTAGGCTTGATTTGATGGCTAGTTGCATCTCCTCAACCTAGATTTTTCCATGATTCTCCATAGCCATCCATGATCAAACCTTTGCAATGTGAGATCTTGAACAAAAAGTGAGCTTGAAGACCTACAAAAAACCCTAACTTGCTGCCCTAAAGCTTCAACTTTATTGTAGATAGACTAATAAACCTTCTTGTGAAAGATATTCAACACTTGACTCTTGAATTTGTTTGTTGAAAATGACTTAATGTTGTGAAAAATTACCTAAAAACATATATTTATAGGCATCAATATCTAATTATTCATTATTTTGACATAACAGGTTGACATCCATAAGAAATTTGAATTAATTCGGTTGTTAAATCCTGCTCAAAATTGAAAAATCCCCAAAAAGGGACTAAGTCACCACCTTGGGTGACTTAGTCCCACTAGAGGTTTTTGAGGTGGGTTTTCTAAAATTTGAATGATTTGAATGTTGTTTATTAGGATTTTTACATATGATTTGTGAGTGGAATAGGCCTTAAAGTACAAAATAATGAGTCTTAGGGGCGTATAAATGCAATTTTTAAGGGGTGATTAATGCAAGGGTGTCTAAAATAGGACCAAACTAGATCATAGATTGTACTATCTCCAAGGGAGTACAATTTATGTTTCCACAGTTAGCCCCCACTTTAGCACCCATACGACTCTACGTGCATATGTAAGCTAAAGGACTCTAAAAAGTGCATTTTATTTCATAAAAGGATACTCATTCAAAAGATGGGAGAATGAAGCCCCCAGTGTAGTTATCTACAAAACCACAACATTAGGAACTACATCCTACAACATGAATTTGTTAGTTATCCAAAAATCCTTTTATCTAACTTCTAGAAATAAAATTCGAGGGTAGATGTATGCCCCCCCTTATTCTACTTGCTTTACGGACGTGGAATCAAGGTAGCAAACTAGCCACATTGAATAAGGAACATCATATTTTAGGACATATCCAAGTACCATGCCACAAAATGATAGACAATTGATGATATCGGGTGTGGAATCATGGTTCCAATGCATCAAACGGTGTCAAAAATGGATCTCACTAGCACCGGTTATGTTGTTTTGAATAAAAAGTACTTTATATTAACTCTTAAGATAGTGAAAACCCTAATTTTATACATAAGAGTGAAAAGAGTTAAAAAGGTTAAAAATGAAGTAATTTGTCACTTACTTTTTCATTTTACCTTCTTGTAGCATGAGAGTGACGAGAGAATATGGAAAGATGTCGAGCAGACGGGGCTACACACTTGCAAGACTAGACATGCTACGAGACCACTTGGCACGCGACAAGCATAATCATGCGGTGAGTTGATTCTGCTACCTTTGATTTGTGATTATGTAGTTATTTAATGATTTTTATGCATTTCTAGGTTAATTTAGGATCTTGGAAAAAAATTTCACAAAGTGTCCCCTTTTTTCGCGAAGTGTCCCATTTGTTTGTTCGCAAAGTGCCCTATTTCTTTGTAAAGTGTCCCAAAAGGGTTCTAAAGTGTCTAGGGAATTTAGGAATGCACACTAGATGAACTTTAGTACACTTGCATGATGAATAAAGTAAGAATTAAAGATGTTAGATGGTTTATAGAGCATATTTTTGTGTTTTGATAGGTACCCACCCATTCGTGGCAGCGTCTAGGGAGTAGGTAGTTGATTTTTCTAAGAGATTTGGCCCCATCACTTACAACAGAGGACACAAAGCACCTACAAGATATGGGTATATACTGGGAATACCTCATGCCCCCATGAGGTACCATGATGCCATGCTGATGGTGCTATGAGAGCACTGGGATGTAGACACATGCACATTCCACCTTTCGATAGGTGAGATGATGATTACCTTGGAGGACGTGCACTACATTCTCTAACTTCCTATTCAAGGAGAGTGGGTACGCTTCCAGAGATACCACACCTTCTACAAGCAGAAGGTCAATATGCAATATTGTCTGGATGGTACAGTGCATGATGAGCGAGTGAGAGGGCAGATTGATCTAGTGATGTTGTTGTATTCACGATTTCCAATAATGAGATGGATCATGATGCATACAGTGGCACTAGTACTCGTCCTAGATGGGCGGGTAGCATGCCTTGAGGGAGGACTAGTTCATCTAATACATGGGATGGCAGAGCACTAGACAATATATGCCCAGGGGCATTGTATCCTGGCACATTTATATTATGATCTTGATCAATTTGTTTTCTAGGAGGTAGACAGCATGGTGCACTACACACCTCTACAAGTTTGGTGCCTTGATCATATAATGTGTACAAGACCTGTCAGCTTCCCGTGAGCTACAACAGTGGGGTATCCTCGGGCCTTTGGCTATCCTCTACGATAGTTATGGCAGCATAGGGATTTACATTTTTAGAGAGTGAGATCTTGTGGAGACCTTATTAGATGGTGCTATAGTGGCCAGATCACATGAGGTAGTTGAGGAGACTATAGTTAGATAGATTTTTGGCTGGCTGACATGATCACATAGTACGTCCCTTCTACTATGATAAAGTCGTGTGGCAGTTCAGACAAATTCAAAGACCAACCAGGGCACAATCCTTTTTTAGGAGGTCGATGTGGAGTGCCCAGAGACCAGGTGATATAGTATGGCTCACTCTAGACCATTTTTTTGAGAGAAACTCCAATTTCTCATATCACGATTAGCCTCCAATCTCTGATGTAGATGACGTCGATTCCACATGGGATTATGAGGAGTGGTGGATAGTATCATGACCAACTCTTGTATATTCGATGGATGAGCTTGTAGGAGATGTAGGATCGTTGCTATATGAGGGAGATGACGGAGAGGATACGGTCGAGGAGACAATACAGAGCTACAAACATATTTACTGATGTCATTAATGATGAGTATGATGAGGATGCAAATCCTAACTATGATGGCCAGGAGGGAGAGGAGGATGAGGATGAGGATGACGAGAAGGAGGATGAGGAGGAGGAGCAACCCCTGAGTGAGATTGATGAGGTAGTAACTGAGGATTAACACGAGTGGGGAGAGCCCTCTCCCATTCATATGAGTAGATCATGGGCAACGACTAGAGCATGCATCAATACCCACAGTTGTGGAGAGGCTAACACATCTTCCATGCCCCCTGCACAGGATGATGTTGATATTTGATTTTATGCATGTACTTTAGTGCTTATGCTTCATATATATATATATATATATATATATATATATATATATATCATGATGTGTATTGATTGTGTATTGTTTTCTACCTTGTAGGAGCTACAAGAGATTGGCAGGATCTCTACCGTCAAGCAACTATAGAGATAGTACCAGCATCCATTGACAAGGAGGAGATGGACTTAGATTATGTGCCCCCACCTATTGTGGAGCAGGATCTAGAGTCACTCAGGCCCTTCGCAAGATTATGGACAACCAATCGTTCTCTTGCACTTCAAGAGTTTTTCACCTAAAAGGAGAGAGATGTGCCAAAATGGGCAATGTCCCCACTCAAAACTAATGCAAGTATGAATGAAATATGCCTAAATGTAATGTCTAAATGCAACAAACTAATAAAGGAAATGACTTATTAATGTAAAACCTAAGAAATGCAAGTTGTTTGAAAACACATTGTGATATGCAGAATGATAGATTAAATGCAATAAAGAACAAGATAAAATTGCTAAATAGAAAATTTTCACCTAGAAACTGATGAAGGATAGAATAAAGATTGTAAATGTTTCTGAAATTCTAGAAAATCTAATTTTCTGGCCAACTGGGACACTTATGCCAAGTTGGGCAACTTAGTCCCAGATTTGGGAAACTACTCCAAAACCCGTTTTAGCCAAATGGGCATCCAGATCTACAAAAAATTCTAACAAACAAGTGTAGTGGGACTAAGTTTCCACTATTGGCGACTTAGTCCACTTTGGCTTTTTTGCAAATCTGAAAGTGGAAATGGAAGCCCTCAGTCTGCACTCTATTTTTTGATGGAAACCTTGATCCAAATATATGGAAATACCTTAGGCTGAAAATAGAGAGAAAATGGAAGATGGAATCACTTTGAAAATGATTCCTTAGGCTTGATTTGATGGCTAGTTGCATCTCCTCAACCTAGATTTCTCCATGATTCTCCATAACCATCCATGATCAATCCTTTGCAATGTGAGATATTGAACAAAAAGTGAGCTTGAAGACCTACAAAAAAACCCTAACTTGCTACCCTAAAGCTTCAACTTTGTTGTAGATAGACTAATAAATCTTTTTGTGAAAGATATTCAACACTTGACTCTTGAATTTGTTTGTTGAAATGACTTAATGTTGAGAAAAATGACCTAAAAACATATATTTATAGGAATCAATACCTAATTATTCATTATTTTGCAATCACAAGCCAACATCCATAAGAAATTGGAATTAAGTCAGTTATTTTCCCGCTCAAAATTAAAAAATTCCTCAAAAGGGACTAAGTCGCCACCCTGGGCGACTTAGTCCCACCAGAGGTTTTTGAGGTGGGTTTTCTAGAATTTGAATGATTTGAATGTTGTTTGTTGAGATTTGTATGATTTGTGAGTAGCCTTAAAGTCCAAAATAATGAGTCTTAGGGGCCTATAAATGTAGTTTTTAAGGGGTGATTAATGCAAGGGTGTCTAAAATAGGACCAAATTAGACCACAGATTGTACTATCTCCAAGGGAGTACAATTTTCATGTCCACAATAATTAAGTCCTTTTATTTAATATTATTTCCCAAATTAAGTGTGAAGACTTCTTGTTCTTGTAGGACCACAAATATCTTTATGCACCAATTTCAATAATCTGGTAGAAGATTGTTCTTTTCCTTTGAAACTTCTTGTTTTCTTTCCAATCTAACACTCCTTGCAAACAACATTGATAGGCTTTGTAATCTTTGGAAAATATCTTAATGCTTGAACTGAATTGATTCTTACCAAGTTATCAAAATTAATGTGACACATGCTTCTATGCCATAACCAACTTTTATTAATTTGAGTCATAAAGCAATGACCATCAACACCCTTAATCTAATAAACATTTCCATTTTTCCTTCTTCTAGTAGCAATTATAGTTCTGGACCCTTTTCTAATCTCACATCCATCATCTTGAAACATAAGATTGTATCCCTTGCTACACATTTGTCCAACACTTAAGAGGTTATGCCTTAATTTAACCTTTAACATAGTAAACATCTTCAGTATTATAATTTCCATCAAAACTTATTGAACCTATTCCACAAATCTTAGCACCAGAATCATCTCAGAATCTAACAAGTCCTCCATCATACTTTTCAAGTTTAACAATCTTAATCTTTTCTTCGTTCATATGATTAGAGAAACCACCATTAATGATCCAATAGTTCTTATCTTGTCTAGCATGAAAATAAGATACCAAAGTACCTTCAGTTTTATCATTTCTCTCTGAAGGGCATTCCTTCACACATCTTTCAAAGTTAGCGAAAATAGATTCATTTTGTAAAGCCATGAACAAGCTATTCATCATGATCATCTCCATAATCAAATTCATCATTAGAAATACTTGCATCCTCTCTACACATAGTAAATTTTCTTAATGAATCTTACCTTTGTTCTTCTTTTTTTGGTCATTCACAACTCTATTTGGACATCTTGAAGCATAGTGACCTATCTTTCTGTAATTGAAACATTTGAAAGGTAATTTACCTTTGTACTTAAACTAGTACCTCTTCTCATCCTTTTTTCAAAGTTAGCTTCCACATCATCAACATCTTCCTGATTTGGTTCTTTAGTCCTCTCTATTTTTTAAAGCCTTAAAAGTAGTCTCAACTTCTGCACCACTACTAGTACCAAACTCTCTCATTTCAAATGCAGTGAAAGAGCCATATAATTGATCTCTAGAATATTGATCTAGATTTTGAGATTCCTCAATAGCAGCAACTTAATAAATATAAGCTTTAGTAAGGGTTCTAAGAATTTTATTTACCACTACTCATAACTACAACCTGTACCTAAAACAAGTTAATTAATTATGACAATAAAATACTACATGGATATTAATAACATTAGATACAGATGAATTGATACACATGTCAATATCGTACACTTTGCAAGATAGAGTAAAACCTAAGTCTATGCTAGTCCTGCGATATGTTGACACTTGTCACCTATGCACAACCAACTGTACCACTTCACTAGAAAAAAAAGCTATTGGGCATAGATAAATTTTAAAAAAAAACTAGCACCAACTCTCAGGTACACTCAACTATTACAACACTTAACGCAAAAATTATTTCTTCACACAAAGCTAACTGTTTACGATATTTTGTGATCAATTTAATGCACTCTACTCACTTGTCATTTGATAGTCCCAATGTACTAGACTTCGTGTATGCAAATAATTAAAGCTACTGTAATATTTCCAATCCTCAATGGTTTTGTCTTATCTAAGTATCTAGTCTATGCACAACTATTATAATTGAAAAACAATTAGCTAAACGAAGATGATATACAGTAAGAACCAAAAAATTTATAGACCTTCAAGTATTTTACTCTTGTTATCATTATTAATACAATATCAATAAAAAGTATTTCAACCTAATGTTTACATATATCGAAACAAATGATTCAATGCTATTAGATGATATTATTAGTAATTACAGGCATAACATTGACTTCTACAACAATTAGTAATCATGATTGATTATTATAACGAATCAATAGATTAGTTCAATCATTCCATTTTACTAAAAAAACCAATAGATTATATTAACTACATTATAATATAAATAATAGTCATTTACTAAAATGAACTGAAAGAACCCTTACACACATGTCAACCTTGCGCATCACTACAAAAATAAAAGTTACAACCAAAAGAATACAACTCGATATATCAACATCAAATGCACACTAGTTTATTACCATAAATAACACACATCAACATAGTATTGTAAAGGAAATATGATTTGATTTATTGATTTGATCATTTTCCCATTCTTTAACTAATTGCACCTCTAGATAATGCCCACTTGCCTTCTTCGATTTGATGAATAATTACAATGCACACATACGAAAACAAACAAATTTCGACCCATGTTAATAACCAAGTTTCTAAATTTTGTTGTCCCATTATACCTTTTGCACTAAAAACTACATAATCAAACCAATACCATTTTTCTTCCAATTCATTAGTATTTATCTCTTGTCCAAACTGTATCCTTCAACAACAAATACAATAAAGCAAAGACTCTTATTATAAGTTCTGATCATGGTGTCTTATTCATATAAATCTGTTAAATTTTGTATTCACAAGATTCTGACACACAATCTATGGACCTTCCAAAAGAGTTGATTTGCTTTCATATTTCTTCAAGGCTTACTCTCAAAGAAGTGATTCAGTTTTCGCTTGTTTCTTGAAAATGCTTTGTAGCAGCAAAATTATTGAAAAAAAATGTTATAGCTTTGATTTACTAGATAACAAATAGATCAAACTCTTGCAATACTTTCCAGAAATCGAAGAATTGTTCATCGATTTTCCATTGGAACGTCTTACACAAGCTAGTAAGATTTTTCTTTTTGCACTCACTTTTGTTTATTTACACTTATCTCCTTCTGTTGACTTCAATTTTTGAAACAAAAAATGGAATTGCCGCACTTGGCCCTCATATTCCCAAACTTGGATCTAAGTTCATACTAAAAATTGATGTTGTGAATGAAAACCTTGAAGATAGTATCCTATTATTGCATTGCATCCTCAAAAATGCTCCTTCTCTTAGAACATATACAGTTTATCTACGCAATCAATTACAAAAAAGTGTTTATGACATATATCTCCAATTTCTAAATAGTTTTCTAGAATTGCACCAGTCCAACCCACAAGTTTTCTCTACTTTATTGAGCTAAGTATTAGCAAGATATCAGAACTCCTGATTTTGTAGAGTATAGTTTTTGTATAAAGCGGTTTGCAAACTATATTTTGTTTCTGTATAGCAACACTTTACGCCATAATTTTTTTTGCACATATCATATTTTTCTATTTTGGGTTTTTATAAGACATATTATTACATGCTTTGCGAAAATTATATTTTTCAAACTATACAAGCAATTGTAATTAGAGAACTTTTCCTGATTAATACAGTCAAGCTTTACTGATAACTATATTTTCCTTAGCTATAAAATCAAATTATATTACAATAACAAATAATAAATATGGATTAAATCTACAAATATTTTCAATATAGTCAAGATAAATATTGAAATATATATTTATTGTAGGTATAAAATGATAGTCTACAGCAATCAGAAACAATGAACATATTCAATTTCTAATCTTTTTTTTTTAGTTTTGTTCCAAACAATGAAAAAAACTAGAAACATAGCTTTTCTATATCAAAAAATGTTTTTTTTTCCAAAAAAAAAAAAAACACGCCATTAACACAAAAACAAATGATCTAACATCCCCACCAACTAAACCTTACAACCATCATTACACACATACAATTTCGTACATATGACCAGGCATCAATTGCTGCCAAAAATATTTTACACTATACAATGTTCACAAACACAAGATTTTATGACAATAAATAAAGAAATGGATAGTTTGATAAATTCACATATGCCATCACAAAATATAACGAACATAATGCATAATTTATGAAGTTTCTAATCTAATCAATAGAATACGTGTATACACAATGCACACTGAATGGATAAATGTCCTTGTAATCAGTAACATGCCAAAGACATATTATATTAAGCCATGTCGGGTGCTTACCTTGATTTCTATATCTAATTATGATAGTTCTAATATATCAAACTACAAAATTTAATTCTGCGATGACAAACATCAATACAAATGTCAATGATAAATAGTAGAAACCCTAACTACTTGATCCTTGTTAAGTGTTTCATGAAACTCTTTTTTTGCAACAGTTTACTAGAAAAACTATTGTCTATACTTAGACACGTTGTTATTTGTATATAACGAAGCTTTCAAAAGACATCATTTGATTTCATATCTTGCCTAGATTTAGCCTCAAAGATGTGATTCAATGTTCATTGGTTTCTCACAAATGGCTTACAACAACTAGGCTAATTAGAAAGAGAAAGTGCTACAACTTGGATTTAGCAAACCATAATGACATCAAGCTTTTGCAAATTTTTCCTAGGTAAGATGGAAGAATTATCCATTGACTTCTTTCTTGTGCGTTTTAGATAGGTTTAACTACACTCCTATTTTATTATCAACTTTGTTCCCTTTTCTTTTGAT
Organism: Sequoia sempervirens; assembly: GCA_007258455.2. Taxonomy (NCBI): domain Eukaryota; kingdom Viridiplantae; phylum Streptophyta; class Pinopsida; order Cupressales; family Cupressaceae; genus Sequoia; species Sequoia sempervirens. Next base: position 297,014,018 of record VDFB02271358.1, read on the forward strand.
TGGTACACTGTCTAACTGTAATTCCGAACACATGCAACAGAACTCACAAACTTGCATCTCTCCCTTGGAAACTTGCAAAAAATAATACTTAATCTAGATGTTGCTCATAGATATCCTAGAGATTATATATAATTATTGCTTTCTATTCTCAAAAATGCTCCCCTTCTCAAAATAGTCAAAATGTATTTACATTACGAATTGCCTAATCCTTAATCTGAACTAGACCTACAAATTATAAACAGTGCTCTTGAACTACAAATTCTATTCCCAAAAATTGTAATATTATTATTCTCAGCACACTAAAATGATACAAATAGTATCCAATTTTGTTTAGCATTGGCCAAGAGCATTTGGAGAGCCTAGGAGGCGGTTAAGCCTTGGCTCCGCTGGGTCGACTCTGGTTTCCGTGATGGGCTTTCACTCAATCAACAAAATGTTTGGTGGTCACCTCTCTTTGCTAGTAATTGTCAGTCGTTGGCCAAGTCACCTTGGCTTAAGGCGCTAAGGTTCCACAAGAAAGGCATTCAAACTTTGTAGCATGTGTTTTACAGACCCACAATGTGCATCATGCTATGGGAAGATTTTTGTGCCCTTTACAGGCTTCAAAACTAGGATTGTGATACTTATGATGGTCTAGTGAATGCTATTCCTACATATATGCTTCATAAGGTGGGAATTTGTGGGTCCAAGCCATGTTGGAAGGACTGGAAGTGGTACCCAGACACCCCTTTCAAGAATTACAAGCCTAGGCTTGGTTATAATTGGCTTTCACCATATTTTCCAATGATTGAAAGTCTGAACCAGAGGTGGCTTCTGCAATCCCCTGCTCATGTCTGGCGAAAAAAATTCTCTACCACTTGGTCCGCAAGTGTTGAGTTGAAACTTACCCACTTTTCTTGGTGTATTCTTTTCCAAGGCTTGCTTGTGGGGTCTCGACTTGTTCACTTGGGGGTCCAGGACCCTCAGTGCCCTTTTTGTGGGCAAGCTGAGTCTTTTAAGCATCTCTTCTAGTTTTGTACCAAAGCTTAGCAGTTTTGGAATTGGATTCATGACTTCTTTTAGCCTTTTAGATTGAAGCCCTTCTCCTGGCATATGGTTATGCTGGGAGACTTGCCCAGACTTCTTGCTAAATATGCCCAGCTTTGGCACACTTTCAGGGTGGAAATCCTCTTCAATATCTAGAAAGATAGAAATGCCTGCATATTTGCTAACACACAAATGGATAAAAATGTTTCTTTGTATTCTAAAGTTATTATTTACTCTAATGTGCTCTTGCATATTCAAGTTCAAGCCAATAAGGTTACACTTGAGGTGGCTCACCTTTAGGTGTTTTTGGATCATTGAGGAAATTCCCTGTGTACTATTGTTGGGGTACCCACTTCGCCCACCTCCTCTCATGGTCGATCGCCCTCTCGAGACTAGTAGCATAGTGGCTTTGCTCGTTCCTACTCTCAACCTCATCTTTGGCATGGTTCCCACCCTCCTCAGTGGACTCGTTCTCCTTCTCCATGACCTAGCCAGGGGTGGCCCTCTGAACGAGTAGCGGTGGCGGTTCTGGGTGGCCCTCTAATGATACTCCTACTACTGGCTCTGGTTGGCCAAATTCTGGTAAATGCTTTCTGCATTTGGTGCTTGCAATCTCGTCCTGGCACGAGGATAAAGATAAAGATAAAGATGCTGATGATGGTTGGGTTCCTCCTCCTAACGTCACTCCAGACCCCACTAATGTATGGGGGAAAATATTAGATGATAGAGACCCTCTTGGCTCCACTGGTATTGCTTTGATCTGCTTGACATCTAGCATTTTTAATGTTTGTAATCTTGTACTTTTTGGCTAATCCCATGTGACTACTAAGATTTTTCATTTTCTGGGCGTTGCCCATGTGACTCTTGAGGTGTGCCTTTTTACCACCCACCTTTTTTTGTGAATACATGTATTTTAATCTTTATAATTAATATAGATTAGTGCCTATTCATCAAAAAAAAAAAAATGTTTGGCATCACCAATATACTTTTGAAGTACTTGTTCAAATATCGCGATTACTTAATCTAAAAAAGATATTTTGTATATTATAAATTATGTTTTGTTCTATAATGGACACATGGTCCCTTTATTTATATAAAAAACTGATGTTTATTTTTCTCTCTTTATAAATTATCACATTTGATTATACATCATTTAAATTTTATGCCATATAGTTCTAGTTATCTCATATGGCTCTAGGAAAATTCACTAAGGGAAAATTTACCGTCAACAATTTATCGCGGGAAAATTCACCCCCATGAGCAATTCACCGCCCCAAAAAATTAACTACTAAAAATTCATGCAACTATTTTTTTGTGTAGTGAATTGTCATGGCGATGAATTTTCCCATAGTGAATTGTTGGCGGTGAATTTTCCGTCGGTGAATTACTAGCGGTGAATTTGGCGTATGCCATCTCATATAGTAGGAATCAAAGCACTCCATTTGATCACTTATGTGTTATAGTTAGTTGTTATGTCTACCTCATTTTCGATTCATAGATATATATTTTTTTAGATCATGCCTTTCCATCGTACGTCTATAGCTCCGATCGTTCCGCATATTTAATCAAGGATGTATAATGATTATGACCTATTAATTTGTAAAGTGGTAAAAAAGGAGTTTGTAGTTGTTTCTTTGTGCTTGTTAATGCGATCAAAATTATTTTTGTCACACATTTGATATGTTTCCAACATTCATTGGTGCCCACAAACTCGCAAAGATTAAAATATTCACTAAAATATCAGTGTGGGGAGGCATGAAGGTGCCACATGTCTTGTGGGGTATATGGTTCTTTGTAAAGCTAAATGGCGGGCTCATGATCTTAAGGTCCTTATTGTTACATCTCCTAGCATCTTGATTGTCCCCGCAATTTTGTCATGGCCATCTCTAAAGACCTTGCTTGACCACGGGAGTGCGAGATGATGCAAAGTGGCAAACTTTGGACTGTTCGATGATTAGTTAAATCAAATCAAATATTTTACACAAAATTAATAGGTTACAGAAAATTAATATAATAATCAGCAAAAAATAGGTAATTAATTTTCTCACACATAACCAAGTAAATTGTTAGTTGAACATGCCACAAGACTCGTAACGAGTCAAAGTGATATTGCTTACTCAAAATACATTTTCTGCTCCTATAACAATAACTAGCTATGGCACCTTGTGCAATGGGTACGCCGAAGAGGTGGGGAAGGTTAATTAGGCAAAACATGGTTTTTTTTTTTTTTCACATGTTTGTGTAGTAAATGAGATCATTTAGAAAATGATTTTAATACTAGTATTAATTTTTTTTGATTTTTTATTATAGAATAATATTATTATATACATACTATAAATTATATGTATGAGCTACTATATTATTATATAAATATTTAGTATCTTCTTGCATTTATTAGTCTAAAATATTTATTAAGATCTAATTACTATTGATTATTTTATATTAACTAATTTAAACATAAATCAATCTCTCTCTCTCTCTCTCTCTCTCTCTCTCTCACACACACACACACACACACACACACACATATATAATTTTAATTTTCACTCAAAACTACTAATATTAAAATAATTTATTTGTTTTTTCTTTTTTTCTAATTACCTTGGCAAAGTATAATTCCCTTTAACAACTATGTAATGGCTCAAAATACATGGGTGTTTTTGGGCTAAGAGTAATAGATAGACTTATGGATTAGTGATAGTAGATTTCAACAATCCATGTAGACTATTGCTAATTTTTTCGGATTAGATTGTGTCCAAATTTTTGCATCAATGTTTCGAATCAAACTCTATGATTCATCATCAGGGTAAGAGAGCACATGGATAAAATGAATAGTTGCAAACCAAGGCAGGAATAAAAAGGGAGAGAGGAGAAGGGGGGTTTGGGGGTGGAGTGGGGGGGTTTATGGAGTCGATGTGGGTTTGTTTTGCAAGGAGAGTTGGTAAAGTAGAGATGTGACAATTCAATTTGTAAAAATTGGTAATCTAACTTTAATCTTTACCCATAGGGAAGATTTTAGTCTATTTTTTTATTACATTTATGTAGTACATGGGTTAGTCAATAGACCACTTAGTAAATGATGTTTGTAGAACAAAAGTCTCACTAGAAAAGTGATAGCTTCAAATAAACTATGCATTCACTTACAGGATCCAAACATGGCTAAAACAAAACATCTTGATTAAGAAGATAATCAATTTCCATTGTGTCAACAAGCATTTGCTCAAGGATGGATGAACCTTAATGAATTAGAGTGTCATTTGTTTTGCATGAAATTATGTGTTGTCTATTAAGGACATGGAAGAAGATTGTGTTGACATTCTCTTTACACAACTGTTTAGACCTTATTGACAATAGCATCTCTCATTATTGTGGAGGTCAACCAATTTCTCAATTAGATCATGTTCTCTGCAGTGTATCACTAAATCATTATTATTGCTTTCTTTTGCTAATAGTTAAATAGTTGGCCTTTATGCTTTCAGAGTTTTGAAATATTGTCAATAGATTTTTTTTCCTTTTCATGTAGTCTTTAATTTGTTATTTGCATAGATAATCTTAGTCATGAATGGAAACATGGCATGACCTTGGATGATGGGTTCATCCCACCATTGAGCTATTTGTTGAGAAAAATTAGGATGTTGCATTCACATGACTTAAGCCTAAAGTTATAATTTAGATGGCGATCGCCTTTGATATTTTGAGGTAATTGGGCCAATTATCTAACAGAGTTGAATTGTGTATAGAGAACATAACTTGTCTTCATGGGCCCAACTATTTGATGGGATGTTCAACATATATAATTTTTAATAAATCAATCATATAGTCGTATTAGATTTTTAAATATTGAAACCAAACATTCTAAAAAATGCATGGTATGGATGATAGTGCCAAAACACCAAGTGGACTTTACTTGTTTTCCTTCAAGAAAAGAAGCTTTTTCCTTTGGCTGTGCTTCCACATCTTCCAAACAACTTACATGTCTTGTGTATACTCCACAACTTACGTGTCTTGTCTGTACTCCCGCGGTTGCATGCAAACAACAAAACTATCCACGTGCCTTCACTATACATTATCATGCATATTGAAGATGAGAATGCGAGGAAGAGGGGAGGGGATAATGGAGGCTTGTTTACTGTAGTGAGTGTATTTTGTCAAATAGTTTGCTTGCCCTATCAATGCTTCCAGCTTTTACACATTTTCCTTTTAGTAAAAAATGAGATTAAAAAAGAAAATTTGTTTCATCAATATGTTTTATTTCTCTATACTACTATAGAGATCTCTTTGTTGATGTTCAAGAGGCGAAAGATCTAAACATATACAAGAAGTGGACTAAATCCAAGACACAATGGTGAGTCCTTTTGATTGACTCTACATTTTCTTTTTCCACTGATTCAAATCTTGCAATAGTATGGCCAACAATTTTGTGATCTCTGCTATGCTCATTTTATTTATATATTTTGATCTGATAAATCAATTATGCATCGAAGAGACATTCAGAAACATAATCACAACATATATTTACCGGTTTGTAATTGAGATTTTTGAATTTATCTTTTATTTCCAAATGAATAGGAAGTAAAGGGCTCCCAATAATCTATTGAGAACATATTTTCATTGAATTTTTGCCTCTCTTTTGAGTATGAAGAGAAACGCAGAATATGAGGGTCAATTAGGATAAATTTTGCTCTATTTTTTGTATTAAATATGAAGAGGGTATTCTGATCTTTGGAGAACAACATTTTTTGTGTGTCACAGTATGATCCAGGCCACTACAACAATCACAGAAGAGAAAAACTGAGACAGAGCAACAGATTGCACCCACCTTATCTTATTTTATTTGGCTGAATACCCACCTCCTGCACCAAGCGATAGAAGTCGAAGCTCTTTGCAGTTGCTTGTAGCAGATCAATGGAGATAACCTACAAGAGCAGCAACATCCAAGGATAGAAAACTATGCGGAGAGAATAGAGCTTAGTAGCCATTTTGCCAATCGTGTGGATGCAAAAGTGAAACTCTGATCTCTTTTTTTAAAACAAACGACTTGTTTTTTTATTAGCTTTCAATGCAACAACTAGTTCTGTTCATTTGTCTTAAATCTCTGCAGGCACCGTACAAACTACGCAGACCACGTATCATTTCTGGCTGTCAACGATGATGCCAACTATTAAAAATGGGTAGAGTTCGCACGAAAAATATTATGACCGACAAACCCTCAACTAGCCTATACTTTTAGTATCTCTGTCAGTTTGAGTACAACGTACACAAAAGCGTATTAATTTCTTGCTTTCTTGAGAATTAACATAGAAAATACAGCCAAAAAATGGAGAAAAATAGTCGAAAGTGGCGAAAAATGATGGACGGTTGAGAATCGTTTTAGTGTCAACCAGGCTGTGTAACTCTATCTTAACCATTGAAGGGGAAAATGAGCTTTGAAAGATCACATAGGACACGCCGTCGTGTGGATGCAAAAGTGAAACTCTGATCTCTTTTTTTAAAACAAACGACTTGTTTTTTTATTAGCTTTCAATGCAACAACTAGTTCTATTCATTTGTCTTAAATCTCTGCAGGCACCGTACAAACTACGCAGACCACGTATCATTTCTGGCTGTCAATGATAATGCCAACTATTAAAAATGGGCAGAGTTCGCACGAAAAATATTATGACCGACAAACCCTCAACTAGCCTATACTCTTAGTATCTCTATCAATTTGAGCACAACGTACACAAAAGCGCATTAATTTCTTGCTTTCTTGAGAATTAACACGAAAAATACAGCCGAAAAATGGAGAAAAATAGTCGAAAGTGGCAAAAAATGATGGACGGTTGAGAATCGTTTTAGTGTCAACCAGGCTGTGTAACTCTATCTTAACCATTGAAGGGGAAAATGAGCTTTGAAAGATCACATAGGACACGCCGTCGTGTGGATGCAAAAGTGAAACTCTGATCTCTTTTTTTAAAACAAATGACTTGTTTTTTTATTAGCTTTCAATGCAACAACTAGCTCTGTTCGTTTGTCTTAAATCTCTGCAAGCACCGTACAAACTGCGTAGACCATGTATCGTTTATGGCTGTCAACGATGATGCCAACTATTAAAAATGGGTAGAGTTCGCACGAAAAATATTATGACCGACAAACCCTCAACTAGCCTATACTCTTAGTATCTCTGTCAATTTGAGTACAACGTACGCAAAAGCGCATTAATTTCTTGCTTTCTTGAGAATTAACACGGCAAATAAAGCCGGAAAACGGAGAAAAATAGTCGAAAGTGGCGAAAAATGATGGACGGTTGAGAATCGTTTTAGTGTCAAGTGTAACTCTATCTTAACCGTTGAAGGGGAAAATGAGCTTTGAAAGCTCACATAGGACACGCCTTTGGCGTAAATATAAAACCAGGTACTCACCACTAGGATCCGGCTAACTCCTAGACAAAACACACCTATGTACATACAAAAACACATGAAACACCATACATAGAAACATACATGACATGAATGCGGGGCCCAACGCAAGTTGCAAGCAGAAATCACGGGAGGCAAGCAAAAGTCACCAGAGGTAAACGGAGGCAAACGGAAATGGACGGAGGACGGGCATTTGAAAAATTTAAACAAAAAGCGGGAATTTTCAAACACCACTGCCGAGCCAACTGCGTCCATATTGTCCACCAGCCAAATGCACTTCCGTACCCTGGCGTTGGAAACACTTAAAGCCCTTCACAGTCGCGTGCACTAGCCAAACGATCTAACAGAGAAATTCATTTGGATGATTTCAAACGATTTCAACCTTTCATAGTCGCGTGCCTTCATCTTCCTCATCACTCTCAAGCCCATCATCAGGATTAGAATCATCATCTGTTGGTCTTCGCCTACCCACCTCGTAGATTTTAGCAGACGAATCCATCTCCTCACTGTCATCCATGGTAACTAAACCTATAAATGAATCTGTTGACTTTGTTGCAAAATCCAATACACACCTGTCAACAAGAGTTGTAGCGATATCTAAATAGTGTTGGTGTAAGTGAAGTCGATCTTGTGAAATGGCCCGATTCAAAATGGAGATCCCTTAAGGTGCAGTGGGATGAAACATCAGCAGTCCCTCGACCAGAAAGAGTTACGTTGGTTCCAGAGGCAAACAAAATGAATTTTCTCATGTTTCAGGGACACAACTACCTCCACTTCACAAGAGTAATGTACATTTATTTTGTAAGAAACTTACTGCATCAGATACAAGCACACATGGAGGATTTTCAGTTCTAAGAAGACACGCTGATGAATGTCTTCAACCACTGGACATGAGTCAGCAGCCTCCTTCCCAAGATCTAGTGGCCAAAGATCTGCATGGAGTTGAATGGCGTTGTCGACATATATTTCAAAGTCAGCCAAGGAGGCATTTGTTAACAACTGGGCGGAATGTTTTTGTGAGCTCAAAGAGGCTGGTGGCAGGTGATGCATTCATATTCCTCAGGAGTGAAAATGGAGTACTGCATGTTGGTGTGAGGCGTGCAATGCGTCAGCAGAGTAACATGCCATCATCAGTCATTTCAAGTCACAACATGCATCTTGGTGTAATTGCTACTGCATCTCATGTTGTTTCAACACGAACCAAGTTTATAGTCTACTACAAGCCAAGAACAAGTCCTTCAAAATTTATTATTCTTTAAGATAAATACATCGATTATTCATTTATTCCTTTAGAACAAGCTGAATGAAAACACTCTTTTTTTTTTAATGTTTTAGGTTTAATTTGTTTAGGAGGTTGGATAGTTGTGAAGTCTAGTAAAGGGGGAAACATGGCTTAATGATTTATATGTTCAATATCAAGAATAAATTCAAATATTGAGGGAGGTTAAGAATAAAGGAATTTTCACTAGCTTGTGGAGAACAGTTTACATAAAGATCATAGTGCAAATCTTAATGTTTTGATGCAGTCCTTTCTATCAACATCCTTTTGAATATAAAACTAAATCATGAATATATAATACAATATCCACCAATCATATCACTCATGATTTTTGTATATTTGGAGAGGAGGATTACATCCACCATAGGTAGGGGCAAAACACTTACCACCTCTCTCTCTCTCTCACACACACACACCACCTCTCTCTACCTCTTCGGGCTACCTAGATCCCTCTCTCTACCCACCTCTCTCTATTTTATTCACCTTACCTCTCTCTAACTACCTCTCCCTATCTCCCTCCTTCCCTTCTCTCTTCCTCCTTCCCACACAACCTCTCTCAATCCCTCCCTAATTCCCTCTCTCACTCTCTCTATACCTACATGTCCAACCTTACTTCTCCCTCTCTCTACCTCTCTCTACCTACCTCAAGTCCCCTCTCTCTCTCTCTCTCCCTCACACATACACAAATAAGAAACACATCAAGCTCTACCTACCTCCCTTCCTCTCTCTATCTCCACTCACCCTCTCCCTCTCTACCTACCTTCCCCTCAATACATCCCACCCCACTTCTCTTTCTACCTATCTCTCCTCCCCAACTTCCCCTCTCTATCTACTTATCTCTTCCATTCCCTCCTTTCCCTATCTCCCCTCACTCTCTCTACCTAATTCTTCATCTATTCCTTCAACCTTACCTCTCTCTACCTACCTCAACATGTCTCCCTCATTTCCTCTCGCTCCCTTTATCCCTCCCATCCTACCTTGTTAGATCTCTCTCTCCCCCCATCCCTCTATACTTCTCTCTATCTCTCCTCTTTCACCATCCCTCCTAAACTTCTTCTCTCACCATACCTTCTTACCACTTCCTATCTCCCTCCTTCCCCCTCTCTCTCCCTCTCACACACACCTCTCTCCACTATCTCTCTCTACCTATGCCTCCCTCTCTCCCTAACTCTCTATACCTTCCTCACCTTCCCTACCTCTCTTTATCTCCCTCCTTGCCTCTTTCTATTCCTCCCCCTATCCTTTCCACCCTACCACTCCCTATCTTCATCCCTCCCTCTTTCTCTCCCTCTATCTATCCCTCCCACTCCACCACTGCCTATCTCCCTCCTTCCCTCTCTCTCTCTCTCCCTCCCTCACTATGTGCAATGCGCAAATGGAAATACAGAAGTGGATGAATTAGCTTATCATTCCAACCCAAAAACATTATCCTTATCCCTCCTCCATCCTATAAATTCATCCCAAATTCTCCCCTCTATCTAGTTATCTCTTCCCTTCCCTCTCTACATTCCCTATCTCCCCTCACTCTCTCTACCTACTTCTCCCTCTATTACTTCAACCTTACCTCTCTCTACCTACCTCTCCATGTCTCCCTCATTCCCTCTATCTCCCTTTATCCCTCCCATTCTACCTCGCTAGACCTCTCCCTCCCTCCATCCCTTTATACTTCTCTTTATCTCCCATCTCTCACCCTCCCTTCTTACCTTCCTCTCCCTTTGTCTGTCCTTCTTTCGCCTCTCCTTTTCCACCTATCCATCCCTTTATCACTCACTCACTCCTTCCCTCTCTTTCCCTCACACACACACAACCTCTCTCCACCTACCCCTCACATTATATGTCCATTCCTCCTTTCCTCTCTCTTACTCTCTCTATACATACCTCTCCCACCCTCTCTCTATATGTACCTCTATCCCTCCCACCTTACCACTCACTATCTCTCTCCTCCCCCCTCTCTCTCATATACTTGTTATTAGGATGCTTGCATAAAAATTCTAGGATTGCTTAGATGAAACTTAGTGAAATAGCCTTGTATTTATACATAACTTAACATTAAATCTCAAAATTCAAATATCACAAGCCAACATCAGATCTAGGATTTGAAATAATTAGAATACCACCAAAACCATATCCCAAGGGGGGATACTAGATGTAAGTGAGGACCCATTCGCCATGTGGCATATTCTCTTTATACCTACATCTACCTCCTTCACAACTTCCCCCCTCTATTTACTTCTCTCTCCCCTTCCCTCTCTACTTTCCTCATCTCCTCTCACTCTCTCTACCTACCTCTCCTTCTATTCCTTCAACCTTACCTCTCTCTACCTACCCATTGCTTGCAAGTGGGTATACAAGAATAAATTTAGTTCCCCCTATATTTCTTGCATCACAGTTAGTGTACTAAAATAAATCTAGTTCTACACAAGCATTTGTATGACTGATTAAATGACCATTACATTAGTGAGTCAACTTTATATAGTTTTGTGTTTATCATGTGATATTATGCTACTACTTTTAATTCATAAATTCAATGCCTCAAATATTTTGTGGAATTAAAATGACTTCGTAAAGGGTTACCAATTTAATATGTTTGTTTAAAGGTAAAATGATAGGAAATGAAAATTTACAACTACCAACAAATTTTTAATTGATAGGTGATGGGCAAGGTCGTCGATGTCACAACTTGCATCATTTAGTCAATTATTTATCGAACCAGGTGTGTCTCAGAGCTATATGCGATCTAAGCATGGTTGTCACATATTTTTTTTTGGGGGGGGTTGCATTGTAAACAATGACTTCAGATATCGATTTAGCTCCTTCAGGAGCTTTCAGGAGCTTTCAAGAGCTCTTCAGGAGCTAAACTACAACTAATTCCTTAGGATTAATTCTATCTTATTTCCTAAACTAAAGTTTTGTTGACTTATTTCTGACTTCATTGGACTTGATTGTGACCAATTCATGGAGAATACTAACATCTACTTTAATTCTTAATTTAAAATATGAAATCCAAATTAATTCTATTTTGCTTTAAAGGAAATCTATCTTAAGATTTGTTGGAAATTAAATACTATTTTAAGAACAGAATTGAATTGCAAGAAAATGATAATTAATCTAGAAAACTTAAACAACAATTAATCTAGAAAACCTAAACACTAATTTCCATGAATATATTTTCAACTAGCTTCAATTCCATCTTTTGATAAGTCTCTATCATTGGTTCTAATTAAACTCAACAAATAATTACCAAACATAATTATTTCGAATAGCATCTAAATCTGATTAATCTAATAAATCTTATAATGATTCTAACCACTTAATCTAACCATGATAAACTAAATTCAAAAGTGATTCAAATAGAAGTAACTATCCACATTTATCATTCAACAAACAATTCAACAACTTATCATTCCAAAATTAACATCTAACACTCCAAATTTAATATCAATAACCAGAAATACATTAACTTAGTAAAATACCAACACAAGATCGATCCCTTTGGTTGAGCAGGCCCTTCTCTTCCTCAGGTAAGATCCCTTAACACAGTGATTGAGTTAAATTCTTGCTTTCATTCAATTTGATCAAAGTGGGACATAGAACAAAGTATTGCTATCGATTATAGAAATCTAATTGAAAATTATCTAACTCCTATTTAAAACTGAAACATGTATATTTATAACATATCCTTATTGAATTTACAACATGGAAATTAACTGCCAAGATTCAAGGCGCCAACTAAAGATTAGAACAAAACTAAAGTGAAACATAGACATTTAACATAAATTAAGGAGACAAATGATCTAATTTGCAGCTCACCAACATAGACATTTAACATAAATCCATCATTATCTCCCATTAAAAATCCATACTGGAAAAACTCACAAATTTGATTTTGAATGTTAGGGTGGCTATGAAAGTAATCTTGCAGAAAATATCCATCATTATGATAATCCAGGCTTCTCCCTAAGATTAATTGATTAAGTTTCCATTCTAGAAACCTTTCTCTAAGGATCAAAGCATAAACCCCTACTGGTCTTCTCATGGAAAGTATTGCAGAACTTATTTCTCCTGCTTGCTCAAGTCTTCTTTCAATCTTATTTTTTTCTTCCTCTAACTTCTGCACTTTCTCTTTCAATTGTTTATTTTCCTCCTTAAATTTGAAGGTTGCCAGGGAGAGGTATCTAGGCTGGGCTGAAGGAGGAACATCTGATGGAATAGAAGGGATATCAGAGGGAATGGAAGGCAGAGCAAGGTAGTATGGTGGGGTCACAGAAGTAGAGGCTTCATGTGAATAAAACCGCATAGATTGTTGTTTTAATTGCTCTAACATTTGTTGCAATTCCTCTTTTAATCTTGAAATTTCTTCAGCATTTGCTAATGATTGTACACTATCTTGTTGTATGGAATCCTCAATTTTATTCAATTTCTCTCTATATCTTGCTTCATTGTGTTCAATTTTCCTTTCCATTTCCTGAGTTTTGTTGAAGGATTGTGTTGTGCAGTTTTTCGCACACACATCCCGCTGAAAGCAGGGACCCTCTTATGCTTTCATTCCTGGTGTTTTGGCCCTTTTATCTTAGGGATTTAACTTGCTTTGTCATGAGCTTGAATGTTTATTTTACCTACATTGGTGATCCCTTTGTGATATTGATTGAAAAATCTCAAGTTTTTGACTCATTTTGGATTTTTCACTCTTCTCAGGAAAATCCTCTCTTGGCAGAATTCCTTGGATACTTTGAAAACCCAGTGGCTGATGTTTTGCACTATGACCCAAAAATTTTGGGACCTCATGGAATTCCGTGGTCACCGGATTTCTCCAAAATTTCGTCGTCCTATCAAGTTCCCAGGTTTTGGTCAGGGTTGTCTTGTCGACTGCATTGATGCTCGATCGTACAGTTTCTACGACATATATTTAATCGATTTTGGGGAGTTTTGTGCCATTAATTTTTATCATTTTCTTTCTATTGATCTGAAGTGCTTGATCTTGAGTGCTTGGCTGGATTTGGCGTGTTCGATTTGTGAATTCTTGGATTTGGTGGTGATTTTCCTAGGCATCATCTGTTGTTTGCTAAGGTACTAAAGATTGTTACTTGCCATCATTGTAATCGAGTTTCACTTCATCAATGGTATTTTTTCATTGCCTTGCTTTTGATTGTTGAATGGGAATGATTCTTTGGCATCTTCAGTGTGCTTGGATTTTGAATTTTTTCATGCTTGGGCATTGAACATCCTTAAGCTAGGGTTGCTCAGTTCTGTTAGATTAATGATCTCAAGTGAGTTTGTGAGCTTGTCTTTTAGTTTCATCATGAGGTAGCTCACTTGTGTAGGCTATAAAGAATATTTTGAGAACCTAGCAATTGAGTAAGCTGAGCCCAAGCCTTTCTTGTGTATTCATGGCAGAATTTTAGGGTTTTGGGTTTAGGGCATCACCAATTTCTATCGATTTACCTCAGGAAAAGTCTTGAATTTAAAGATGATTTGTAGGAGGTTCAAATCAAGCTAGTTTCAAGCCTAGGATCCTCAAATTTGTGATCGTTCGATCAATTTGAGTAAATTCATGAGAAAACATTGACATTCGGTTTTTCCTTCAACTTTGGGATTTTCCTCCACTAGCAGAATTCCTCGATTTTCCATTTTCTCTTCGTTTTCCCGAAATGTGCAATAATCCAGAGTTTTTCCTGCTTCGCGGATTTTCGTTCCCTCTAGATTTTACCAAAAAATCCTTTGTCCCTTCATTTTCTCAAATTTCGTAGACTATTGTTGTTTTCGTGGATTTTCGTCCTAGGTGGAATTCTCTAAAACTTTGCTGAAAATGAAGAACCGAGGGATAGCATGGTTTATTAGCTGGTGATTATGCATTGTATGATCAATTTGAGTTGTTTAAAGATATATCATGTTGTTTCTAGTTAATGATGTTTTATTACATGATTATTGGAAGCTTTTTGTGTTTATTTCGATGGGATCCGTCTAGTTGGGAATTTTCTAAAATTCCTCTCTGGATTGGATTATGGGGGGGCCTGAAAACCCGAACTTTGATATGATCAATTCTTATGAGGTTTTAGAGAGTTTTTCTTATCATGGGACTTATAATGAGGTTGAATATGCCATTTGTAATTGATTAGCTTGGGTTTCAGGTGATCTTTATTATGGTCTCTTTGATGAATGCTAGTTCAATCAAGTCAAATGATTGCTACCAAAACCAAGGGTAGAGTAGTGGATTCGAGTGCAGAGGAGGAAAATTGAAGACACCCTGACCAAGATCTACAATAAATGCATTTCTTTCTTTGAGGCTATGATAGGTAGAAAAAGTTTTGCACCGAAGCATTTGAGCTTGGAATAGTTGAGAAAATGTTGGCGAGATGTATATTCTCCAACCAATGAAGACTCGGTCACTGAACATCAGTTGGATGATGCAACTACTTACATTGCAGTTATTGATAAATATCAAACAACTAAGGTAGATTGGGACACAATGGTAAAATAGTCAAGAGAGGATATCAAGTCCATTGAAAGAAGAATTAAGGTTTTGACCATGCCACCTGTGGCCGACTTGGATAAGATATTTTTGATGGTGCAGGATAAGGTGGAGCGTACTAAGGATAAAGGGGGAAGTAGTTAATGCAATGCTTCATCAGAATTTGTGCTTCCCCATTATTTCTCTTCTCCTTCACATGCATTGGTCCAGATTATGTCGAAAATCCCAGGCCGACCTGGATGGAGTACTTGCATTTAATGCCCACTTTGTTTATTTTGAATTCTCCTTGGCCAACCTTTTTTGTGGCCGATTATTATTGTAAACCTAATTGGGCCGACATATCTTGGGGGTTTCTATAAATATGGCATTCTGCCTCATTTGTAAGGGGTAGATAGTTTTGATATTAGAGCTAACTAGGCAGTATAGCAAGAGCTAGAGTTAGGAGTTAGTCTTATTTTCAAGCAAGCAAGTGATGTAACAAAAGACTAAAATTGTTGCTTTTGTGGGTGATTTAATGCAAGCAAAGACATTGTGATTTGGTGCCTTCCTTGTGTTGAATTTTATCTGGCATGGTTCCTAAGATTCTATCTTTTGAAATTGCTTAAGTTTATTTGATATATGCTAGGTTAATGTTAGATGATTTGATGATGTTTATGGTTTGATGCTTGAAGTGTTTGTAGCAATCTCTAGTCCATACTTTTTGCAGCTAGCTGACTGTTAGTTGCTTTGCAAAGTTAGCCTAGACTTTTACATTCATTGTGCTTAGTTCAATTGTGAATATTTGTTCATTGCAATTGGAATAAGGTTTTTTTGGATGAATGTTCATGATCTGAAAATATTTAATACCTTAGAAGATTGCACTATTTCTGTAAGATTAAAGATTCATCTAGGTCAAGCAAAAATCAGTTTCTGAGGGATTGGACCATTTCAAGTGTTTATTATTTGCATTGTCAATCTTAGGGTTAGTGTTAAATTTAGAAGTTTTTTGAAACCTTTTTCTTTTGTTATTTCTTTTATCATTTGGGTTAGATTTAGGATTGGAAGTATCACCATATTGAAAAATCTAATAAATTTAAGGATTTAGTATTTGCTTGTAGTAAGGTCCCCTTATGATTACCAACATTTTCACATATTATCTAAGTTGTTTCTGCATTGTCAAGACCTAACATTAGAGACCTTGGGGTTATCTCTTGAGGCTTGCTGATAGAGATTTACCTTTCAAGAGAGATAGGATACTTGTATCTTGTTTGAGTTATTACTGTGCAAAAAAAACCATTAACAAATTGTTGCAATTCTTCTTCTTTTCTTCTCAATTTCTCTTCAAGGAATTGCATGTTTTTCCTTTATTTCTCTAATTTAGCTTCTAAATGGGACATTTTCACAGCCCTTAACAATTCCTCAGTCTCTAATTCCTCTTCATTCAATTTTTCATGGAATTCTTCTTCTTCAATCTATGGCTCTTTTCCTTTTCTTTGTTCATAATGTGGAGAAGGTTTAGGGGATTTTGCAGTCTCTTTTTGTTCAAATTCCTCTTATTCTTCTTACTCTTTAGATTGTGCCTCAAATTCTTCGGCAAGTCATGGACTTCAAAAATAGGGGTTCTTTCAGGAGTCAGCATTGGGCCTTTAGGGGGGATTTGAGGCTGCTCAGGAGAATGTATTGGTGTATGGGTTTCTCCATGGCCTACAATAGTTTCTATTGGAATTTTCAAAACAGGGGTTTGAGTTATAGGTGTCTCTTTAGGGGTGGAAAAAACAGTCTCAACATGGCTAGGGCTTTCTTCATGTACTTCTTGCTTTTTATTTTTGGAACTAGTATAGGTTACCCTAGAGGATTCTTGTAATTTTTTTTCCCCTTTTCTTGGAAGATTCTCCTTTCTCAATCCTTGACTTTTTAGCTACAGGTCCCCTTGTGGGTTTTCCTTTTTGCTTTTCTACGAGTACAGACAAGAATTCTAACCAGCCCTATTTCCTAGATTCTTTCTTTAAGAAATGGTGCTTAATTATCAAATGAATCAACCCCTAGTATTTTATGGATGATTCCCCTCTAGATTTTTCTTTTAAAATCATGGAAGCAATTTTTTGGAGCAAAAATGTTGGCAAATTTATTCTAGCAGAGGTTTTTGTCTGTCCATACCTTAAATGTATCAAAAGTCACATTCTCGGTCCTAATATAGTACTGTACTACCCTTCACAGGTGAAAATTTTCATAAGCCATGTTGCAACAGTCCTCCAAGGCTCGTCCAAACTTTGGCGAGCAATTCCATGTTGGTCTCCCTTGTGCATCAGAATTTATAGCCTTCTTTCTAGCTCTTGGTGAAATGCAGCCACCAATTTCTAAAATTTGACTCGACCCTTGTTAACTGGCTTTCCTTCAGCTAGAATTCTAGAAATTTCACTTATTATTTCTAGAGTGACCGCAATAATTTCACCCCTTACTCTGGTCACATTCACATGAAAATTTCTCACAAATTCTTCAATCATTTCCAACTAAAAAACCTTCATATTGCATTACAAAATCCAACCATCCAACTTTTGCTAACAATCTCCTAGTTTCTGAATCAAGAGTGAAATTTCTAGCTTAGCATTCCTCTTGTTCCCCATTTTCATCTATCAACAATGGTGGACTTCAACAATGGTAGAATTCACAAGCAAACTTCAAGTGGCAAACTGAATTACTTAACAAAATGTGGAATGATTTTTCCTTGTTTTTGGAACTTAGCCATTTTGAAAATGACATGACATGCCATTAATTTTCTGCATTAATTTCCTTTACTAATCTAGACGATTCACATGCCATAAAATGAAGTTTTCAATTTTAATTCGCAAGGTTGATAGCGTCTTTTACACATGTCAACATGAACTTGGGAAGATTTTTGAAAAGACAGGTGAATCATAAAAAGATCCGTTATTATTACTAACATCATTCAATGCCACATAATTCCTTACATCAACCATCCCACCACTTTTTGAAATTATTAAAAGTCATTTATTATCATTATTAATAACAATATGGCGGAGATGTCTAGATTTATAAATATTTACCTATTTTACATTAGTCTCACTACCTTAGAAAATAATATTCAAAAATAATATTCATATTAAATGTGCACCTCAATTTATTTTGATCCTTTGAGTTCTTTAGGAGCCTTTAGGAGCTCTCAGGAGCTTTGGAATTACATGAGTTGAAAGCCTTCGAGATCTTCAAGATCCTTCAGGAGCTCTTCAAGAGTCTTCAGGAGCTCTCAGGACTTTGGAACTTCAGGAGTCATCAGGAGTTGTCGAGCAAAATAGAGTCTTTAGAGTCTTCAGCCTTCAAGAGCCTTTAGGAGCTTTTGGGAGCTCTTTAGGATCCTTTGGGAGCTATTGAACCAAACAGAGTCTTCAGAGTCTTCAATCTTTAGGAGCCTTTAGGAGCTTTTGAGAGTTCTTCAGGAGCCTTCAGGAGTTAACTTAGATAGACTGCCATTTGTTGGTTTTCAATCATCTTTTTTTTTCTTTTTTTTTTCGAAAGAAAACCGCCATTTGTAGTAGTTTTCAATTTACTTCCTTTTTCTCAAGGAAAACTACCATTTGCTGGTTTTCAATTTACCTTGTTTATTCATGCCTTCTTCAAAGGTTTAAAGATCTTCTCTCATGGAAGAAATATCTTCCACGAGAAAATGTTCAGTTCTTTGTTGCAAATCATCTAGAAATTCCTCCTCTGTTGTTGGCTTATGATATGTCTTCAATCGATGACCATTAAATAGCATGACTCTCTTTTCTCCATCAATTGGAACCAATTGGACAACTCCATTCTCAAATACTTGTTGTATCTCATAGGGACCTAACCATTTGTTATGGAAATTCCCTTTAAACTATTCAAATCTGGAGTCAAATAATAATGCCCAATCTCCTTCTTTGAACTATTTGGACACAATATGTTGATCGTGCCATTCCTTCCTTTGCTTATGAATCACCTCTGTATGTTGAAGTGCCTCCATTCTCATTCCATTGAGTCTGTTGAGCTGCAAAATTCTACTTTTCTTAGATTCAAGTAAATCAATTCCAATTTCTACTGCTATTTTCAATGTTTTTAACTCAAATTCTATTGGTATTACTGGCTTCTTCCCATACACAAGTTCATATGAAGAAAATATAGTTGTTTTCCACATGGTATTATAGGCCCACACTACTTCATCCAACCTATCTACCTAGTCTATCCTCCTCAATGAAACTATTTTTGTCAAGATATTCTCTAATTCTCTGTTAGTAACCTCCACTTGTCCATTCGCCTGAGGGTGATATGGTGAAGAATTTCTATGATCCATTTGGTATTTCTGCAAAAATGTTTCCATCATTATTGATACAAACTATGGTCCTTGCTCTGAAACAATTTATCTAGGTGCACCAAATCTCTAAAGAATTTGCTTGTACAAAAAATCTGCAACCTTATCTTCAATTGTTGTTGGTAATTCTTTCACCTCAGCCCATTTTGTTGCATAATTAATACAAACAAGGATGTAACGTTGCCCTTTTGAAGGTGGATTGATAGGTCCCACAAAATTGATGCCCCATTCTTAAAATGGTTCCAGAGCTATTTGTGGTTGAAATGAAATCTCCATGGTTGGCGTGGGTCTTCCCATCCTCTGACATTCATCACAGTGTTTGACAAAGAATGAAGTATCCTTTGTCATTGATGGCCAAAAGTAGCCAGCTCCTAAGATTTTGTGAATTGTTCTCACTACTGAATAGTCTCCTCCTTCAGGCTCATGATGGTAGGCGTGTACTAAATCATAAACATATAACTCAGATACACATCTACATAAAACATGGTCAGGGCACAATTTAAATAAAAGAGCATTAATCCACTGAAATCTAGAACTTTCACGAATTAACGTCTTTTTTTGTTTCTGGCTAAAGTGACTTGGATATTTCCCTGTTACAAGGTAATTTTTCAAATCAGAAAACCATGGTGCATGAATTGATATAGAAAATAGATGTTCATCTGGAAATGTATCATCCACTAGTTCTTGGTTATCCTGTGAAACAATTTTGGAAAGAAATTCAACAACAACATTGTCTTTTCTAGGCTTAGCAATGATAGTTACAACAAATTCTTGCAGTAATAGTAACCATCTGATAATGTGTCCACCTACTACAACCTTTTTCATTAAATATCTAATTGCAGCATGGTATGTATGTACATAAACTTTGTAACCTGTAATATAATGCCTGAATTTATTTATTACATATACTATAGCTAGAAATTCCTTTTCTATTGTTGTATAAATTATTTCAGCAAGATTTAAATTTTTGCAAACATAATAAATTGCATGCATGGCGTCATTGTCATCTTTTTATCCTAATACTACTCCAATAGCTAGATTGGGTGCATCTGCATGTATGTGAAATGGCTCTCCCCAAATAGGTCCTTTAATGATCAAAGAAGTTGTTAGAGCTATTTTAATTGTCTCAAAATATTTTTGACAACCTTCAGTCCATACAAACTCCTCTTCTTTCTTGAGTAGTGTAAACAATGGTGCTACAATTTTATGAAATCCTTCTATAAACCTTTTGTAATACCCTGCATGCCCAAGAAAACTTCATACACCAGTTTGGTTCTTAGGGATCTCAATGTTTTCTATGATCTCAAATTTCTTGGGATCAACCTTTATCCCCTCTTTTGAGATGTGATGTCCCAGAACAATGCCCTTTGTCATCATAATGGAACATTTTTCATGATTGAGTGATAATCTATGATCTTTACAACGTTGTAAAAAAATTTCTAAGTTTTGTAATGCTTCATCAAATGTTTTAGCATGGACTGTAAAGTCATCCATATAAATCTCTACACAGGAAGTGGTGAAATCTACAAATATAGCAAGTACTGCTCTTTGAAATGTGGTTGGCGCATTACATAGTCCAAATTGTAAGATTGTATATGCGTATGTACCCCATGGATAGGTAAAGGTAGTTTTGTCTTGATCTTTAGGGGCTACTTGGATTTGGTTATATCCATTGAAACTATCGAGAAAAGAGAAGTAGTTGTTGCCTACTAGGTTATCAAGTACCTGGTCAATGCATAGTAATGGAAAATGGTCTTTCTTTGTGGCTTTATTTAACTCTCAATAATCTATACATACTCGCTATTTACCATTCTTCTTTGGGACAATAACCAGTGGAGAAACCCATTGACTATCAGAGATTGGGTATATGAACTCTAATTTGAGAAGCATCTCTATTTCTTTTTTAACAATGTCTCGAAGAATAGGATTGATACACCTTTGTCCTTGTCTGATTGGTCTTACATCTTCTATATAAATGTGGTGACTACAAATCAAAGGATGGATTCCTCTCATATCAGTATTCTCCCAAGCAAATGCTTCTGTGTGTTTTTCTAAAATTTCCTTCAATTATTTTTCCTAAGTTGGGGATAAAGATGAATTTATATTGAGAGGTTTATCTCCAGCTATTGTAATCTCTTTGGTACGCCTTTGGTGGAATCAATGGATTTTTCAACAAGTGTATTCAAAGGACAAGAGTGTTGTTAATGTAATGTTGTTTGACAATCTTCTTTTTCCATTTCTGAAGTAAACTCTTGTTCCTCACATTGTTGAATATGTTCAACTATAGTAACCATGGATAACTCCACAATACCATCACCTTCTAAATCTAAATCTTCATCCACCCAAAGTTGGGTGTTTGGTCGAATTGATGGTTGCATTGGTTGATAAAGTGACATTTCTTTCTTTTTTGACCATTTGATATGATCATGCTTCTAGATCTACAATCAATTAAATTGGCAACAATATCCAACCATGGTCTGCCTAAGATGATTAGATATCCAAAATATTTCTTTCTAGCTTTAAGAACCAAAAATTCAACTGGATAATCCCATGTGTCAATGGTAACCATGATCTCTTCTATTATACCTTTTGGCTTTGTAGTAAATTGTTCAGCTAACTGTAAAACAATTATTGTTGGTTGAATAGTTGTCATACCTAGCATTTGAACCTTATCAAATGTGATGACATTTATGGCAGCTCCTAAATCAATTAGGACATTGTTAACCTCCACTCTATTTATAGTCAAGGTGATTATAGGACTTCTAGGATCATTATATTTCTGAGGAAGCAATTGTCCTGATAATACATCAGTCAGTTTTGTCCCTATTTGTATTTTGGGAGGTAGCTTCTTCTTTCTTCTTGGATTTTTCATGCAAAGAGATTTGACTAATTGGTTTATCTTTGGTCTGTGCTTAATTGCTTGCAACAATGGAATTTTAGTGTTTATTTTCTTTAGCTCTCGAAGAAGTTGAGAATCAACAACATTCATGTAGCTTGGTTGAGAGTTTTCAAGAGTTATTTCTTCCTTCAATCTCTCAGGGTAAGGTGACTGATTGATGTTTTGTTCCTCTTCAAATTTTTGCAATTTTTTTGAAGTGTCAATTTCTTCCCCATCTTCTTGAGCTTTTTATATGGGTTTAGATTGAACAGTACGATTTCTCAATTGAATATCGTTAGCATCAATTACGTTCAAGTTAGGGGGAGTTGCATCATTACGAGCATTTTTGGGATTTGCAACTGGTTGAGCTAGTAGTTGAGGCTGATTTACCTATTCATTGGTGGCATTAGGAGCATTTATCGTAGGGGTTGTTTGTCCCCAGGGATGTTTTTTCCCTTATTTTTTCCATGGTTGGAAATTTTGCGTCTAGTTTTGTTGCCATGATGGTTTATATGACTGCCATTGTGGTTGCTAATTAGCTTGGCATTGTGATTGGTTCCATTGGGATTCATCCATTCAGGTTTTCCCTAATATGTAGGTGATGGTTGTGGCTGATATTGGGGGCTCCATTGGTTCTGGTTCTACTAAGGGTTTTGATTCTAGTTTGATTGAGAACCATACTATCATTGATTTCCATTATACCCTATGTTTTGAGGCCTTTGTCCAACATAATTAAGCTCCTCTTCGACCACTAGTGGTTTCTTTACATTTCTTTCTATTCCATCCAATAGTTTATAGGAACTTGTTGGGTGTGTTTTCTCACAAATCTCATAGATTTCAACTTGATTCAATGGACATTCTCTTAAAAGGTGTTTTCCCCTACACTTGGAGCAATAAATAGACAATGGTTCAGTGGTCTTCTTATCTCCTTGCATATTGAGATGAAGAAGTAAGTTAGTCTTCATGTTTGCTAATTCCTCCATTACTCTGGCACATTAGTGGTATGAGCCTTGTTTCTTCTAGAATTTCTAGTTCCTACCCTACTTCTAGAGTAGTTTCTACATATCTCAAGAATGTCTTCCAAGGAGAGTTTATTAATGTCCCCCTTTCCCATAAGATTCAAGGACTCTCTTGATTCGTCATCAGTTCCTCTCAGGAATATTGTTTTGATAACTTCATTATCCAACCCATTAGTACACCTCTGATGCACAAACTGGAACCTATCAGCATAGTTTTCTAAACTTTCATCCTCCATTTGCCTTATTTGAAACAATTCCTCTTTTTTATCCCTTACTCTGTAGTAGTCTTGATACTTATCCAAGAATTTAGTCTCCATTTGTTTCCAAGTTGTAATTGTTCCTGTTCCTAATCGTATGAACCATTGTAAAGTTGATTCTTTCAATGTAGAAGGAAACAACTCCAACTTTTGATTATCGTTTGTGTAATCATAGGTATGGCACAAAACTTTGAACTCAAAAAGAAATTGGTCAGGATCCTCAGATGTTTTTCCTCTAAAGGGAGGAAAAATTGAAGGTGAGATATTTTCATAGGAGGTTCACCAATCTGTCTTTCAAGATTGATAGGAAAAGAGAAGGTCCTATTGGCTGGTGGTCGCTCAAGTTGTTCACCCATGTCTTCTTCTTGAAATGGATCTCTATTCTCTTGTTGATTCTCTATCTGTTGTTCTTGATTATCTTCTTGATTTTTGAACTCGTATTGTTGAATATCTTCCTGATCAAAATCAATTTTTCTTTGAAAATTAATGTTTCATGGAAGAAATCTCCCTAGATGGTCTCTATTTCATCTCATCCATAATTCAGGTCAATCTTCCTTATCAACACTAAGTCTTCACACTTAATAGCAAAATCTTGTTTAATCGCCAGCAATGGCACCAAAAATGATGGGAAAGGTCATTGATGTCACAACTTTCATCATTTAGTCAATTATTTATTGAACCAGTTGTGTCTCAGAGCTATATGCAATAAGGATGGTTGTCAAAAAATTTTGGGGGGGTTTTGCATTGTAAACAATGACTTTAGGTATCAATTTAGCTCCTTTTGGAGCTCTTCAGGAGCTCTCAGGAGCTGAACTACAATGGTTAATTCCTAAGGATTAATTCTATCTTATTTCCTAAACTAAAGTTTTGTTGACTTATTTATGACTTCATTGGACTTGATTGTGACCGATTCATGGACAAGACTAACATCTACTTTAATTCTTAATTTAAAATACGAAATCCAAATTAGTTCTATTTTTCTTTAAAGGAAATCTATCTTAAGATTTGTTGGAAATTAAATACTATTTTAAGAACATAATTGCATTGCAAGAAAATGACAATTAATCTAGAAAACTTAAACAAAAATTAATCTAGAAAAAATAAACATTAATTTCCATGAACAAATTTTCAACTAACTTCAATTCCATCTTTTCATAAGTCTCCATCATTGGTTCTAATTAAACTCAACAAATAATTACCAAACTTAATTATTTTGAACATCTAAATCTGATTAATCTAATAAATCTTATAATTATTCTAACCACTTAATCTAACCATGATAAACTAAATTCAAAAGTGATTCAAACAGAAGTAACTATCCAGATTTATCATTCAACAACTGAAAATGATTCAATAGCTTATTATTCCAGAATTAACATCTAACACTTCAGATTTAATATCAATAACCATAAATAACATAACTTAGTAAAATACCAACACAAGATCGATCCCTTTGGTTGAGCGGGCCCTGCTCTTCCTTAGGTAAGATCCCTTAACACAGTGATTGAGTTAACTTCTTGCTTTCATTCAATTTGATCAAAGTGGGACACAGAACAAAATATTGTCATCAATTATAGAAATCTAATTGAAAATTATCTAACTCGTATTTAAAACCAAAACATGGATATTTATAACATATCCTTATTGAATTTACAACATGGTGATTAACTACCAAGATTCAAGGCATGAAATAAAGATTAGAACAAAACTAAAGCAAAACGGAAACAGGACTAAAGCAGGACATAGAGAAATATGCCAAATTGGCACTGGAAGTAGAAGTTCCATAACCGACTACAAATAAGCTGATTTGGACTTTGATTGACTCATCATCCAGCTGGGCCCATCAAATGGCATGATTATTTCCCTTGATTGAACAATCTTGAGTTTAACCACATCATCAATCTTTAAAATACCCTGTTCAAAACCCTTAGGAAAAGGATAACAATTATGGTAGTACAAGATCAACACAACATAATTATATCTTTATTAACATCATAAAGTAACACATCTAGCATAAACCATTACTTCAAATATATCCACTAATTTAGCTAAACATAAAGCAAAATGAGTAAATATGTTAATCTATAATCAACCGCTAGTCATGTTAATTAACAAAAATAAAGTCTTTTAAACATAAAATGAAAGTATTTTGTGTCAAACTTAGATCTTAAGTTGATTTGGTTGTGACATATAAAAAAGTTACCATGCACATTATTCAATTAATTAGTGACTCACTTTTCACTAAGATATTATTTGTTTCTATTTCTATACCATTTCCCATTTATACCCAATTTTTTGAGAATGTCTTAGTGCAACAATATATTGATAAGTGACATATTCTCATCTTTAGTTCATGGAATAATTCTTTTCCATCTTCATTGTACCTTGTTACACATGTCTCCATGTATTTTTTATCTACTTATCTGTGTTTCATCCTTCTTAACACTTTTTCCATACATTTATTCCCCACTCCAAGATCACCACTTATCATTGTAGATAATTTCCACATGGATTAATATTTATCAAGAGAATAAGTATCACATGGTGTATCCTCTATTTTTAGCATAATTTAATCTTTTTCATACATTCTAGTGCCTGATGCCTCTAGTTCTACATTTCCATTTTCCCATTGCACATAGTGCACATGCTCCTTCCTCAACTTCTCAAGAGCAAGAATAATATATTAAGTTAAGAAATTATATATCATCATTCTTCTAAACCATTTATAGTCATCTCCCTCCATCATACCAACCCAAAAACATTATCCTTATCCCTTCTCCATTGTATAAATCCATTTTAGGTGCCTATTCCCCACAATCCACCATCACATCTCCCCTCCTACTAAGTCCATTTTGAGTCCTATCCCTCCCACCCTACCACTTCCTATCAAGTATAAATATGATAAAGGGGGAAATATGGCTTAACGAGTTCCATATTAAATATCAAGTATAAATTCAAGTATTGAGGGAGGTAAAGAATAAAGGAATTTTTACTAGCTTGTGGAGATGGTTTACATAAGGATCATATTGCAAAGGCTTAATATTTTTATGTGGTCCCTTATATCAAGGTTCTTTTGAATATAAAACCAAATTTGTCACCAACATAAAATATGAAAGCCTAAAATCAGCAAATAGAAACTAGAAGATCATGATATAACGTGAAAGCCTAAAATCAGAAAATAGAAACTAGAAGATCACTCACAACCCCACTGTGTTTTCCAGTCATATCATATGGTTAAGTAGTTAAAGTTAGAAGATCATGATAAGGAATAGTAGGGGGTGTTAAAAGGTAAGAGCAATGGGGATGAGGAAAAATGTGTTGATGATCAACTTCTAGATGCAATTACAATAATTACAATAAGTGCAGGTTCAAAATCACTAGGTGTTATGAACTCTACAACCCATATATTGTTGTAAAACCCACTACATGTAACAAACCAATTGGTTAGTCACCCCCATGTAAATTTGGTTATTTTTTATGTTTCCCCCACCTACAACTCCTCCCCAAACTCTCCACCCTTGAGCTTTGAACAAGCACAATGAAATAACTCACAACCCACTGTGTTTTCCAACCTGCAATTATTTTGTGCATATATTTTTCACGAGGATGAATTGAGGATCTCTAGCTAATACATTGAATTAAGGGGATATACATGATCCTTGACTTAAATTATGTGTCATGCAAGAAAATTAGTTTTATAAATAGGAGATAGATTAAAAAGGTACATAATTTCAAATAAGGGGAATAGAACATTTGGATTTTAAACTATAAGGCTCTTTGTGAGGATTAAATTAGTCAACATGTATGTTGCATCAATTTGGTTATTTTTTATGTATCCCTAAAATATAACTCCTCCATACTCTTCACTGTTTAACTTTGAACATGTAAAATGAAATAATGGAAACCGACATTGTGTTTTCTAACATGCAATTATTTTGTGTAGGTACTAGAATATATGAAATGAAAAAGGAATATACTATAAAAACACTTGAAAAAATGTAGACCAAAGTGAATGAGATAGATAATACATGTATTGGTTGCAAGTTTCATAAACAATCTACTCAAACTCATTGTGTTTTCCAACCTACAATTATACTTTGGATACTAGTGCATGACATTGAGACTATCTCTATTTTTCACCCATGGTTTCACGTTGTTTTAGATGTTGATATAGGACAATAAGATTACATACACTATAACATTTCTATGTTCTAAGTCTTTTAT
The DNA here is from genome assembly GCA_007258455.2 of Sequoia sempervirens. Lineage (NCBI taxonomy): Eukaryota > Viridiplantae > Streptophyta > Pinopsida > Cupressales > Cupressaceae > Sequoia > Sequoia sempervirens. Next base: position 297,041,895 of record VDFB02271358.1, read on the forward strand.
TTGTCCATTATTACCCATGTGCTTTCTTCTTTATGCTATGGACTTTTATTTTGACATATCTTTGTTTACTTGATGTGGCACTTATTTTATTTTTTAATTGTTATCATTTAGTAGTTTCATGATTTCAAGTGCATACTTTGTTTTCAGTAATAGCAATACAAACTATCTTATAACATCAAGTGCATGCTTTATTTTTAGTAATAGTAAATTAATGACTATCTTACGTTAGCAAGAGCACAATCAACCATATCAAAAAATTTAAGTAATTCTATTTTTTTAAAGAAAAAAGTGTTTGGCCACCATGTAGTAAGATTCTTTGGAGAGAACATAAAGTAGAGAGGAAAAAACTCATTTCACCTATTCTTTAAGAGGATAAAATTTTGTACATGAAAACTTTATCTATTGATAACATCAACTTTACATTGATTAGATGTAATAATGCATGATACATGGAAGGGTTGTCCTCCCCAAAGATTTTATACAATTCAAGGTCATAGAAATAAGGAAGATGATCCTCAAATGGAAAGACAAAAACCCTCAATGACAGTGATTCATTCTCTACAATGAGAAATTTTATGCATCTACAATAGTTACAATAGCAACTACTCTTCATGAGCGCTCAACATTTTCAAAGTTCTCATTTTCCTCTCAAATATTAGGCAAGGCTTTCTATATATTGTGGATACGTTCAAGTGTGAATTATGCTCCCTCAATCCAAATTGGATTGCCAACCTGCTAAGACATCCAAAATCCACATCAAATTTATATAGCTGAATAAAAGGCTTTAAAAAAAAGATTCATAATTGTAACCATAAGCTTTGAAATTTGAAATATATAACATCTCCTCTAGTCATATAGATCACTTTATGAAGTATCTTCTCTAGTCATGCTACTCACTTTCTATTTATAAGTTTGCTCTCTACACCAATAAAATAAGCACAGTACCAAAAGGCTCGAATAAACATGAATTATCATTTTGACATTTGATATAGCCAGAATTGAAGATGCATATATTGCAGCCAAAAATTGGAGAAAAGTTTCAATAATATTAAATTTCAAACATTAGTTTGAACTAAAGAGATTGAGGACCAAGTGTGTAAGGCTTCATGGAGCATGAACTTGTAAAACAACATAGTAAATAACTTTGGATTCATAAGACAAAGAATATACTTGCCTTAAACACATGGGCATATAACCTATCTTAACACAATATCTTTCATATAGATGTGATGTGTTGTATGACATACTGGCTTGAATAAATTAGTTATTTCCTTATGATTAGAGAATGAAGATTTTTTTTAACAAGTTCCTTACAAGACTTTTTTACCTTCTTATCTAGATAAGAATTTCATGTCCCCACTCAATTGATTATGTTTTTCTACACTTAGGTCTAATTTTTCCTTTTCCTTTTCCTTATCATCTATTTCCCAAATGTATTTGTTCCATGGAATTCTTAAGTTCAAGAATATTTGAGTTCATTTGTTCATTTGTAATTATAGCATCATCTCTAATCAAATCCACCTTCAAATTTTAGAACAACGTTGGAAATAACTAATAGGGGACAATGTGTTTTCCAACATGGGACAATGTGTTTTCCAATAAGGAACAAAAAAAATCTCACATTATTTGCAGTGTTGGAAAACACGTTGTCCCTTGTCAATTATTTCCTTATGAATTTGCAATTTTGGAAAACACACTATCCCCTTGTGTAGGAAAAGGGGATAGGAGATATCATTATAATTTAAGATGTATAGAAATAACTAACAAGGGATAGTGTGTTTTCCAACATTGGAAATAACTAACAGGGGATAGTGTGCTTTCCAACATTGGAAATAACTAATAGGGGACATTGTGTTTTCCAACATTTGAAATATGATTGGAACAAAAAAAAGCTCACATTGTTTGCATTGTTGGAAAACACATTGTCCCTTGTGTAGGAAAAGTGGACAGGGGACATCATTAGAATGTAAGATGTCTAGAAATAACTAATAGGGGACAATATTTTTTCCAACAGGGGATAGTGTGTTTTCCAACAGGGAACAAAAAAATGCTAACATTATTTGTAGTGTTGGAAAACACATTGTCCCTTGTCAATTATTTCCTTATGAATTTGAAATGTTGGAAAACACACTATCCCTGATCAGTTATGTAATGAATTCCACCTTCAAGTTTTAGAACAATTCTTTGGTTACAGTAAAAATGGCATTTCACTTTCTTGATATGATTGGAACAAAAAAATGCATTATTTGCAATGTTGGAAAATAAACTGACCCCTATGTAGGAAAAGTGGATAGGGGACATCATTAGAATGTAAGATGTCTAGAAATAACTAATAGGGGACAGTGTGTCATGATCACTATATTCTAATGATGTACCCCTTGTTCATATGATGATGACATTAATTTGGTAGATGAACCCAAAAAATTTGTGGCACATCTTTTGTCAATAATACAAATGTTATTGCCTACCTATTACATACACTTTGTGTTAAAGTATACACATCTTATTAATAATTTAGGTGATTTATAACCATCTAGGTATTTTTTGAGTGCATATTTGTATATTTTGAGGATGATGCATAAAATTAAAAATTACTGCTATCTTGTGTATCCAACATTTTAGAATTTCAATTTCTTCGTAATACTTTGGATACTAGTCCATGACATTGAGACTATCTCTATTTTTTCACCCATGGTTCCATATTGTTTTAGATGCTGATATAGAACATAAAGTAGATTAGGAAAAATGCATTTGATCTATTCTTTAAGAAGATAAAATTTTGTACATGAAAATTTTATCTATTGATAACATCAACTTTACATAAATTAGATGTAAAAATCTATGCTACATGGAAGGGTTGTCATCCCCAAATATTTTATACAATTCAAGATCATAGAAATGAGGAAGATGGTCCTCTAATAGGAAGACAAAAACTCTAAATGATATTGATCCATTCTCTACAATGAGATATTTTATGCATTTACAACAGTTTCAGTAGCAACTACTCTTCCTAAGCACTCAACATTTTCAGAGTCCTCATTTTCCTCTCAAATCTCAGGCAAATATTTCTTTATATTGTGAATGCTTTCAAGTGTGAAGTCTACTCCCTTTTTCCAAATTAGAGTACCAACCTATTAAGACATCCAAAATCCACATCAAATTTGTATAGTTGAATAAACGGCTTTGAATCAAAGATTCATAATTGTAACCATAAGCTATAAAAATTGAAATATATAACATCTCCTCTAGTCACATAGATCACTTTATAAAGTGTCTTCTCTGATCATGCTACTCAATTTCTATTTATAAGTCTACCCTCTACACCAATAAAAGAAACACAATATCAAAAGGCTCAAATAAATGTAAATTATCATTTTAGCATTTGATATAGCCAAGATAGAAAATGCATATATTGCAACCAAGAATTGGAGAAAAGTTTCAATAATATTAAATTTCAAACATTAGTTTGAACTCATTAGATATAGGACCACGTGTGTAAGGCTTCATGGAGCATGAACTTGTAAAAGATCCTAGTAAATAAATTTGGATTCATAAGACAAAGAATATAGCTTTCCTTAAACACATGGGCATATAACCTATCTTATGAAAATATCTTTCGTACAATAAAAATGACATTTCATTTTCTTCATTTGATTGGAACAAAAAAATGCACACATTATTTGCAATGTTGGAAAACACACTATCCCTTGTCAATTATTTCCTTATGAAAAATGCTCACATTATTTGCAATGTTGGAAAACACACTGTCCTCCTTTGTCAATTATTTCCTTATGAAAGATGCTCACATTATTGCAGTGTTGGAAAACACACTGTCCCTTGTCAGATATTTCATTATAAGGTATTTCAACACCATCTTTATGTCTCTCTTTAGGTTAATCCATCATCATTGTTGCATTAATCCATTAGGTTAAACCTTAAATCCTAAAACCTAAACCTAACATCTATCATCATTGCATTAATCCATTGCATGAAACTATAAATGATTAGTGTTATCCATATTTACATTATAATTGATTAATTGAATATTTGAAGAAGGATTGCATTTACCATGTAATTGATGTAATCATCGTAATTAATCATTCAAAATTTTCCTGAAATGTGTTTATAAGGCATGTGGATGAGAGTTTGAAATATTCAAATGCCTTATAGAAGCTATGAATTATTAAATCTATAAATCCATTTTGGTGTCTATTTCCCACAATCCACCATCACATCTCCCCCTCCTACTAGGTCCATTTTGGGTCCTTCTATCCCTCCCACCCTACAACTTCTTATCTCCCTCCTTCCCTCTTTCTCTCCCTCCCTCTATCCCTCCCACCTACCACTTCCTATCTCCCTCCTTCCCCCTCTCTCTCCCTCACAAACACACACACAACCTCTCTCCACCTACCCCCCTTCCCTCCCTCCCTAACTCTCTCTATACCTATCCCTCCCACCCTACTAGTCACTATCTCCTTCTATCCCTCCCACCCTACCACTCTTTATACCTATCCCTATCTCTCTCCTTCCCTCTTACTCTCCCTCCTATCCCTCCTACCCTACCACTTCCTATCTCCCTCCTCCCCTCTCTCCCTAACTCTCTCTATACCTACCTCACCTACCCTACCTCTCTCTATAATAGACATGCAGAACTGGAGGTAGCATGTACTATAATGTATGAAATGAAAAAGGAATCTACTATGAAAACACTTAAAAAGAAGAAAACCAAAGTGAATTACTTAGATAATGTATTGTATAAGGAGATTCTTCTTTCTCTCGAGAAGTTGAGGAAGGTGTGTGTGTAATATGTGCAATGGGAAAATGGAAATAAAAAAGTGGATAAAGTCAAGAGGTTTTGTATTACATATTAGTTTTTGCAAGAAAAGAAAATAAGAGATGATGCTATAAGTGGATTTGAACAAATGAATTCAAATATTCTTGAACTTAAGAATTTCATGGAATAAATACAATTGGAAATACTTCTATCTATCTCTCATCTCTCACTATCCCTCCTAACCTTCATCTTTCCCCCTTTTTCCCTCTTTACCCCACCTCTCTCTTTCCATCTATCCCTCCCTTTATTGTTCACTCCCTCCTTCCATATCTCCCTTACCAAATTTGAATGATATGGGTGATATGATTGTCCCTCTTTCCCCCATCTCTCTCTTACAAAATTTATCATAATTTTGTAACTCAAATGACAATAAGGTATAATTTTTGTAACTCAAATGACAATCTAGGAGTAACTCTCTAGATGCTTCTCACTCTTTTTACATCTATTACACAACCATTATGAGGATAGGGATAGAGTAAATTATTACCATATAGAGGTTAGCATATTTTTTAAGTAGATCAATCAAGATGATAAAGAGGATGATGGTTATAATGATAACTATATTATTGCACATTGTACATAGTGCACATGCTTACCTCCAATTCTACATTTCCATTTTCCCATTGCACATAATGCACATGCTCCATCATCAACTTCTCAAGAGAAAGAATAATCTCTTAAGTGGAAGAAATTATTTTGAATTATAATGTAATGTGCAACAAGAATTTGTATGTAGAGAATGAAATGGAAAGATTCTTAAAAATGGAGGTAATAGGTACTATAATGTATGAAATGAAAAAGGAATATGCTCTAAAAACACTTAAAAAGAAGCATCTACCAGAGTGAATTAGATCATAAAATTTGTGCAAGCCAAGAAACTGAGAGATGATGCTATAAGTGTATTTGAACAAATGAAGTCAAAGATTCTTGAACTTAAGAATTCCATGGAATAAATACAATTGGAAATAATTCTCTCTATCTCTCATCTCTCACTATCCCTCCTAATGTAATAAAAGGAACTTTCAAAATTTACCACAACTATTACTTAGAGTAAAAATTGTGTTTCAATTTCCTCATATGATGGAAAAAGGAATGCACAAAATAACTGTAGGTTGGAAAACATAGTGGGTTGTGAGTGATTGTGTTATTCTTTTTCTAATTTCAAGGGTAGAGAGCTTGAGGAGGATTTCTAGGTGGGTGATACATAAAACTAATCAATTAGGTTGTTATGTGTAGAGGGTTTTACAACATATCTCCCATCCCATTAACTGAATAATCTTAAATTTCAAAGCTTTATTTTGGATGGAAATTATTCTTGTAGAAAAAGAGGTGAGGTGGGATGGATTGAGGGAAAGGTAGGTTGATAGGGAGAGGGTGAGTGCAGATAGATAATGTATTGAAGAGATTCTTCCCACTCTTGAGAAGTTGAGGAAGGTGCATGTGCAATATGTACAATAGGAAAATGAAAATGTAGAACTAGAGCAACAAGTACTAGAATATATGAAATGAATTTCATGAGACCAATATTTTATAGAAAATAATTAGTAGGGATTTCATAGGGTATCCTTCATAGTACACACTTCACATTGTACATGTTGCTTCATAAAAGAAATTGCTCAATGTCAACAACCAACATTTTCTCATTATGCAGAACAAGACCAAAGTGTGTGTTGCTTAATATAAGAAATTGCTTCAAATAATTAGTAGGGATTTCATAGGGTATCCTTCATAGCACATACTAGAATGTATGAAATGAAAAAGGAATCTACTCTAAAATCACTTGAAAAGAAGAAGACCAAAGTGAATGAGATAGATAATGTATTGACTAAAGAGATTATTCTTGCTCTTGAGAAGTTGAGGAAGGAGCATGTGCAGTATGTGCAATGGGAAAATGGAAATGTAGAACTAGAGGCAACAAGTAGTAGAATGTATGAAATGACAAAGGAATCTTCTCTAAAATCACTTGAAAAGAAGTAGACCAAAGTGAATGAGATAGATAATGTATTAATTGAAGAGATTCTTCTTGCTCTTGATAAATTGTGGAAGGTGCATGTGCATTATGTGAAATGGGAATATGGCAATGTAGAACTGGAGCAGTAGGTACTAGAATGTATGAAATGAAAAAGGAATCTTCTCTAAAAACACTTGATAAGAGCAACTAAAAACACTTGATAAGAAGCAACCAAAGTGAATGAGTTAGATAATGTATTGATTGAAGAGATTGTTTTTTCTCTTGAGAAGTTGAGGAAGGATCCTATGTAGTATGTGCAATGGGAAAATGACAATGAAAAAGTGGATTAAATCAAGAGTTTTGTATTATGTATGAATTTGTGCAAGCAAAGAAAGTGAGAGATGATGCTATAAGTAGAAATGAACAAATGAACTCAAATATTCTTGAGCTTAAGAATTCCATGGAACAAATACAATTGGAAATAGATGATAAGGAAAAGGAAAAATTAGATCTAAGTTCTAAAAAAGAGAATAAGTTGGGTGGAGAAATGAAATTCTTATCTAAAAAGGTATACAAGTCTTGTAACGAACTTGTTAAAAAAAACATTTGCATTCTCTAATCTCTCTAGTCAATACATTATCTATCTCATTCACTTTGGTCTACTTCTTTTCATGTGTTTTTAGAGCATATTCCTTTTTCATTTTACACGCTCTAGTACATGTTGCCTCCAATTCTACATTTCCATTTTTCCATTGCACATAGTGAACATTCTCCTCTCTATGTCTCCCTTATTTTCTCTCTCTCCCTTTATCCATCCCATTCTACCTCGCTATACCTCTCCCTCCCCCCATTCCTCTATAATTCTCTCTATCACTACTCTCTCACCATCCCTCCTAACCTTCCTCTCCCTCTCTTTGTCCATCTTTCACCCCTCTCTCTCTTCCCACCTACCCCTCCCTTTATCACTCTACCTACCCCTCTCTCTCTACCTTTCCTTCCCCCCTCACTCACACACACACACCCTCTTCAGGCTCTCTCTCTCTCTCTCTCTCTCTCACTTGTCCACCTTCAAATTTTAGAAAAAATATTTGGTACAATGGGGGGATAACAACATCCCTTTGTTGGATATATTTCTCAATGTCTTGAATAATTTTAAGTAGCTTTGTAGCCACTTTTTTCTCATTTGAGAGTGTCCCTATGATTAGAGAATGTGGATTTTTCTTTTAACAAGTTCTTTACAATACTTTTCTACCTTAGACTTTCATGTCTCCACCTAATTGATTCTCTTCTTTTGCACTTAGATCTAATTTCTCCTTTTCCTTATCATTGGTTTTCAATTGTATTTGTTCCATGGAATTATTAAGTTCAAGAATCTTTGACTTCATTTGTTCAACTCCACTTATAGAATCATCTCACTTTCTTTTCTTGCATAAATTCATATGCAATACAAAACCTCTTGAGTTTATCCATTTTTGCATTATCTTTTTCCCATTGTATATATTGCACATGCACCTTCCTCAACTTCTCAAGAACAGGAAGAATCTCTTCAATCAATACATTATCTACCTCATTCACTTTCGTACATGGATATATTAGAAAAAGAGTGGTTGCAAGAATCTAAGGTAGTTTAGAAGTTGAAGGCTAATATTAGGCACCTCAAGGCTCAATTAGGAAATGTTCAATTTACCTATAATGATCTTGTAAAGAATTTTGATATATCAAAAGTGAAAGGTGTTGTTGCATGACTTATAAAATTTTAAACTACATTAATGGTAAATTTTGAAGGTTCATTTCATTACACTCGTGTTGTGTAAATAATAAAAGGTCTTAATCACATTAATATTATTTTCTAAAATTGGAGGTTGGAAAACACTATGTTATGGAACCTACAACACACATATTGTTTAGAACCCTTTACACATAAAAACCCTATTGGTTATCCACCCCCATGATACAGTTGGATGCAAGGATGTCATCAACAACAAGCTAACATACAAACTTGATTGCTTCTACCTACCATATTGAGTATACAATTACATCATAGGGAGAGGATCATTACACCAAATAGATGTTTCATTACTATGATATATGGTTAGTTTTGGTGTTAGTTAATAAACACACACTCATTTATGATTTGGGACACCAAGCCACTCTCACACATAATAGTGCACAACAATCCTATTGGCTCTCAAAATCACATTCATACTCTCTAAATAAGAAAAGGTTTTCATTGCAATAATTGAAGGTTGGAAAACACTGGGTGTTATGAAACACGATCAAACCATTTTCACCACCCCCCCTCCTCTATCATAACATATACCATATACCATCCTCCCCAATAACCATATTTTCATAAAGACGTGTATAGAAATCTATGATGCAAACCCCATCATATACCTATCGAACCCCATAAACCAATCATTTCTTGATTATGTGTCAATCCATCCCATCCTAGGATACCTTACCACATCTTCACTTCCTGCCCTTCCATATCACTTACTATATATTGGGGGTACATATCTACATCTAAATTTTTGATTTGGATCTTATCATAGTGTAAGCATTCTCTTTATACAAACTTATGAATTTATTCTCATACTACCATGGCCAAGATTCCAAACAATAATATATCCTTTAACATGATGCAATAATTCCTCATGATAATCATAAATTTTAACAAACATTGATCACTTACTAGCACCTTATGTTATTTCTACAATTATGAAATTTTATATAGATTTTGATATTCTTTATCCATACTATCACTATTTACCAAAACTCTTTTCATGATCAATGACTCACCTCTGTCTAATTTATTTATTGTGATTTATCATCTTCTTGACTCTTCATAATCATTGTAACTATTGTGTAACCTTTAGGTCTTCTACCAATACTCCATTTTATTTGGAAGCATTCAAATACTCTATGCCCTATTGCATATCTAAAATAAGATCATATGAAGGATCTTTCACTACATCTACCATATCTTCCTCCATCTATCTAATATTAATCTATTCTTTTATTCCATTATGAACTACTACTTATTTCTTTACTTTCTTCTTTATAAGGTGTACCAACACCATCTTTAAGTATTTCTCTTTGGAATATTATTTGGTATCTAAATTCTACATTCTCAAAAATTGTCTTTGACTTCTCTTCTTCCTTTAATACAAATTGATATGTTTCTTTAAATTTCATTTGTCTTACCATACTCAATTACTCTTGCATGGTTCCCCTTAATCCACTTAATTATCTAGACACCTTTTCTTCATCTACTACACTATGTCTAAGCCAATTATCATCTTATAGAATCTTCAATATATTTCCTCACACCCCTATTCTCTTATCACAAATTTTGTAAAATTTTCAACAATTATAAGTGGTAATCAATTTTTATAATTTGATTCTTCAACTTTAAAATTATTCTATATTTCTCTCTCTATATAATCCCCATCTCTCCATTCCTTTCCATTTATACTTATTTCTACTATATTGCAATATATCACTTCAATTTAGTCTTAATAAACCTAACCCTCTTAGAATCTACAATTTCCTCATACACAAAATATTTTTAAGATAATTTCTCTAATCATTCAATTATTTCAAAATCAAACTACCAAAATAAGTAGCAATACAAATTTTAGGTCCCTTATAATTTTTTTAAATAGATTTCAATATCTTTTAAAATTTTATATCTTCCTCTTCTTGTTTATCCACAACTTGTTTTGATAAATAGTGCATTCTCTAGAGTGTTTATTCTTCTTTAAATTTCTTAATCAACATTTACCAAAACTATTATTTAGAGTAAAAACTATGTTTCAATTTCCTCATATGATGAAAAAATAAATGCATAAAATAATTGTAGGTTGGAAAAACATAGTGGGTTATGAGTTATTTCACTGTGCTTGTTCAAAGCTCAAGGGTGGAGAGCTACAACTTGAACACTTCCAACTATTGCTTTTGCATCTAAAATCTAATCGTCAACACATTTTTCCTCATCCCCATTTTTTTTTACCTGTTAACAACCCCTTCCATTCCTTATCATGATCTTCTAACTTATTTTTCATATCTTTTACTTGAAGCTTTAGATCAGTTGCTCCCTCATCATCGCTTAGGATAGCAACATCCCTTTCTTGGATAGAGATTTCAATGTCTTGAATACTTTTATGTAGCTCTATAGCTACTTTTTTCTTAGCTTTGAGAGTGTCTTTTTTATTAGAGAATGTAGATGTTTCTTTTAACAAGTTATTTACAAGACTTGTCTACCTTTCGGATAAGACTTTCATGTCTCCACTTGGAATTGACTGTCTTTTTTTGCACTTATATCTGATTTTTCATTTTCCTTTTCTTTATTTCCAATTGTATTTGTTCCATGGAATTCTTAAGTTCATTTTTTCAAATCCACTTATAGCATCATCTATCACTTCCTTTGCTTCCACAAATTCATATCTAATACAAAGCCTCTTGAGTTTATCCACTTCTACTTTGTTATTTATCCATTGCACATGTTGCACAAGCTCCTCCCTCAACTTCTCAAGAACATAAATAATTTCTTCATTCATTACATTATCTATCTAATTCACTTAGGTATGCTTCTTGTCAAGTGTTTTTATAGAAAATTCCTTTTCAATTTCATACATTCTAGTACATGTTGCTCTAGTTCTACTTTTCCATTTTCCCATTGCACATACTCTAAAAACACTTGAAAAGAAGCAGGCCAAAGTGAATGAGATAGATAGTGTATTGACTGAAGAGATTCTTCCCTCTCTTAAGAAGTTGAGGAAGGTGTGTGTGAAATATGTGCAAAGGGTAAATGGTAATGCTAGAAGTGGATAAAGTCAAGAGGTTTTGTATTGCATATGAATTTGTGCAAGAAAAGAAAGTTAGAGATGATGCTATAAGTGGGGTTGAACAAATGAACTCAAAGATTCTTGAAATTAAGAATTCCCTTTGTCCCTCTTTCCCCTCTCTCTCTCTTTCCACCTACCCCTCCCTTTATCGTTCACTGCCTCCTTCCCTCTCTCTCCCTCCCTCTATCCCTCGTACCCCATATCTCCCTCACTCTGCCTACCCCTCTCTCTCCACCTCTCCCTCCACTCCTCTCTTTCTCAATGGATGGTGAGAGATGAGATATAGAGAGAAGTATAGAGGTAGGGGGAGGTAGGTAGAGAGAGGTAAGGTTGAAGGAATAGAGGGAGAGGTAGGTAGAGAGAGTTGATTAGAGAGCTCAAGTTTTAGTTGGATTATAGGTTTGAGATGAAATATCTAGGAGATATAAGACACATCCTTGGTATATAAATACATAGAAATATGGATAATATAATAAGCTATATGGTTAAACCAAAGGAAGTATCTTGAGACTATTATACAGTGGTTCTACCCTATATATATATATCTTTCTACCAACATTTGAAATTTACATAAAGTTATGATTTTATAGAACTAACCAAATTGACTACTTTAATCCATACAAAGACCCTTATATTTTTTTTGGGTCCCTATGTCCCATAATACACCGGCATATCTCCCCCTCCTACTAAGTCCCTTTTGGGTCCTTCTATCCCTCCCACTCTACCACTCCCTTTCTCCCTCCTTCCCCATCTCTCTCCCTCACACACACAACCTCTCTCTACCTACCCCTCCCTCTCTCTCTAACCCTCTCTAAACCTACCTCACCTATTGTACCTCTCTCTATCTCCCTCCTTGCCTCTTTCTTTGAAAACACTTGAAAAGAAGTAGACCAAAGTGAATGAGATAGATAACCATTGTAACTCTTGTGCAACCTTTAGGCCTTCTACCAATTCTCCATTTTCTTTGGAAAATTTTCATATGAGGAAATTGAAACGCAATTTTTACTCTAAGTAATAGTTTGGTAAATTTTAAAAGTTCCTTTCATTACATTCATAATCTCTAAAATAAGAAATGTGTTTATAAAGCATGTTAATGAGAGTTTGAAATATTCAAATGCCTTATAAAAGCTATGATTTATTAAAGAAGAAAGTGATAGAGCAACCAGAGTTTTTTTAAACAGTGATGGTATCAATAAAAAACTAGTACAAAGGAGAAGTCTCTTTAGAAATATATACAAGACTAAATATAAGTGTTATAAATTCAAAAAATGGTAGTAAATATATTTTAGCACCAAAAGAGATGGTTGATAAGTTAAAATTGAAAATGTTAGAATATACAGTCCATATAAAATTTTGCAATTGTAGAAATAACATAAGGTACTTGCTATCATTTTGGGATCCCCAAGGCTATGGGATCATAATAGAGGGAGGGAGAGAGGGAGAGAGAGAGAGAGAGAGAAGGGGAAGGAGGGAGATATGAAGTGGTATGATGGAAGGGAGAGAAAGAGGGAAGGAGGGAGATAGGGGGTGGTATCTAATTCAATTGAATTTTTTTTGTATCAAAGAAAGATATGAAGATCCCTACCACTCCATCCAAACTCATGTGATAAACTTATAACTTTATGTAAATTTTAAATATTGGAGATATAATTAGATCTTTTAGTTTTGATAAATTACCACAAATGTGTTACAACCAATAAGATAGAATTATAATTTTAATCCTATAAAAAATATTCAGAACAATTGATATAAACATGATGAAAAACCATAGAGTAACAATTATAATATACATAGACCTTGTATTCAATAAGAATCCCATATAGTAACAATTATAATATACTTGTCTACCTTTTCAAATAATACTTTCATGTCTCCACCCAACTAATTCTATTTTTCTATACTTAGATCTCATTTTACCTTTTCCTTATCATTTATTTCCAATTGTTTTTGTTCCATGGAATTCTTAATTTCAAAAATCTTATCATCTAGGGCAACTGCTACTATACCCTTTGATCCTTGAATTGAATCATCCCCCATAGCAAGAGTCTACAAATAGAACCCTTTACCCCTCATTATCATCAAAACATTTTCTAGTAGGTGTGTGCTACCATTTTTCTATTAAAAATCATCCAACTATACCAAGACTATGTTGGTTTAAAGACAAATCCGCATACCATTCATAATATTCAATCAAGCATCTAAGAGACCATATCAAATGGAGCCTTTATGTAATATGTTATCAGATGATTTCTTGTAGATTGCATAATTGAATTGCATGGATTATGATTTTATTACAATTTTAGATTGGAAGGATTGATGTAATAATAAGATAGATGGAATTATATTTCTTGTAGGAGTAGCCTATAGCTAGGTACCAATGACAAGGGATTATGGAATGATTGGATGAGGTTTTAGGATAGGGTGATGGATGGTGGATAGGAATATAAGCATGGGGAGATCGAAGGTTAATGGGTTGGGATATATTTAATGATTGGGATGGAAAGATGCATGGATAATGAAAGGATTGCGATGGATGAAAAATGCTTAGATTAATAAATTTATATTAGCCTCAAATGAACCTAATGGATTAATACAATGATGATGGATGTTAGGTTTAGGGTTTAAGGTTTAACCTAATGGATTTATGCAATGATGATGATGGATTAATCCAAAGAGAGACATAAATATGGTGTTGAAAGACCTTATAATGAATAAATTGAATGAAATAGATAATGTATTGATTGAATCTGAGATTCTTCCCACTCTTGAGAAGTTGAGGAAGGTGTGTGTAGTTTGTGCAATGGGAAAATGGAAATATAAAAGTGGGTAAATTCAAGAGGTTTTGTACTACATATGAAATTGTGCAAGAAAAGAGAGTGAGAGATGATTCTATAAGTGTAGTTGAACAAATGAACTCAAAGATTCTTGAACAACAATGATATTCAAATTAATTTAATTACTAGCCATATTAACAAACTCAAATTAATTTAATTACTAGCCATATTAATAAACCATCTAAGTAAGACAAAAATGATATTCAAAACTAAATAAAATTTTCACCCAATACCATTGAAATCCCTTGATGTGTCCATGATTTGCATGATTTAATTACTCTCCTATAAAATTTTCACCCAATACCATTGAAATCATTACTACAAGGTAAAGGAAAATTAAATTATAATTCTAAAGGAGTATACCTTTTTGGTAACTCTTATCATCAGGGGACAATGTGTTTTCCAACAAGGGACAATGTGTTTTCCAACATTGGAAAAAACTAACAGGGGACAATGTGTTTTCCAATAGGGGATAGTGTGTTTTCCATTAGGGGACAATGTGTTTTCCAATAGGGGACAATTATGTATTTTCCATCAGGGGATAGTGTGTTTTCCAATATTGGAAATACCTAACAGGGGACAGTGTGTTTTCCAACAGGGGACAATGTCTTTTCCATCAGGGGACAATGTGTTTTCCAATCAGGGACAGTGTGTTTTCCATTAGATGACAGTGTGTTTTCCAATAGGGGATAGTGTGTTTTCCAACATTGGAAATAACTAACAAGGGACAATGTGTTTTCCAACAAGGAACAAAAAAATGTTCACATTATTTGCAGTGTTAAAAAAACATTGTCCCTTGTCAATTATGTAATGAAGTCCACCTTCAAATTTTAGAACTCTTTGGTTACAATAAAAATGATATTTTACTATTTTGATATGATTGGAACAAAAAAAATGCTCATATTGTTTGCAATGTTGGAAAACACATTGTCCCTTATGTAGGAAAAGTGGACAGGGGACATCATTACAATGTAAGATGTTTAAAAATAACTAACAGGTGACAGTGTGTTTTCCAACATTGGAAATAACTAATAGGGGATAGTGTGTCATCACTATATTCTAATGATGTACCCCTTGTTCATATGATGATGACATTAATTTGGTAGATGAACCCAAAAACTTCATGGCACATCTTTCGTCAATAATACAAATGTTATTGCCTACCTATTACATAGACTTTGTGTTAAAGTATACCCATCTTATTAATACTTTAGGTGATTTATATCCATCTAGGTATGTTTTGAGTGCATATTTGTATATTTTGAGGATTGATGCATAAAATTAAAAAATTACCGCTATCTTGTGAATCCAATATTTTAGAATTTCAATTTCTCCAGATACTAGTGCATGACATTGAGACTATCTTTATTTTATCACCCATCGTTTCATTTTGTTTTAGATGTTGATAGAGAACATAAAGTAGATTGGGAAAAACACATTTGATCTATTCTTTAAGAGGATAAAATTTTGTACACAAAAAAGTTTATCTATTGATAACATCAACTAAATACATAGATTAGATGTAAAAAATCTATGCTACATAGAAAGGTTGTCATCCCCAAATATTTTATACAATTCAAGATCATAGAAATGAGGAAGATATTCCTTTAATAGGAAAAAAAACCCTAAATGACAGTGATTGATTCTCTACAATGAGATATTTTATGCATTTACAACAATTTCAATGAGTTCACCATTTTCAGAGCTCTCATTTTCTTCCTAAATCTTAGGCGAGGCTTCCTTTATATTGTGAATGATTTCAAGTGTGAAGTCTACTTCCTTTATAAACAACAAATGCCACAAAAATATCCTTGCCTTGTCATAACCTGCAAAGCTTGAAAAATGAAAAAGTTAGACAACATATTATTGTAGAAAAAATTGTAGAGCTTGTTAAATCTCTATAAAAGAATGGAAACCTATTTCTCACAAGATAAATACTGAGCATAAGCTCTAATATAGAGAAAGAAAGAAATACTACTCAAGTCCACAAATATCTAAAGAGTGGTCAGTGGGACTTGTATATACAAAATATACACATCAAACATTACAAATTTAGACATATGATTGGAAAAAATATAGAACTTGTTAAATCTATGTCAAAGAATGAAAACCCACTTCTCCCATACTAAACAAAAATTGGTTATAAAGAAAGAAAATCATTGGCAGAATTGCCCCTTTATCTCTAAGCACAAAGCAAAGAGACCTTCACAATCATACATTTTAATAGGTTCTATAACCTCAAGTGGATAAAAATAGATTCCTATGAGGGTAAATTGAAAAAACAGACAAATTTCCTTAAAGCCTCTCAAAAAATATTGCTACCATTTGCTTGTGATTTGAGATTATACTTTGTTGGAGGTATCTTCTGCATTTTGTGCTTGGCTGGGAACAACAAAATGAAGAGCTCAATGGTGTGTTGATGCAGACAGATGCAGAAGAAGACGAGTATCATCCAGTGGATACAAAAAATCAGCATGGAAAGATTCCTTTCAAAAGAAATGAAAGCAAGGTGATAACAGTTGTTTTTGATATAGGAAAAAATGGGTTTTACAAGGACCTGAAACCACAAAGTTTACAACATAAAAAAGGAAAGGAAAAAAAATTCCATCAATTTAAACAAGCTACAAAAAGAAAAAACCATGAAAAACAGCAGCCAACCAAAAAAATTCAGAATGGACCAACAAAGAGCTAGCCGAGGCCCAGACCAAAAAACCAGCAGTAACTAATCTAGAGTCTTTAGAACTTTTTCGGTCTTGACCTCCAGATCCTGCATATCCTGGACTCCCCTCTTGAAAGTTTGAATCATCTGTGGCATGGGAGGTGCCTTCCTTTTCAAATTAGCCCTGGTTCTCTTCGAAATCCCTAAGTCCTCTTCCTGGTTTTTATCTTTAACCTCTTCCAAATCAACAATCAAGGATCCCTGTTTAGCTTTATCCAGTTTTTCAATCATTTCAATGATAATAATAGCATTATGTCTTGCCATTCTATTATTCTGTTTAGTAATTATTTTCACAACACTTTTTTTTTTCAAAGTCAATTTCAATCCTTCTGTCCTTACCCTCACTGTCCTGGATCTCCTTACTAGTAGCGTTCTCATTACGCTCTTCATCCTTCTTGCGTAATGCATAAACCTTAGCTTCCACTTCTTCCAATTTACTCTAGAGGGCCCAATTTTTTATTTTCAGGTCACTAATTTCATGAAAGACCCATTTTGACATTCTGAAGTGGTACACAGCATAATTCCTAGCTATACCCAAAAAATCAGTAGTAGAATCCCTATCAAGATTGAGGCAATTTTTAGCAGGGTTAGAAGCTCTAAGGGACCCAGTTCTATCCTCTTGTTTTGTTGACGAGACAGAAGAGGGAGAATTGTTAATAGCATTAGATTCCTCAGAATTAGGAGAATCTTTAGAGTAAGAAATAAGGTTTTTAAAAGGGAAATTATTTCTGGCTCCTTTGGCTTTGGGGGTAGAACATTCAAGCTCAAAAGCAGGGAAGACTTCAATAGGTTGGGGATTACAAACTTGGATTTTCTTGCCAGTCTGGATAATGGGAGGGTCTAGGACCATCCTTACCAGTATGTTCATAAATTAATTTTATAAGACCAGTATGTAATATAGGATATCTTTTAGGGTTTTTCTTATGGACTTCTAGACTTTTTCTTAAGGAACAAAGTAAGTATTAGGGGAGAGAAATCCTGACCTTATAGCGAAAATGATTGAGAAAGGAAAAATGATAGTTGTAGACCCTAGTGAACTGTCCATCCAGGGTGATATACTCCATAATGATGCGAAGAAATTTTCTCCAGAGAGCTTTAATGGAGTCAGCCTCAAAGTAACTATTGGAAACTTTCACCAGTTTCAATCTTTCCTTGTCTTTCTTTAGAAATCTAACAACCGCTTCATTAGAGAATTTCATGTCCTAGAAAAACTTATGTCCTTCAGTGGACATACCAGTCACTTCTGCAATGATATTTTCATCAAGCTTCACTTTCCTGCCAAAAAGGGTTATTTCACCATTGTTCCAATTCTTCTCAAAAATCTTTGTAGCTTCCTGATTAGACCCATGTAGTTTCTCTAGAAAAGGGAGTAAGCCCCCACTTTTAACTTTGTTCCATGCTTTAGTGTTTCTTGTGTCCATCTCAAAACTTTCTAGCTCAACTCTTTTTCTTTCTCCTCCCATTTTAGCAAGCACAGTAATACAGACAGAGATGAAATCAATGGTCCTGCTAAACTTGTGAGCCCACAAAGCATGCCGAGAAAACTTACAAGACAAGCTAGTTAGCTCAGCCCCATACAATCTAATGATAGTGATGTACTTACCCCATTCTATCATCATTATCAAAGTGACACACATCTTTCTTGTGTGACGCATCATAGTTCAATAAGGCTCGGACATCCACACCTAAATCACTAATGTTTGCCATGTGCGTTGTCCTTTACTTTTAACCCCTTCATTCACGAAATAGTCTGCCACAACATTGGCTTCTCTATAGGCATGGGATATCTTTATATTATCAAACTTAGCTAGAGTCGAAATAGCATCATCAATCCAGGACATTATGGTCCACGAGGGGGGGCCTACCTAGAAGACATTCAATAATATTTTTTGAATCCCCTTCAAGCCAAAGGTTTTTAAAATTCAGACTATGAGCCAAATTTATTACATGAAAAGCTTTGACAGCCTCATCCAAATGATTGGATTGTGAGCCAAAGGGGGTAGCAATCGCACCTATAAAATTTCCAAAAGAATCCCTTAAAACTCTGCCACATCCCACCACACTAGGATTTCCTTTAGTCGCCTCATCAAAGTTGGCTTTGATCCAACCGTTAGGCAGAAAAGTCCAACAAACACCCTCCCTGTCCTTCTTAGCATGTTTAGGAGCACAAGAAATATCATAACTAATTTTCCATTCCTTAGCAATCATTAGATCATAGGAAGAACAAGCCACTTTCAGATTACAATCCTACTGGGGGATTGCATTGAAGTTTTCTTTCATTAGTCTGATTATTTTGTCAAACACTATGACCTCTGAAGATTCCTTATCTCTATAAATTCTATTGTTTCATTCTTTCCAAAGACCCCAAGCAACATGAGGGAAGGAAAAATCCCACAACTTTCGTAGTGTTGGGTTGTGAGTAGGGGCTTTCCATTGGATGAAAAAGTCTTCAATTGACGAGGGGAACGCCCAAGAAAAATGTCATAAATTGAGAATTTTTTCCCAAATCGAGGTGGCAAATAGACAATGAAGAAACAAATGACAAGCTGATTCTGCCTCCATCTTGTAGATATAACATCTATTGGGTATTTGAAAGCCTCGCTTGCAGAGATTATCAACTGTGAGCACTTTATTTTGAAGAAGGATCTAGAAGAAAATTTTAACTTTAGGTAAAAGGTGTTTGATCAAAGCATTCGACCAAAAAGGGGGGGAGCCTGGGCAGAGGACAACCTGGAAAAAGCTGACGAAACAGAGTAGTTACCTAAGGGTTCATCTTTCCAAACAAGATAGTCTTTCATCTATTCATGGCAAGTCTGACAGCCAGTGAGGATTGAACAAGAGCAAGAACCTGACTAACAAGACATAGATCCACCCAATTTCCATTATTCCAATAATCTTTAACATACAAACCAAAAAGAGCTTTACAAATCTCAACCTAGCCACAAAAAGGTTCAATTTGGCAAGGAGCTCCTTGAACAACCATCTATCATCCCAGAATCTTGTTTGGTTTCCACTCCTGACTTGCCAACCCACTCCTATTTCAACCACTTTTCTACCTACAATCAAGTTATTCCAACATGTTGAACTACTAGGTAGAAGATGGGATTCCATCATGATTGTAAGAGATCTATTATTCTCCATATATTTGCTTATTAGAATTTTAGTCCATTCCCCTAAGGATGAAAATAGTCTCCAAATTTGTTTAGCAAGAAGAGTCTTGTTAACCATTCCGATTTTTCTAATACCTAAACCACAGGCCTTTTTAGGTCTACAAACCAAATCCCACCCTATTAAAGGCATCCTTTTCCTTTCTTCAACACCTGACCAAAGAAATATTTTTTGAATCTTTTCAATAGCATATGCAAACTTGGCAGGGATTTTAAAAAGGCTTAAGGCATAAATCGGAAGATCCTGAAGAGTAGCTTTGAGAAGCTATAATTTACTAGCTTGACTTAGAAGAGCTCCTTTCCATCCAGCAAGCTTCTTGCTAAACCTCTAAACGAGCGAAATCCAAAAGGACTCCAAGGGTTTAAGGCTTAAAGGTAAACCTAGATAGGTGGCAGGTAAAGACTCCACCCTAAAACCTAGGATTTTGGCAATTTTATTATGTCTGTATTCAGGAGTGTTAAAGAAGAAGAGAGCTTTTTTGTTTGTTAATTTTAGTTGGCCAAACGCCCTCCCGTACTTATCCAACATATTTTTCAAAGTCCTTCCCTCAGAAATAGCAGATCTGCCCAAGAGCATGGTATCATCAATGAACTGTTGATGAGAACATATCAAATTGCTAGAAGAGGATTTAAGACCAACAAGGGATCTTTGGTCTAACAACATTTTCAAATTTCTTCCAAGGCTTTCAGCCATAATAGTAAATAAAATAGGAGAAATAGGATCTCCCTGTCTTAGTCCTCTGGAGCTATGAAAGAAAGTCGAGGGAGATCCATTAACCATGACAGAGATTGAAGTAGTAGATACAAGCTGCTCCACCAACTAAAGAACCTTGTTACTGAACCCAAACGCCTTTAAAATTTTAAACAGGAATTTCCAGTCAACTCTATCATATGCTTTCGATATATCAAGCTTTAAGAGGAAGCCTTCAATCTTTGACTCCACCAAGGAATGGATATTCTCATGCACTATGATTATTCAATCAAGGATCTGTCTGCCAGGGACAAATCCATTTTGTTGAGGTGAAATCAAAGTAGGGAAAAGAATTAGAAATCTGGATGTCATTACCTTTGAGATGATTTTGTAGATAGAGTTACAGAGGCTAATGGGTTTGAAAGCATCAAAGTCCACCACACCAGGACTTTTGGGAATAAGGACCAGAAAAGTAGCATTTAACTCTTTTAGGAGACTTCTTGACCCAAAAATTCTTTAACAGCATTCACCACATCCTCTCCAACAATCCCCCAAAACCATTGAAAGAAGAATGTAGGAAACCCATCAAGACCCAAAGCTTTACTCCCTTCAAACGAAAAGACAACCTTCCTAACTTCCTCACTAGAAGGAATAGTAGTCAGCTTAGAACTGTCTTTCGGGTTAATCACATTAGGTATAGCCTCTTTCAAGTGATCCTGATCATTTTGGTTATTTTCCTCATTATCAGAAAGAAGATTTTTGAAGAAAATAACAACTTGCCTTTTAATATCCTCCTCTTCCTCAAACCGGATGCCATCAACTTCAATAAGAGAGATTTTGTTAACGGCCCTATGTTTTGAGGCCGACAAGTGAAAGTACCTAGTATTTTTGTCACTAGTAGATTACCATAATGCTCTAGATCTTTGTCTCCATAACTCCTCTTCTTTAGAAATGATGTCATGCATCTTAATCAGGAGCTCATTCTCTTTTTCCTTAATATCACTCAAGTGTCCTTCCTTTTGGATTTTATTTTGGATCTCCCCCAACTCCATTTGAAGATCAGATTTAATCCTAAAAATGTTACCAAAAGACTCTTTTTTCCATTTTTTAAAATTGAATTTAACTTCCCTAAGTTTTTTGGCAACTCTAAACATAGCTATCCTAGAGATATTAATGTTCCACCATTTCCTAATTTCCTATTTAAAAAGAGGATGGGAAAGCCACATTTTTTCTAATCTGAAGGGGATGTTTTTCTTTATCTTTAAAGGGTTTGCAACAAAACTTATGGGAAAGTGGTCAGATCCAATCCTTGAAAGGGATTTAAGAGAGCAATAATAGTTTAAGAACAATTGGTCAGAAATTAAAGTTCTATCTAATCTAACTTGGATTATATCCATACCATTTATGCAATTCGACCAGGTATAGGAAGCGCCCTACAAATCCAGATCAATTAACGCCTGATTATTGATAAAGTTCTGAAGATCCTCCTTACTTTTCGCATTGATCTAGGATGATCCTCCAAATTTCTCTTCATTCAGTAAAGGAGTATTAAAGTCACCCATGACAACCCAAGATTCACTGTTACAAATCCTTTGGAAAGTGACCAGTTCCAACCAAAAATATTTTCTAGTACCTTTTCCATTGGGAGCATAGATATTTGATTGAATCCAACTAAAATTGTCCCTAATGTGGGTGAATCTAGTAGCAATGTGGTTTGAGCCTTCCAAAATTAGATCCCCTCTAATAATGTGACTATTCCAGAAAGTGGCAATACCTCCTAAAGCACCATTTGAGTTATTACCATGTATACTATAGTACTGAAACAATTTTATCTTTTCCACTTTTTCCTTCGACATTTTAGTTTCCTAAATAAGGAGAATATCTAGTTTATGAGCTCTAACAAAATTACGCAAAACATCTTGCTTATGGGGATTATTAAGTCCCCTTATATTCCATGACATGATCTTCATGATTTTCCAAGGGAGTGAAGAAACTCTAGGATGGTTTTTTGAAAGCCATCCACAATATCCTGAAAACTGTTAGGCTCTCTTGTCCATTTAGTTGATCTATTTCCACGAGAGTTCTTTGTTGCTACACAATCTGCCCTGGCTCTTGACCTAGTAGAGATACCACTTGGAGTATTCATTTGTTTATCTTTTTTCTTCTTTTTCTTGGATAAAACCTCCTCTTTATCAATATCTTCTTGACTTTCCATATCTTTACTAGATTCCCACTCCTTATCAAATAGAAGTCTTTGCTCTCAGGGTAATGTATCCATGAGGCCATTCAAATGATAGGTTGAGTAATCATTGGAAAATCCAGTAGCTTGGCCTTGATTATCATAGGAGTCCTTTACCAGTTCCTGGGAATTAGGAACCATTAAGGGATCTGCTCCCAAAGGTAAATAACCTTCAGAGGATGGGAGCAGGAGAAGAATATCAAGTTCCAAGGATAGACCCTGGATAGGTATGTCCTCCAAACCCACATTCCCCTCAATATTCTCAGTTGGGCTCATCTCTAGAAAAAAAGGACCTACATCCTGACTCTGCTTTTCTTCACCAACTGCCTGCCCCACATTTGCTCTATTTTCCTTAGTTATCAAGGTATCCTCAAATTCCTTACGCTGGGGTTCCTGAGGAACCACACACTTTGTCCCCATTTCACAACCTGCCTCTTTTAGGAGACCATGGGCATTAGAATCTTTATTCTCTACGCATTCCCCTTCTGATTTCTTTCTCTATACAGATTTAGAAGTTCCAACTAGCTTCTCCTTTTCTTTGATGGCATTTAAAGGACATTTATTAGCCCAGTCCCTAGATTTTCTACATTTGAAGCAAGCAAAAGGAATAGTTTCAAACTCAATAGCCTGTGACTAGGGGCCCAGCTTCAAAAGAATCTCAACTGATGAAGGAAGGTCAGCTTTCTGAGAGACCCCCACACATATTCTTGCAAAAACCAACCTCTTTCTATCCGTTGTCATAGCGTCAATAGAAAGAAGCTCTCCAAAAGAGTTCACAATGCCATAAAAGACATCTTCATTCCAATACTTCAGGGGGAGACCTGGGAGTCTAACCCACACTAGGACATTCTCAAAGATAGAATCCGATAAGTTCAAATTTGAAGACCATTTCTTAAGAGCCAAGGATGATTTCCCTATTACCCATGGACCACCACTTCTTACAGCCAAGATATCCTCCTTGCAAGTGAATTCAAAAGAAAAAAAACCCTTTGGGAGTGTCGCCACTGAAAATTTTCCATAAGTTCTCCATTTATTTTTGACAAACTCCCTAACCACTTCAATATTTGGTCTAGGGCCCATAAATTTACCCACCAGGGTTCTTTCCATTAAAGCAATGTTATGATCAATTAACAGATCAAGCACAGAGATTGTAAACTTACCTTTTTCAGGGACAGAGATATTTTGCACTCAAGGGAAAGTTGACTTTCCATTTGGTTTAACCCCAAATAGAGAAGCCCAAGGTTTGCAATTGCCTCCATTTTCACCAGCGGTCCCCACCACACCTTTGGATTTTTCACTTTTTTGACCATCGGGGGAGCCCACAGATTTAGCAGCCGGAATATCCTTTCCTCCCAAGTTCACCAAAATTTTGTTTCCAGAATCCACCTCTTCCGGATCCTCCTCACCTTTCTTCTTACTCGAAACAAGTGCCAATCCCACCTGTGATTTCTCAGAACCCACTCTGCCTCCATCTCCAGCGCCCGATTTTTCAAAATCCTTCTTTTCCCGCTCGTGCTCCGACATCTCATATAATTGATAATAGTTGTTACACTATACTGAAGAAGAATATTGATAGAAATTTTTAGACTCTAACATCTAATCAATCTTCTAGGAACAAGTTTGATCTGCACACGACTTTCCTTTTGATTTTAACCTATAGAGCACAAATATGCCTATTACAATGCCCATACCACTATATAAAGAGATTTTCCTGTGAGATGTGGGGTTTTTGTGCATCAAGGGCACACAAAGTATACATGCATTACCTTGTCCACTGCTCTTTGATGACTAAAACTAGAAGAATAAACAATCAACAATATAAGATAAAAGAATCTTTTCATTACCTTGGCCAACATGAGGCCCATAAACTCTGTCAAATTCAAAATCCTTTTTAGAATTTGTGACTGGGTCACCACCAAGATTTAAATGTATTGTAAAATCATCAAGAAATTATGTTACTAGCGAACCCTCATCCTCAAATTGAGGTTGAACACAACAAAATACCCTAATGGTGCTTGTAATAATTTATTGCACTATTATTCAATATAATATGCTTGTGCAACCACACAAGAGTTAGAAATATAATCAGACGACATCCATAGATGAAGATAAGTCATAATTTTGAACAGGAAATTATCCAATATTTCTAATTTATTAGAGAAACTCAGAAATGAGGTCCTACCTATAGGTAGACCTTTGATAGTTAACAAATCATTGAATAGCTTCTTTTCGATAACCAATGGACAAAACATCCCATGTAATATTAACTTCTAAAATATTATGGTCCTTTCCTATAGGCAAGGGACCCTTTCACCGTTAGTTTACAGATTAAAAAAGAAAAAAATAGATAATCTTCCAAGATTGTTGATAAATACTATATTCCACTCAGGAGCATGTAAAGGCTAATCCACTGAACAAAACAAAAAAAATCCACTAGTAAATCTTATAATGTAAATCCTAGAGCACAGAAGAAGATGAAACCATCCTTATCAACTTTATGTAGGAATTTTTATAGATCTAAAGATAGCCATATCCAAATAAGTGGAGAGCCCATGTAGTTTTCTAAGATAGAAGCCTAGCCTAATGGTGCATTGATGCAAGTGAGGTGGTTGAATATTCACAAAAATAAGCATGGGACCTACAAAGATAGGAATTTGTGTCAAAAAAATTCTAATCTGCATAAGATGGATAAAACCATTCTAAACTGCAAAAAAAAATCAGTGTATTTGATTTTAATACCGGAATTCCCACACCCAACAACAAGCACATTTTGTCCTTCAAATTCCTACCTGCTTTTACATTTGCTGGCATGAAAAATGCATCCCTACAAACATTCATTGCCAAAGCCTCCGTAGTCTCCCCAGCCATTGAATTTGCAAAACTGCGTGCGGGATTATTTCTAAAACTCTTGCTCAACCTCCCACTCAATTTTTAAAATTGAAATTCCCACTTGTTTTTTAAATTCTACCATAGCCATTGGAAACATCCGTCAAACTTTTTCATCTGTCATCGTCTGTCAAACTTGTTCATCTGTCATCGTCCGTCAAACTTTTCCGTCGGTCAAATCTTTTCGACAGTGGTTTTTTCTTTCTGTTTTGTCCTTCCGTCAGGGTATTTTGTCCAGTGCATTAGATGGGATGGCATGTCATGATATAATGTTGTATACATACCTAGGTGTGTTTTGTGTACGAGTTAGCTTTCTCCCTCGCCACTACATGACACTTCTTAAATGATTCTCGATCTTGATTACAAGCACTGATGCCTAGGTGGTTGGGCCCATTCCCCTGGCATTTCCGTACTCTATCTGCTTTATGAGGATTTTGTTTCAATAAACTCCGTATTCTGTTTCCATAAAGTTTGTATCTCCGTTTTCACTTAAAGTCATATTTAATATGCTCAAATCTTTCCCTTTAAATATTCGGTTGAAGGAAAGAAATAGCACACAATGTCTAAATAAAACTTTTCTCTTATTCATAGGAAACGAATTAGGTGTAAGGGTAGTTTAATAATCGGGTATTTATTAAATATATATATATAATAATGGTGTTTAATAAATATAAAATTTAAAATAATTAGTTAAAAATGTTTTTTTAGATAAATAAAATTTTAAATAAATAATTAAAAAAGGTTTAATAATAAATATATATAACTAAAGATGATGAAAAGGTTGTTCTTTTTAAATATACGTTTAATAATAAATGTATTGTGAAATTTTTTGAAATAAATTTTATATGATAAATTATTTCATATTTTAATTTTTTTTAAATATATTTTTGTTATATTTGAGTGTTTTTAAAGATTTCTTTGTGATAACATATATGTTTTTTATGATAATATATTTATACAATATTAATATCTTGTTTTTAAAATAATATAAATATATTAATTAAAATTGTGGATACATTCTTTTTCATTTAGCATTTGATATTTTATTTTTATTTATCTAAGATATGTTTTTTTTACTTTATAACTATTCAAAAAATATATATTTTATTTCGTTAAGAGTTATTTCTATTTATAATTATTTTTTAAATTTGAAATAACTCTTATAAAAAACTCTTCAAAAATAAAATAACACTAATTAAAATGATTTAGGAAAAAATAATGCTTACATGAAAATATAATAATAACATAAAATTATAAACAACTTTCAAAATATTTTAATTCATAAAACATTCAATAGAAAAAATATTTCTAGAAAGTTTTCTTCTTCCACCTACTCAACTATCATAATTTCTTACATATCTACATTTATCATAATTTCTTACTTATAGATCTACATCTATCATAATTTCTTACAAATCTACAACATCTGAAAAGAAGAACAATTCTAGATCTATAAGAAAGGGATAATAAACAGATCATGGAGGAGTATAGAAAAAGAACTATGAGTTTCAAGAATTTAAAGTCATCACTTTCAACAAGGATTATATAAATTCTTAAGTGAATGAGAAATTATGATAGTTGAGCATGAGGAAGAAGAAAATTCAAAGTTGCAAGAAAGTGAAAGGGAGTGGATTTTGGAAGAATCCACCAAGAAGATGAAAGGTATGGATATTTTTTTTAAAAATAAATCCTTATTAATTCTTAAGGTTGAAAGTCAAAAAATATTGAACTTATGAATTTATTGAGAAAAAATATCACTTTTTAAAAATATGGTTAAAAAATATGTTCCTCTTGAGAAGCATCCATAGTCTTCAAAATATTGAGTTAGAAACATATAGATTGATATTCTAAATAATTATGCTAATGAGTGTGCACTTTAAGGGAGAATTATATTTAATTTTATTATTAAAATTTTGAGCCATAAGAAGGTTTATGATGATGCCAATATCTCTAGTTTAGTAGAGGGAGCTAAGAGTTTTAACTATATCTATGTTAGTAGATATCTTACTTCATGCTTTATCATGTTTGATCTTTTAGCATCATAGGACAAATTACAAGAAAGGTGAAATAATTCAAACTTATCATTCTATGAGATTATGGAATCGAAGTGCCAATTGGAGACATGTATGTGAAGAGAAATGTAGAAGTTTTCCCTATTATATTAACCAAACAATAAAATGGGAAGATATTAAGGAACACATGAACTTGTTGGAATATTTGGTGGATTTAATATTATCATTACTAATAAATTCATCATAACATTTATTTGGATAATTAGATGAATTAATTTATCCATGGAAAATCATAAGGTAGGTGATCAATTGTATGTTTAGAAAATTGACATTAATTTATGTTTATTTACTTAAGAGTTGTTTTATAAAAAAAATCATTTACTTTGAAGATTTTAATGTTAAAAAAAATCTTAAATAATTCTAAATAAATGAAAAAATTATAAAATAAAAAGGAACACATAAACTTGTTGGAATATTTGGTGGATTTCAATCTTCTTCGTTGTAGAAATTGGTGGTCTCCATCAGGTCAGAAAACTCCCGACACCATTGAATCCCCACCATTGCCTCCAGGCAGGTAGCCTTTTGCACAGAAAGTTGTATCCATTTATCGCCCATCACCTATGGCATTCTAGGCTTTCTCTGTCCATGTCCATAATGAAGGGGAGTCATGCTACCTCCACACCCTATGAAAACATCCTCTCAATATCATCTGGTAGCGGGATCCCCACTCCTAGTTGCGCCACCGCTACCACATCGACATCATCCACTAGAATTGTTGCTTTGAAGACCATACGCAACAACACTAGGCACCTGAGCTTTGGCATATTTAAGTCCAATAGTGATTGCAGGAAGCATGATGAGATGTTCGAATTCGCTCTCATTTTGTTGCTCGAGAAGAAAAAATTCTTCCCAATTACCATCCTTACCACCTCCAAATAGAGAATATCTTTGTTAAGGCATATATTCTTTAGTCTTTGGTCAGTAATGAAGCTAGAGAAGGATTTTTGCTTCTTCACACACCTAAGCTTGATCAAATTCTCCATTTCTATGTGTGATAGGTCGAATCTAAGTGCTAGAAAATGAGCAGCAAACAAAGTAATGCAAAATAACACTAAAACAACCTACACCTCAAGATTAGCCTAGTTGGATTCAACACAAAGTAAAGACAACAAATGGAACCTTTTACCTTGTCTCAAATCGATCCTTTGGTTGGCCCTTGAATCTTCGGTGTTGTATGCTCCTTGGATGGCACAAGATGCAAGCTAGGTGGTGATTTGATAATGGATCAAAATGGATGCAAGCATGAAAATGGCTAAGTATAGATTCTAGGAAATTTTGCAAGAGTTTGGCTACAATGCATGATCTCCTCAAAATGACAGAAAAGAGGGGGTATTTATAGAGATTTTGAAAATCTCTAGGGAAATGGATGGTCAAGATTAAGCCACCAAGATCAAGATGTAGGGCCAAGGTGAGTTGAGAACTCACAAGCCCTCACATCTTGACATGTGGCATGTGATATGGCTCAAAAAAGGTGAAGTGTACATGAGGTGGAAGGATAGTACATGACATGGAGAGGGTACATAGTACCTTGGGATTGGGACAAAATCTCCTCATAAAGGAGGTACTTGTCCCCATGTGGGTGAGAGGACAAGTGGGGAATTAAGAATTCCTCAAATATTCTCATGGGTATGAGAGAAGGAATTTAAAATTCCCTTAAATGCATTGGGGGATTAAATATGAATTAAAAATTCACATGGGAAATGGAGATGCCTTGTTCTAAAAGAGAAAGCTTTTAATGAAGTTGACTAAGGACACATTCCATAAATGATATGGGGATTAGAGATTACCTAATTAGGTGATTAAGGTTGTGCAAGTACTTGATTAGACTAATTAAGGACTCATTAGAGGCAAGTGGGAAATTATGGAGGATGCGACCCTAATGATGATTAGGGGTGTGCACATCTTAATCATAAATTAATTATGACTAAGAAAGAGGGTTAGATTGCTAAGAGGGATTAGAGGCCAACTTGCAAAAGTTGGAGGATGTGACACATGAGAGAAAATAGGGAATTTAAAAGTAAATTTAAAATTATAAAAGATAATATGACTAAATTAAATAAAGTGATGCATTTATTTAATTTAGAAAGGAAATAGGGGGAAAGTATTAATTAAATTAAATGCTTTGAAAAACCTTATGCAAGAAACATAATATTAATTAAATGAATGATTTAATTAATACCAGCAAAGAGGACAATTTTAAAAGAGCAAAGGGATGATTAAGAAGATGACTTTGACCATATGGAGGTGGTCAAATTTGGATGTCTACATATTTCCCCTCTTTGAAACACTATTAGATTAATAGGGTTTTGAAGAAAAATAAAATACAGACGACTTTATGAAAGAAGTGACTTGGAAAAGAGATGCCCCCTAGCATGGGAGAGATTATGAGCTACCTGAATGGAGGAGAATTAAAGGGGATGCCCTGGTCTAGCAAGGGAAGGCTTACGACGGAAGATTGGGAGAGAATGGTAGGGTATGCCCCCTCAAGAAGGGGATGGGGATGAAAAAGGGGGCCCCGGGCAACTTCTTGAAAGGATGAAGTGTTATATGTCGATGGAAAGAACATTAAAAATCGAGAAGATTGGCGCTTGAATGGAGGAAAATGGGTGTATAGTGTGGAAATGGAAGCCCTGCGAAGACAAGGGGGGAGGGAATTAGTTGAGGCCCAAAAAAGGCTAAATAAAAGGAAAAAATTCCTTTCAAAGTGAAAAAGGGAGGGAAAAAAACTATAAAAGATAAGTGAGGGGGCTATTTCTCCTCATTTGGACAGCTATCAAGTGAGGAGAGGAGGAAGAAGAAGAGAGGAGAAGAGGAAGAGACACGATGCCATAGTACAATTCGGAGATCATTCACTGGGGTGATGAGAGACAACAATTTTTTGAGGAGTGTGCGGTGCCATGTTAAGTAAGTTCGAAACCCTAGCTAGTGATTTCGTTCAATTTGGCTAATTTTCACAAAAAACAAGGATATGGGTTATGTAGGGGGTCCCAGGAGGAAAAATGGGTTAGTGGAGAAAAAATAATTTTTGTTTTTTTTTTTGGGTTTTTTTCCCTTTTGGCGGTTTTCAGGTTAGGTGTGACGGGGGTGGGGGTTTGCGTCAAGCCAGGCCCGGGCAGGCCGGTCCACCCAGCCAGGTGGGTTAGTCCGCCCAGCCAGGCGGGCTGGTCCGCCCAGCTAGGGGGTGAGTCCGCCCAACCAGGCGAAGCGCCGCCCAACCGGCTTGGGCGGGTCCGCCTGAGTACGGCGGAGTGCCTCCCGCCAGCCTAGGCGGGTCCACCCGAGCTCGGCGGAGCGTCACCTACCTAGCTCGGGAGAATCCACTTGGGCTCACGCAGGTTTGCCCGCGAGCTCGGGGTGGGTCCACCCGGGCCCGGGGTGGGTCTGCCCGTGAGCTCGGGCGAGTCCACTTGGGCTCGAGGCGGGTTTGCCCGCGAGCTCGAGCGGGTTTGCCTGGGCATGAGGCCAGGCCGCCTAAGGGGCTGGAGCGAAGCCAGGAAGACCGGAGAAGGGTGAGAGGCATGGATAGAAAAGAAGAAGGGGTAAGGGAAATCCCGTGGGGGGGAGATAGGGGGTGGTTTAAAAACTGTAGGACAAAATTTCATGAGGAAAAAGAACTTACAAGCCGCTGTTGTGATGGATGCAGAAAGTGGAGAGTTTGCAGACGCAAGAGAGACAGTCCCAGGTGTTGGCGAGATGCGTGGCACAGATGATAGGCATGGGGCACCAGAGACTGTCAGAGGTAACACTATTGCACATGTTGTCCTATCCGACGATGAAGGCCCATAGGGCCATGCTGGCAGCACTGATAGAGTGTTGGGACTCAGAGATAGTGACATTCCATCTACCGACGGGGGAGATGACGGTGACCCTGGAGGATGTTTGGCGAATTCTGAAGCTCCCTATAGCAGGGCTTCTGGTTAGCGAGTGCTGGTCAGAGAACGAGGCGCCAGATGAGTTTGTGCGAGTTGTTTTCGGTAGTGACGATCTACCAGTTCAACGGAGGCAGTTAGATGTGGATAGGATGCTGTCATGCAGGGTACCGGTGCTGTTGTTATACTTAGTATGACTGATTAGTGGGATCCTAGTGCCAGATCAGATCAGGCAATTCCTACACCTCACATTTGTCGAGGTGATTCAACATATCATCGAGGGCTGAGAGGGGCAATTCGCGTAGGGGACATGCATGCTGACACAGCTATACCAAGACATGCATCGGGTATGTTACTGGAAAGCACTGAGTGTGGCCCATATCACACTACTACAGGTTTGGACGTGGGAGCACATCAGAGTGACCAGACTGATCGTGCATAGATTAGGAGTGCAGGATGATAGAGAGGCTATGGCCTGGGGTTGGGGGACAAAGGCAGGAGTGATACTAGGGTATCGGGATGTGAGAGATGTGCATGTGTGGAGGAGACGGTTGGATGATGTGCAGGAGGAGATGATAGTGTGGCATCCCTATATGCTGCGGCACTTCAGGGGTTGGAGGGATGATGAGGTGGCACACAGCGGTTACTTTTTCACGCGCTGTTATATTATTGGGTGGATTCCAATTATAGTGGAGCTACATAGACCTGATCGGGTGACACGGCAATTTCGAATGAGGCAAGATATTCTGGGGGGCGGGTGAGATTCTGACGACTATCACGGGAGCGGCCATGGGGGGCTCCATTGAGCTTGGAGGTGGTGTGGGAGGAGCTAGAGACATTATAGTTTAGGCCATACCCTGACAGGCGGAAGGGGTCGAGAGATGTAGGGGTGACAGATTGATACCGATAGTGGTTCAGGCGACATCCACCACCACTGATTACCCCAATAGTGTCGATTGAGGGAGCACTAGGATTTGGGTCAGAGGACGAGAGATGGATGAGGGTAGAGGGACTGGCACCTCGAGGCCAACAGAGAGGAGGTCAAGCGAGGGGAGGATAGCAGGCGGTGGGAGCAGCCGAGCCAGCTAGGGCTGCCAGGAGGGGGAGAGAGGAGGTTGTTGGAGTAGCTGAGGAGCCAGTTAGGGCGGCCAGGAGGAGGAGACGACGATGCAGATCTAGAGGGGATGGAGGAGAGGAGGGAGAGGATGAGGCCAGCAGGGCCACAACACAGTAGGATAAGGGGTAGAGATCTAGGGAGAGAGGAGCCAGGAGGCATGCGCATCCCCAAAGGATCAGCAGTAGGAGAGAGGGGAGGAGGCTGAGACCAGCAGAGCGTAGGAGACACATGAGGTAGACATGGCTACCGGAGGGTATCAGTGACAGAGACAGGAGGAGGGTGAGGCTAGCAGAGCACAGGAGAGGGTGATAGGGAGAGATGGATCCCCCTCAGTGATAGACGTGGATGTGATGGAGGTGTCGGCGAAGAGCGAGGGGTATGAGCCATGAGAGATGGATATTGACACGGATGTGTACGACCTTTGACCACTGTCGACAATGCCACCCAGAGGAGAGGACCCCGCAATTGTGCTGAGAGGGATGGTAGAGAGACTGCGCCTCAGTGAGTAGCAGTTACAGCAGACAAAGGCAAAGCGGGTCAGGTTAGAGGCAGTGTTGAGCAAGCTATAGACACGATTTTCCCAAGGTGAGAGAGATTATTCAGCCCTAGCCACACTGGTGTCGGATGCAGAGCAGAGTCATGGGATGAGGTAGTTGATCTACGAGTAGAGATTGAGGGGTTGTGAGCGAAGGTGACCAGGGAGCATGAGGAAGGAGATGCTGTGAGATGGGAGCAAGATCACTTAGTGGCAGAGGTGGTTATATGACAGGCTATAAGAGGGGGGACAAGGCAAGAGGCATCAGAGACTGGGACAAGGACTATCGGGGATACAGAGGATCTACAGAGACAGCTACATTAGTTATGGAGAGAGAGAGTAGACTGGCATCGGGAGCGAGCTGAGCTCATAGACAGAGTGGACTATCTAGAGCAGATAGCGGGGGACATGGGAGTGATGTAGCATAGGGAGGAGGAGATGAGGAGAGAGATGCATATGCTGTGGTCAAAGAGAGATGTGGCACAAGTATAGGTGCAGGTCTTGGAGGGTGACAGGGATTTGGCACAGGCATGTGCTCAGGTGGCTAAGAGTGATAGGCTGGTGGCAGAGTCAGAGGTTCAGACTCTTCAGAGAGAGAGGGATGCAACAGTATCACAGGTGTCAGGGCTGCGATGGGAGCGAGATTCTACTGAGCTGAGACTTCAGGCACTGCAGAGAGACAGGGATGCAGCAAAGGCTCGAGCATAGGCCGCACAGAGAGAGAGGGATGTTGCAGAGATACGGATGCAAGTGTTGCAAGGTGAGTGAGACGCAGTGGCAGTCAGCGCAGGACAATGCTATGATAGGGACAGACACACAAGGATTACAAGGGGAGAGGGATATTGCAGTGGCAAGGGCAGTGGCTACTGAGGAGACGAGAGATCGGGTTCAGGCAGAGATGATATATTTACAACTGTCCCAGGAGGCCTGGGAGCAGGAGAGGAGACTGATCTCGAGAGATCGGGATAGATATCGTCAGGAGCGAAATTTCGCTCGAGTTTAGGTTGTTGAGTGAGAGGAGAATGCAAGGGAGGCAAGATTTTGGATGGCCGCGTACTACCATGTAGTGCCAGACCCGACCCAGCGGCTGTTCCAATACACTCAATAGGCACCACAGATGCCAGCACCATCCCAATTGTTGGGGACACGGACCAGAGGTTACAATGATTCACCAGGTGTCACTCTAGGCAAGAGATCAATACCTAATTCACCATAGAGATCAGATGCGGGTAGCTCATTCGGGAGGTGACAAGATGTCTATTTTTTGATAGATATAGGGTGGAGCATGTAGTACTTATCGATAGAGATCAAAGATGCTCTACATCTCTAGATTTTGTACCTTATTTGATGATGTATGAGGGCTATGTGATGGATATATGATAGATTTTGATGTATGATGGACATATGATGTACATTGTATTATTTTGATTGTGATATGGGACAGTCCTTATTGACACTATACAGTATGTTTGTTTTTTTGTGATGGGTGGTTCAGTTTATGTACGCACATGTATATGATATTTCCTGCTTATGTAGATGGATACTTTGGTTTATTTATGCGCATGTTTATGATACTCCATTCTTATGTGGATGATTGGGTAGATGATACTTGTGGAATATGGATGATTGTATTAATGTAGATATGCACTTGGTGATATGATGTATGCATTGGTTGTATCTATGATTGCTTATGCGTATGGATGCCTAGTTGATCTATTGACATATATGTATATGTATGTGATGGATTCTATATGAATATTTTATAAATGTAGTATGTGATGTATTATGAGTCTGACACTTTGTGATGCAGGTGGCGATATATGTGTGGTTCTAACGCGTTGTGATGCAGGGGGCGATGTAGGTGTGGTTAATAGAATGAACCTAATATGTGATAATGCTCTTGTAATTTATAGTGAATTAATGATGAAAGGAAATAACACATGGTCATAAGTGTCAATA
Organism: Sequoia sempervirens; assembly: GCA_007258455.2. Classification (NCBI taxonomy): domain Eukaryota; kingdom Viridiplantae; phylum Streptophyta; class Pinopsida; order Cupressales; family Cupressaceae; genus Sequoia; species Sequoia sempervirens. Next base: position 297,077,618 of record VDFB02271358.1, read on the forward strand.
AGAACTAACATGATAATGGGAGATGGGTATGGGGTGGTTTGTGAAAAATGGGTGTAATTTGTCATCTGTCAAAAACCTTTAGTATCCTGAGAAAAATGGGAGAGGGTGGGATAAAGTATTTGCACAACCAAAATCATAGGGTGAATGCAATGCAACGAAGGATGAAATGCAATCCTAATATGAGTTGCCATCTTTGGAGCACTGATTTTTACTATAGCATAAGATACCGGATACCCTGATATATAAGACCAAGGCGAATTGGCATCCAATGCATGAAACAAACACAACAAACAAAAATGGCTACCCCAACACCCCCAAGGTCATGATGACCTTGGTCAGGCCAGGTATTGGGATAACCACAAACACACAAGGATCTTGGTGGGTACTACATGGGACAACTGAAAAGACAACAACAAAGAAAAGACCAAGATAAACCCCTATGTGGACTAGTCAAAGCACACCATGATATGATGGATCAAGGCGACCATGAAAAGTGTTGATAGTGAGATCGAATGACAAATAAATTCCAAAACATCAAAAGATCACAATCAATATCAAAACGTCATTTGCCATATGATCAAGGTGATGGATGAGGTTGATGAGGTCTGCTAGGAAGGATGCATCCTGTTGAGACCGAAGATGGATACTAAACTAGAATGACTCGGTTTGATGCCAGATATTTTTCATTAACCAAATCTCTTGATAATAGGGAAGTTTAATTGAGAATAACGAGCCAGACAAGGACACAGACTGACATATCCTATAGACCTAGGGGCTCGGGGGCCGATCAAAGATTAGCCTTGCCTATGTGAAAGTGCAGAGCCCTCGTAGTTCATGAAAATACCATGGATAAAGCGGAAAGAGGATGATGAAGGCGAACGATAGATGACCAAGATGTGATGGTCAAAATACCCTGGGGGTAGATCAAATGATCAGCCTTGCCTACGTGACAACGCAAGGGCAACGTAGTTTGACAAGTGGCACGACAGGATGAGATCTAGATGAAGATCGACACGATGGATGAACCTATGTGATAACACAGACCGATTGCTGATGAGATGAATGACATAAGCTCAAAGTGGGATAATGAAAAGCTCAGGATGGGGGGATAGGTTAGACAGGTCATCCAATGCTCAAACAAAATATACCAAGCGACCAAGGATGGGATGGATGAGGACGATAGTGCGGATGAAAGCACAGAATAACTAGGATGCTAGGTAGATAATGATTAAGCCCTCTATGGATGATGCCTGTTACTAGGTTTTCACCATCCATACTTATCCAAGGCACCACCAAAAGGTGGTTTTCACCATAGGACGAACTTATTTCTCTTTACTATTTTTGGAGTTTCTCTTCTTTCTTTTTTTGATTTTTTTGATTTTTTTGATTTTTCTAATTTTTTTGATTTTTTGATAGGTGGGGTTACCAAGTGGACTTAGGCGTAGAACTTCTTGAGATGCATTCTGTTGATGGGTTCATCAAGGGGATCTCCTTCAAGAGTAGTCATCCTGTATACCCCAGATCCATATTTAGCGGCTATGATAAAGGGCCCCAACCAATTTGCCTCAAATTTTCCCTTCTTGTCTTGGTCTTGCTAAGTACGCTAATTCTCTTTGAGGACAAGATCACCTACCTGAAACTGTCGAGGGCGAACCTTCTTGTTGTAGTGATGCTTCATGCGGTTCTAGTATGCTTGCAGGTGATTGTAAGCTTTGATTCTCCTTTCATCAAGTAACTCCAATTGTGCAAGCCGTGCCACACAAGTGTCCTCCTCATTGATAAGATTTTTTAGGTAAATTCTCAGTGATGGGATCTCAACTTCAATTGGAAAGATGGCTTCGGTGTCATAGACCAAATAATCGGGAGTGTCCCCTATAGGGGTGTGAATAGAGATGTGATATGCCCAGACGGCGGGATGAATATGGAGATGCCAATCTCGACTAGTGTTATTGACAACCTTTTTAAGAATGTGGATGAAGGTCTTGTCGGTTGCTTCTGCCTGACCATTACCCTGGGGGTAATAATGCGTTGACCAACGATGTTGGATGTGAAAGGTGTCACAAAGTTGTTTCATGGCTTGGTTTTTGAAGGGTTTTCCATTATCGAAAAGGATGGTGGATGGGATACCATATCTATAGAGAATATGGTACAGTATGAACTTTGAGATCTGAATACCGATTATTTGTGAAAGCAGCATGGCTTCCACCCACTTAGTGAAGTATTCAGTGGCAGTGATTATGAATGTATGGCCGTCGAATGATGGTGGGTAAATCTTGCCAATCAAGTCAAAACCCCATTGAGAGAAGGGCCACGATGCCAGGAGGGGCTGAAGATCTTGTGTTGGAGCGTGAATCAAATCTGCATGTTGTTGGCATGGAAGACACTTCTTCACAAATTCACAAGAATCATGCTCTAGTGTAGGCTAGTAATATCTAGCTCAGAGAATCCTTTTGGCTAGGGCCATACCATTTGAGTGAGCTCCACAAACACCACCATGTACTTCTGTTAGTGTCATGCAGACTACGGTCTCACTCAAACACCTAAGGAGAATTCCATCATACCTACGATGATAAAGCATATCACTAACAATGATGTATCAGGAAGAGCGATGAAAGAAATATTTGCATTGATTGCGTGTAAGTTCTGGGGGTATGATATTATCATGGAGATAGGTATATATGTCCTAGTACCAAGGGGAGGTGGGACCTACAATATCGCACACCATATCAGTCTCAGGAATATCATATGCAGGGATTAAAAGTTGTTCGATAAGGAACTCACATTTTGTTCGGTCTTTAGGCATGTCAATCAGGGAACCGATAGTGGCCATTGCATCTGTTGCTTTATTCTGTACCCAAGGAATTTGGTCAAATTGTATGAAGGTGAAATATTTCTTGAAATCATCTACCATGCGCTTATAGGGTAACAACTTATCATCCTTTGTGAGGAATTCATCATTAACTTGCTTGGTGACTAATAATGAATCACCAAAGACTTTCAGGTGAGTTATATGCCACTATTTTGCAATTCAGAGGCCAGTGAGGAGGGCCTCATATTTTGCGATGTTGTTGGTACATGGGAATGCTATCCTGAATGATTTTGGAATGTAGTCACCTTGAGGGGTAATTAATAAAATCCCTGCGCCTGACCCATTATGAGTGTATGAGCCATCAAAATATAGCGTCCAAGCTGGTGCTTCTGTAACTATGTAGACTTCTTCGTCTGGGAATTCAGTGTCTAGAGGGTAAGCATCTACTAATGGTGCCTCGACCAACTAATTAGCTATGACCTGTCCCTTTATGGATTTCCGTTCCACATACTCTATGTCAAATTCACTTAGGATCATGGCCCACTTGGCCATGTGGCCAATCAGAGTGGTTCTAGATAACAAATACTTTAGTGGATCAATTTTAGCAATTAATTTGACTAGATGGCTGAGCATGTAATGTCAGAATTTCTGTGTGCTGAAGACTAGCACGAGGCAAGCCTTTTCCATGGGAGAGTAGTTTAATTCATAGCCGACCAATGTCCAACTGATGTAATAAATTCCTCTTTTTAGATGACTCATCATGTTGTGCCAACAATGCCCCCAGCGTGACTGAAGTGGCAGAGATGTAAAGCATGAGGGGTTTCCCTGGAATTGGTGGCATCAAGATTGGTGGATGAGCTAAATATTCCTTGATTTTATCGAAACCTATCTGACATTTTTGGTTCCATCAGAAGGTGGAGTCTTTCTTCAAAAGATGAGTGAATGGCTGACACTTGTCCATGAGCTAGGCTATGAACCGACGGATGGATTGCATCTTCCCCTGGAGGATTTTTAGCTGCTTCAGATTGTGTGGAGGTGGCATGTCTAGAATAGCCTTCAACTTGGTGGGATCAACTTCAATACCCCTTCGGGAGACTATAAAACCCAACAGTTTTCACGAGGTAACCCCGAAGACACTTTTTTGGATTTAGCCGCAACTTGTAATGCTCTAACCATTCAAAGATCCTTTTCAGGATGGTAGGATGTTTAGCTCTTGTTCTGGATTTCCCTAACAAGTCGTCGACATAATCCTCCATGATGATATGGATGAGGTCATGGAAGATGACCGTCATTGCCCTCTAATATGTTGCCCCCTCATTTCTGAGACCAAAGGGCATAATGTTGTAATAGAAAGTACCCCAAGGTGTTGTGAAGGCGGTCTTGTGTTGGTCCTCAAGTGCAATTCGAATCTGATTATAACCAGAGAAGCCATCCATAAGGGATAGCATCTCATGTCCTACTGTGAGGTCGACCAACATGTCAATGTTGGGCAGAGGGAAGTCATCTTTTGGAAAGGCCTTGTTGTTAAGATCCCTAAAGTCTGTGCAAATCTGAATGTCTCCATTTGGTTTGGCAACTGGTACTATATTGGAGATCCACTCAGAGTAGTCAATTGGTCTGATAAAACCTGCATCTAGTAACTTCTCCAATTCCTTCTAGACTAATAATGCTACTTGTGGATGCATCTTGTGGAGCTTCTATTTGACAGGCTTGGCGTTTGGGTGAATGTCTAGATGATGAACCACTAAGGCGGGGTCTAAGCCTAGCATGTCTGAATATGACCAAGCAAAGTTAATGATTCCCTCTTGAAGTAGCTGCACGATGACTGGATACTCTTGCTTTGAGAGTGATTTAGCTACATAGGTGATCTTAGGATTTTCAGTAGTACCCAGATTAACTTCTTGAGTCTCTTCGATTAAAATGGATGATCAGGAAGATAACTGAGTTCCTACAAGGGGAAGATGAGCATCTCCATCCTCAGGTACCTCTTCGAGGTTTTCACCATCAGATGCGTCCTTTATTTTTAATTTTCCACGGTCAGGAAGTGCCTCAGGGAGGTTTTCACTAGATGACCATTTTTTATTTTTCTTATTCTTATTTTTGCAACTGGAGTGTTCATCCTCCCCCAAGCCCATGAGGTTGACATATGTATCCACAGACATATTGACAGGTGTGCTATTATGTAGGTCCCAATCAATGAGCTCAGGGTGACGAAGGGATAGGCCAATGGTGCAGACGGATAGACATTCGAACATGGATGATAGGTCGGTGTGATCGACGTCATCGTATGCACGTATGATGGATTCCTCCTCAGGTATGTCTTCCAATGAGCCATTGTCCATGACGACACTATTGGAATTATTAGACGATGATGCAGGGCCTTTCTGCTTTATATCGTATCCAATGCCTATTTTATTTGGCAGCTTTAATGTATCAATAGGTTGCAACCGCCCCTGCTCTTCTTTACCTAGGCCCCTACCTTGGTAGTTTTACTTTTCTACAAACTTAGCTGACCAAGGATATGCTTCTTGAAAATATTCCTTTAGAGGGGGATCTGGTTGGGGTTCTTCTCGGTATACCCATTGACTTATATCCTCTTCTGGTGCATCTATCTTGATACTAGGGGACCTGAAAGCGGTGGTAGGGATGTTTTTACCACTGAAGGTGACAGTCTTGTCTTCCTTTGGAGTAGCATGTGACAGTTGGCCATACTTGTGTGGTGACGGGGGCATGGTTGCTATATTAAGAGCAGTATGCATTTCGTATTCACCACACCCCTTGTCAATGATCTGGACTTTTGTGACTGTAGGATCAGTTGTGGAAGATGGAGTGGTTGTCATGATGGAGGGTGGATTAGCGGATGATGACTAAGATGCCCCCATTTTGACCCCAGGACAATAATGTAAATTGGGGAAGGACGCTTCTAAAGCGCAGCAATATTCAAATGGTTGGGGGTCAGCATAGATGGTGATTTCCTGTCCGTTGACTGGGAATTTTAGGCACTGATGGTATGTGGAAGGGATGGCTTGCATAGCATGGAGCCATGGCTGGCCAAGGAGGAGATTATATGGTAAGTCCAGATCAAGGACGTGATAGGTAATGTATTGAACCATAGTTCCCACTTGGATAGGAAGATTGATAATCCCCTCTGAATTCCTTTTTGCATTGTCATAGGCCTTGATCGTGATGATCTGATTACTTAAATCTGCTTGAGTGTACCCTACCTATTTTATGAATTTCAGAGTACACAAATTGAGGGCAGAGCCATTATCTACCAAGACCCTTTTTATTTTATGATAGGCAACAATGACTTCAATATGCAAGGGGCGATTATGATTGACATTGATATTTGGCATGTCATTTTGGCTGAAGTGTAGTTGATAAGATAAAGCCAAGTGTCCGAACAAAGCTTGGAATCATGTAGGATCAATGTCATTAGGTACATGGGTTTCTTGTAGGGCTCTATTGAGAATTTCTTGATGTATAGGAGAAGACTTAAGCAAATCCAAAATGGAGATATGAGCAGGGGTCTTTCCTAAGTGATCAAGGATGTTGTACTAGGAGCTTACAGGAGTTGATTGGGCAGGTACGGAGGCTACAGGGACAATGATGCAGGCTCATCATGTAGTAACAACACATTGAGGGTATTTGGCTTTAACATGTATCATGGATACACGGGGTTCTACTTGCTCAATGTAATGAATAATACCCTCATAATTAAGGGGTAGATTCTTATAGCTCACATTATTTGTGCTATTGTCTTGGGGATTATTGTTGAAGGTGCTCGGGCCTTGATTATGATTTGGAAAGGCATTTTGATATATTTGCAATTGAGCATTGGACGACAAAGCTTGACTGGTATCAACCTTGATATCTCCTCAATCAATGAGATCTTGGACATAGTTTTTCAGACCCTGACAATTATTGAAAGAGTGTCCTTTGATTTTATGGAACTCACAATATTCATTTTCCCTAAACCATGCAGGCTTGGGCTTGGATTTGTCAAGTGACTTGGTGACAGGGTAAGTGATTGGATAATTGATCTGTAACAATTTATTGAAGACAACACTCAGGGGTTATCCTAATTAAGCATATTGACGTTTAGCATTCCCCTAGTTGTTCTGATTTGACTGTTGAGGAGGGTGAGGTGCCCCCTTGTGGTACCAATATGGCGTTAGGTACGGATGGTTGTTGTCTATGTGATGTATTTGCCACTTGGACATGTTTAGTTTCAGTGATGCCATCATTTACTGCGTTCTTTTTCTTGTTCCAAAAATGTGGCTTGTCATTGAATGACCTTTCTCTATCCTGGTTATATATTTTGATGTGTCCTTTGGCAATAAGGGAATGTTCAAGGATAGGTCCCTTTTCTACTAGCTCCGCGAAAGTGGTGACACAATGTAATCTAAAGTTATGAGCCATGTCGGGATGAGAGTTCTCCACGAAGAGGGTGACCATGTCCTTCTCTCTTAAAGGGGTTTTCATTCGGCTTGCTAATGCACGCCACCTTTGAAGATAGCTAGCAAAGGTTTCCCCCTCCCGTTGTTTCTCTTTGAGGAGATCTAAGGTGTCAGCGTCCTTCTCCAAATTGAAGGAGAAGTAGGAGACAAACTTTTCTGACAGGTCTACAAAGGATTTTATGGACCCTCTTTTGAGGGTCATGAACTAGTCTAGGGCAATGCCTGTTAGACTTCACGGGAACAGGCGCAAGAAATAATTGTCATTATGCATAACTTCTTGACATTGGGAGTAAAACTCCTGTAAGTGGGCCTTGGGATCCTTGTTCCCCCTCTATCTATCAAATTTTGGTATTTCAAAATGTTTAGGAAAGGGGATCAATGAGATCGAGGGATCGAATGGATATGGGCATATGTCCTCGAATTTCAATGATTGTTATCCAGTCCCTACCTAAAGATCTCTCAAAGCAGCTTTAATTTCTAGCAAATCTGAGTTGACTAGTGGTTGGTTGGATGGATATGGATGGTAGGATGATAGAGGATCCTACTGAGAGAACGTTGGATTGTTGAGGTATGGGTTTGGATGGTGGAGTGATGACATCCCTTGTTGGTATGCTGGGGGATTTTGTTGATACGTGGGTTGTTGTTGCGAGGTATAATATGGATTCATTTGATAAAGATATGAGGTGGGTTGCTGAGGTGCTTGGATGTGATGTTGTGGATTGACCCATTGATAGTGGGGGAGTTGTGATTGTTGGGAGGCCACATAAGGTGGTTGCTGCTGGTAATAAGGATATTGTGGTGGTTGCTGATGTGATGTGAGATGTTGCATGGGCCGAGACAGGATGTTGTACTGTGCTTGAGCTCACGGTCATAGAATGGATGCGAGGAAAGGGGATATGGTCTGAGTGGGAGGTCAAGACAGATTGTTTTGCGGCTAATATCGTGGTTGTTGTGAGGAAAATAGTGGTTGTTGTTGTTGGGGCGGCTGGGATAACGTAGGGGGATTTTGCAAGGGAGGTTGTTGGGTACCGAAGGGGACATTCGGAGGGGGTAGATTAGATTAAGGCGGCTGTGGGGATGCATATGAAGGCAACGGTTGGTTTAGGGCCCCAGAATGTGGAGGCAATGGAGTGAAAGGGCTACCCTCAGTGTTGACAGGAGGCAGATTCGACGGGGGTGGTGCCAGTAGCATTAGTGGTTGCGGTTGCAAGACGTTTTGTGGCATGCCAAAGGCAAAAGGATCATTGGGATCAGTGGTTTGGGGTGTCCCTATGACCGAGATTACGGGATGTGGGGGATTTCCAATGGGATACAGAACGACGTTGCCAAATTTTGATTTGTGCCAACCTTCCACAGAAGGGACATTGGGGATGTATGAACTACTTGGTACGTTGTGTGAACCTTGGGGTATATTAGGTGTGGAACTGCCATACTTGGAGAGGTTGATACCTGATGATAGTTTAACACCCTTGTCAATTAAGTGTGCCAAGATTTCTTTGCCATGTTTTTCAAGAAGGCGATCTATCATTTGCACATTGACCAGGTTACTAAAGTGTTCTTCAAATGTAACCTCGGGTTGGATGACCATGTTTTCATCTCTGGGGGGTGATGTGTTTTGACCATCGATATTGGATTGTGATGACATTCCATTGTGTGGATCCTGAGGGATGTTTGCACTATTATTGGGGTCTTGAGAGGCATTAGTTGCGTTATTAGGATCTTGAGGGACGTTTGGTTGGGATTGTTGTTTGACCGTCTTCCTTGTTTTTGACCGGGTATGAACGGCCATGCAAGATGATATGACAAATTAGGATGACCTTGGTGACGAAAGGATTGATTTGATTAGATGATTGATCAGCCGTCAAGGCTAGGGCTCGATGAGATTGATTTGATTTGACCGAAGTGATCTAGGTTGATTGATAGAAGATGAGTCAATCTAGATTGGATGATATAACGATCCGATTTGGATTGATGATTGATTAGGATGGATGATAGTGATCAGAATCTGAAACCAAGTTCAAGAGTGATCCTTGGTGATGCTAGGTGTGGATTAATCGATCAAAGGGGCGATGTATGATAATGGCACCGAATCCCACTTGAGATAGAAGTGGATTGATTGGGCCAATAAGGACAACCGACTTAGGACGGATGACAATCCCAAGTAGGTTTTGATGGATGACGATTAGAGATGAACACCTGTGTCAATTCGGATAACCACTCTAACAAGGTTCTAGTGGGATACCGATGGTCTAAAACATGGAAATGATAACCAAAACATAGGTTCTAAATGGGTGAACGGGTGTACTAGCTGAGGGGATGAATGTTTAGGATGACAAATGGATTCTTGAAACGAGCAGACGGATGTCCGAAATAAGAAGACGAGTGATCAAGATGGCAAAATGAAGGTTTCGATTGGCGAAGTGGATAAAAAAATTGATTGATCAAGGGTTAGCTCCACCCCCTATACAAGTCAGGTCTACCCAAGGAGAAAAATTGATCAAAATAGGTCAAAACAGGCCCAAAACAAGTTGGTCAATAGGTCAAGTCCACCCCTAAGTGGGTCAAGTCTTCCCAAGGAGCAAAAACTAATCAAACTAGGTCAAAACTGACTCTGAAAGAACTGATTTCTAAGTCAATTCCACCCCTAGAGGAGGGAAAGTCCACCCAAGGAGCAAAAACTAAACAAATTAGGCCAAAACTGACTTTGAAAGGACTGGTTTGAAAGTCAATTCTGACCCTAGAGGAGGAAAATTTTGCCCAAGGAGCAAAAACTTACCAAATTAGGTCAAAACTGACTCCGAAAGGACTGATTTCTAAGTCAATTTCGCCCCTGGATGAGGGCAAGTCCGCCCAAGGAGCAAAAGTGGGTCAAAATCTGCCAAAATAGGCTCCAAAAGACTGGTTTATAGGTCAGGTCCACCCCTGGATGAGGGCAAGTCTGCCTGTCTATAGGTTTATCTTAACTTTTGGCAAAGCACTAAAAAAATTTGGTTGAATCAGACAATCACTGGTTTCACACAAAAAAGATAATTCATACAGCACAAGCCTAAGTCTAGGAGGATGGGTATGGTCGACAAAGTGTTCTAATCTAGGATGAACATGGCTACTAGGGAGTCCTTGATATACACCCAGTACGTGAGGCCCAAACCGTGAACACCAACCCATTACAAGTGTGAGTCGGGAACCTAAAAGGCTTGGACCAACTCTTCACATCATCCTGATGCTTCACCAATTACAACGTAGTTGGATTGAGGTACAACTTTTGCTCTATCCCCTTTATATACCCTATCAATATGCGTGGTTGGAATCATCCCTTGGGGTGATGAAATCCCCAAGCAGGTCCCACTAAGAAAAATAAAATGGGTAGACTGAAAGGACATGGTAAGCTACGATTTCTCATCACCCAGGATAGCCGAATGGCGCAAGGGGATTGGATATGTCAAATAGCTCACCCAAAAACACAACATACAAGGTTGATTGACACCTTTTAATTAAACTATGTTCCTAATTAGGGGTTAAGAACCCTCAAAACAGCCAAAAATTTGCTAAAAAACTAAAATTTTACTTTTTGAAAAAAATTATCTGGGGCAAATATTACAGTTTGTGAGGGAAAATTTGGTTTTCTGTTAGGTTGAGTGCGCCTGTCTGTGAAAAAATTCTAAAAAATAATTTCTGCAGTTTGGGGAGGGCAGGTCCGCCCCTGTAGAGGGTCAGGTTCTCCTATGGAGGGCAGGTCCGCCTGTCTGTTAGGTCGGGTCTGCCCCTCTATGAATTTTTTTCACAAAAAACACTTTCTGCAATCTGAGGAGGGTAGGTCTGCCCCTGGAGAAGTTCAGGTCCGCCTGTGGAGGGCGGGTCCACTTGTCTATTAGGTTGGGTCTGCCCCTCTATAACCTGTACCTGCAAAAAGTCAAAAAATAGAAAACATGAAAGCAAGAGAGTCGTTTGTGGGTCCCACCGGGCGTGCCAGAAATGTGATAGGTTGAATCTAAGTGCTAGAAAATGAGCAGCAAACAAAGTAATGCAAAATAACACTAAAATAACCTACACCTCAAGATTAGCCTAGTTGGATTCAATACAAAGTAAAGACAACAAATGGAACCTTTTACCTTGTCTCAAATCGATCCTTTGGTTGGCCCTTCGATCTTCGGTGTTGTATGCTCCTTGGATGGCACAAGATGCAAGCTAGGTGGTGTTACGATAATGGATCAAAGTGGATGCAAGCATGAAAATGGCTAAGTATAGATTCTAGGAAAATTTTGCAAGAGTTTGGATACAATGCATGATCTCTTCAAAATGAGAGAAAAGAGGGGGTATTTATAGGGATTTTGGAAATCTCTAGGGAAATGGACGGTCAAGATTGAGCCACCAAGATCAAGATGTAGGGCCAAGGTGAGTTGAGAACTCACAAGCCCTCACATCTTGACATGTGGCATGTGATATGACTCAAAAAAGGTGAAGTGTACATGAGGTGGAAGGATAGTACATGAGGTGGAAGGATAGTACATGACATGGAAAGGGTACATAGTACCTTGGGATTGGGACAAAATCTCCTCATAAAGGAGGTACTTGTCCCCATGTGGGTGAGAGGACAAGTGGGAAATTAAGAATTCCTCAAATATTCTCATGGGGATGAGAGAAGGAATTTAAAATTCCCTTAAATGCATTGGGGGATTAAATGTGAATTAAAAATTCACATGGGGAATGGAGATGCTTGTTCAAAAAGAGAAAGCTTTTAATGAAGTTGACTAAGGACACATTCCATAAATGATATAGGGATTAGAGATGACCTAATTAGGTGATTAAGGTTGTGCAAGTACTTGATTAGACTAATTAAGAACTCATTAGAGGCAAGTGGGAAATTATGGAGGATGGGACCCTAATGATGATTAGGGGTGTGCACATCTTAATCATAAATTAATTATGACTAAGAAAGAGGGTTAGATTGCTAAGAGGGATTAGAGGCCAACTTGCAAAAGTTGGAGGATGTGACACATGAGAGAAATAGGTAATTTAAAATTCCAAAAGATAATATGACTAAATTAAATAAAGTGATGCATTTATTTAATTTAGAGAGGAAATAGGGGAAAAGTATTTATTAAATTAAATACTTTGGAAAACCTTATGCAAGAAACATAATATTAATTAAATGAATGATTTAATTAATACCGGCAAAGAGGACGATTTTAAAAGAGCAAAGGGATGATTAAGAAGACGACTTTGACCATATGGAAGTGGTCAAATTTGGATGTCTACACTATGCAAGTGAGAGTGGAATCCTTTGTTGAAATAGCCACATACAATTGCGAGCTACGAGGCGCCAACTAGTGTCTTTAATACTCCCTACAACACCCTCCACTATCGATTGCTCCTATACGATTCCTTGAGGGTGGAATTAAAGCTCACATGGGGGATTGTACTCTCCTCTCCAAATGTATGCTTATGGAGGAGATCATTCGTAGGATATTAGCTAGTCAATCCATTATGTTTCCTTTTCATGTCAAATCCACACATTCTGATTTAAAATGCTCCTTCAAATGATCTCTTCACCACCCAAAAATGACATTCCATAAATGTGCATATCCAGTTTGGTAGATATGTCTCGTGCAGTCGAGCATATCTTCTTGTTTAGTTGCACTAACCAAAGTCCTCTGTCAAGCCTATCCACCTTGGGGATGGTTGCGCATGTACGGGTTAGATAGGCTGACAGCCATGAAGGTACTCAACCTCTGCCACCACTCTCCTATTGAATTGCCCAAAATTATAAAATCACTCTTAACTAAATAAAAAAACTTAAATAATTCTTAGATAGTTTTAATTTTTATAAACATTTAATTGTGTTTCAATTTTTATATATGATCATGACATATAAAATAACTCTTAATTCTTAATAGTTTTAATTTTTTTAAATATTTAGTTGTGTTTCAATTTTATATATGATGATGGCATGTCACTTTGTGTTACTGTTGTATTTAGAGTTTGAGAGGTACAAGTATGTTTATAATCTATTGGGGGGAATCATTATTTTTAATTTAAAAAAATTGAAATATTTTTTTATGAATGAAGAAAAGAAAAAGGAAATGATATTAAATTTTTGTATTCTAGAAATATTTTGTCCACTCAATTTTTTATGAATTATAATATTTTGAAAGTTGTTTATATTATTATTATATTTTCATTTAATAATTATTTTTTTCCAAATCATTTTAATTAGTGTTATTGGAATTAAAAATACTAGCAAATATTGATTCTTATTTTATTTTCTTGAGAGTTTTTTTATAAGAATTATTTCAAATGAAAAAAAAACTATAAATAGAAATAAATCTTTAACTCATTAAAAAAAAATTCTTGAATAATTATAAAGTGGAAAAAAAATCTTATATAAATAAAATAAAATATCAAAAGCTAAATGAAAAAGAATGTATATTATTGTATAAACAATTTTAATTAATATATTTATATTATTTTAAAAATAAGATAATAATATTATATAAATATATTATAATAAGCTATATATTATCATGGAGAAATCTTTAAAACACTCAAATATAACAAAAATATAATTAAAAAATTTAAAATATAAAATAATTTTAAAATGATTTATTATATAAAATTTATTTCAAAATTTTACACAATACATTTATTATTAAATATATATTTAAAAAAAAACTTTTTCATCATCTTTGATTATATATATTTATTATTAATTTTTTTAATTAATTATTTAAAATTTAATTTAAAAAAAGAAACATTTTCATTATCTTTCGTTATATATATTTATTATTAAAAATTTAATATTTATTAAACACTATTATTATGTATTAATTTGTAAATTTTTAATATATATTAATTTATAAAATTTCAAACTTTTTTAATTAATTATTTAAAATTTTATATTTATTAGACTGTAGTATTATATATTAATTTTTTAAAAAAAATATATTATTTAAATAATTTGATTATTAAACTACCCTTACACCTAATTTATTTCCTGCTATTTCTTTCCTTCAGCGGAATATTTATAGGAAATGATTTGAGCATATTTTGAAAGAAAAAAAAAACTTTTAAGTGAAAACAGAGATACAAACTTTATTGAAACGGAATACAGAGTTTATCAAAACGGAATCTCAAAAAGCAGAGAGGGTGCGGAAATACCAGGGAATGGGCCCGGCCTCTTAGACATCAGCGCTTAGAGTGTGCCGGTTAAGCCCGGCCGTAAATTTGCTATTAAATACAGCTTATTTGCCTCGTTTATGCAACATTACAGCCTATCGGAGGTGGGAAAATTGACTGGAAAATTTGACAGAACTGTACTACCTACTGCCGATTATTTTCTTTCTTCAAGGGTCGTCGTTCCGTGTTCTACAAGTCTCGTAAAATGGACAAAAAAGTTCTTTCAGGTCTTTAAATAATGCTTTACGTCTACTGAAATTTCTTCCGCGACTCATATGCTATCAAATCATTGACTCGGGAGTATATCTACACAGAGACGGCATTTCGTGTCTCCTTCCCAACTACTTGTTTACAGGCGATCGAAAATCATTTACCGGCAACAAGAAACTTGTTAACCGGCGTGAGACAATTTGCCGACTGGAAAGGGTGATTAAATTTTCTCTACTTTTATTAAGTGCAGTCGAGTCTTAACTTTTACTTTCGGCAATTGAGTAAATGGCGTCTTCCTCCTCGTCTTACGAACAAAATGTGGAACATGCTCCTTTCACAGATTTTGTAAAGGAAATGTTCCCTGTATATGATGCATTCATCAACCACCGAGGCCCTTACGTGAAAGAAACCCTGTCTTCAGCACTTGCAATCACTGGAAGAGAAAGAATGCCAAATGGCTAGTGTTTGAGCGAGGTTGGAGTGAGGGAAACATACGCCTATGAGTTGCATGAAGGAAACGGGGAGGCATTGTTGGAGGGGAGGGACATCACTGTTAGGGGTCGTGTGCTTCATGACCTTTACAATCAGCTTGGAGTTTGTTTGTGGGATTGTAGAAATGGCTCTCAGCGTGCAATGTTGAGGATAAAACATACCTTTTATCTAGGGGAGAGGACCCTCAGCATGTTTAATAGTTGTGATAGTAGTTGTTTATATAATGTCCAATATTTTTATCAATATTGAATCAATAGTTGTGACTTTAAAGTTGTTAGTGTTGATGATCACTACTCATAATTATACAAAATGCATTCCTTTGATCTAAAAAGCAACCAATCATGTGATTGCACATCAACGCTCAATAAAACATGCTGTGAATTCACAAGTATTGGTCTCACTTTTTTTTTGGGCTTTTTTGGACACCTTGACAAAAAGCATGTTGATGTGGCATCATATTTGATGATGTGGCCTTGAAACCTTAGTTATAAGCAAGGGACTTGCTAGGTAAGCTGCTGTAAAAAATTGGGAGTGATTTGAAATTTCCACGTAGGATAATTACAAGCTCGAAATTAGGGTACACAACTATTGGGTCATTTCCCCTAGACGTGGGTGAGGAGTTGCTAAAACATACCTTTGGTCTAGACGTGGGTGAGGAGTTAATTGTGGGACTATAGAAATGGATCTTAGCATGCAATGTTGAGGATAAATCATGCCTTTTGTCTAGACATGGGTGAGGAGTTGCTAAAACATATCTTTGGTCTAGACGTGGGTGAGGAGTTAGCTATATTTCTATAGGAAATTGGAGTGTCATATAGTATTGAAAGGGACGATGGGTAGGTAGTATGCTAAGGCGTACTAAATGATTTTGTGTATATATGTGACAATTTTAGATTCGATAGTCAAGTAATTGAACTTTGTTGGCATTTCTTATTTATAGTATTTGAGTTTAATTTGATCTAATAGAGGTTAAAATTCAGTTTGATCTTAAATTATAGATGTGGAAGGTGCAAGTTATCGTAGGTACATACATGTAAGGTACAAAATCAATCAATCAAACATCAATTAGTGTAATACCCCTATGTTTCTGATACTATTTACTACTATTGTTTGCTTTATATGTTAGTGTGATACTGAATTGTGATGGTGACTAATTCATCGTTTTGGTGTGTGTGGTTGTGTAGTTTAATTGATTGCTACAATTGATATTTTTTTATTGAGATTTATGATACTTTGTATGTAGGGTTTGGATTATTTTACTATGCAATGCTTTCTCTCTAATGTTTTAAATGTCGATGTGATAATCGTATGGTGATCATGTGATTTGAATTCTGTGTTACTTTATAATGCAATGGGTTAGTAATTAGTTATGATGCAGTAGTTAATTAGAATATTGTCTTATGATCTATCTGGATAGAAATGTTAGTTTGCTAGTGATATTGTAATGGTTAGAGTAGATTAGGTGAGAGGACAGGGTAGCATCACTCGTTCACAAGTGCCCTGCTACACTGTGATTCCTTCTCACGGTAGGATGTTGATTTTATATATAGATGTATACATGTGCTACTTGACATTTGCTTGGATGCAGGATTGCAGGAATAAGTCTCGATTCCACCTGCTTCGGCAGGACAGGGCAAGCAATAAACTAGCCCAACGGGTAAAAATGTTGAAAAAGGGAGTAGGTTTGGAAGCGTCCCCGTCCCAAGTCCGTCGTCTGTTGTGAGTCATGTTATGACTGTGGTTTTCGTTCTCGTTGTTTGTGTAATTTGTTTTGTTGAGGTATTCAGTTGATTTATGGTTCATGTTTATTTAATTAACGTTATTTTATAAGATGATGGATTAAAGTTGTTTAGTTGGTTGATTTAATTGTGTGTTAGTTGAATATTAAATTTAAATATATTATAAATTAAAAAGGTGATTTAATTTATTTATAAGAGTAAATAATTATTTTTAATTAATAATGTTGACAATAATTAAATTAAATAATTATTGTTGAAGATAATTAAATAATAACTTTTATTAATATTAATTTAGCATAGATAATATCTGGTTTAAATAAATTGTTTTAAATAAAAACTGTAGATAAATTAGTGCTTTTAAAAGCTGAAAAGGACCAATAGGAAGGGGGCTTTTTGTGAAAAGAAAGCAGAAGGGCTTTATGGAGTTTTATTTTTGATTTATTATTTGATGAGAAAAGGATTGACACACAAGTTTTACTCTGTTATTTTGGATCTGAAAAAAAAAAAAAAGAAAAAAAAAGAGGGGAGATAGTTTTAGTTTTTGGAGGTTTTTTTTTCTGGGTAAAACTATTGTGAGTTTGAAAAGAACAGATTGTTCAGAAGAACGTTGGAAGTGGAAGATCGAGGAAAGTGTAGAAGGCAGAAAGTCAAGAAGAGGATTCAGAAAGGACTCTTCATCGAACGAAGGTTTTCAGGTTCCTTTCAAGTTCTTTATTTCTTTACTGATTTAATTCTTCTGTAATAAATTTTGACTGCCATGTTGCAAGGTTAATTTCTCCTTGTGTTTTAAAAAGAGTTTCCTGTGATTGAGATTTGACTGATTTTTAAATGCTTGTACTTTTCTGTAGCGAAAACCTTGCTTTAAATTCTTCAGTATAATTTAATTATAAAATTATTGAAAAGAAAATTATATTATTACTGTGATGAATATGTTGCATGCCTGGGTTTATATTAAACCTTTCGAAAATCTGTTTGTTTATATTATTTGTTGTGAATCTTCTATATATATATATATATATATTTATACATAGCTTCATAAAATAAACATATTTGTTTAAGTTTCGAATTTGTATATCTAAGAAATATTTAATCAAAATATATTTGATTTTTCGGAATCCATCAGTTATTTGTTTTTCGTCTGAAACGAAATATGTATATGAAAATAAATATTTAATTGAAAAACGAAATATTATATTATTAAAATTGTGGGTATTCGCGTCGACCGAGGTTGTTGTGCATTTGTATTTGTTTTTGGGTTTCGAACCCGTGAACTCCCTTTGTGTATGAAATTTATTTTATATTAAAATCTATATATATGTGGTTGTCTGAATTTTCGTGCATGATCGGCGTACTGGGGATTTCCTTTTGGAAATGATATTAAATATGTTACTCATAAGTCATGAATTTTTATAAATTAAATAAAGTTAAAAAAATGTTTGGTGTTGGGGGAAGGGACGGACGGCTTCCGCCGTACCATTCCCCAGCCCCCCCGCTGTACCCTGCGCAGCAGCCACTAGGCTGCGCACAGCAGCCGTAGGCTGCTGTACGCAGCCCAGTGGAGGCTGCGGCCTCCCTCGGGAGGTACGCAGTACCTCCCTTGGGAGGTGCGCAGGGACTGCCATGTCTTTTTTTTAAAAAAACAAATTTAAACTTTAATTTTTATTTATTGTTTTTTTTTAATTTCTTATTTCGAATTCGAATTTAGTTTTTAAATGTAAATTTATATATATTAATATATATTGTTTTCATTTTTGTTTATTATGTGGTGCGATTTGTTTTATTATATATTAGTTAATATATATATTAATTAATATATATATATATATTACATATTATTTAATATATATATTATTTGTTAATTATCTTTATAAAATATAATTTCTAAAATAGGATATGTATGGAATTTTGTAATATAATTTTGGTGGAATGATTTTTACATAAGTATTTTATCTGTAATAAATATTTTCTGTTAATAATTTAAAATATATATATATTTGTGTAATTCGATTAAGAAATATAATATATATTTTAATGTATAAGTTTATTAATATACATTTTTAGAATGCAATATATTGATATTTTGAATTAAATGGATGATATTGTACAAGTATGCAATGACATAGAGTAATTGAGAAAACTGGAAATAGAATTAAATTGTGTTTTGAATGTGACCGATTCCTCTCGAGCAATGGAATTTAGTTATAGATGAAATTTGTTTGTTATTTAAAAGAGTTTTATGGTATCGTTTATGTAACCGTTTTCTCTCAAGATTATTCATTTAATTTGTTATGGTTTTTTGTAATTTGGGTTAGGTCTTGTCGTGAACCCTAGAATCAATGTATTTAGTTATAGGAATCTAAGTCGAGTTAGGACTTCCAGAGGCGAGGATTTTGTATTTGTGTTCGATCTTGTATTTTGATGTTGTCCATATGTTTTGGCTTTGGATGTGGAATTGATGTATACTTGGATCGTATCGTTTATGGATGTCATACATGTGATTTTGGGCGAGAGGGTTGTGCCTCGCGATTGAGCCATTGTTGATTTAGTTTTCCTTGTTGATACAATCCTGTGAGTTGGATATTCTTGTGCTAGAGTGTCTAGAGAGAGTGGCTCTAGTGGGGGCCGGTGCACAAAGGGGCTGTCAGGGTAACCCACATAGAGTTAGATTAATCAGTGATAACTTAAGTAATAAACCATGGGTGGGGATTAAACACTAATAAGATAATTGTGAAGCCTCATCCGCCTGTTAGTGCTATTACAGACTAAAGGGGATTGAGAAGGCCGTGGTTGGCAAGGTCATTGCCTTGTCTTCTCGAAAGGCTGACTCCGCATGAGTAACCCTATGGAGCGGCACCTTGAGACAGGATGTCAGGAGAACCATAGATGGAAGCGGCACCTTAACTTGGATGTCTGGAGAATCCATGTAGAGATGGAGGCGGCACCTTGTAATAGGTTGTCTGGAGAATCCATGTGAAACCATGCGATGACACTCTCGTCTAACATTCTGTTTGTGTTGATTTACTGAAGTCCTCTGGAAGTGATTTATTGGTTTGTCTTTGGTTACTATTGTAAGTAAAGTTCAATATTATGTCCGAGTTTCATTGACGATTAGATTATGTTTGGTTGTTATGTTCTTCAGTGATTTGTTGTGCCTGTTGGGCCATTTGCCATTGTTGTGGAGTTACCACTTGGTGGTCTTTGGTGTTAATTTATCTTCTTGGAGTTAGTCTTTGTTGTTGTTAGACGTACTTGGTCGGGGACCCTTCCTTGTCTACTCTCAACACGGGGGTGGTTGGGTGGAACGTGCTTCGCACCCCGTTGGGTTTCCCTTTTTTATTGCAGGTGTATCTTTATTGCAGGGCTTTTGGAAGATGTTGATGATCCAGTTATTCCTGTGTACCAGATAGTTGTATATACTTTAGTTGTAATGTATTTAATGTAATCATTGATGTATTGTCTCCCACATGTGTTGGGATGACCTTGTTGTAATTGGTATATGTAGTATTGAGGTGTACCTTCAGTTAGTTGTATTTTATTATTATTTGGGATGTAATGTATATTCGAACCATGTTTTGATTCAGGAGCGATCACTTGTAGTAGTTGGTTACATTATGTTGTAGCTATCGAAATATGTAACACTTTATATCTTTATCATCACATGTGTTATCATATGTACTTATGTCATGAATGTAGTTATTGTTTAATGGATATCTTAAATGATGAAATGAGAATGAATGGATATATGTAACTGTTTATTTAAGGTTTAATTTATTATCGTGTTATGGGTTAGAATAGTCATGTCACTTTGTGTACCCCTTTGGAACAAGTTGTGTCTCCTAATATATTGTTATGTTGTAATACTTAGTATGTTATTATATTCTTTTAAAAAAAAAAAAAAAAAAATTGTTCCGTTGTTTTTGTTCCTTTGGGGTTCGCACGGCGGGGCGTGACAATTAGGTTCTATGAAATTAAAGTTGAGCATGCAATGGGAGTAGGAAACACAAGTTGTGTCTCTAACCTTGTTGTCAAGCATGTCAATTTTGAATTGTGTGACATATGTAAATGTTTTTTGTAAACAAGTCCATCAACAGGTTGTACAACAATGTATTAGGGTAAACCCACAAAAGTGGTTTACAATTCCAGTGAGGAAGTAAAAGTTGCAAAAAATGACCCCACGCAAAAGATTTTTGTTTTTGGGGATTCAAACGAACTTTTTGTTCAAGCGAACCAAAAGAGGGTTCACTAGAACCCTGGTTTGAGCAAACCCATTAAATGCAGGGTCCCATCATTCTTGGAAAAGGGCTCGCTCGAACCCCCCTAGTTCACCCGAACCCCCCTTTTCCCACCTTCTCACCCTCTGACACCGAAAAACTCCAAATTTTTTTCCTCTGAAGCTCAGGTTGAGGATGAAAATAGAGACTTCACAAACCCAACTAGATGATGGTAGTCCTCAGAATGAGCTATCCAACAAATATAATTTTAATATTGGTTTTATTATGTATTTTTTTTAGTTTTACTAAATATAGTTTTTTCACCGAAAATCAAGCTTTGTTCTGCACATGTGGAAAAATACAAATTATCAAAAATAAAAAATTGAAAAATAGCAGTGCACCAAATATTGAAGCCCTTGATCCAACAAACAAAAAAAAGAATTTCGATACATACAAAAAAGGTTACATTGTATACGGTCCGCCTATGTCTAAATTGTAATTAGTTTGACTTTGAAACTTGATTAAGGAAAAAATATTCAATAAAACACTATGAAACCAATTGGAAGCACTAGATATCGTAGTTACAAATCTAAATTTGAAAAAAATAGAATTTTATTCTTCATGGAAAAAAATTTATGTTGTATACGGTGAGTGTCACTCCTTAAAAATAGTGTTTACAAAAAAAAACTACTTTTCGAAGGAGATGGAAAAAGAAGTGCAATCTGATTCCAATTTTTTTAAAAAAAAATATATTTAGAATCTATAGACAAAATGTCACAAATATCTAGTTTGTATCATCTTCAAATTCCTCATGGTTTAGTCGCTATAGGTGCCCGAAAGTGAAGATTTAGTTAGAAAAAAATATTTCAGTGTCCAGTTTGGCCAAAAATTGTAAACCAGTATTGTGGGATCACCCATTAGCCATTGTGGAGTTAGACAACTTGTTGGACAAATGAAATACCAATGTGCAATCCATCATTTTATGGATAAGGATGATGGCATATAGGTAGCTTGCCAATGTTGGATTTTCCTTTACCTTGTCCTTCAACTTGTATTGTAGCTACTCTTGAATCTTCTCCTCTTCCATATACAAGCTCCAAACTATGTGAAAATAGATTATTTACACCCATTAACTATGCTTTTCTAGCTTGTGAGGAAGGGATTTTATCACATTAGTGTAGACCATACATATATAACCTCCTCAATAATGTGTTGGCTCTAGTCCCCCCTTACATTTGAAACCTCCTAAAGATGATTCATTGCTTAACATCTTATTCACGGCCAATAAAGGTACTATTACCCTAAAAGATGAGAATGCTATATTATTAGACACATCCCTTGACAAACTCTTTGACATTAATAGTTTATTAGCCTTTATAGGAATGCTTGTTAAACTAGATGGAAAGACAACAAAGCTAGGCAAAGTCAAGGCATTGGGAGAAGCCATAGGGTGGGGATAATAAGTACATAAGTTTGTGAGAGTGGCATTCAACATATAATAATTGCATAGTCATGTCTATCAAGATCACAATAATCTCATCAACCATCTAGCAAACAAAGTCATAGGCGAAATAATGGTGATTGCAAATGTTCATTGGAATGATAGGTTAGGCAATTAAGAAAATAAAATCCTCAAAATGAAATCAAATCCCCAACCTACAAAAGATTAAAGTTGTGTTATTTACTTGTCAAGAATAATTTACAAAACAATGTACATGCACTTTGGGTTCTATCGAATTTTATCTCAAAGCATATCTTATTTTTAAATGATATCCAGATGCAAACTTGTTTATAGTGATATAAAATTATTTACTAACAATAAGAAACTTGTTTACTACATGGGATAATTTGTTTACCAAAAATAGGTACAAAATGTAGCCATCGGTGGTGGAGAAAGTTTTGAATATTCAAAAATCTATTTTAATACTTTTCAAAAGGCAAAAATTAATCAAAGGAAAGTAGCTCAATTGATATAGTACAATCGGTGAGGTTGATGGAATATTCCTTGATAAAGTCATCCATTAAGATTCAAACTTTGAAAGATATGATATAAAAAATGACATCATTATTATATCCTAAACAACTTTGAAAAATGATACCATTATCCTTGACTTCTGCTCCCATATTGAATAAAAAAAAAAAAAAAACCTAAACATAATACAAAATTCTCGAACATTGACTGGAAAATATGACACAACTCCAATATCGATTATTGTCTTACGTCCAAGAGTGACCGTGCCGTGTTCTACGAGTCTTCGAAACTGGACAGAAACGTTCTCTTTCGGGTCTTTTAATTCATCAATATTTTAGCTGGCTACCACTCAGTTTTTTTTGTAAAATCTTTGACTCGGGAGTCGATTTCCACACAGACGGCATTTCGTGTCTCCTTGCGAACAACTTTGTTTACAGGCGATCGAAAATTGGTTACCGGCAACAAGGAACTTGTTTACTGGCGGAGACAATTTGCGACTGGAAGTTACTATTAAATATAGCCTATAGGCTAAAGAAGGACGAACAAATCTGCATACTTCGGCACGGGAAAGGGTGATTTAGTTTTCTGTACTCTTATTTAGGTGCAGTCCACTTTGAATTTTACTTTCCATCCCCTTCGGCCCTCGAGTTCATGGAGTCTCCCTCCTCATCTTGCCAACAAAATGTGGAACATGCTCCTTTCAGTGAATTTGTAAGGGAAACGTTTCCTGTATACGATGCATTCATCAACCATCGAGGCCCTGATGTGAAAGAAACCCTGGCTTTAGCACTTTACGAATCACTAGAAGAAAAAGACTGTCCGGCATTTCTTGATGATCAAGAGTTAAAATTGGGAGATCCAATTAATCCTGTCATACTAAATGCCATATACTCTTCTACAGTTCAAATCGCCATCTTCTCTCCACGATATGCGGAGTCCCCTTGGTGTCTGGATGAGCTGGTTCTCATGTTGAGAACCATGGCTCGACTTATACCTGTATTTTGTGATGTGGAACCTTCTGACCTTCGCCACCCTGAAAATGGAGTGTACGCGACTGCTTTGGCTAGACATAAGTTAAAGGGCAGGTTCAGCAATGAGAGGCTTCACCGGTGGAAAGCAGCCCTCCACGCTTCTTCACTCGTCACTGGCTACAAATTCAACACATCGGATGAGTAAGGCGAAAAGAATTTTTGACCATTTAGCTTTTCCCCTTTTTTCTTTTGTTTTGGTTGTTTGCTTTCAATCCATTCTGATTCAGTTTTATTATTTTTCCTTTTTACCCTGTCCATATTGATTTTAACGCTCTTGAATTCTTCATTCCCAGTGATGTCGAGAGGCTGTGCGCAACGATTGCCTTAGCTGTGAAAGAAGAGGTTGAAAAGACAAGATATAAGGAAGTTGTAAAACCAAGTATACCAGCACCGGTGAAGAAATCTGGTCTTCTGCCCAGAGATTCACATCCAGTGGGAATAGATTCCAAGCTTGAACGCATTGTAGGCTTGCTTGAAGATCCAAAAGTTAAAATAATAGCTGTCGTTGGTATGAGTGGCTCGGGAAAGACATTTCTTCTCCAAAATGTCTACAACCGAACAAAATCCAGGTTTGACGATTCTATTTGGCTCTCTGTTTCTAGATCTTATTCTGTCAAGTATTTGCAGCACGATATAGCCTCCCACATAGATTTAAAGAGCGAAATTGTGGACGCTGCGGTAACCGAAGAGAGAGCGGCTGAACTGATTCATCGCCGTCTCCACGGGAAGAAATCTCTTGTTGTGCTGGACGATCTGTGGACACTGTCTACAGAAGATAATCTGTTTGATAAATTTGGTCTGCCAGCTTATAAAGATTGTAAAATTCTGGTTAGCACAAGAGAAAAGCAGGTTGCTTTGGATTCTAATGCTCATATTTATAAGATGAAATTTCTGTCAGATGAAGAGAGCTGGAGCCTGTTCTGTGCCTATGCATTTCCAGAATGTGAGGGAAACAGAGCGCCACCGCACATGGAGGAGAGAAGGAAGATTGTAAAGCAATGCGGAAATTTACCTCTTGCTATCAAAACGACGGCAGCATCTCTGGCCAGAACCACACTTCTCAGCAAATGGAAGTCGAAGCGCCGTCAGCTCGAAAGAGTCGTCACTCCCCTTGGTGGTCGTAACCCTGTCATGGAGATATTAAGATTGAGCTACGATTCCTTGCCTGCACATCTTAAGCCCTGTTTTGCTTATCTTTCTTTCTTTCCTGAGGATGAGGAGATAGACTGTGAATACCTTATAAATCTATGGATCGGAGAAAGATTCATCCCAGCAGAAGAGGATCAGTGGGAAATGGCATGGGATTGGTTAAATCAACTCGGCAATCTGTGCCTGATTCAACCATGGGAAGATGTGGAACATATCAATTTGAAGAAAAGGCTGACCAAATACTGTAAAATTCATGATTTGTTACATGATTTGGCCATACAAATTTCGAGAGAAAATAAATGCGCCTTTTCAGTTAAAGAAGCCTCTCAAGGTATTAGTGGCGGCTGTTGTCGGATGTTACTGGCCAAGAAAGATATAAAAGATCTCCGCGCACTCTCACAGAGCCGTCCTTTTTATCTCCGCACCCTCTCATTGTCCAAGAACAAGAAGATTAAAAGCATTCCGACAAACTTGTTTACCGCCATGAGAGGATTGCGTGTTCTCGATTTGAGCTGCACAGCAATCAGATCACTGCCAGCGTCCATTGAAAAGATGAGACTTCTTAGAGTCTTGAATTTAAGGAATACAGGGATAGAGGAGGTACCGGAGTGTCAGAGACATCTGAAGAGTCTATTGTTTCTTGCTTTCCCTTGGAGCTAAAGAGCATTACCAGTCTGGATAAGTGAACTTAAATGTCTTCAGCATTTAGAATGCACGAGGGTTGACTGCATACCAAAGGGAATATCAAAAGTAGTATCTTTGAGAACACAGCGATCATTTTGGTTGGAGCTCTCCATTGAAGAGGACGAATTCATGACGTTAGAGGATTTTAGCAATATGACTCAGCTTCAAGACCTATCTTTAAGTGTTAATCATGAAATGGAGTTGGAAAGGCTGGAACAGGGGATCCTTTCGCAGCTTGTGAAGATGCGTCGTTTGGGAATCCAGAATGGAAATAGAGAGCTTGCCTACTTCCCTGAAAGCATGGCCGCAATGAAACATCTGGAAATTCTTAGATTAGAAAAGTTTGCAGTCCCTGGTTGGATATGTAGTTTGGTAAATCTGAGGGAATTGATGTTACTTTGGTGTGAATGTAGTGATTATCCGGAGTTGCAAGGAATGCCCAATCTTGAGAGGCTGGTGTTGACAGAGGGAATTCTGTTAACAACAATCGGAGGTGCAGAGAATTTCCAAGGGCATTTGGAAAGTCGGGAGGGTTTCCACGCCTTCGATCCTTCCAAATTAAATACTTTGAAGAATTAGACGAGTTTCCCGATTTGGAGGAGGGAGCCATGGCCTGCCTCGAGGAGTTTTATCTCGTAGGGTGTCTGAGAGTGAAGAAATTCGGCGAGGGATGGGAGCGGTTGAAAACTCTGAAGCGATTCAATTATCTTTTGTCGGGGACAAATGAATTAATGGAGACTCTAAGGGAAGGCGGGGAATACTGGGATAAAATCAAAGCCATCAATCCTCAATTAATTATTTCTTGTTAAGTTATTTAGCCATAAATTTATATTATTATGTTATTAATGTGTTTTTATTATTTAAATTATATTAAGTTAAAAAATTAAGACTGTTAAATTTCTAATTATACAAGTTTTTAAAAGGAAAAATTAGAATGATATATTAATATATTTTCAATAGCTTTAAATTATGATAGAAAATTATTTTATTAATAACATTTTGTTTCCACAGTCCATGATGTTGGTATGCAAGATTTTTGGATAAACTGTGTGTGATTTTGATGATATAAAAATCACACACAGTTTATACAAAAATCTTGCATACCAATTATTTTATTGTTTGTGAAGTTGACAGCAAAATATCAATGTTTTGAAGGGCAGTAATTTATTAGGGTTTTGATGTGTGGATTGGTTTACATGTTGCTCATATCATTCCATTGTCTTTGTCACTTGATATAAGATAAATTCAATTATTTTATCTCTTTAGATAAAAATACAACACTGAAATGTAACCTATAACAAATAAATATGATGTTTTTAAGAGTTTCATTTATTTCCTTAATGAAATATTTTTTTTTTTTGGTAAAAGATTAAGGAAATATGAAAGTAAAAGAAAAACATAATAATATAATTTTGAAAATTATAAAAATATACAAATTTGGAAAGATACACAATCTAGAGAAAGTTTGAGAGAGTTGATGTAATATAAACAACACAATTTATGGACAACAAAATTGTGCTCATGCCCAAACAAGTTGTGGTCCTTTTTACATAAAAAGATGAAGTTTGAAACACAAGTGTACAACATAGGACAAAGAAAAAAATACAAGCTTACAATAATAAAAAACAATATAAGAATTATAATGCACTAAATAATTCTAGATGTAAGCCAACAAAGGAGAGATACTATGAACCTTTGTGTGGTTGTTTCAACAATGGTTTATGTAGTTGGATAGAAAGAGAAGGGGTGATTGATTAAGAGCTTTCCAAAATGGTCTAAGCCCTAAATATGGTATTTTGACCTTCATAGGAAATCCTAAGTGCATCTAAAGTTTAAGCACTCAACTATAATAAACTAAAAATATCAAGTATTTTGGTTGAAAGAAATATTAATACCCTAGTGCATATGAGAAGGAAAATTGGAGATGGCAACTCACCAAGATATATAAAAATTATAATGAAAGTAAATAAGATGGAACAAATAAATCAAAGAGATATGATTAACTCATAAAGTGGAGAAAGGGGATAATATTTTTGAGAAAATCATGAAGAAGTGTATATATTTAGAACTGAACAATATTAACACAAGGTTGGATATCTTGAGAGGAATAGCTACACATTTATGTTTTGTTAAATATTCAAAGAAAAATTATAAGAAAAGAGCTTAATGAAATAAAGATTGATATACCAACATAAACACCTAACAAGATGAAGAAAGTTCTAGCCAAGGGAGGTGTTGCAATTCAAAAGCTGTACAACCAAAAAGAAAAATTCTTGTCTTGTTTCATGCACTTAGATTTTTCTTGAATGTGATTTTTAAGAGGTTGAGGAAGAAGATGGATGTTGGCATTTGTGAGTACAATGGAATTATATGGCTAAAGGGATGTTATAACTAACTCTAGAAATCAAATGAGTAAGCAAATGAACATTTTAAAATTTAAATTTATGGACAAACAATGCAATTACATAGACATTAGTGTAATTATGTTAGAATCCAGTAGAAAAATCCAAGGAAAATATTGGAAAAATATAAGTAGTTAAATATATGAAAGGAACATAAAAATTTAGCAAATTGGTGAAGGAAAATAATTAAAATATATAGGCTTAGTGGTGGGTCCTTGTTTAACCCAGTAAGATAGTAGGCAATAGTGGAGATCATGCGCTTGTGATCGGATAATGCATGTAGTGTTTCAAGTGGGCCCAGTATGGAGACAAAATCTAAAAGTTGAAGATGACATCATAGAGGACACGTGGTAGAATATCGCTCAGTCACTTCACAACACTGTTGTGAAGCGAAACAAAAGATGGATTTTAGCGATGAGCGATGAAGCTTGATCAATGGTTGTGATCAAGCCTATTTGATCTGACAATGCCCACCAGCCGCCAATACATGGTATGTTTTGTGGGTCCCTTGCTTAGCCCTGCGATATAGCAGGCTTGTGACACATGTGCTAAATGACAGGTGGCAAGATTTAACTGCATCGTGAGAATCCTTCGCATCGCAGTTATATTACCTTTGCTCACAAACAAAGTTGAGATAAGCAAAGAGGGTGCGATGGGGAGTCAATGAAGATTGAGTGAGGATGATTGGATGATGATCACTATATCATTCACATCACAAAAAATAGAAGTTGATGGCTTACGTGGAATAGTAATACATTGAAGGGTAGCAACGAAGACAATGGTGGGTTCGTATTTCATATACACAACAAAGCGATAAAGTGGACAAGTGTCCTAGTGGATAGGTGGCAAAGAACGATTGCATCATAGCAATTATTCACATTGTTGTTGTGAATAAACCAATACCAGGGGAAGTAGCAATATGCGACAAGATAAGATCAACGACGCAGATTAAAAGACTCAATGTAATGATCATGTTTAAAGATGTCAAGATGAAAGGAGAGCCAAAGGATCATGGTGTGAAGGTCAAGGATCTAAGGCCCATATTTGAATTTGAAGATCATAAACGGTTAGGTTTGTATGAATGTGATTTTGGATTGGTAACTGACATAGAGGCAAAAATTAAATGATCTACCTTCTCCTAAGACCAGTTAAATGAAGATTTGATTTGCAAGGCGACGACATAGCTTGCAAAGGTGATTGAAATCAAAATTAGATCGTATGTTTAGGAGAATGCATTTAATGTATTCTAGGTTTAGGGTTTTGGATGATGTCATGGTTAACGGACCAAAAGTTGAATTTGATGGATTGTGGCTCAATAATAGGTAGCTTCCCAAGAAGATAGCGGGAAAACCCTAATAAAAGCTTCCAAATGTGCAAGATGGCGATGCAAAGTTTGAGGCAATAATTGCAGCTTGAAAAGGTTATGCAAGATATGATAATCAAGAAGTTTCAAGAGAAGTTGCTAATTGGAAGAAGTAAGAGCAAGAGAAAAACAGAGAGCTAAACAACAGACAGAGAATGCACTAATTCTAAATGAGAAGAACCCAAACAAAATCAGAGATTTAATCTGGGTTAATATTCAAAGAGCAAAGAAGAGGGAGGTGCAGAGAAGAGCATAGAGTTGCAAAATATTGTGCAGTTGAAAATTAAGTTGCAATATTGAATTGTAACCAAATTATAATATCTTGAGTTGTAAATCTAATTGGTGGGTGCCATCAGATATCTAGGAAAATGCTTAGGTTAGGGAGTGGGTACTTCCATGGAGTGGGTGCTCCTAAAATCAGGGGATTGGTGTCTCCTTAGGGTTGGTGCCCTTAAACTTTTTAATTTATCATTTGATTATGAGGATAATTTAGGATAGTAGATCCTAGCAGAATTTCTCACTATGGTTTTTCCCATCTTGGGTTTTCCACATACACCTTGTGTTATGTGATGTTATGTGTGTGCATGTTTATATTTCTGCATTTTAACTTTTAATCTGCACATCAAGGGCTTAAGGAATTAATCTGAAAAAAGTTTTCAGGGATAAAATTTAAAGTGATCTATTGATTCACCCCCCCTCTTAGTATATTGTTGTGCTCAAACAAACACATTGTACTTGTGTTGTCATAGATGTCTTAATTCCATATATTTGTAGAGGTTGTTGGTCTGACTTGTATTGGGGGAGAGTGTTGATGTTGGAGAGAATTGTACTATGTTGTGGTGTTGTTATCAATGTTTTGATTGATGTATGTGATAAGTAATGTTGTAGATGTGTTTGGTTCACCTGGTTTCCAAGTGCTTTTAAGAAAATTTGAATAAAAGAGATTTTAGTGTGTCAAAGTGGTGTTCAATTTTTTGCACTACATTTCTTCATGATTCAAGATAGGCCCATACGGTTTTGACATGATGATCAGAGTATTATATCTAGAGTTTTAGGTTCTGGATCATTTTGTAGTAGAAGATGTGTTTGCCAGTATGTCTGCTTGGAAAAATAGGGTGTTTGGGAGAGATGAGTTTGCTCTACATTTCTTCGCAGTGAAAGTTCTTGGCTTGTGGATCTACGAATATGCTTATATTGACTGTATCTACCTTCCCTTAAAGTTTTAGGTGCTATAGTGCTTTGAAAGGTTGTTTTTTGTGTTGGATGTTTGTGCCAATGTGTCTAGTTGCTCAAAATGAAGGTGTTCTTGAGTTTTAGGTGGTTGCAATAGTAGTGGTGAATATTTTTATGATGTGGAATATTTTGAGAAGTTGTGGAATATTTTTGTGTGGTCTGCAAGATGTTTTTCTGACCTAGAGAGGTGTGTTTGGAGTCGCTTATTAGTGTTAATGTAGGTTTGTCCAACCTAGTGTGCTAGCCCTAATTGTGGTGAATGATTATTGTTTATGAAAGTGTTGAGAAGTGTGTCAGTGTATATTTGGGTCTAAATTAAGTAGTGGTGTAGTTTCACTTTAGTTCTTTATATTGTGGAAGTGTTTGGTTCCAACCTATTTGATGGTGTATAGTTGAGGTGCATATGTTTCCTTTTAATGCTAACCTAATTGAGATTATTTTAGGTGGGAGATGGTATAAATACAAGGAAATTTGTTGTGTGAAAATGGTAGAGGATGTGTCTAATGTAAAAGATGCAAAAGTGATCAAGTGTGAGCTTAATGCCTATGACTCCCAAATGCAATGAGAAAAAGGTGTCTACATTTCAGTCTATTTGATGAGTTGTTTGTGCTTCAGTGGAGTTGTACCTTCGACATATGAGAGATACATTGTTAGTAGTTCAAACTAGAAGTGAGCCACCCTTCTAGTCTTCTCTCTTCAGGACAATGCGTCCTTTGGTAGTGAGCCATTGGAAATGATCCTTTCTTTATCTTTCTAGGTAGTAAGCCCTTAGTAGTGAGCCTTATTGTATTTGGTGTTAATATACTTTATATTATGATCTAATCCTCAGCATGGTTTTTCCCTTCTTGGTTTTTCTACATAAATCTAGTGTTCTTATGTGATTGGATGCATTTGCATTACTATTTATCATGTTTACATTTTGATAATGCATGATAAGGGTTTAATGGTTGTTAAAGGTTCAAGGGATAATACATATTTGAATGTTAATGAGGGTTTTAACATTTTAATGTACAATTGATTTTCCCCCCTCTTATTTTTCATGCATCTAACGAAAGAACATGGTTAAGGGAAGGAGACAGTTCAAGACAAAGTTGTTTCATGCTTCTACTAAACTTAGAAGATAGAGTAATTGCATTAAAAATATATCTTCTACAGATGGTGTCTGCATTTTCTATATGTTAACAATTGAAGAATAATTTGTTTCCTTAGACTTCAAACATCTCTTAACTAATAAGAAATATCAATCTACTAATTCTATGAGGATTACCTCCAACATTCCTCGTCTGATTATAGAAGAAAAAAAAATTCCAATAGACTTCAATTTGGAAGAAATTAGAGAAATTATCTTCTCAATGGCCCGTAACAAAGCCCTTGGACCTAATGGTTACACCTCTCTCGTTTTTATGAAATGGGATTTCATGAGAAAATATATTCTTGTAGCTCTGAAAGAATCTAGAAAAAGTGGTAATTTTTTAAAGGAACTGAACATATCTTTATTAGAAATTATTCCAAGTAAATATGCCCCCTCTTTCTTTGTAGATTTGAGGCCAACAACCTTATATAACACTCTATATAAGATAATTACAAAGGTTATCACTATGAGATTAGCATCAATCATTCTATGTGTAGTGTTTTTACCCCATCTAAAAGTGCAAGAAATCAAACTAAAATCATGCAAAAAGATAAAAACAAAGACAACACTCAGATTGGGTAAGAGATGAAACTTAACAAAAAAATGAAAAATAACAATGAAGTATTCCTTATCAATTTTGATAACTTTTTTCGCCCTTGATTTTCTTGATTTGTGTGCTCACGGTCTGATTTTGACAACATAATGACTTGTTTTAGCTTGATTTGGATACAAGGATGGTTGAGTTTGGCTATGGATGTAAGATGGTGGTATGAGCTTGAGAGATCAAGATGAATGTGTTGTAGTAGAATGTAGTGGTTGAATGCCAAAATGACTAAGTGTTAGTCATTTAGCCAAGGGAGATGGGAATGGATGGTAGAGATTGAAAGGGAGAAGAAGATCAAGGGTTGACCAAAGGAATTGAAAATTCCTTTTTTAATGTGCATGGGAAGGATAAAAGGAATTAAAAAATCCTTAGGGACATGTGGAGAATAAAAAGGAAATTAATATTCCTTTGGGAAAGGGAAGAGGAACTAAAAATTCCTTTAGCAACCTTGGATAGATAAATGGAATTTAAAATTCCATTGGAAAGGACATGGGGATTGTAAAATGCAATTAAAAATTTCATGAGGGTTGTTGGAGGAATTAAATGGAATTAAAAAATTCATTGGGATGTGGGTAATATTTATTAGGGGGTTGACCATGGGTTAGACTAGGCTAATTAATAAAGGATTAAGATGTGCAAGTGAAGGATTAGTGGGGGAATTAGGCTAATGGAGGAAGATTAGGGACAACTTGCATTTTATAAAGGATTTGATGCCTCCCTAGTCAAGGATTAGGAATGTGCACATCCTTAATCAAAGATTATGCAAATTAATTAGGATTAGAAGAAAGTTATGGAGGATATGAGGGGAATTTGGAGGAGAGGGATAAGTGATGGGACCAAATAATTAAAGGTAATTATTTACTTTAGGCTAGGATTTAAAGATGATAGAAGAAATAGATTAAGATGAAGGGATAATGGATAATGAATATTAATTAAATAGTATGGTATTATTTAATTAATATAGAAGATGTGAAATTGGTTGAAGTAGGGGAAATTAACAAAACGAAAGTGGTCAATTTTCAATTTCTACACATTCTAAGGATCATTTTAGAAGAACACAGTGGTTTTGTCCCTTGGAGAGAAACTTTGGATGGATTTATTCTAGCTCATATTATAATCTTGCATTCAATTCAATCAGATAAACTCTCAACAATGATTTTGAAGCTTGAAATGATGAAAGCCTATGATAGAGTTAACTGAAGCTTCCTTAATATTGTTTTGTCCAAGCTTGAATTTAGTTCAAGATGGTGTAAATGGATAATATCTATAGTTTTAGGGGCCTCCTTTTAAGTTCTAATAAATGGTAATATGTGTGGGTATTTTCATTCCTCTCGAGGATTCCAATGAAGAGATCCACTCTCCTTTTCTTTTCATTATTATGGCAAAAGCTTTTAGTAGAACCATCTCTGCATAAAATTATCTAAATAAATGGAAAGGTATAAGATAAATAATTTTCTAGGTTAATCAATAATTCATATTCTTTTTGTGGATGACACTCTCCTTTTTGGTCAAACAACTATTGATGAAGCTAAAGCCAGTAAACAAGTTTTGTCAAAATATTATGCAATTTTTGGTCAACTAGTAAATGCAAGTAAATCCAAAATCTTCTTTCAGAATGTTTAGCCTCGTATCAAAAACATGATCATAATATTATGGTTTTTTGATTAGACACCCTACCATGTAAATACTTGGGTATCCCCTTGTTCTCAGGATAGGAAAAGAAGGAATTTTGGCATTAGGTATTTTCTTCCATTTTTCTTTGAATAAACACTTGGAAAGGAAAATGGTTAACAATGGTAGGTAAACTAACTCTATTATAATTTGTGCTTAATACAATCCCTATCTATATGATGTTAGTTTTAAGGATGCCAAAAAATGTAGTAGAGGATCTTTAAAAAACAATTTAGATCTTTTATCTAGATAGATAATCTTCATAATAAGAAAAACCTCCACACATTTCTTGGGATAGAATATGTCAAGAATTTTTTTTGAAGGTGTTGAACTATAAAATCTAGAGGCTAAGAATATTTCTTTAGGAGAAAAATTGGTCTGCCAACTTTATTCAAACCCTAACTCAAAGTGGTGTAAATTGATGAGAAGTAAATATCTAGATTTAAAGGTGCTTGAGAGAATTTCCACAATAGCCAATCCTCCCAGGGGATCCAAGATGTGGAACTTCTTAATTTCTTCTCAAGATTTAATTCTTCCCCATCTCAATTGGGAAATTCATAATGGTGAAAAAAATATTTTGGGAAGAATCTTGGAATGGAAACAATCATTACAACATTTCAGGGAAATTTTAGATTTAAAAAATATTTTAGTTATGGGTTGGTGTGTCAAACTGGTAGAATATTTTATAATTGATGCCAATAACTCTAATCAAAAGGTTGTTTGGAAATCATTGGAGGGATTCCCTCTCTCTCAAGATAAAAAAGATTGTATTATTTTGAACTAGCTAATTAATAGATATTTTATTCAGACTTAGATGACATTATCAAGTAGTCAATGTCTTAGCCAAGGCAATATAATGTTAAATATGGATATAAAGTTCTAACTACCCCCTCTTCCCATTCAAAATAGCCAGCTAATCTTTTTTGATGACTGGCATGTCTTCCTAAAGCTAGGTCTTTCACTTGGCTTGCTTAAAACAACAAAATTTTGACAAGCATGAGATTAGATATGTTGGGTATTTCACCATTATTCCAATTTATTTTATGTGAGAAATATTATGAAAATATGAATCATCTTCTTTTGAATTGTAAATTCTCAAATCAATGTTGGAAATAGCTTCAAAGCAAATTGGAATGGTCTAGACCCCTCCCTAATAACCTTCTTCTCCTCTTCCTCTCATGTCCTCTATATAAAAACTCTACTTATTTAGTTCTTTGACACTTAAACCCTTCAATTCTTCTTTGGCAATTATGGTTGGATAGAAATAATTAAATTTTCAGAAAAAAGATTTGATCTTCAAAATTGAAAGTTCCATTTTAGAAAATACAATGAAAAACCTTCTTAAATCCATTTCAATTCACAAAACCTTTACCTTTTGGGATGGTAGAATACTAAGAAAATGGAAATCTCTTAATCCTCTCTCTTATATAGAAAGTTGATCAAATGGTCCTCCCCTGAACTTTTTGGAGCTTCCAAAGATAACCCGAGGAGAGCAGGATTAGGTGGTGTTATAAAAAATCATAAGAGAGATAATAATAGCCTTTAAAAAACTGTACAAGATACTACAAATAATGTTGCAGAAGTTAATGGGCTTCTATTAGGGATTGAGCTGGCTATTAAGCTGAATATTGTAGACTTACAGATTGAGGGTGACTCTATGCTAATGATTGATATGTACTCCAAATTGGAAATTGAAATATATGTGTTTTCAAATATTTTTTTTAGCTTCTTACTAAATTTAACAGCTTTGAGGTAATGCGCTGTTAAAGAGAAGCCAATTCTCTAGCAAACAATCTCGCTAACTTGGTAGTTCTAGACCATGCCCCTTATCTGGAAGTGAACAATGCTGATTATATTTTAAGAAACATCTATGGGCCAAATAAAGTCAATTAATTTGCATAGTTAAGCGTATAATGTTCATGGAAACGTACAAAGAGATATCCTTAAGGACTAGGATTTCTAAGTGTGTCATCTTCTAAGGATTTTAAGGATTAAAGTTCCACTAATCTCTACTCAACTTCTTCAGTTATTTTTTGCGTCGTGTGTGTTGAATTGTCAGATCATCTCTCATTATCTCTGATGGTTTATTCACAAGTGGGTTTTCCAAGGACTCAACAATCCTCATTTATTTCTCAGAAAATAAATGCTGTTTGAGTACATATTTTTAGCAACTTCATCATTTCATTCCTCTAAATTAATCGCTCTTCATTCAATTTTCTCATAACTTGCAATTTTTTCAGCAAAGAATCCATCCATATCTTTTGCATGCATATACAAAAGGCGGATCTATTTCATAATTAAGTTGAGCTAACATTTTATTAATTTCTTGTATGTGTGAAGTACAGGTTTGTATTGTTGCTTTTCTATAGTGGCGGCCACTTTATGATTCATATTTACTTGTAATCGAGCGATTTTGGGCATTAATATCATCTGACCTCACATTATTCTCGTTTCAAGCGATTTTTAATTTACATCTTTACCCCCTCTTCATTATTTCTCACTTTGGTAGGGGATGGTAACTCAATTCTGCTCTCTTCTTGTGTGGCACTGTGTGTTATTTTTTTTCTTGGTGCTCTTGCAACTTCTAGCCCCAACCATGTTGAGTTCCAGAATTTGTGTGAGAGGTGCTCTTACTTTGCCAATCCCCACGCCTTTAGGGCCTTACATAAAAAAATAAGTTAATGAAGATTTTCAAATTTGATTGTCACAATGTTGAATGGGCCTTGAGACAAATAATTGGTTCTAAATATTTAAATGATTCACATTGCTTCCATGATTTTCATGATGTGGTATTGGATTTACTTTCTAAAGTAATGTGTATTCTCAATTGTCAATCAATGGTGTGCATCTTGTGTGGAAAATACATCTAGGACACACTAACAAATGATGATCAATTGAAGTTTGCACTTAATTATTATGATATACTTGAAGGTCCTTATCCTTTGGGGAGTCTTTTTACAAGAGAAATGATTCTTCCAGACCACTTTGCTTGCATCTATAAAGAGTTAAGGGAGGGCCTTTGTTCTAATTCACCTATTGCTCAAATGCTCGATTGATTCTCATTGCAAAAACCTAGACCAACCTTTTATAAAGAAAGTTAATCACTCCTTTCATGCTCTACGCCTGCTCATTGACCACTACCCTCCAACTCCAATTAGGGACAACAAGATCTTATTGTGTCTTGGCTTGAGATGTATAGTGGCTTCCCATCATGTTTAGAACTAGGTCATCCAAGATGCAAATAATGTTTTCAATGTTTTTGCTCTAGTCTCTAGTGAGGAAGACACTAGTTAGTCTATTGCTCCAGTCTCCAGTGAGGATGACAATAG
This sequence comes from Sequoia sempervirens, assembly GCA_007258455.2. NCBI lineage: Eukaryota > Viridiplantae > Streptophyta > Pinopsida > Cupressales > Cupressaceae > Sequoia > Sequoia sempervirens. Next base: position 297,115,282 of record VDFB02271358.1, read on the forward strand.
TCAGTCTCCTTATTTCTTATTTTTAAGCAATATTATTCTTTGTTGGCACCAGTTATTTGTTTGATGCATGTTCTCCTTTGTTTCAGATTATTTTAGGTTGTGTCCAAGCTGAATTTCTATGGTTGTTTCAGACTTCTATTTGTATGGATTTTGTTACTTTAATACAATTATGGGTACTTGGTACCTTTTATCAAAAAAACAATTGGATTATGGAGTGTGATTTTAATATCATGGGGTTTATATCCATATTGTTCAAGCATTTGTTGATATTCGTATTTTTCTTTTTCTAATAAGTTACTCTTATGAATAGGCATTTTGTCACATCTTACAATATTTTTACATTCATGTTCGTATTTTTATTTTCAATATCATAGTCAAATTCTTGTCTTTAAAACATTTCATTATATTTAACAAATTAACATTAGAAAATCTTAACTTTATTTTATTTAAGGATAAAAAATAATCTTCACCTTCAAGAGTATCCACCATACATTTTATTCCAATCCTCTTCCTTGCTTTATCCCTTTCCATAATTTTGCTTCAATTTCCTTGACTTGAAGTTTCCTTTTCCTTTTGGCTTTATGACAATTATTCTTGCCCATTATACAAACATAAAATGCTCTTGAATAATTTACATAATCAAATTTGTGTCAAAAAGTGTACAAAAGTATGATTTCATCTATAATGTGCATAAATCACGATCTTCTTGAGAGAAGAGAATTTGTGGGGGGCATTTCTAAGCCCAAAAAATGAGTTTGTCTATTTTTCCATAAAATAAAAAATGAATTTCCATTTTGAACTGCATTAAAAAACAAAAAGAGTATTTTCCAAATAGATATTTGTTATAGAAAGAAAATACCTATTAATAATAAATATTCATTACAAATGGATATCTATTTTTATACATAAGCATTGTCCTTTGTTTTTTTCATTGAGAATGCTTTGGAACTAGACTTGGGAATGTCAAGCCTTAGAGGTCAACAAGTCCAACATGTTTAAATGTTTCATCCTATTTTCATGACTTCACTCTTCATGTTGATAACCTTTTATTTATTTGAATTTGATGAAATGAAAAAAGTTTATTTAAGAAATTATCAACATTATACAAATATACAATATGCTTGATTATGAATTTATTACATAATTATTAATGATGTTTTACATGCAGTATATGAAGTCTTGATTGATAGATTGATTAAAAAATCCATATCTTTCAAATCGTTTCACTTTTTTTAAATCCAAAAGATGTATCACTAACTATGCTTCATCAACAATAGGTTTTTAAAAAATAATTTGGACTTTTCATTTTTTATCATGTTAGGTTGGCCAAAAATAATCTTTTAATATTTTTTAAAAAATTCCTAGCAAATCATAACTAATTGTTTACTTACAAAAATATTTCAAATAATGTGTGTCACAACCAAGCATGTGTCATTTACTTATATTTAATTATTCAAAAAAAAAATCTCATATTTAGGTTGGCCAAAATGACAACTACTTTTTTTTCAAAAAATATACTACATTAAAATTTCAAATTTTCATAAAATAAATTAACCTTTTTTACAAAAAATAAATAAATAGTAGCCTATAAACTACATTCAATTTTCTAAAAAATTTATTCCTAGATATTTTTTAAATTGTGTTAATAACCTATTCAATTTTTTATGTGAAGTTGCATAAGTCTATTTTTCTATATTTTCATTGTCATTTAGAGGTAAAGTTTGGCCCATTATGATCCTCCACTCATCCCATGCACATGCAATTCTTGCAGTTATCTAGCTAAGCTCTCAATAAAATAAAAATCCCCTCCATGAGAATTCACAACAATGTATGGCCCAACCACAAGGGATCAAATTTTGCATGTTACCCTTCATCTTGTAGCCTGACATTCCCTACTAGTACCAAGTCACCAACTTCAAATTTCCTAGGACTAGTTCTTCTATCAAACAAGTATTTAACTTACTATTTTTTCTTTGTATTAACAATTTGAGCTTTTCTCTTGGTCTCATCATGCTCAATCAACTAGTTAATTCTTCTACTCATAGCATCATCTACTTCCTCCATGGATTCTTGTATGAATTTGTATATATGGGAATCAAATTATATATGGTAAATGTAGCATCCATACATCATAACAATTCATTTAAGTAGATTTCCTAGTTTATTTCTTGAAACAAATTGCATTGTCAATTATAAGCCTATTGAGAACCCTAATTCTTTTGATAATATGTTCCATAACAAAATCAATGACCACTTCACTAGTTATCTCTCTAGTGGGGATGGCCTCAATCCATTTAGTAAAGTAATATTTTGCTACCAATATTTATTTGAATCCCCACTATAATTTTCAATAATTTCACAAAAGAAATCAATTCCCCATTATTGATAAGGAGATTCTACTATTAAAGGCCTTAAGGGTAAAGCTCTAGATCCTTTCAATTTTACCAAAACATATTTAGCAAACATCATAGCCTTTGACCAACTACATATTTTCTCTTGGAGCTCCTCCTCCAAGTGACTTACTCTAGAAGTTTCTAGATTTGAATTATCCATAAGCTTAGTCAACCCATGTCCTATAACCAATTTGGTTATCTGAATATCAATGTTGAATTCTTATATTTTGTTTATCCATCTACATATTTAGATAATGACTTCTTGTTAAGTGAAAATATCTTTTACAGTAGCATAGGGTATGTAAGAAATAAGTGTAGCACCTACCATATAAGATTTCAAATATTTATTTCTTTAACCAAAGCATAAGTTTTTTTCTTCATAGTATCATACTTTAATTCAATAGCTTGAAGAGATTTGCTAAAAAGTGAAATTGGTTGTTCAAATCTATCATGAGTATTTTGTAATAATACCATAGAGTTCTCATATCTAATGTCATTTTCTATTGATTGTTCAATTTTATAAGATGCCTCATATTATCCAAATAGAGAATAATGCCCTTATACCAAAGACAATCCTTTAAATGATGTGGAAGTGTTGATTAGATTCTTCTTGATTCACTTTAGCTACATCTTAATTTGTATTATCCATTAGCCTAGCTAGGAATTGAATTCTATCTTGGTTGCATTCACCTTGAATTCATAGGTCGCTACATCTTATTGATCCATTTATAATTTTTCTTGATCATGCTTCCTATTGAGAAAAAATATCTTTGATATTTATATGTAGCACATAAGAAATGATTTTGACTTTTACAAGATCTAAAAAAAAAAATTACCTTAAAAAAAGCATAAGCATGCTTCTCCATGATGGAGAAAACCAATTTAAAATCTCTCAAGGAATTGTTAAATAATACTATTGGTTGTTTCCATCCATCACATTTTTTATAGAAAAATAAAAGCAATAGTGTGGAATGACACAAAGGAAAAAATGAAAAGGATTTAAATAATTACTTTTTTCTAGTGTGAATGCCTTCTTAAGTGCATGTTGTGTCATATAAGACTTTGGACAATAATATATTTTGCAAAAATCATGATGCTAGATCTAGAGGGGCCATCACCTTTCTCTTTCCTATGTGGCTTTCATATGTTGTCAACCATGATTCTAACCCCACTAACCATGTAATCTAGATTCTTTTAAATATTAACGATCATTTTTTTGGAATTGTACTTCTAATGCTTTTGTTAAGAGATATCCTTTGTGGAAATAGATTGTCCATTTCATTCATGCCACCACTTGGGTAATGTGCAAAGATTTTAGGGTGATCCCACAATAGTGGCTTACAATTTTTGGCCAAACTGGACACTAAACTGATTTTTTCTAACTAAATCTTCACTTTCGGGCACCTATAGTGGCTAAACCGTGAGAAATTTGAAGATGGTGCAAACTAGTGATTTGTGACATTTTGGGTGTAGATTCTAAATATATTTTTTTCAAATTTTTTTTAATCAAATTGCACTTATTTTTCCATCTCCTTTGAAAACTAGTTTTTTTCAATAAACACCATTTTCAAGGAGTGACGCTCACCGTATACAACATAATTTTTTTTCCATGAAGGATAAAATTCTATTTTTTTTGAATTTAGATTTGGAACTAAGATATCTAGTGCTTTCATTTGGTTTCATAGTGTTTTATTGAATATTTTTTCCTTAATCAAGTTTCAAATTCAAACCAATTACAATTCAGACATAGGTGGACTGTATACATCATAACATTTTTTGTATGTATCGAAAATTCAAATTTTTTTTGTTGGATCAAAGACTTCAATATCTAGTGCATTGATATTTTTCAAAATAATAAATTGATAATCTGCTAGCTTTCCACATGTGCAGAATATAAAGCTTGATTTTTGGTGAAAAACCTATGTTTAGTCAAACTAGAAAAAAAATACATAATAAAACAAAAATATATTAAAATTATATTCGTTGGGTAGCTCGTTTTGAGGACTACCATCATCTAGTTGGATCTATGAAGCCTCCTCCATTTTCATCCTCAACACAAGCTTTGAAGGGAAAAATTCAGGAGATTTTTGGTGTCGGAGGGGGAGAAGGGGGGTTCGAGTGAACCCCCCTTGGAGGTTTGCTCGAACCAAGGTTCGCTTGAACTTGGGTTCGAGCGAAACCCCTTTCCACAAACTTTTTCTTTTGGTTTGTTTTCCTAGGAAATGTGGTCTGACCCAACATTGAATGGGTTCGCTCAAAGGGGGGTTCTAGCTAACCCCCTTTGGGTTCGCTCAAACCAAATGTTTGTTCGAATCCCCAAAAACCAAAAAAAAATCCATGGGGGAAATTTTTGCAATTTTCCTTCCTCACTGGAATTGTAAACCAATTTTGTGGGTTTACCTTTTAATATGGTTGAGATGGCATATAATAAATACAAGATACCCTTAGATTGAAGAATTGGTGAGTGAGAGACATGGTATTACATGTGCAATAAACTGGTTATTTTTTATCCCAACTTGAATTTCCACTAGAACTAGCCCCATTGGCATATATAGTGTAAATTTTTGGATGGTTATGCAAGAGGCTTTAAACACATTGATCGTGAGATGTTTTATGCATAATATTTTTCTCCTTCACTAGTTTTTCACTCTCAATGAATTTGTTGCCAAATTTCACCTTGTCCTACCACTCTCCCATCTAGTTTAAATTTTGATAGAAGGTGTGGCCTCCTTAGAGTTCTAAAAATAATTTTTTTAAAATACTTCTATGTTGATTCTATTAGCACCTACAAAATTTGAATGAGGTTGTAATGCTTTATATTGTCCCCTTATACTCCCCATCATTTTTGGAAAATCTGAGAAATTCCATTATTGTATCATGTTGAAGTCCCTTAGGTTGTTGCATTACCCCTTTGTTGGGCTATGGTCAAAAACCCATTTTGCAAGATGTGCAAGAGTTAGTCTTTTCCCCCTTCTTTATTTCCCATTTCATGTCCTTTAAGATATTTGGGCCCCAAACGGATATTTGTACTTATTCCAAATGTCCTCATTTATCTCGATCTTCCCTTCTTTTTTCTTTTGTTTGGTCGAGGTTTTGGGTCTCAAATAGATAATTGGACTAAGGTCCAAGTCCACCCTTGGCTCCCACCCTAGCTCTCTTCTTTCCTTCCTATATCTTATCAGGACTTTGGGTCTTGATTAGACCTTCAAACTAAGTCCAAGTTCACCTTTTCTTCCTATGCTTTGCTTTTCTTTCCTTAGTTTGATTGGGACTTTGAGTTGCGATCAAGCTTTTGGAATTAAGTCAAAAAGGTACACAACCTTCTTGACTCCTCACTTTTACATTCTCCTTTCATCTCATCTAGACTTCAAGTCCCCACAAGATCATCCGATTCTTAATTCCATGAGCTCGCTTGAATTTTTGCTAAAACCTTGTTTCTACTCACGGAAGTGTGGAAAGTCTGCCAAGTGGAAAATTATCTGCAAGTTTGCTAACCTTTTCTAGTGGGTCTATCTTCATCTTGTAGATGCACAAAAAACCTGCCACATGGAACATTTTCTACAAAATTGCATCCCTTTTTCATGTTGCATCACTTCATCTCATGGATGTGTGGAAGTAATGCTAGCCTTTTCTATACATTCTTTCTTCGCTCCATAGATACACAGAAATGATGTCATTTGGCATCCTTTTAACGAGCCCACTAGTTTTTTCTGCCATTCCCTATTCAACCTATGGAACCACAAAAGCAATGCCACATGGCATCCTCTTTGTGAACCCACTAAGTTTTTTGTGGATTCCTTTTTGGCCCATGGAATCATGGAAATGATGCCACATGGCATCCTTTTCACATGTATGTGCCTTCTCTTTCTAAGCCCTTTTGTCATTTTGCAAAGGCGTGGAAATCATGCCATGTGGCATGTTTTTTGTGCTTTCTTCAAGTATTTTCAATGGGCCCCTTATCCATACACAGATGCACAAAAATGATGTCATGTAGCATCCTTCTACAAGTCCACGGTGTTATTTTGTGCCTCACTTTGTTTCTTCCCACATAAGCATGGAAATTTTTTGATGTGGCACATTTTTCGCACATCCACCCTTTCTTTTTTCCACACCCCTCTTTAGCCCAAGGGTAAGTGCACAAAGATGGTTCCCAAAAAGAGGACTTAAGTAGACAACTTTTTTCTGAAATCAGGAAATACTGACCTTGGACGTGAAATTGAGGATAGTTACACTCAAAATTTTGAGATGGAACAAAAACAAGGATCGAAGTGCTTTGAGTCTACTTTCTAAACTACTAATTTATTTTGAAAATGGTTGAGATTAAGGGGTTCAAAGGAGGGATGTACACAAATTGGTTATGTTTTTGTCAGAAAAACATAACATAGCAACTCTTGTATGAATCTTGTACAATGAACCTTTTTTTAGTATTTTTAAAATTGCTACAATCAGAATTTAGTTAACAATATGTAGTTGATGGACAATTTTTCTAATAATTTTTTAATGAATATTTTATTTTTTACTGATTTTTGAAGTGGACACTTGCTGAAAAATAGAATTTTGGCTGTGCTACCCCTACAAATTTTGGAAACTAAAGGAATTTATTTTATTTTATTTTTTAAATTTGTAGAATGGAGTCTAGTTTCTAAAAATGTAATTTATTTTAAATTTTAATGAACGGTTAATTTATAATGAAAAAAACACCAAACACTACTTTTTGCCAAAAAAGAGACATACAAACAAAAGAAATTATGGATGAAAGGCTTAACATTTTTAGAAAGTGAAAAAAATTGCATCATTGGATAACTAAGAGAGAACTTAACATTACATAGATGTTCAATTTGTTTGATATTGAACCACGTGCAATCCTAATGGTGAGCACAAACTCGATTATGTGAAAAATTGTAGAATTTGCAAAAACACATCTCTGGTCATTGGGAATGCCCTCCAAGCCTTTGGTTTGGTATTCCAAGGAAAATACCAATCCCAAGGCTCAAGGATTCCCAAAGAAAGATATAACGCGCGCGTGTCATATCTTAGTTTTGACATGATTTTTTTGTTTGTGGGGAGCATGTCTAGCAAGACATAACGCGAGCGCGGTATAACGTGCTCGCATTATGTCTTTCTTTATGTTAAATGCTACTATGTTGAATGTGTGTTTATATATTTGTATGTTTGTATGCTTGTATGTCATGTATGTATGTATGTATGTATGTATGTATGTATGTATGCATGTATGTATCAATGCATGTATATTATGTATGCCTACTTGTATGTAAGATTGTATCTACATATGTACATATGTATTATGCTTGTATGTATGTATTTATGTATGTCTTTAGAGGGAGGGAGAATTTTAAGAGAGACAGAGAGATCTAGAGTTGTTTAGGTAGGGTGGGAGGGGGAGGGGGAGAGGGAGAGGGCAAGAGAGAGAGAGAGAGTGAGTTTGGAGAGAGGGAATCGGAGAGAAGGGATTGGAGTGAGAGGGACTTAGCTAGGTAGGGTGGGAGGGATAAAGGGAGTGCGAGAGAGGGGGGGTGGGAGAGAGAGAATTGAGAGAGAGGGTGAAGAAAGAGATGGAGAGAAATAGAGAGTTATGTAGGTAGGGTGCCAAAGGGAGAGACTTGAGAGTGTGAGGGGGGTGAGAGGGATAAACGGATAAAGTGAGAGTTGAAGAGAGAGGGAGTGGGAGAGAATGGGTTGGAGTGAGAGGGACTTAGCTAGGTAAGGTGGGAAGGATAAAGGGAGTGAGAGAGAGAGGGGGGAGAGAGAGAGATAGAGAGAAAGAGAGAGCTATCTAGGTAGGGTTCCAAAGGGAGAGACTTGAGAGTGTGAAGGGGGTGACAGGGAGAGACTTGAGATATAGGTAGTGAGAGGGAGTGTGAGAGGGAGGGAGTGGGAAAGAGAGGGAGTGTGAGTAATAGACCTGAGAGAGGGAGAGGTTGTGGGAGGGAGTGATCTAATAGAGGGAGAGAAAGAGGGGGTGGAGTGAGAGGGACTTATCTAGGTAGGGTAAGAGGGATAGATAGAGAGAGGGGAGAGAGAGAGAGTTACCTAGGTAGGTTACCAGAGGGAGAGACCTGAGAGAGAGAGGGGGTGGGAGGGAGAGACATGAGAGAGAGGGAGAGGGAGTGGGAGAGAGTGGGAGGGAGATAGAGAGAGATAGATAGAGGGAGTGAGAAAGGTTGGTAGAGATTTATTGAACGATAGGTATGTAGAAAGAGGGAGAGGGTAGATAGAGATAATTAGAGAGGGTAGGGGAGAGGGAGGGAGGGAGAGGTGAGATGTATAGATAGAGAGAAAGTGATAGGGGTTGAGGGATTAGGGTGGAGGACCTATAGGGTTGATGGTTTCTAGGGTATTATGGTTTAAGGGTTGAGGGTTGAGGGTTGAGGGATTAGGGTCGATGGTAGAGAGTATTGGGTTGAGGGTATAGGGTAGAAGGTTTAATGGTTTAGGGTTAAAGGGTTTAGGGTTAAGAGTTTAGGGTTGAGGGTAGAGGTTTAAGGGTATAGGTTTGAGGGCATATGGTTCAAGGATTGGGTTGAGGGTCCAATGTAAAGGGTAGAGGGTATAGGGGTTGAGGGTTTAGGGTTTAAGAATTGAAGGTTGAGGGTTGAGGGATTAAGGGTTGAGGGTTGAGAATTGAGGGTTGAGGGTTGAGAATTGAGGGTTGAGGGTTTAATGTATAGGGTGGAGGGTAGAGGGTTTAAGGGTTTACGTTTTAAGGGTTGAGGGTTGAGGTTATAGGGTATAGGGTCGATGGATTAGGGTTGAGGGTCCAATGTATAGGGTAGAGGGTATAGGGGTTGATGGGTTAGGGTTTAAGGGTTGAGGGTTGAGGGTAGAGGGTTGAGGGTTTAATGGTTGTTGGATTAAGGATTGACGGTTTAGGGATTAGGGTAGGGAGTTTTCTTGGATTTAAGGGTGTAAGGGTTGAGGGATTAGTGTTGAGGGATTAGGGTTTAGGGTAGGGGGTATTGGGTAGAGGGTAGAGGGTAGAAGGTAGAGGGTTTAAGGGTTTAGGGTTTAGGGTTTAGGGTTTAGTGTTTAAAGGTTTAAGGGCTTAGGGTTTAGGGTAGAGGGATTAGGGTAGAGAGGGAGGTATGGAGTGATAGAGAGAAGAAGAGAAGAGGAGGGATGGACATAGATATATGAGGGTTGAGGATACAACGTATAGGGTAGAGGGTTGAGAATATAGGGTATAAGGT